>OU452257.1:21401268-22059602 GCA_911728495.1 Furcula furcula | reverse complement strand
TGCAAACATGAACGTGATAGTTTTGAGAGAAAGTTTTTGTAATTATCATTTGTGAGGAAAAATTAATCATTATTTACATCAAATTTGATAAAAATTGACACATATTTTTAGGGTTCCATACCTAAAAGGTAAAAAATGGAACCCTTATGGTCTGACTTCGTCTGTCTGTCTGTCTGTCACACCTATGTATTTCTGGACCCACTGATGCTATCGATTTGAAACTTGAAATAGTTTTAGATCTTACTTACCCAACCTCATTGCAAATGGAAAAAAATATATTCTTTCTGTTACTTTTTTATAATGGAGGTCAAAATAGATTATCAAAATTTAAAAGTGAGACTACTATAACGAGTGGGGTATCATATGAAAGGGCTTCATTTGCACATCTCAAAACAGATTTTTATTTTGGCTTATGTGACGTAGTTTTTGGCTGAAAATAAAAAATTACAAAAAAAAATACACCCCCCCCCCCCTTATCTCCGAAGTTTGTGGAGGGAAAAATCTGATTATGGGTAATGCATCTATATTTTACAGGAAAAATAAAATAATCTTTCTAAGTAGTACAGTTTTTAGTAATCCTAAAAAAACCTCGACAAACAAACTTAGTTTTGCGGTTTGGTTTTTTGGCTATCTGAGGTGTTACATGAATAGTAAGATTACGATAATACGTCCAAAGATGGTATGGAACCCTCGGTGCGCGAGTCCGACTCGCACTTGACCGGTATTTAATTTTTTACTTATTACTGCAGGGGCCTTTTTTAGATCACGCGCCATTTCAGTTTGTACCCAGCTTTGTAACAACTTAAGATTTTATGCGTTTAGTGACTGGCAATTATGACTATGGATGTTTAGTTTTGAAACCGTCACGCCAGCGATCTCCCCCTCCCCCCATGGAGGCGTGTCCCCCGATTGGGAAGTCCTAATTTACAGGATTAATAGAAAGTGCATTTTAAAAATATTCTGCCTACTTAACTCAATTTTACCATACGTGTCGGTTGGTTCCTGTTTGCACAAGTACATCCATTATTATTATTATCTGTGCATTATTAGTATCTGTAATAAAAAGGGTTAACCTGGAGAAATTATTTCAAGAGCTGTTGAGCAAACAAATTACTCTTCAGAATTCACTTTACAATCTCAATTTTCATTGACTTAGGAATTCAAAATCCATTAAAGCTTGGTCCATATTATGGTTAAAGATGGGTGGATACTCACGAGTGGGTGGATATCACCCATATTGCCCCACTCACTGAATGGTTTGGCAGAGTGAAAACTATGTATGCATTTACTTTTTGATAAGTGAAATTGGTGTTGCTTGAATTAAACTAAAATGTCAAATTTGCTTCAAACTTTGAAGGGAATTTCTTATTTTAGGTCCATTCATTTTATAGTGTTTTTAATGTTTATGGGTAAGTGTAATTCATTAGTGTGTAGAAATGCAGTTTAGAGGAGACAACAAAAAAAATATATATGCTGTCGAATTGAGAACCTCCTCCTTTTTTGAAGTCTGTTAAAAACAACAAACTCTTTATACATTAGAGAGAATTATCAGAGATTGAAAACAGTTTTTCAAATTATAATGAATTGAACCTACCATCAGTATCAGTAGTCATATTCAAGTTATATTATTATTTATTACACATTTAATTTCTTATGCAGGACCTTAAAGACTACGAACATTCCCGCGATTACAACGACATGTTTGACAATGACGAGGAGGACGACTGACGTCCCTGACGCTGACGCGCCGCCAGCGACACAACCACGCGACACGGGGATCGCCAACCGTTTACAAAAATTCTACAAATTAAACCATTTTTCTCTGTATTAGCGTTATTGCATTAGAAGCACCGACTCGCCGTGTTTTAGAATAAAGACTGGAGGTTGGTTAACTTTATCCAGCCTCAGCAATACGTCACTGTGTTTTGGCAAGAAACAGTCAATGCGATATTAGTCAGCATTTTGTGATCCGCAATATACGGCGATATCTTCATTTAAGTGCCAACACACAAGATACTGTTAGTGACAGCCATTTCGCAGATGCATCGGTGCTATCTCGTGTTTAACAACTTTGCGTTAATCGTTGTTAATCGAAATTGTTGTTTGAAAATCGATTAAATCTCTAATCTGCCTACCCTTAATGCAAGTTATGTAATGATAGCAAACGTTCATACTTTAAGTTTGCCCCTATAGATCTCACATCAGTGCCTATAACGGAAATTATCGAACACGAGTCAAAAATAGAGAAAACTGAAAATATGAACGTTCACAGACCACTGTCGCTGGAAGTATCGTTTGTGTTAATGGACTTTTAATTATTTTGACATTTGTATATTAAATGGAATACCATTTTAATTTACGTTAACACATCAAAAATAATCACAAATTCGATCTGAATATTTATAATAAAATTATTTATGCAAAATGTTTGCGGTCCCTGTTTCAAATATATTATAACTAGTCTAGTTATTATTCGCGTCGCTTTTCAGTGACTTGTAGAGACTGTATTGTGTTCCTATTAGTATGACAAAGCAAAGCTACCTTTCAGATAGGTATGTATACCTACCTTGTATACAAGACAAGACACGGTAACAAATTTATATTTTAAACTGTTTATTGAGAGAAGCTTCCTGCTACTGGTTTTAAGAGATATTATTCATCACAGTTTCAAGTCACAATGCCGAACATACTCAGCTATCGTAGTCTTAATAATGTATGGCATATAACCACTGCATTTAGCTCCAATACTCGTAGTGTGGGTTTCTACAGTAACTCGTACTAAGAGTTGTGCTGTAGTACAGGATTTTAAGTACGAAATTATAATTGTGTCGAAGTATTGTTGACAACTGCTCATTAATATATTATTTAAATTAATATGTATACTTACTGTGGACGTGCAGATTGTTTTCTTTTTTGGTGAATATGTTTAGGTTTGGTTCTCCAACTTATGGAGAAACTGTGTGTCCAACCAAATATTTATTTAATTAAATTTCGATACTATATTTTTGGCTCACAAACTTCATCAACTTGGCGCACAAATTTCATCAACTACGTAAGTCTCTTAGCACCTGCACAAACTGCCTGTCACCTGCCACCTGCTCAACCAAGGTTTCAAGGTTTCGGTTATGACAGTAGTGTCCTCTTCATTAATTAACAGATGATAAATATAATTACTTTCTTTTGTATAGTTCAACCAACTTGTCTGTGCGGTTGGTAGAAATAGGAACTAATATATTCGTATAAAAATTATGATCAGTTTGACGTATTTGCATAGACAGTAGCGACACTTTTAACTAACAGAAAACTTGGGACGTCTGTAAATCTAAAGTGTAGTCTATCAATTTTCGTTTGTTTTGAGCCAAAATCGGTTTCAAGCGTTGTAATATATTTTAAAATATAAATAATTATCGAAAAAGGTTGGACAGACAGGTTCTACCCTGTGTAGGTGGGCCCGTTCTACCACTGAGATCCTCAGATTGTTTTGTTGGCCATCTTGACTATAACTATAGTACGCGACATGTGACATGGCAATCGGGGTATGAGCTGTGACACCCCGCATACCCGCACATCGCCCGCGCGACCTTACGCGAGCGATGTGTCCCCTCTGGTGACACCCGGTTGCCATGTCGAGTGTCGACCTGTCGCGTACCTGTAGAATGTAAATGACTGTTGGTAGCTATGTTCTTAACATAAAGCATTTACCATAAATATGCCATTCCTGTTTGGTGAGAATTCTGTGCAGTTTTTATCTGTATAATATAATTGAATTTAGCAGAGTTGCTTTGCGTTGATTTTGGTTTTATGAATGAGAATTATATTGGTTGTTTTAATTTATTCCGCGAGGCGTAAATAAAATGTGGTTCGTTGAATTCATTTGTTTTATTTCTTTAACTACAGCCAGATGTTGTCGCAGTCCAAGCTAGTCAAGTAGCTTCACCTACAATTTTCATAATCCATTTTACTAGATGGTAACAGACATAATTGCAGTGATGTATTATCCCTTAGGCAAACGAGACTGCCTCGGGAAGGTTTTAAGTTTTATGTGTCCGTCAGAGGGGCACCAATGAAGTGATAGCTTAGCGCGCTTAATTAGGTCATTTAGGTCGATTTAATTCGCCTCTGCAACAGTCGTGCAACAGTGTGAAATTTTCTGCTGAATAACAACAGTGTGTATTGCTGTGTTCCGGTGTGGAGGACACTGTAGCTGGTGAAATTATCGGACACAAGAGACTTAAAAACTAATGTCTCGAGTGACGAGTTGCAGTGAGTATCGCTTACCTTACCACCGCGTATTTCTCGAGCGAACTTCGCGCTCGAGAAATACGGGCAATAAGTAGGTACATTAGAACAGCATAATTTTCCGAATCTAAGCTTTCGAATGGGTTAGTCGTGGTCATAATGTCTGACCGTGGCTGATTACAATCCAGTCAGATTACTCTGGAAACCGATCGAAATTTTAAATTGTGATGGTGTTTAAAATGTGATTGGACTGACATTGAGTTACTGAGTAACCATACAATAGGCCAGGATGGTATAATATGTAGGTACATACTTGTTACTACGCGTGGGGTGTCCGGGAAAGAATAGCACCCTCCCATCTCTTGCCGTTGGGTGTCCGTAAAAGGCGAATAAGGGAAAACAAGATGACCAGCAGCGTCTTTCTATTTGGTTACCTACCACCTATACTGCGATCTCCAAGACACCTGCCAAGCGTGGGGATTCTGGCAACCCCTCCCTTCAAGGGCCTTTGTTAAGCAGTGGATGTCTGTCGGCTACTGATGATGACTTGTTATTGTTACTAGCAAAATGTTGACTAATTGATGCAATAGTCTTATATTTACCTTTCCCTTGTCACACTGCCCGATCATTTTAGTGTTGTGATTCGGGGGTTAAGACAGACCTAACAAACCCTCCCTGAAAGCCTTGACCACCCTCTAAGCCTGGAGCATAAAGCCCTTAACCACAGGCTATAAACCTGCTGCGCTACATTCCGTAATTTAGATCTCCTACATTTGAAAGTAAATAACTAGCAGAAATTCCTGCAGCGCTGGTCCACATGGAGTTGGGAGAAACCGCTGCTGATCAATAGGTTCCGCGTCGCCAAGAAATACTTCGCCCGGATGAAAAAACTGAGGGAGGCGAAGGCTAACGAAGACACCCCGGCATAACTAAATTACTTTACAGAACCCTGGAAACACCTTAGCTTTTTTGGTCCTTAATGGATCGATATTTTCGCCTATACAGTATACGTATCCTCTCAATTATTTTGGGTATACAGTCATACCAAAAATAATTAATGATTGTTTAATAGTTATTGGATACACCTTTTAAATAGCCGCGTCTCCACCGGGCGAGCGGGCTCGCGCGGCAGCCTCGCGAGCCAAATGTGCGAGCGGGCTCGCGCGGCAGCCTAGCGAGCCAAATGTGCGAGCGGGCTCGCGCGGCAGCCTAGCGAGCCAAATGTGCGAGCGGGCTCGCGCGGCAGCCTCGCGAGCCAAATGTGCGAGCGGGCTCGCGCGGCAGCCTAGCGAGCCCAATGTGCGAGCGGGCTCGCGCGGCAGCCTAGCGAGCCAAATGTGCGAGCGGGCTCGCGCGGCAGCCTCGCGAGCCAAATGTGCGAGCGGGCTCGCGCGGCAGCCTAGCGAGCCAAATGTGCGAGCGGGCTCGCGCGGCAGCCTACCGAGCCAAATGTGCGAGCGGGCTCGCGCGGCAGCCAAATGTGCGAGCGGGGATTAAGAATGGAGTTGAACACGAAATTTTGGGTTATAAAACGCGATGAATCGTATCTGCAAATACATTTCTACATATCAAACCGCTCCGTAGAATTCTTCATTTAAATGCGATTAATTATTAAATTAATCCCTTGTTGATGACTGTAGCTACTAACTTCGTTTCGTAGCTAAATAAATAAAACAAATATATTCGATAACACCTTTATTTTTCATTTTGAACATTATCTGATAACCTTGTCAGGTACGATTATACAATTTGGTACAAATAGCATTATTCAACATGCACTGGGCTACGAGGTATAATAACGACTAACATTTCTATTACAGTGTAACATTGTTGATGGTGGAAATTAATAAAAAGGCATTTTTAATAGTTTATAATATTTTGAAATAAAATGGGTTAATTCCTCGTAGTTCGATCATCGAACAGACGGGATTTTTTTCTGCTGTCAAAATTCCTGTCTGTCCGATTGGCTTCCACGATCGAACTGTTAGAATATATATTTTGTATGGTTGGTTACAGATACTTTACCATCTACAGATTGATTTAAATTCAAGCTGGCACCAACAAGGAGTACATAAATTAATTTATGTACTACTATCGCTTTTGCTTGTGGACACCCTTATTTGCGGGTCAGATGCTTTGATGAAGATTGTGTTGACTGTTGGTTATTTCAATAACCAGCCTGTACTAAAATATCTTATGTAATTCCTTATTATAATCAAGTTGTAATATCCCAATTGTAAAATTGACTGTCTGCGAAGACTGGACGAGAACTAATGGGAAAAATGTAACACCAGCGAAGTCTCACTATCATATCTATATCTGTGTTACTATCAGTAAGTCTATTGGGAAGGAAATTCCCAGTAGTTCAATTGGTAAGACACCTGGAATTAGGCCGAATCTTCACAATTAGACATTTTGTTATGCAGATTCGGAGCGCGAGCGTATATCTTAAAAATTGCAATCCTATAGTCCTATTAAGATTACCCTTTATAAGTAACAGTTGCATAAATAGCTATAGTATATTTTACAGTACGTTTCTTGTGAACCACCCATACGCCTTCACCAGTACCACAGTGGATGAATGAAAGAAAAAAACGACAAAAGCTTACAATATTTAGTATGTATTTATAGCATCTATAACAATTAGTAAAACTATAAATTACATAAATATTACTTACAAGTATTTCTTACATTACAATGTTACAAATGTACAGATTACGCGACACAAACATACACACAAAAAAAGGTATTTAAATTGACTGGTATGGTGAATTTAGAGTGAGACAAAGGACAGCGTCGTATGTCAATCAACGCAAACCAATACCGTCTTATTACAAAAAGCAGTTTAACCCAGGTTTAGAATCAGGTAATCGTTCCTTAAACCTGAGTCTTAACCTAGGTTTATCTTTAAACTGCTTTTCGTAATAAGACTGATAGGGTTAGGGAGTCTTCGGGCTTTATTCGGACGGGTGTGGGTTCTACACACCCACAGAGGAAGAAAGGCCCACCCGCAAGGCTAACGGCCGCCGCCGGAGGAACTCTAAGATTACCATGGTACGTTCCTAGCACGTTATACTTTGCGAAACGAGGACACCGTGGATCTTCTATGGAAGTTGGAATAAAAATAAAAGAATATGGTTATATTATATCTCAAATTATACAAACAAGGGAGATGCGGTACGACCGAACGTTGTGATGCTTTGATATGCGCAAAATGATCGCAGAGAGCACGCTGTTGTACAACAGGACCCCCCCCCCCCCAACGCCTCGCCTCACGTAATTAATGGACGATACCTTTCTATGATGCCCAATGTTAGGCAACATCACTGTTGTATATTTATTATAAACATTACAAAACAAATACGAACTAGGTAAAAACAATGGAAGCTGCCATATTTACAACCATACGACTGAAATTTAACTTGACAGGATCAAAAATATAACTGTCTCTATCTCTCTCCCTCTCTCACACACACACACACACACACACACATGTTAAATATGTAAAAGAGACTGCGGTAAATCATTTGAGTCTCGTCAAATTTAATTTAGTCGTATTTTTATTTAAAGTGCGACTGAATCAAGAGAAATGGTTAAAATTATAAATTAAATTTGGTATTAAAAAATTAAATGAAATTAAACATTATAGATGATAATAAACTGTGAATTTTTTTTTTATATTGGTAACGGAATCGCTTACATGAAAATGTATAATATTACTTTATACATATATTTATAATCAGTGCTTAAAATTTAAGTTAGTTCGCGGTACTCGCAAAACATTTTTGTTGTTGCAAACAATGGAATATTTTTGGAACATAAGCAATAATGTCAGACTACAATATAATAGCGACTAAAAACATAATTACTTTTAATTAATATAATTTCTTCGATCAATTCCTCGTTACATGGAACTTATAAAAATATGAAAACGATTGTATCACAAATATATGTACACCTAAATTAAATATGTACGACTTATTATAACACGAATATATTAAAATTATAATTCTCCTAATACTCTAAAAAATGGCTTGGCATATTAAAATAAGCCTTGTTCTTAAAATAGCTTGTTCTAGACTTTACTTGATGAACCGATTCATTATTGGCAGTGCCTTAGTCGTAGTTCTAAGTATACATAAATAGCGACCCGCTCCGGCTTCGCACGGGTGCAAAGTAAAGGATAAAAAATGGTTATTGTCGGTTATCCCTAAGAAATAAACATATCCCAACTTGGACTTTTTTTGTAGAACTTCTTAAGATGTACAATACTGTAGTACATTATTTTGATCTATCTCGAAGTGTAACCGCAAAAACATGTGTTTATTTACGACATCACAGTATATCAGTGATTCTCTACTATATTATGCATGTATTATACATATAAACCTTCCTCTTGAATTACTCTATCTATTAAGAAAAACCGCATCAAAATCCGTTGCGTAGTTTTAAAGATCTAAGCATACATAGGGACAGTCAGACAGCGGGAAGCTACTTTGTTTTATACTCGTACTATCTATAGATATGTAAGATAACATTGGTGACTTTTTTCTAGTGTAAGATAACTAGTTATTATCTCACCTAAGATAAGTATAGATTTTGCATTGAAACGTCACTTAAGTGACAATATATTCAATAATTAAACTGGACAAACCTTATCTTACACACTTAGGACAATAATTGCATCATTTTGGACAAAATAAACATATAAATTAAAAGACATAATAAATAGTATGTAATTTAATAAGTAATGGAGCTAGCTGATGTATTCTTTTGCCAATATTGAATCTTTCCACCATGACCTCGCGTTGGCGAAAATTCAGAACATATACAAACAACATTCAACGGAAGCATTATCAAAAAAATATACACTATGTTTGACTATAAGGCTTAAAATAGCTTGCAACAAACACTCGTCTTAAATAGAAACGCACTACGATTTATTTCATCTTCTCTAGCATTTACTATACTTTATCCATGACTATACTATACATACCTAACGTAGTATTTTTTTTGTATCTCAGCCTTTATAAATTTTTCTTATCCTTATTCATTCGACTTTATAGATTGAGGGCTCGTTGGTCAAAGGGTTATGCACACATTATCGGGTTTCGACGAATGTCTGGCCTAAAAGTTCGTTACAGCGCGATGTATTCGGGCGAACACGAATGCTTATCGCGGTGTTGTCGATCAATTGACACACATCAAAGGGTTTTGTCGCGACAGATTTCGTCCAACTGGCTACTTCGCCCTTGCAGTTGCAGCGTAGATTTTGACTGTTACTGAGGTAAAATTAGTGGTGCGATAGAATTACGTTGTTTGATATCGTTATATAGTTGTGATCCACCACCCCCTTTATCTTCTTTTTTTAAGTTTCTGAGATTTTAATTACCACGAATTACCGCCCGAACACCACGCGCATTTGCTTGGACGATAATGTGGACAGCAACAGTGCCGATGACAGAATACGAAGTTTTTATCGCGACAGCCCGACACGAATATTCGTCCGATAATGTGGCCGTAGAGTAAGACGCCCTGGCTACTACCCAATAGGTTCAATTTCCACACTTTAAGTATGTATAAAAAAAAGTACATTAGTATCAGTTGCCTGGTTTCCATAGTACAGGCCCTGTCTATTTTGGGATCAGATGACCGCGTTTGATTGTCGCAGGATAGCATTATTTAATAGAGAGAGGTAGGGGGTATAACAGGACCAAAATAAGACGCTAACTGGTGACTCCACTTTAACCCTTAGACTGCCGTCCGTCAGGCATCATACCAATACAAAAATGTATTGAGCGTCAGGCATTTGGCGTTCAATGTGTGACGATCATTGTTAGTGCACAAGCACTTCTCTATTCAAAGGCAACGGAAGAGAGGTAGCACCCGAACATGGTCCTTCGAGCCGGATCGCCACTTGCGAGTGTCATTGTATTAACGTAGTGTTTTTAAGTGGTGTAGTTTTAGGAACTGATTCAGCTAACATCTGGTAGAATATTGTTTAGTACCAAAACTCCGTTTCATGGATATAGGGGACCAGGCATTAATGTTAATACGCGGTAACTGCTAATAGGCGGAACTCATGCTTATTCGACTCAAGCATAAGTAAACTTTACTCTCGTACAGAACTTCTGAAACGAATCATAGTGCGTACCTACTCTACGACTTACCACGACACGGTGGCACGTTAGTCTGGCGCGTTCAGTAGCGACTGCGACTCTATGAGTAGACTGGCGTCTATGAGGCTCACTTGCATGGAGTCCACGTTGCCTGCGACCAGCTCGCCGCGGTTCAGACTGAATGGATAAAACCTGGACACCGGTAGGGGAGGTTGCGTGTCCACGTTGTCGGTGTCGCCGTTGGAGTGTCGGCTTGAGAGGATCGATAGCGATGATAGTCTTTCGTTGAGTTTGTGTATCTGTAAAACGATGATAATTTTATTATAAGCCTGTCCTGGCCATCTGCCAACCTGGTGGCACATAGGGTGACCGGGTAAGAACAGCACCCACCCATCTCCTGTTGGATGTCGTACGAGGCGTCTAAGGGAAAACAAGAAGACGGGTTCAACATATTTCTATTGGATTATTTACCACATATACTGCGATATCCAAGACGCCTGCCAAGTACACCCTCCCCGGGGGGCGTCTTTGTTCAGCTGTGGACATCTCATGGCTGCTGCAGATCATGATGAATCAATAACTTTCACTACTCATTATCATACAATGCAAATCGTCGCCATTTATCATTAGGTGGGCCTGCAGTCGGGCACTGGCTTATAGTAGTAATTCAAGTAGGTACCAGGAAAACATAACATTCGCACAGTTATACTTTAATAAAGAGCTGCCTATTGAGGGCAAGAGCTTGAAGAAAGAGTACTTCTTTTTGCTGACGCAGGGGAAACCTCCATGCCCGCCACAGAGCTCGCGGCTCCAGTACTAGGCTAGCATGAGTCACGAACAGTTCACCTCTCTGAGGGCAGCGTAGTTGTGCACGTGGTACTGCACGAGGCCCGAGAGCGGCGCGTCGAGCGGCGGCAGCCAGCGCTCGTAGCACTGCGACCACAGCTCCATGCCCGCCACAGAGCTCGCGGCTCCAGTACTAGGCTAGCATGAGTCACGAACAGTTCACCTCTCTGAGGGCAGCGTAGTTGTGCACGTGGTACTGCACGAGGCCCGAGAGCGGCGCGTCGAGCGGCGGCAGCCAGCGCTCGTAGCACTGCGACCACAGCTCCATGCCCGCCACAGAGCTCGCGGCTCCAGTACTAGGCTAGCATGAGTCACGAACAGTTCACCTCTCTGAGGGCAGCGTAGTTGTGCACGTGGTACTGCACGAGGCCCGAGAGCGGCGCGTCGAGCGGCGGCAGCCAGCGCTCGTAGCACTGCGACCACAGCTCCATGCCCGCCACAGAGCTACACGGCTCTAGCCGCGGCAGCTCTGCTATCCGCTTGGCGGACAGCGATGTTGTGGCTATGAAAATTAATATTGCCAGATAAAAACACACTTTTTGTATATCAATATCAGTTGTCTATGTGTGATCCAACCTGACAAAAATATAGAGCAAGATCCCAGTGGCGCCAGGCATTATTTATTTTCTAAGTAACAAAATGTGTCGGGTAGATCAATCGGATGGATAATCAAGACGTTCGCCTGATGATAAGCTTGCCTATCATCGACAGCAACACTGCACCGTCGCTCGTCATCCGAGAGATTAGTTGTTAAAGCTCTTGTGACCGGTAATTTCACCAGCCAGTGCGCTCACGGAGTAATGTTCACACACTACAGACATGAAAACAGAAAAAGTGAGGAATGTTTTAACCGAAATCATTATGTTTATGTAAGGTGCAAGCGCACATTGCAGCAGTTGTTAAGCAATTGTGAAGTTCTAACTTCAAAAAATATATTTTATGCCCGCCGTTACAAGGTTATTTTGTTAAATTTTGAAGAAGTGTCAATTGTGATCTATTATATTGGCCCTACGTTGAGACTACACTGCCCCAGAACATTTAGGTCCTTAGAAAAAATATGTAATAACTACTGTCTGGTTGCTCTGGGCTCTTGGATTAATATAGAAATATCGATTGTGAAACAAGTTCCGTGAGCAGAGATTGTCTATTAATCTTTAAACATTACCTAGGAGTAGAAAGTAAAAAAATATCAAATAATACACATAATAAAAGTCTGTACAATTTTATATACTCACATAGCCTCTGTGTCTGTGTGTTTGTAGGTTTGTCCATGTACAGCGGATTGTAGAACAACGCTTTGTCTTGCTCTGAAAACTGCTCACCCCAGTCCCACACTGGCCTTTGGACGAATTTCTATAAAAAAAGATAACATAATTACGATCGCTTCATCATGAACGCAGCAGTTAATCGTGGTCGTTCTGATTTTTAGATTACATATTGACATTACAACTTAGGCAACGCACCATACATCGCAAAGATCTTAGCGTGATGATAGGGAAGGTTTACCAAGAGTTCATAACTCAACAACACATCACGGATAAGTTAGCTAGAATATAACAGCGATCGAAGATACTCTCAGAGTGCACAGTAAATCACGATACCAGGAGTCCATATCTCAACAGCAGATCTCACCTTGGAGACTGCAAGTTCCCTGTCCCTCGCGCAGTTGAACAGGAACGTGTCGAAGATGTGGTTGTGGGCGCAGTCCCAGAGCGTGGTGAGGTAGGTCTCGGTGAACTGGAAGTGCGCGGGGAACTGCATCAGCAGCTGCCACACGCAGTCCAGGTATAGAAGGAACACCGGCGCCGCTCGTGCTGTTGCACTGTCCTTGGCTGGGTCTTTGGGGTTACCAGGTCGAGGGAGGTCAAACCTGGAATGTATATACACTTTTTTACATTTTCATAGCATATATGTATAAATCGCGCTTTAGAAATAAAAGTAAATTTTAATCTTGGAAAAGAAAATAAGTATATTTTGGAAGATAATTTTTACGACAAACAATTATCACGTCAGCTCGCACAAACTTCTAAGAACTCACTGCCGCGCTCACAGACAGACGTCAGTTTGTTTTAATTACTAATTCAGTTCTTGAAATCGGATTATTTCAATACTCTAATCTAATTAATACTTTATACTCTTTTATTGAGCAGATATTATCCATTATCGCGTACTCAATAATGGAACAGAAGTATAAACATCTCAGAGTCAAAATAAAAATAATAAAATTTGTTAACTGACGTGTGTGAGTGCGGCAGTCGACGAGACGTGTTTTCCTGACGGTAAGCGACTCGCCTGCCTACATACAGCTGGACTGGACTGCTACTCGTCACACGAGATAGTTATTAAGTATTTAGATATCGGTAATTTCACCAGCTACAGCGACCTTTACACCAGGACACGTCTACCCATTGCTGCTTGGCGGCTGAATAACTGCCACCTAGTAATATAAATCAAATATAGGTATAACAACATAATACACTCTTTTGGCACTTATGTTTCAGTGTCACAATCGTATTTCTCAAAATTAATGTACCAGGAACTCATAAATAGCAAGGCTATAAAAACTCACCTGTCACAGAACGGGTGTCCGAGCGCTACCCACTCTTTCTGTATAAGAGACTGGAAGCCCGACATTGTCCTGAAGTATGGGTCGACTAATAACTGCGTGAGGCACGACACCACTGCACTGTAATCGACGCCATCGCCTGGAACATTGTACTACAAATATTAGCATGTATCTAATAAATCTATGTATTCAGAAGTGCCGGTAGTCTAGTGGCGGGACCTGCACTGCACGCCGTAAGATTCGCCGGTTCGATTTTTTTTGAGCATGTGGGATTCTTACCCACTACAACCCCCACGGCTATCGCATATTAGGGGAACCTAGATTCCCTCAATGTTTTACATTTGAGCCGCCATCCTCCTCGAAATGGACTAGCGATAAGTTGTCGACGCATTTACCGTCAACGTAACGAGACCGTTTATCGTTAACGATAAACCAGTTTACAAAATAGTCAAAAGTTTTCACTAGTTTATATCGTTGACGGAAAGTTTTTAGCTGTCCACATTGAACGTTGACGTGGTCTACCAGTTATGTCCACGAAGCGTGAAACGTGATGTCTTTGCGATATGCGATTCGACAAGTTTATCGATTGAAAAAATTAATTAATTAGTTGACGACAAAAGTCAGTCGTCAGTCTTGGACCCACACACTTCCAGCGACTTTGGAGGCAACAAAACCCACACTAAGCGAAAAATTTTATTTTTATAGACAAAGCATAAAAGATAAAAGTTAAAAGTAGTATTTACCTTCTTGGAGCACCACAGTTACGTTGTTAGAAAGGTGTTGTGCGGCCTCGTGCGCAAACGCAATGCAATTGGCCACGTACCGCAGCCATCGACTCGAATCCAATATGGAGTAGTACTGGGAGTCTTGCATCTTGAATAAAATTAAAAACTGATAGTTTATATCATCATCATTAGCAGCGGATAGACGTCCACGGCTGCACAAAGGCCTCCCCCTTAGAACGGGGGTTGACATAATCCCCACGCTTGGCAGGCGGCTTGGGGATCGCAGTACAGGTGGAAGATAAATCCAAAACAAAGTCTTCATGTTCTCGCTTAATCGCCTATTACGACGCCCCACGAGAGGAGATGGGGGGATGCAATTCTAACCCGGCACCCCACGGGGTACAGTTTATATGTACATACAGTGTTAAAAAAACACTTTTTGATCAATGAAAGTATTATTTGTGGTCGCATTAATTGTATTGCGATAGACATGTAATTTTACGGTACTATCACGAACGCTGTACTAGATATCGAACAAAATCGTTTGCACAACGATACGTGCGCATACCTCGCCTACACGTATTGTGGTCCAGCATTATCGTCACTACGTGATAAAATCCGGAACGAGGAAATCCGTAGAAGAAATAACTGACATAGCTCTAGTAGATATTAAGTTAAGGTGGCAAGCCGTATAGTCCGGAGAATTGACAACCAGGTGGAGAAGAAAGGTTCTCGCGTGGCGGATTAAGGACTGGAAAACGCAGTGTGGGACGGCCGACTAGATGGGCAGATGGCCTCGTCAAAGTGGCAGGGAGTCATTACAACAATGCTGCTCTGGAGGCTGCGACAGCGGCTACTAAAGCGAGGTTCCTCCTACCGGGCGAGGTGTTATGCTTGGCCAGGACCGAAGGCCCCTGCAGTTGCTGCAGGGATATTGTATTATTGTTAGCGTACGTTAAAACTTCGCTTGCGAGATTCAGGATCGATGGTGGCGGCATCTGTTGAGTCGTATGTGGTACTGCACGCTTCGACGCATCGCTATACCACATGTGGTGTCATCTGATAATGTCGAGTCTTTTTTTTGTAGGAGTAGTACCGGTGAAGCTGTCATGGCCATCTGCGGCCAACAGCCGCAGATGGATAAGAGGGCGAGCGCTTGAAGCGCTCCAGCCAGAAGGGTTTGGGTAGCGACTAGCACAAGGGCAAGGGAGGTACGGCCTCGGCTTGGGCTGTCGCTTAGAGAAAGTGAGTTTACCACCGGTTCACAACGCTCCCCCCACTGTGAAGAACCGGCAAGAAACTTAGCGAGGGGATGCATGTAGAGGTCGCATGCGTACCTTCGGCCTCGCCGGCGACAATGTCGAGTCGCCACACAACCTCTACTGAGAATTTACTGCAAGCAATCCAGTCCAAAAGGGTTACCTTGGACCAAAACCGATATTGGTCATGGTCCAGACCTTCGCGCGTAGCACCCACACACGAGTATAGAGCATTCGTAAATGTATTACATGAGCATCAACCAATACTCACCCAAAACCCTTTAAGCGTGGTGGGTGTGCAGAGCTCGACGAGCTTGTTGTGCGACGCCTGCAGCGTGGCTAGCGGCGGCAGCGTGGCGGGGCCCGCGCTGCCCGTGAAGCTGTTCCCGCACAGGTACAGCACGTGGGGCGGGGTCAGCTTCGGGTGGGACCTTCGGACCTGGTTCAAAAGATACTCACATGCACCTACGAGTCTTCTAGTAGTTAGGCGTGCGTCGATTAAGAGTTTGGCTTTTGAAACGTAGGCCCTAGACGTTGATAGAGTACGGTAGTAGTATAACATGGGGGTTGCGTTTGCGACCCCCATGTTATGTCACCGTGACCTCCGTGACAGGTTCCTGTGGGGCTATAATGCGTCCCCCGGCGCAGACTCAAAAACAAGGCAATGAGGGATATCTGCAGCAGATCCCACCAGAGTGCCCAGATACCCCCTTGGTTTTTACCCCGGTTGACGCCCCACAGTGTCCACCTGGGCAGCGACTCGCCCCGGCTTCGCACGGGTATACTATATATAAACCTTCCTCTAGAAATATCATTACAATCCGTCAAAAATCGTGTACAAACAGCGGGGACGACTTTGTTTTATACTAAATAAAGATTTGTGCTTAAATAGCAATTGATAGGCAATAGTCTTATAAAGTTTTCTACTTCCTGATTTATCCAGATCCCAGTGCTCTACCGCTAGAACTATACCTATAATATATTCTAAGAATCAAAAAATCCCCCCATAGACGGAATATAAAAAAACGTACTTGCTCTAAGAGGACACTCTCCGCCGTGGCAGACTGCTCCGTGGCCAGTAGCTCCCCACTCCTCAACAGCGCCGCTCCCTCAGGCCTCCCCCACACCCAAATGGGTACACGTCCCGACCTGAAGTGCCT
Organism: Furcula furcula; assembly: GCA_911728495.1. NCBI lineage: Eukaryota > Metazoa > Arthropoda > Insecta > Lepidoptera > Notodontidae > Furcula > Furcula furcula. The sequence goes on along the minus strand of OU452257.1, from coordinate 22,042,688 downwards.
AGCCGACTCCATTAAACTGTAGTCTAGTACCGAACTAGGCACGATCAACGTTTCCCCTGCTGTCAACATGAAGGCGTCCGACGTTCCATTTATGCATGTTATCCGCCAATGTGGACATTTACATCGTTCCAATTCTCTCTTCCAGTCCCCCGGTCGTTGAAACATGTTCATGTCTGAGGGGAGAGTGGGGTAGTACGGTTCTCGGTACTCGAACGCGAAGAGGAGGTCGTGTCGTTTTGGGAACGCGTGGTGAAGGAGGGCTAACGCAATCTTTCGACCGTCGATTGGTGATTTTGCGAAGTCGAACGTTAGCACTTTCATGTTCTGAAATGACGAGATTGTTGGTTAAAGTTTTTCTTCCAATTATTATTGTGATCTATGCCAAGTGCTATACCAAGTGTATTTAAGTATACAAAAAAAAAATATAAATGTATAGGCTCTGCCTAGTTTGGGATCGGATGACCGTGTGTGAATTATCCCAAGATATTATTATTATTATTATGCGATTCCAAGGCTAATATTTATTGCAATGTAAATCTAACTACATTCACGGATAAAATCTGAGTTCATTATCTATTATTTACATAGATTTAAAGCAGGACTAAGAGACTAAGCTAAAGATTTAAGAGATAAGAGTAAAAAAAAAAACAAGTAATCAAACAAAAAAAAAAAAAAATTTTAAATCGTTACACAAATATTATTCTCTTTATCTAAATAAATTGTATTATTGCCTGCACCCATGTGACTACTCAGACTGCGACGCGTGCTAATCTGATAAGATACATGACCAAAACACATTGCCCCTGTAATGTGAACACATATATTTATTTTGTACTGAAAAAAGTACTACTTAAATCTCTGTAGCCGGGTAATTTTACCAACCACAGTGCCCTTCACGCCAGATCACAGCAATGCTTACACACTGCTGCTTGGCGGCGAAATATCTAACACTGCGGACCACCTTGCGGAGTGCAAAGCAAACTTGGGGCCCTGGTATGTACCAACCTAAGTTTGCTAATTTTAATAAATTGACAAACAATTGCCATTCCAGCGACACACCATTGAAACCACCATTACGATTGGGTCAAATTCTGTATTACGCTAAAATTACCATAACTAGTCTACTCTCACACCACTGAGACGCCACAATCGTTGTAGGTCTCAATCGTGTATCGCTGGAGTGGCAATTGTATGTACCTAATTTTATTAAAATGCTCAGCCTTGAGGCCCTGATCAGTCACATGCCACTGAGATGCCACTGATCTTATAAAATTAGTAGACTACCAAATGTGTAAAACCATTCATTTCGACGGGCCTGTTGGTCTAGTGGTTAGTCACCCTGGCTGCTACCGGCTGGGGGGACTGGTCCGACTACTATCCCTTTGGCTTTTTAGTTTGTTGTACTTTCGTCGTATTTTTTTTTCTGTCTTATTTGATCTTTTGAACGGCAAGACACACTGTCGCTCTGATCTAATTGTAACATGACACACTGTTTAAAAAAAGTGATAAAATGACAAGCCCGCTGAGTTTCTTGCCGGATCTTCTCAGTTGAGGCCGCGTTGTGATCCGGTGGTAGCTTTTTAAATTGATTGATTCCCACCAAATGTCTGGGTGTTATTTGTATGTTTATTTAAGTATGTATTTACAAAAAAAAAGTATATAAGTATTAGTATCAGTTACATAGTTTCCATAGTACAGGCTCTGCCTAGTTTGGGATCAGATCACCGCGTGTGGAATTTTCCCAGAATATTAATATGACACTCCATTGAAGCGTTTGTAAGTTAGCAGACTTGAAGCCCTGGACGGACCCTAGCACTGCCGACTTGTAAATTATTTATTTGTTATTCCTGATGCTTACCTTGCAAATAACCTGAAGCCCTTTGATTTTCGTCGGTACATCGTTGTCGGGCATGAGTCGGCGGCGACGCGTCGGGACTCCGCCGTCCGTCTGCCACACAGTGCTCACGCCCGTGAGAGGCACGTCGAACGGACCAAGCAGGTAGTTCCGTTGGGAGTATTCCTGAATGGAAGAAACTATCATCACGGATATGGGAGTTTAATAAAAAGATACCGTTCAAAAGTGTTCAATTTAAATTTGAATTAGCAGGCTGAAGTGGCAGTTGGCTGGTCATATTTGCCGCAGAACCGATTATCGTTGGGGTAGACTGGAGTGAAGACTGATTCTGGAGAGCACCACTAACCGGAAAACGTAGCGTAGGAAGTCCTGTGACCAGGTGGACGATATATGTATACAAAGCAGTTGGCAGTGACTGGATGCCGCCGAGGGGCTACAATGCGTCCCTCGGCGGCGGGCACAAAGGCAAGGCACTAAGGGCCCAGGTCGCCCTCTCACGTGCCGATGCGACAGCCACGGGGGTTTTAGTGGGTAAGAATCCAACATACCCGGGTCGAGCCCCACAGCTCCTGGGGATCTTTAGAAGGTTTCTCCGCGAAAAAAAACTTAACGCTATTAAAATCCGTATTCACTATCGTAGTTGGGCTCGATGTCAAAATATTCGATCTTAAGTAATTCCGCTGAATACCGTAGATTCTCATAGCAGTGCTCATTCTCTCTCTAGTGCTGCGCATAGTAAGTGAATACGAAAACGCAACACGCCGCTGCCGCAACGTCGAGTTCAAGATGGTATTGCTTAGACAATAGCACTACCAGTACTTACATCGTCGGCGTTGTCCAGTGGCACGAAGGACAACTTGTAGTTTGTGATGAAGAGCGAGCCCTCGCGGCCCCTTTCTCTTTCGCTGAGCGGAGTCAGCATGCTCACGCCGTGCGCCGCACCCGTTACCAGTTCGCCTGAAAACGTAATAATAAGTAATAATGTCCTCCTGGCCGATACGACCACAGCGGCCAATCTTTCACAAGATGAGCCAATGTCCATTTACCTTACGTCGAGTTAAGAGTGTCAATAAACGAGTCTTATGAGAGCTGCTACAAACAGCGTAGGTTTTTGTAATTTCGATTACGGGTTTACGTCGAGCCGGCATCGAAACTATATTTTCTGATAGTCCAAATTACCTGTTCAAGGGTGTTTATATTTCACTTTAGTTTAAGTAATACATTTTTATTTCACCAAGATTTCGGGGCTATCCATGCAAGGGGGGTTGTGTTTGTGGTTTCTGAGCAGTTTCCTTATGTAACAAATATTAATTACTATACAAATATATGAAGATTTTCCTGTGACTGAAGACAACAGGTAAACTATTTCAAAATATCTTCGTCTCGTTACGTAGACGTGAAGGCAAAAAGTCCTTAAACAAGCAAATGATTCAACAGTCGTAGGATGTTTTTGTGACCGCTACGTAGGACTTTCCTGCGCCCGTGCTATATAGATAGTAGCTGTGCGCGAATGACGTCAGGCTACTGTTTGTAAAATGCATATTATTAAGTAACTAATAATATTTAGTTTTTGACATCGACAGAAGAAGCAGTGTTTGTAAAAAGTGGAATACACATATGGCTATACTACATGCACGTTTAGTTATTAAACACCGGCACAGTCCATTATTAATTTATTATAATGAGCAAATTACTGTTTACTGTATAAATGCTACATCCTTATCCTTGTATGGTTAAACTATACGTCGACGCCGACGAGATTAAGTGACTCGAAACTTACTGAAGACTGCCAATAAAATAAATAGCCCGTATAAGTATAGCACCCATCTCCTCCCGTTGGGTGATGAAAGAGGCGACTAAGGGAAAACAAGAAGACGGACAGCAGTGTTTTTCTATTGGATTACCTACTACCTAACTGCAATCTTTAAGACACCTGCCAAACGTGGGGATCATGGCTCCTTTAAGGGTAAGCAGGAAATCGTTATACTGCTTTTTTTTAGTAAGACGGTTAAGTTTAAAACCAGCCGTGTTGCTGGCCACAGCTAGTCATTTCTCGCGAGCGAAATCACGGGAGATAGCTAGCATATATTAACGACCAGCTTCGATCTTCAACCAACTATTGGGAGATGTTAATAAGCCCCATGTTTGCACATTGTATGCCTAGCTGCTATTTACAAACGTCTACAATCTGAAGAATACATATAAGGTAAATACCACAAGAAAAATAAAACACTATGGGGAAACACGAACCGGTTCCTCGTAAAATATTACGTAATCGTACTGCCAGAATACTGATTGGTTGGTTTTCTCATCGAGCTTTAGATCTGAATTAGCACTGTCACTTGTTACCCAAGACAGCGGTAGTCTCTTTTGTTCTCGCGGGGGAACTAACTAACTAATAACTAATAGGTCCCCGGCATAGACGTACTAAGTAGGTAGTACTATTCTTTAGTAAGTCTGGTCCCCGGGAACTGTGGGGATCAACTGGGGTATGTAGGATTCTTACCTACTAAAACTTGCCACTTTTTTTTGGGAGGGCAGTCGCTGGATGGCCATTAAAGCTACACTGGGTAAGAGGGCGAGCGCTTAAAGAGCTCTAGCTAGAAAGGCAGGGGAACGACGAGCTCAAGGGCACCTCAGGGAGGCACGTACTCAGCTTGGGATGTTGTTTAGAGTGGGCTGATTCTAACACCGGTTCACAACGCGCCTCTACTGAGAAGAGCCGGCAAGAAACTCAGTGGGGTGATGCTCGTCGTTGAGGTCCCATACGTACGACCCTTCGGCCTCGCCGACGAGACCGGTGTCTGTTTGATAGTGTAGCATACGGTTGTCGGGGAGGGGCAGGCTCAATGTCACTGTCCAATAGGGCCGACATTGGGTCTAGGGATCTAACAATACGTGCCGCTGACGGCGGCGCGAGTCTGAAGAACTTCCGATTCCTTTATGATAGATAGATTATATATTCATAGATTATAGGGTTCGGGTGCTGAGACGCGCTTTTTTTTTTTGAGTAGCGTTTCGACGTTCTTTGAAGAACTTACGAAGGGAACTAACTTGAAGTCGGAATGTAAGTCTACATTCCGCATGTACCACGGAGCACCGACGGCACGTCGGAGAAAACGATTCTGGAAAACCTGGGGGCTATCGATACGAGTGCGGGCGGCGTGCGCGAACACTACATTCGCGTAGGACATGCTAGGGCGAATGCAGGCTTTGTATAATGTCAACTTATTCCTAAGCGACATTTTACCCCGCTTACAGAGAAGGGGACAGAGACGCCCTAAAACAAAAGCCGCACGATTGCGGACAGAACAAATGTGCAGTCCGAAAGTCATGGCGGAATCCAAGGTGACTGCTGCCCTGCCACCATTCTCTTTGGAGTCGCCACCGTATTTCAAGAACGTCTAGGGTCCACACACACCCCAAACGTCACACTGTTGTACCTAGTCGACCTCTTGTACAAACGACCTACGACTACGAACTTAGTGAGTGCATTTCGGAGTACATAAACATATACCTGGTGCCCGTGAATGGACCACTTGCTTAACAGGAGAAAAACACAATTTCTTTTTTAAACTTTTGAGTTATGGTTGTATGTTTCTATCTAGTAGTAAAATGTCTGATAATAATTATATTTTAGAACATTAAAATGCCGAGTGAAGCCACCTAATTATGGATTGACTGAAGTTTATTGTAACGTATGTAAACATCGATAAACTATACTAGTATATCGATGTCTGTAAATGACTTATTATATATTCATACAACATATGTCGCGCTTAAAAAAATCTAATAAAAACGGCAATGACCTACACAGATAACAAATGAGTCATTTGACAGTTTATAAATATTTATACACGACGACGACGTATGAAAAAATTGATGAAATGAAATGTATTTAACTTAACAATTTCTACTAACTTTCTCTTAACTGACTCTCGAGGTCCGTAATTTTACCACTGTAGCTGGTAAAATTACCGACCTCGAGAGACCATCTATATAAATAATGTGCCAGTGCAATGTATGGTAACTAAAGAGGGCAGGCGTGTCGCTTACCATTAAGCGAACGTCTTTTGCTCTTACTGGTCACGTCCGTCGACGTCGCCGGCCGGTAACATTATAACTGTCAAATGAGGGGTACGATTTTGGTATCAAACTACACCATATTTTATTTGTTGTTAACTATCTATTCTATACTTATAATAAAACTGTAACAGGTCCAATTCTGTACATTGAAGATATTTAGAAAATTATATCTGGAGGGCATTCTATAATCGATACTGAGGCCGAAAAAGTATTTTTTTTAATTTTTGTCTGTCTGTCTGTCTGTCTGTATCACGGCTGCGCATCACGCCGAAACTACTGAATGGATTCAAATGAAACTTGGCATGATTTGAGATCTTTCTACGAGGTAGGACATAGGATACTTTTTATCCCGTAATCTGGCACGGTTCTTTTGGGAGAGGGGATTAAAGTCAAAATGGGTACTTGGTTATACGCTTGGTCCGATTTTATCCATTTTTCTTTATAATATAATAAATATTAGTAAGGGAACACTCATAGAGAGTTGTTGTCAAGGTTTTGTAATCGATCGGATTAAGCAACGTCAGATAAGGTCATTCAATAGATGGGTGACCGTTTAACGCCATTTGAACTAAACGTCTCCGTGCTTCGGAGGGCAAGTACAAAATGGGTCCAAGTTTTTAACCGACTTTAAAAAAGGAGGTTTTGTAATCTATGCGAATGTATGTTATTGAAAGTTTAGTTAACGTAAACACAGCGCGGGTGGAGCTGCGTGGGTCAGCTAGTTAAAAATAAGATAAGAATTATATAGGTAATATGTATTATTGGTTCACTCACTATCGTTTGTTAGTTGAGTCATACAATAATTTCGCTACTTTTGGTAACGTCTCTGACCAAATTGCAGACGCCTCAAGTGAGTTCATCATATTATGAGTTGATTATTGTTTAAACAGCGACCGAAGGTTCTAGCTGTTAAAGTAATGGTTTACTAGCTTTATAGAATTAGAAAAAGTAGTCTACAAGTACTAGGCTGTGATAAGAATAGAAGAGATAATTGCCTTGCGTTGTTCTAAAAACAATGGAGTGAAAACTCGTGTTCGATCTGATACAATTGAAGTTTCTAAAACAGCCTTCGTACTGAGAGATCTGGACCAGGGCTTTTTATCGCGATTTATTGAAGGAAATAAGAACATTTTGCGCAATACGCAGTGACCGTGAATGTTAGTCTTTGACTCATGCAGTAGATGACGCAGATATTGAATATTGAATATTTTTGGTTACCTATGAGATTGGCAGCTGTTTGGAAGGAAAATTGATTTATTAATTAGCGTAGATAAAATGCAGGGGTGTGAAAATAAAGTAATTCTATCTTTGCCCCTAATTTGATAATACCAATAATGACTAAAGTTACTTTAATCGCTATTTGTTGTAATTTATCTTTACCAAATTACCAATGTCAAACAGATAATACTATTAGTTATTAAGCTGTATGTTTACCAAGCTGGCATAACATGTTAGTAGGTTAATGAAAATCAACATTAGACGTACCATTTTTTAACACGCCCATCGTAAAGCACAATACGGCATCAACTGGCATAGGACGCCACTTCCTACCATTACCATAAATCAACTACCAGGCGCACATAAATGGCGATACAGTTACGCGTACGCAACGCATACATAATAATCAATAATGTAATTTACATCATGAACTACATGTTAGGTTTTTTTATATATACCTTTTTTCGCGAGAGAAACCTTCGATATGTCCCCAGGACCTGTGGGGGTCAACTGGCGTAGGTGGGATTCTTACCTACTAAAACCCAGGCGGCTGTCGTATAGGCACATGAGATGGGAGACCTGGGCTATTCGGTCCGAACCATGAGCAAGAGACCCTCAGTGACCTGCCACCGTCGACGGGGGGCGCATTGTAGCCCCCTGGAAACCAGACACGGAGCTCATCGGGACGGGGGTCGGCGCCGTACCCAATGGACGTTCTAGGGCCCACACCCTGAACGTCCATCGACTCCGAAGCTTTATTTATTAGCCTAGTGATGAGACAAGCCATTGTACTGCTGTTCGTCATCCAAGACATTATAGTTGTTAAGTCTACCATGTCCGGGCATTTTACCAGCTACGGTGCCCTTCACACCGGAACACTCCTGCTTAGCGGCAGAATATTTAAACGAGGCGTGAACAGTTGATTGTTTTACCGTTCATTGACATACAATTAAGAAGTAATGATAATGTGCCAATGACCTCTCATGCACATGAATCCTAGAAACTGTAATCTTGACAGGCGTGCAATTAACACCGTAATTATCAGAGAACTTATGAGACTGTTTTTAAATTCAACTTATGAGAATATATTGAAGTGAAACTTCTTATGCGACTCCCAAATTTTTTTACGCTTAACGCGTTAAACGCTACCATGGAGGGGGGTCGCGGTATGATAGCGCTCACGTGACGCAGTCATTCCGTCATTCAGTGTCTTTTTTTTTTTTTTGGGAATGATAGACGCTGTTGGCCGCAGATGGCCATTACAGCTTCACCGGACAATAGGAGGCGAGCGCTTAAAGCGCTCTAGCCTTTACGGCAGAAGTAGCGACGAGCTCAAGGGCACCTCAGGGAGGCACGGCCTCGGCTTGGGCTGTCGCTTAAGAGAGGGCTGAGTTTACCACCGGTTCACAACGCGCCCCCACTGAGAAGAGCCGGCAAGAAACTCGGTGGGGTGATGCACGTCGTTGAGGTCGCATACGTACGACCCTTCGGCCTCGCCGGCGAGACCGGTGTCTGATAGCTAGTGTAGCATACGGTTGTCGGGGAGGGTTCGGCGCATCCCGGTCCAATAGGACCGTCATGGGGTCAGGAGGGTCGAGCAGTACGTGCCGTGGTCTGCGGCGCGAGTCAGAAGGACTAGGGGCGTAATCGGCGGCGGCGGGGATTAAACTGTTCGCGTGACGGGACACGGATTCAAAGTAGCGTTGCGACGCTTCTTTAGGAACTTACGAAGGGGATCTAACTTGAAATCGGAATGCAGATCTACGTTCCGCATGTACCACGGGGCACCGACGGCACGTCGGAGGAAACGATTCTGGATAACCTGGAGGCTATAGATATGGGTGCGGGCGGCATGCGCGAAAACTACACTCGCGTAAGTCATGATAGGGCGTCATTCAGTGTCGTCCAGTGTCGTTCAGTGTGGTTCGGTGTGGTACGGTGTCGTACGGTGTCGTACGGTGTCGGACGGTGTCGTACAGTGTCGTACAGTACAGAGCGAGAGTGAAATTTCACTTCTTCCGCGCGGAGGGACTCCATGCACGCACTTTTTTTTTTCTTTTTCTAAATTATCAATAACTTTGCAGTAAAGGTCTTTTTTCCTCCCCGCCATTACTCATAAAATGGCTTACGCCATAAACTCTCACCCACTCTCACCAAGCGAAGATAATAATAAGACACTGTTGGTATAAATTATAAGACATGCCATGCAAAGCTAGCGGTTTCCCACTGCGCCACGGAGGCTACACCAGGATATACTGGGAATGTGCAAAATATTACCGTAAGTACTAGGGTAGCATAAAACAGGGGGTGCATGTAAGGATTGCACCATGGTATATGAATGTACTTAAGAGGGCCATTCATTCTGGATGAATCAAGAAGCAAGATGGCCTTGTATCTTGTGCTTCCCTGGTACTTCTGCTACATTTGTGTTTAATTAAGTCATAAATGTCAATAATTTTGGAAAAAGGACAACAATTATATTGGCCAGTAAGTAATATGGAAAAAAAAAGCCATCTTACTACTGGTAGTAAGACTGGTAGTGACATGGATTATTAACATTTCCATTAAATATAGATCAGTACAAAAAATTGTACTCCTGTATTTTGTTAATAATAATTATATCTTTATTGAGGGCTGGTGGCAGAATGATATTGGAGATAACAAGTTACTTGAACACTGTCTCTAAGGAATATGGATACATCCCACATTATGTACATCTGATAAACATTCTATTATAAATAAGTAAGTTGAATTTCAATATTAAGGCAATATAATTTAAAACTTACCATTTAATAGTTTAGGCTTCACTTCCTGTACTGAACCATTTTTCTCTCGTTTCTGAAACAAGAGTATTCTAAAATTAATACTAAATAATAATTATTATGTATGTAATTATGGCAACTGACTCCAGCCTTCTACAATAGCCTAGCTGCTTGTCCACCAAATATTCAACCACATAGACTAGTAGCTGGTAAAAACTCTGGACTCTGGGCTCCATAGTCTTAATTACTAATGTCTCCAGTCACACGGAGGATGTGTCAAGCAGCAGTGAATTGCAACTGGAGGGGGGGGGGGTACATCTCTGCTGTGATTCACTTCTTATCAGGCGAATGTCTTGCTTGTATTGTCACTATATCAAATAAAATATCATAAAGCAAATAAACCACAAAGACTGTGAACCATGAGGGTTCAATAAGTCTGGCAGATACATGCGAGATATATCTTCTACTTTTAATATGGTGATTGTAATATTATCGCCTTAGACTTAGAAAAAGCCCTATCCAGTCCTTGAAGGAAACATTTGTGAGGAAAAATATTTATGATATATTCAACAAGAGTTAAAATATGTATACTCGAATTGCAACACCAAATAATACCCCAGAGATTGGACAGGGTTTATTTAACACTGTATAAATTATGGCATCCTTTTTTTGTTGTGATAATTCACATTACCATTACTATAGTAGAGTTATTTAAAAATTTTACGATAAATTCAAACATTTGAATATAGGTCAACTTTCTAACCTATCCCAAAATAAATGAATTTTCTTCAGTTTTTACATATCGTACAAGTTTTGACGTAATCCAACCGTACACCTTATTAAACAAATACTATAATAATACTAACCAGGGGAGATTCACTGATGTAGCTCCTAAAGTTTTGCACCACCTTTTTCTCATTCATTGTAATAACAAAACTTCTATGTTGACCCACTAACAGTTTTAACTTTGACTGATGAATATTCCTGTAGATGAACTAATTTTGGTCGAATAAAGCCCGATAATTCGACAAATTGAAAGCTATCCACATGATTCCGCTTATTTTACATATATTTTGATAACATCACTCGCGCAAACACTGTAACATATATCTGAGTACATCTGCACAATGAAATCTATAAAAAATCTATTTTACATCCAGTCAAACGTAATTTGTAATGAAAATAGCTGCGGATTTCATGATGAAGGCACTATATTTTTATTTATAAGTATTTTAATTAATTGGATACGAAATACGACCCACACAGCAACAACCACAGAGTACATTATACATAGAGAAAAGTAATACCTTGGAAAAGTTGGAAAACAAACATTATAGTTTGATTCACAGATTATAGGATCGTTTGATTATAGGCACAGACTAGACTATTACTAGAATGACACAGACCAAGAAGCTTACATTTTTTATGTTGTAAATGTAAGCTTCTTGACACAGACGTATTAGGGAGGGATGAGGGATGTGTACATGAAGCTGTTAGGGTCAAAGTGGAGGAAACACTCCCAAATACATGCCTGAGGTCAACGCTATCCCTTTCATTGAGGTCGGATCTCTCTTTCTAAGAGGGCAACCTTAATGTTTCATGAAAAATCAGGACATCTTTTTAACTTCGTCGCATAATACGACTTACTTGGCTTGTTTACCAAGTGTCTGGGTGTTTTATCTATATAAGTATGTATTTACAAAAAAAAAAGTATATAAGTATTAGTATCAGTTGTCTGGTTTCCATAGTACAGGCTCTGCCTAGTTTGGGATCAGATGACCGTGTGTGAATTGTCCCAGTATATTATTATATTATTATTATGCTTTAAGTTTAAACCGATTAAATATGTCTAGTTGCTTAACCCTTCGGGCCCGGGTGATACGTATTTGTATCATGACATAACGCACCGCAATGACTCCCTCAGGCCCGGGTGATACGTATTTGTATCATCCGCCGTTGACGGAATTCACAATTTTTTTTTCATGGTAGAAATTTAATTTTTGTATGGGAACCCTATGCTTTATGGTTACATCATAGTATCATCTTTAAAATAGACCAGTTATTCATTAGTTCTTTTGACATTTTAAGTCATAAATTCAGTTACGAAAGTCGGCTGGTCTCGGTCGGACGGAGTAAAAGTTGTGGTCACGGAATGTTAGTTTTAAATCGTAAGTATTCTTTTATTTCAGGTGAAATGTTTTATTTTTTTGTTTTAACGTAATAATAAAGCTGTGTAGAGGGTAGTTAGTGCGTATTTTGTCAAAATATTGTATATTTTCGAACCGAAAAAACAAAAAAAATCACCATAGGTGATTTTATGGTTGTTTGTTTACTTTTGGTATAATTCCGTTATTATTTGTAATGTAGTTGTTGTAAATACATCGTAATTACATCATAACGATAATAACTCAAAGATAAAGTCATAAAATCCAATCTAACTATCGAAAATTTTGCATACCATGACGTCATATCGCGCAGTGACGTCATTTTTTTTAAAAAATTGAGTTCATTTCGATTTTTTGGTAGTGTTTTGTTTAAAACTTGTAAAAAAGGAGTTTGGATGCAAAGAATGGATCTTTCTTAGTGCCTGAGTCAATATTCTACCCTCAAAATCGAATTCAAAAATAGGTAAAATCAGCTTTGCCAAAAAATCACCTATTTTAGACTTTCCCTTTAAAAAATCGATATTTATAACTCTAAAAAAGCATATACTGGTAAGCTTATACTTGTCTCAGTAGAACTCTGTTTACAGAACGCAAATCGGTTAAGAGGTTGTGTTTATATAACGTTCGTAATTTGAAACCACGGCGGGCCGCCGAATATTATTTGCTGGAAGTCGAAGAGGTTCTCAATTCGTCTGTATATATTTTTTTTCTATGTTTGTTCGCGCATAACTCTGGCAATTATGAACCGATTTGAAAAATCTTTCTTCCATCCATTATTTAATACGTTGATTGGGTCCCATAAAAAAATTATTGCTTCCGAATAAGTAGTTCCTGAAAAAACAAGAATGACGACGGTGCAGGAAACCTGCAGGAATGCCTAAAAGATGACTTTAGGTCGCTTTTTAAGGACAAAAATGGTCATAACTCTGGCAAATATATACCAATTTCAATGATTATTTTTTTATTCGAAAGAAGGAACCACTGTAATCAATCTCTGTATGAATGTTATCACAACCGGATAAGAACTTCCTGGAGGACCATGAATGATGTGGAGGAATTTATCTGCTAAAAACCAAAAAACTGATGTTTTCCATTATATTACTCTGACAAATATTTTTTTTTGTGTAGGAGTAGTACTGTTGGCCACAGATGGCCATTACAGCTTCACCGGACAAGAGGGCGAGCGCTTTAAGCGCTCCAGCCAGTTTGCTACCGACTAGCACAAGGGCACCTCAGGGAGGCACGGCCTCGGCTTGGGCTGCCGCTTAGAGAGAATGAGTTTACCACCGGTTCACAACGCGCCCCCACTGAGAAGAACCGGCAAGAAACTCAGCGAGGGGATGCATGTCGAGGTCGCATGCGTACGACCCTTCGGCCTCGCCGGCGAGACCGGTGTCTGTGTGTTGATGTGTGTACGACTCGTAACGTCGTTGTCGGTGTTGGTGCTGGTGTAGTGTCATGGTCCAGGAGGACGGACATCGGGTTGGGTGGGTCGAGCAGTACATGCCGCGGACGGCGGCGATGTACGGCAGTTCGACGATCTGAGGGACCAGGACCAGGGTCGGGGTCGGGGATATAGTCGGCAGCGGTGCCGATTAGCGGGTTTGGGCGGACGCACGCTTTTTCAAAGTAATGTTCGGACATTTCTTTGGAAAATTTGCGGATAGGGACTAGACCGAAGTCAGAATGAAGGTCGACATTCCGCATGTACCACGGGACACCGACGGCATGTCGAAGGAATCGGTTTTGAATAACCTGGAGGCTATTAATGTGAACGGGAGCCGCGTGTGCGAATACGGCACTGGCGTAAGCTAGGATGGGACGGATGCAGGTTTTTAACCGACTTCAAAAAAGGAGGAGGTTCTCAATTCGTCTGTATATATATTTTATTTTTTTCTATCTATGTTCGCGCATAACTCTGGCAATTATGAACCGATTTGAAAAAATGTTTCTTCCATCCATTCTTTAATCCGTTAATTGGGTCCCATAAAAAAATTATTGCTTAGTAATAAGTAGTTCCTGAAAAAACAAGAATGGTGACTGCGCACTGAGAGTTGCAAGAAAGCCTATATAGATGACGTTTTAGTCGCTCGGACTCGCTCGGTCGGACAAAAATAGTCATAACTCTGGCAAATATTTACCAATTTCAATGATTCTTTTTTTATTCGAAAGAAGAAACCACTGTATTGAATCTGTATGAATTTTATTACAACCGGATGAGAACTTCCTGGAGGACCATGAACGATGTGGAGGAATTTATCTGGTAAAAACCATAAAACTGATGTTCTCCATTACATTGCTCTGACAATTATGAAACGATTTCGATGATTCTTTTTTTATTCGAGAGAGTAAACTACTATGATGTTTCCATGCAAATTTCATTACGACCGGATATTTTTTTCTGAAGAAACATGAATTATGTAAAACTATGTAGACGATAATGTGATCATAACCTACCTAGATAATTTTACTGTTTTCGATGGTTCAATCTTTATATATGAAAATATCACTAAAAAGTTTAAAATAAAATCATTTTAAAAAAAAATTGAACCGACTTCAATATCACTGAAAAGTATAAAATAATTTAAATATTATTGAAGTTGGTGCCAAATATACACAGCAGGTACGCTAACACCAACTTCAATAATATTTAAATTATTTTATACTTTTCAGTGATATTGAAGTCGGTTCAATTTTTTTTTTAAATGATTTTTGTAAAGTGTTAACTTATTCCTAAGCGACAGTTTACTCCGCCTGCAGATCATGGGGTAGAGCCGACCAAGGACGAAGGCCGCTCGGTTGCGTACTGACCGTATATGCGGTCCAAATGACATGTGGGTGTAGGTGACGCCTAGATATTTGACCTTTCTGGTCCAGGGGATGGGAGTTCCATAGAGGGTGATCGGACCTAAACGACGACTGGGATGGCCCACAGTGTGGGATCTGATGGTACCCTGGGAGAAGAACACCGTGGCGCTCTTTTCCGGGTTCACATCGATGAGCCACTTACGGAACCATTCGCCTAGGGCGTTGACGGCGACTTGAAGAGTGCGCGTCAGGAAAGCCTTATTTCTGTGTGAGAAATATAGTGCGGAGCGTCCGCATATAGGGCTAGTTGCAACCTGTCCGAACGAGGGATCATATTCGATGGTTCAATCTTTATGTATGAAAATATCACTAAAAAGTATAAAATAATTTAAATATATTGAAGTTGATGCCAAATATGTATACACAGCAGCTTAGCACGATTTGTCAAGACTTCGTAATCTTGACAGTTCGGTGTGGAGTATAATAATAATAATAATACGACGTAGTTATCAACCTAGCTGATACAGAAAATGACGTTTCTTTGTCGATAACTACGTCATACTCCACACCGAACTGTCAAGATTACGAAGTCTTGGCAAATCGTGCTAAGCCTGCTGGTACGCTAACACCTCGTAGTCCTTGCGAATATTGTCACAGACGTATTAGGGATGCTACGCATCAGACGGTGAACTGCCCTAGAGGAAAAATCACATTACGGATTTGCAGTAATAGAATATGACGTCTGTTTTTTTTTAAATTATACGCTCATATCATGTGCCGTGGGTCAGGACTTTTCGCCCAGTTTTAAAAAAAACGGAGACTAGTCTTTTAAACCGCTTTACTTTTCATATTCCTATTCCATTTTTCTTTAATATTTCATATTCAGGTTTAGAATAAAATACAATATACATAATTTAAATTATTTTTATTCTTTATAAAAAAAAAACATTTAAGGTAAATAATGTTAATACTTTGGTCAGGATGTGACTCTCCGGGTAGTTTTTAGTTAATTCATTTGTTTGATAAACTGTCTCCATTTATAATAGCGGCTAGTTAAATATTATTAAAGAATGGGTTAATGCCATGGTCGAGATGTGGCTTGTCACAGCTTTTTAGACATATGTTTGTTTGTCCGATAAATTGGCATCGTTAACAGCATCAAAGGGACCATCGCAGAGTGTACAAATTCCAACTGAAACAAAAGAGTGGCATGCTTTAGTATTTTGTATGACAGACACAATTACCAGAGAGAGAAGATAAGAGAACCTAGTGCAAAGTGAATAATTCCGGTTAATTATGATTCTATCTTATTTTTACAGTAATAAGTTTTCAGCACTTGCAGATTTATTAGCCTGGCCTAATAGTATGGAACTGTCCTACTACAGCACAAAATTTACATCATTATCATTGGAGTAAATGAGGACAAATTAGGTACAATAATGTATAGTATAAATACAAGACAACTGTGTAAAATATATAAAACTAATGTTATAAATGTTAATTCATATATTGCATGATATAGTAGATTGTAAGTTAAATTAGGTAGCATTCTAATGAAAAGTATGAGAAAATATTCCTAACAATGTAAGGGGTCGTCCATTAATCACGTGATGTTTTTTAGCAACTTTTTAACCCCTCCCCCCCTCCTGGTGATATGTGGTGAGGTTTTAAACTACCCCCCCCCCCTAACCAAAATCACGTGTATTTTTTTGTACAAACTATATCGAAATTTTCGGAATATTATCTTTAAATAGTAATAGGTAACTGATTAAATGTTGAAGGGGAAGTCGTTGCTGGCAACGGTGAGTCAAGGCCATGTGCCGCTGTTTGGTTTAGAAATCGTGCATTCAACGAAAAATAAATACACGTGATTTCTCATTATACCCCTCCCCCGTCCTGGTGATATTTCGTGATTTTTTTCGGAACCCCTCCCCCCCCTTTCGAGCCTCACGTGATTAATGGACGACCCCTAAGTACTTACCATTGTGGTCAGTGTGCATTGTATAAGGAGAGCATTTGTTGATTTCGTAAGCCAAAAATAACGTAGCATAGGCTTCAACACGAAGACGAAGCCTCACTGGTATGAGGCAATGCACTTTTCCGTGAAAAATATCCTTTCACAGTTCATGTTTATATGTTACAGTCCTGCATATTACAATCTTGGGGAAAAACATTAAATTGATTGCCGTCCTTACTCCTACAAGCACAATTCACGACACAGTCTTTTAAAACGTAATGCAAGTTGTTATTTAAAGATTTTACACATTCATTATGTACAAAATTGTAAAATTACAATGAACAACGAACTTGGTAAAATCACAATGGCGTCCTTCGTCCTTGTTTCGGTGTTTCCTGTCTTATTAAAATCAAATATGGCGTCTATCATGAAGCTATTAGGGTCAAAGTGGAGGAAACACTCCCAAATACATGCCTGAGGTCAACGCTATCCCTTTCATTGAGGTCGGATCTCTCTTTCTAAGAGGGCAACCTTAATGTTTCATGAAAAATCAGGACATCTTTTTAACTTCGTCGCATAATACGACTTACTTGGCTTGTTTACCAAGTGTCTGGGTGTTTTATCTATATAAGTATGTATTTACAAAAAAAAATGTATATAAGTATTAGTATCAGTTGTCTGGTTTCCATAGTACAGGCTCTGCCTAGTTTGGGATCAGATGACCGTGTGTGATTTGTCCCAGGATATTATTATTATATTATTATTATGCTTTAAGTTTAAACCGATTAAATATGTCTAGTTGCTTAATCAGTCTGATTATGGGTTGGAGCAGCCCAAATACGGAAGAACTGTGTACAAGAAGAACAAACTGTGATTGATAGGGAAACAGATGATAAATAAATAAGGACCTCCATCTGGCCGATATGACCACAGTGGGTATTTTGAAAGATCTCAGTCTACGCAAAATATATTATAGTGCGCAAGTGCTTGCGTAGACACAACTGCACTCTCTCTCTCTCTTCCGTTTACCTCTCAAAATACGATGGGATGAAAAACAGACACGACCGGGGAGAGACCAGGTGCAGGATCAACATTTTACATGCCCATCTTACGCATGGAGCATCTTACTTTACAGAAAATCAAGGGATAAATAATAAGCTAATGGTTGTGAAAATAAAAGCATATGAAGTTATGATTAAAAAAAATATTGTGCTATAAAATCATTTATTCAGTACGTTTAACGATCTCCGATTAATCACAAGATACTGAATAGCAATTAGCATTATATGCAAACAACTAAAACACCTTTTAACCAACACATTAGACGATAGAAAAAGCATTCCCGGTAAATTAAGTTTTCCATTGGACCAACAGCAGATCATTGCAGCTTCATCAAATTTATTTTCCAATGGGACAATGGATAGTCATAGGTACATTCCTTCACTCAATATTTTTAGGAAATCTACAAGAAAATAAAAAATGTATTAATATTGACCAGGGGTAAATAAAACAGTATGTATATTTATGGAATGATATAGGTACTCTCGCCGATACGGCCAATCCAACCACAGCGGCTAATCTTTCGCAAGATCAGCCATCATCCAGTGCACAAATGCTTGCGTAGACACAAGTGCACAAGTGTACTTTACATGCCTATCCGACGCATGGATCATCTTACTTTACAGACAATGACCGGCCTGCATTATCCTAGCCAGTGAGGAACAACTACACATAGTTGTTGCTCCCCGCAGGATTCGAACCTGCGACCCCTGGTATGCAAGCAAGCGGTTTCCCACTGCGCCACGGAGGCTACTAGACGCGACAGGACTAGGAGGCGACAAGAATAAATATGATTTTAATAATATGTATCTAATAAGTTACAAAACTAACTGTACCTAAACTTAACCTACATACCTACACACTTGTAAAATTAATGAACATACAATATGTTTTCAATATCAATCCTTTGAACTAAATACATCGTTTATTTTTTGATCATAAAGTGGCGGTAAAAAATCCCCAAAACGGAAAGTCTTCAAAAAATCTTTACCATGGTTACTCTATTAAAATAATGTGAAATATTTTAAAATTAAATAATTCAAGTACAAATTAATATAAACTTAAACCCAATACTAACAAACGAACTGAAAACGTGTTATGTGCCTATCGAAAGAAGAACTGATCGAAAATATGGTGCATAATGCACAGGGATCATCGGTAGGTAATTATTGAACAAAATCGCACTTACGAGTGATATTCGGTATTAAATACTGGATACAACATATTTTTGCAACCAAGTACTGCACATTTTATCACCATTTTTATGATTTTAATTCACTTTATCGTGAAAACCTCGTCCCTCACTTCATTGTTGTTATCATTAGCGCGCTCGCTCGGCAGCGGCAGGCTCGCGCGAGATAAGTAGTCTGCGCTGTTGGCACTACTGCGTATGTATTCTATAGAATAATTGTAACCGCTTAAAAAAATTGCATATCTCTGCAGACGATTAGCAGATACCTCGGGGATACCCTTGTGTGGACCGAAAATCGTTATTAGTGGCTTATGATCTGTACGTAACACAAATGGATCTGACCTACCATATAAATACTGGTGGAAACGTCTTACTCCGAAAATTATCGCCGTTGCCTCTTTTTGTATTTGAGAGTATCGTTTCTCTGCTGCATTTAACGTTCTAGAGGCAAAAGCGATAGGTTTTTCGGAGCCGTCGTTCCCCACCTGCGACAGAATTGCTCCCAACCCACTAGGGGACGCATCTACTGTAAGTATTAACTTCGATTTGGGGTTGTAATGAGTTAAAACTTTATCGGAAGTTAACATAATTTTTATTTTATTAAATGCATCGTTATGCTCTTTTAACCATAACCATTTTGATCCTTTTTTCAATAAGTCGTATAAAGGGCTAAGTATAGAAGATGCACCGGGAACAAAATTCCTATAATAATTTACCAACCCTAAAAATGACTGTAATTGGTTAACGTTTTTCGGAATTGCTGCCTCGGTTATAGCTTTTACTTTTTCTGGTGATTTTTTCAAGCCATCCTTGTTAATAACATAACCTAAATAATTAATTTCGTTCTTGAAAAACTCACACTTTTCTTTCTGCAGTGTTAACCCAGCGTCTTGTAGCCTTTGGAGTACCAAATGCAACCGTTCTATGTGCTGGGACTCGTCTACTCCTGTAATCAACACATCGTCAAGCAGACATAGCACGCCATCTATGCCGGCTAGCAAGCCTTCCATAGCCCGTTGAAAAATAGACGGCGCGCTTGCTAGTCCGAACACCAAGCGAGTGAATTTAAAAAGGCCGCGATGTGTATTAATGCAAGTAATGTTTTGAGACTGGTCCTGGTCTGATAGGCAAAATTGAGTATATGCCATAGATAAATCGAGTTTTGTAAATTGTTGCCCGCCGTATAACTTAGAAAATAGTTCATTTACGGTAGGTAACGGGTATTGTTCTACCACTAAGTGTTTGTTAATGCTAACAGAATAATCTGCACATATTCTAACAGAACCGTTACGCTTAAGCACTGGGACGATCGGAGACGCATATTCCGAATGGTCGATAGGTTGCAATACGCCTAGACCGACAAGCCTGTCAATTTCCTTATCGACCTTATCTCGTAAGGCAAATGCCATCGGTCTTGCTTTGAAAAAAATCGGTTTGCTGTTATCTTTTAACGTTAATTTAACTTTATATTTATTAAAACAGCCTAACTTATCGGAAAATGCGTCTGGATAACGCGCTGAAAGTGTTTGTAAAATATCGCTTTGTTTACAATGATTCACTGATATCAGCTGCAACTTAAATATCGATATGAAATCTCTCCCGAGAAGCGGCGGCCCGCCGTCACGGACTACGTACACGTCGAGCGTGTTAGTCCGGCCAGCGTACGTTACCGCCACTCGCATGGTACCCACACACGTTATTCTATCACTCGTATAACTCATTAGTCTTTTGTTGGTAGGTGATAACGGCACATTATTAAAATGTAAATTGTACGTTTTCTCTGAGATAACTGTAACTGCAGAACCGCTATCTATTTCAAACTTTAATTCTACCCCTTGCATAGTTACCGATTCCACCATTGGTTCACCCCTGAGTGTACGGATATTAAACAACTCACCGTCGTCGTCGGCGTCGCCTTCGTCTACGGATCCTAATGATATGCACTTCACCCGTTGGCACATCCTACGCAAATGTCCTTTTGTATTACATTTTTTACACGTGTAATTAGCAAAACGGCATTCCGATGACCTATGATTTGAATAACCGCATACTGAACACTTTGATTTTTTTATTTGCATGGCGGCGCTCGGTTTGTTTATCTTGAACAGCTGGTCGGAGGTGGGCGCGCCGTCCGTGGCGCCGGCCCGCCTGTCAGAGCTTGCAGTCGCGCTGGCCCGCGCACTCCGAAGGTTCTCCACGAGCTCCACAGCCTTGGCAAGAGTCAGATCACTCAAATCTTGCATATAAAGTTTTTCTTTTTCCACTCCTGGCAGTAACCCCATTATGAAACGGTCACGCAGATCCTCCGCGACGTTGCTAAATGAACAGTGGGCCGTTAGACCCCGAAGCCGAGCCGCATATTGTGAGGGCGTTTCTGTCGACCGCTGCACCCAATCCTTTTCGGGGTGAAATGGGT
This sequence comes from Furcula furcula, assembly GCA_911728495.1. Taxonomy (NCBI): domain Eukaryota; kingdom Metazoa; phylum Arthropoda; class Insecta; order Lepidoptera; family Notodontidae; genus Furcula; species Furcula furcula. Next base: position 22,021,170 of record OU452257.1, on the reverse strand, counting down.
ATCCAAAAGTGCAATTATGTCTTCATAAGGCACCTCATCGAGTTCCTTTGGAAGGGCTAAATCCGACGCAAGCTTGAAAGTCTCTTCAGTGAGTGCGCTCAATAAAATTGCTCGTCGTTTGGTTCCCGCCGAATCGTTTACTGCATCAATGCTGTTTGCAATAAACCACTGCGTAATCCTGCTTTTATAAGTCTTCCAAGTGTGAACATTGTGATCAAAGCTTGATAAAATTCCAAAATTAGAAGTAGCCATTTTTCGATTTGTAGGTAGCACGTCGCCAATAATGTATACGCAGGTACGGGGAAGTGAAACCACAGACAGCTGTTAGCGCACTGGCGTTTATTCATCGTTCGACTAGTGGGACGACCACTATACATGTATACATATATATATACAGCAGTGTTGCATACACATAAATACACAACAGTATTTAAATGTTTGATCGATTTATATGACAGACAGTTTCATGCTGACAATAAGCGACAGTGTTGCCACAAAATACGAACCCTTAAAATCGGTAATTAAAATTGCATTTGAGTATAATTGGCGAAAACACAATAGAGCATTATTCTAATCGAACTCGCAGAACGGTACCAATAATTTTTTTATTAGACATGATTGTCATCGTATTTTAAGTTTTCGGGTGGAAAACATTCTTTTGATGTGTAAGTAAAGCATTTCTATATTAGGGTATCCATTTCTCGGGTAATTTCAATTATAACATGGACCACACATCGGACCTCAATGAAAGGGATAGCGTATGCCTCAATCAAGTATTTGGAGTTTGGGCTCCATTGTTGACCTACTAGCTTCATGGCGTCTATATTACAGACGACAAAGGAATGAAGTATGAAGGAGGGAGGAGGGAAACTGTCAAAATGGATAGTTACAATATGGCTACAATGCGAGGAATAGAAGTACCGAGATTTATAGCCGTGAATATTGTCGTAAAAATCATTTTCATGAACTCCATTAAATCATTTTCAGGAACTGTCTATGGAAGTCAGTAATAAATTATATAGAAATCATATTCATAAACCAGCCCTTCACTACCCTGATTGTTGGTAACTGTTTTAACCTTATGGCAACCGTTTTAACATTATGGCAACTCTCATTGAACACAATATGGCCACTCCGTCATAAGTTTTCTACCACTACGGGTTATTAAAAGATCAAATAAAACTGTATTCTCATTAGATTCGCTATTTAAACGATGTAACATGTTGTGCACAATTGCAGAAGTGTTTGGAAGCCAAACTCGGACAATTAGTTTCACAGGTTAGTGTATTTTTGCGATAATAACCGTATTTAATGTATTCATACATTTTTACCTTTGAATCATAGTAAAAAGTCAATATTGATTAATTTTAGTGTTATGTGGCGATATATAAATGATATCCTATTTTATTCGGTCAATTATGCTCTATAATCATCTAATTTTAAATAAACATTTTACATCAGTAGGGTGACCACTAACACTGAACTTAAGATTTTCTGACCCTGGAAGGGTAAGTAATTTTACATAAGTATGAGTTTTTAAAGTCAAATCAAAAATAGAATATTTTGCACTCATAGGATGACCCATAGCCACCACAGACGTAAAATATAAGTTGTAACTTGTACCAACTGAAATACAATATAATTACGAGACATTTTTTTTATATATTTAGTACTATGCAAACTAGACTCAGGTTTTGTATTCAGATTTATTTATGAAAATCTTCATAATAATAGTTATGGTTAGGTATATACGCTACGTGATAAAAAGTCAACATGTATCAAAATTCTGCCTGGAAAGTAAGCCCTGATAGAAATATTAATAATATTTATATTTCAGCTACCCGAAAGATGTTGCAAAAGGAAATAATATACTTACCAAATAAAGGATAAATTAATCAAGGATATTTGTCAGCTTACATTAGCAGCAGCTTATACTTTAAAACAGAGGGACTATGACCCAGACAGACCAGGGCACCTTTTAAATAGTGCTGCACCATTCTATATATCACATTCATGTGATTGTGTTTCAACTTTGACTAAGGTCAACTTTGATTATGGTACCTAATTTAAAAAAATAATAAAAATGTTTATTTCATTAGCTTACATTGAAATAGTTACATACAAGGTCGGATCCCTCAGTTAAGTATAATAATAGTTGTGTTTAAAGGATCCACTCTTCTATAACCATGTATGCTTTATTTAACAGTTATATGAAAAACATTAATAATATACAGTTGAGAAAAAAGAAAAAAGTATGTAAAAATGGTTGCAGTAATATGTAAGTGCTTCTGCGTGGGCGTGTGTGTGTGAGTATATGAATGTGAGACATGAATTCAGGGGTATACAAACAAACGTGGACACGTCCAACTGGTATGATTTCACAGAAACTGACAAAAACACTTTACGAATTATTTAGTAAGCCGTTGCTTAAAAAAAGGCATTAAAAAATAAGAAAAATATATTTAAATTATTACGAAAAGATATTAAACCTGTTAACTCTTTGGTAAACTGTGTTATGTTTTAATAATGAATCGACGTACTCATTTTGTTTCCAAATGGCGGACATATCTAATTTCGTTAGTAAGCGAATGGGACGTATCTAAGTTTGTTGCTAACACATTACCCAGGGACGTATTTCCTAATTTATTACAGTCAATTAAAATAATAATAATAAATACTTTATTTCAAGTAACAAGACTCATTAGTGTTAGTAACAGATATAAAATAAAAAGACAATTAATTGGTATAATATGTATCATTGCTTCAAAATTCCCGCTGAAATTTTGGAGCAACGATTCACAATGCCGCAATCCAGTCTAGCGGCAATCATACCTATAATGCTGTTGGTGGTTGCCTGCACTCTGCGCACCAGGGATGCGCATCTTTTGCGCATTATTGCATAAAAGCAGTCAACATGCAATTCTGCAAACATCCCTGATGCGCTACAGAAGCGAGGCAGCCCCATCAACACTCTAAAAGCGTTATTGTACTGTACTCTGAGGGCGCTGTATGATTTCTGCGTAAAATGTACCCACAGGCTACAGGTGTAAAATGAGGTACAGTAAGCTCTAAAAAGTGTTCTTTTAACATCTTCAGAAGCGCGTGCGAACCTGCAGGCAATCATATTTGCTCTAACCGACAGCGCCCTTCGCTCTCTCTCAATATCGTCATCGTCTTTTAAGCTAGTGGTTAATACGTGCCCAAGGTACTTGAATTTGTTCACCCTCAATAAGGGAACGTTATTGAGCCTGATCGGTGGCACAGTTTCAGGGTATTTTCCACTAGCCCCAAACACCATAACAACACTCTTTTTAACATTATATACAAGACCATGATCTTTTGCGTACTTTTCACATATGCCCAACAGTTTCCTTAATCCACAAGCTGAGGCACTGAGCAACGCCATGTCATCAGCATAGCTTAGGTTATTGACACATATACCATCAATATGGCAACCGATTCTGGCGCTGCTCAGCTCTAAAATTAATTGATCCATATATAGATTAAACAGTGTAGGTGAACTAAGACCCCCTTGTCTCACTCCACACTCTAAACCATATATACACGAATATGCACCGTTCCAACGAACGCTGTTGACCTGGTTCCCATACCAGTATTTAAAAATATTGATAACTTCTTGTGGTACTTTAGTGTCATTGAGTTTCTTCTTCCTTATAATAATCAAACTAATTAAAAAACCATTTTTAACTTAAAATTCAAAATACAAAATTATAAAAGAAGGTATCTAAAATTGTTGAGGGTAGTACTAAACAAATCAATAAATACCTACTAATGTTGAAATGATTGTATGTATCTTAAATTCTCTAATGCATTTTTATAACATCACGACACGTGCGTACTTTGATTCTTATTTTATTGATGCATTTTTGCGTTTTTCGAGTCTTCACTCTTAATCTGGTACCTACAAATAAATTCGGACAAAGATTCGGCCCTGGATAATTGTCTCGCTACCTTTCTTTTTTTGCCAGATTTGCCTTCTATTTTTCTAGCTGTGCCTGCATTTTTCTAACTTTGTTATGTACGACTTCATAACTTTGTTTATTCATTTTGTAATTGTCACTAATATTTTGATAATATTCCTTGATATTCCACCAAAAATTATTAAAAAACTGCACACTCAAACTCAAATAAATATACCAGCGGCCATTGAAAACAAAGCGTTCCTAAGGGTTGAAGTGGACTTAACCAGATTTGTTAGTAATAGTAAGGGACGTAACCAACTACGTTACTCAACGCTGATTTTAACGCGCATAATCTATGGGACGTAGCCTGTTATGCTTGGAAATTCCTTGTGATATAAGAATGTGATTGACAGATGAATGTGCTGCAATAGAAATTACATTTTTTCCCATATGTGACGTATCCACTTTTCTTTTTACACCCCTGAATTATGAGTGCAATTTAATTTAATAAAATATTAGAATTTTCTGCGTCCTCGTAGGAAATGGCATCAGTAAATACTGTCTCAACATTTATAGAAATATAAAAACAATTATACATGAATTCAAGGAGAATTTCGTAGAAATGTACAGTCCTGGCAAACGCTTTTACCGCATCCGTGTATTTGATTATTTTAATTTAGGATTGTGATTAAATGCTTACAAACACTAGCGAAATTTCCATGTAAAATGTTCTCGATTACCGACTGGCATTTTTTTTTTAATGGGACTAATCCCACCACCCATTCCCACTATTGTGACTCCTGTCAGCCAGGATCTACCGACTGGCTTGTCTAATAAATATTATGAATGTTAGTAAATGATTTACCATATTGTTGTTTTTCATTTCTATAAAATCTATCCATGCATTCATCAGGCGAATGACGTTAACTGTTAGACAAAGGCCTGCCCCAATGACGTCCAAACTTAACGGTCTTTCGCCACTCGCATCCACCGGCTTCCTGCCACGCGTGTGATATTGTCGGTCCATCTTGTGAGGGGCCATCCTACACACCACTTTCCGGCTCGTGATCGTTATCTAGAAACTTTCTGTCCAACGGCCATCGGTTCTTCCAGCTATGTGACTCACCCACTGTCACTTCAACTTGAATATTTTCAAAGCTATAGGGGAACTCTACTTCAAATATGGCTTTTCTACGAAACTACAAGGTTTCGCTACGTGATAAAATCAGAAATGAACAGGCAATGGAGGATGGAAGAATATGCTTAGGCATAGCTAACTCCATTGCTTGCTCGGGTTTTCTAATAAGCCGACAGTAAACAACCATGTCTCTGTGCCTAAGTTATCACTGACAGCACACGATTTCCCGAACGCTGCTCTTAGTATAAAATACGTTTTATATGATATATTCCTATCTTACGGTTTATTTTTTTTTCATTAAATACGTAATCCGTAAGTATTTATCCTAAACTTAGATCCGTCGTGGTCACCCTAATGAAAGAGACAAAAAACATAAGTGAAATGATTCAAGGCCATATTTCTTGTCCTCAAGACATTCTTTGCGTTGCAACCTCCATGTGTATATAAGCTCCTTGGTTAGAGCCAAATCGACCGGCTAGCAGTGTGACCAGATTCAGTATTTTAATACTTTTTCAGTATTTATTTTATTAGATCCAACCGTTTATTTTCTATTTGACAGATCTAATTTGACAGTTATAGTGTTGTGACCAAGTGATTATAGTGGACACGATATCGATTAATTTTTCTATCGAGTCTGTGCGGAAAGAGAACAGTCGTCATTCTATTATCACTTTTGTTACATTCACACGTAATAATAATCTTCCTAAATATTAGAGCGGGGTTTTTAAAACTTTTTTTGTCTACCCATAGACAAAAAAAGCAGTAGTATTTTTTCAAGGTAGCAACACTCAATGGTCCACCGCCATTTTGTGTTTGTCTCTGTCATCTGTCACTCGCAACAAGACGCCCGTGCTAGTCCTTGATTGCTGAGTTTTGTATTGTTTTATATTCGAACTATAAAATGCCGAAAGGATCAGTGCTGAAAGGACAGACGAGAGAAATGGTGATCAAGCTTCGTAATTACTTTGAAGCAGAGTATCAAAATGGCGGCCCGTTTTTACCATTGTCGCAAGTGCGAGAGCGCGTTGCGGCCGCGTTAGGTATTAGTGCACCTACGGTTACAAAAATTACTACCGAAGCCTACGGAACAAGCGGCATGCAGGAGAATAAGCTTCGTACGCCGAAGAAAAATCGGCAACCACGTCGTGTGATATCGGTTGACAACTTTGACGCAGACGCTATACGCCGTCATATATATAACTATTACTTACGTAAAGAAGTTCCAACACTTAAAAAACTTGTTGCTTCTTTGCGTGAATGTGATTTGTTCCGAGGCCAAAAATCGTCATTGGCAAAGGTCTTGAAAGAAATTTGATTTACTTATAAAAAATCGGACAAACGCAAAATATTGATGGAGCGTCGCGACGTAGCTTTCGCTCGTTGCGAATTTTTGAGCGAAACAAAAAAATTGCAGATTGGTCAAATGTTGTTTTCACTGACGAAACTTGGCTGAATGCGAACCACACAGTGTCTAAGAACTGGACTGATGACACCGCTGCTTCCACTAGCTCAGTGCTGATGGGAAAAGGAGAACGCCTAATCATTTGCCATGCAGGGTCTATGAAAGGATTCATGCCAGATGCTTTGTTGGCCTTTAAATCCAAAAAACCAGTTGAGTACCACGAAGAAATGAATTCTTAGGTTTACGAAAGTTGGTTTAAGGAAATGGTGCAATCATTGGAAGAACCGTCAGTCATTATTATGGATAACGCATCCTATCACTCACGCCAAATTGATAAAATGCCGACCCAGGCCGACAAAAAACAAGTAACCATTGACTGGCTTCAACGACATGGCGAAAATGTTGATAACTCCTTACTAGAAGTACAATTACTAAATATATTACGAACAAAAAACACTTCCCAAAACGATATGTGATCGACGAAATAGCTGCAGAACATGATCATTGGGTTCTTAGACTTCCACCCTTAGAGGAGATACCACTGGAGAGAGCATGATGCGCTAACCCCCTCTGCCAAATTTTTGTTCATATGTTCAGGTCATTCTTTATTTGTGTGCGTATATTTTTGAATGTGTTGCGAGTTTACTATAGTGTAGGTATGCGTGAATGTGTATCTGTGTGTGTTTACTTCGCCTCCCGCACCCCGCAAAAGTGCCACGAAAAATTTGTTCGGGGAATCGACGCGATGCTAGCTCTGAATTTCAACATAACTTAATTATTTAGTAATTAAACTATTTAATTGAACTCAAACAAATATATAACAAGCAATGTATCCACGCATGCAACCAAAGATACTAAATGAACAATACCAACCAACGATCGAACGAAATATTTTTTGATGCAATCAAAGATAACGCAAAAGGTCTGTCTGTGGTAAGGGCTAGAGGCAAGACAAGAGGCATAATATAAACATAAAAGAAGCTTACTGCTTGCTTGACTAGAGATAACCTTTCTTTTTTCTTTCTTTTTTTTGTGTAGTTTGTACAAGGATGGCTGGCTTCGTCGTAAAGAAATTACACTGATCAGATTGTGTGATGAAGGTGCAGGGTCGTCTTTTTACCACTAAAAAAATTTTGGAAAAATAAAACAGATCTGATCTGTTCCCAAAAAAAATATCGTTTTTGATCTCAGAGTAATTAGAATAGAGCTAGTATCGCGCCGATTCGCCGTACAAATTTTTCGTGGCACTTTTGCGGGGTGCGGAAGGCGAAGTAAACACACACAGATACAATTTCACGCATACCCACACTATAATAAACTCGCAACACATTCAAAAAGATACGCACACAAATAAAGAATTACCTGACAATATGAACAAAATTTGGCAGAGGGGTTAGCGCATCATGCTATCTCCAGTGGTATCTCCTCTAAGTTTTTTATACGTTTTCGATACTTAATATGTTATATCGATGTATCGATATATCGAACAAATATACATCGGATGAAAATATCGATATATCGAAAGAAAAAATTACGATATATTGAAAGAAAAAATATCGATATCTCTATGTGTCGATATTTTTTCAACAAGCCTATATAACAGCATGAAGCTATTAGCAGTAACACCATAAACATTACATCCTCTTTGCATAAACGTCTTGGTCAGTCAGTGGTTTTGGTATGGAAATGGTAATTTAAAACGCGTAGACAGAATATAATACAGACATATACCAAGCGTGCCGCCGATAAGGACAGAAAAATAAGTACATACTAAATTTAGAGTTGCCACGTAAGGGAAATTTTACCCTTTGTGTAAAGCTATTTGCTCTGAGGTTGTTGTAAATTATATTTTCTTTCCTAACCAAAAACCACTTTTTTGACACAACATTTACTTTTCTTACATTATATCGTCTTAATCTATGACAGTCTGCAAAAAGTACGAAAGTGATTGTTATAATAATGTCCTCCTAGCCGAAACGACCACAGCGGCCAATCTTTCACAAGATCAGCCATGTACGCAGGAGATATTATAGTGCACAAGTGCTTGCGTAGACACAAGTGCTCTCTCTCTTCCTTTATATAATAGGTACCTCTCATAATCCGATGGGACGGAAGACCGACACGACTGGGGAGAAGTTAACCGCAGGACCGACTTTTTACATGCCCATCCGACGCATGTGTGGCGTATCTTGGATCACGGTTTCGGAACGCCAAAGGGGCTGTCAAAAAGATGACAGCGCGCTAGTATCTATGGCAGAGACATGTTATAATTATTACGATTACTCCACTGTATTATAAGTTGTTCTCTCTCAATTTGATTATAAGTGTTTATTACCAAAGCTCGGTGTTTTAATTTGACGGACAGGAGTCGGGCATACGTCCTATGGCAAATCCCGACACATGGATCATCTTATTTTACAGACAATCAGGTCATCGGCCTGCATTGTCCTAGCCAGTAAGGAACAACTACTCAAATTTGTTGCCCTTCGCAGGATTCGAACCCACGACGGAGGCTACAAAGTGAATGTACACTTAATATCATATATGCTGTAGCTAAGGTCTATTCCACATTGTTCACCTGGGTGATATCACGTGGTGATTAAAGTGGCTAAGAGCTGTAGATAATTATTAGCCTCATACAAAAAAGTTAAGAGATAAAAACAATAATATGCTATTTCCCAGAGAGGTAGGCAAAAATTGGGTTTCTTATAACTTAATAGAATACATACTATGGCCATTTACCGGGTAAGTTTTAGTAAATTTCTCCAATATACAAATCTATAGTACTAGTATCTTGGGACAATCTACGCTTGACCAATGACCACCTGATCTCAATCTACGCAGATCCTTTAGTAAGGTAACCAGATAAATGATTACAAATACTTGTAAACTGTATAAATACATATTTAAATAGATAAATAACACCCAGACAATTGTTCAGAATCCTTCGGAATCGAACCCATGTCCTATTGGGCAGCGGCCAGGTCCCTCAGATCGTCGAACAGCCGTACATCGCCGCCGTCCGCGGCATGTACTGCTCGACCCACCCGACCCGATGTCCGTCCTCCTGGACCATGACACAACACCAACACCAACACCGACAACGATGTCAAGAGTCGTAAACACATCAACACACAGACACCGGTCTCGCCGGCGAGGCCGAAGGGATCCGTACGCATGCGACCTCAACATGCATCCCCTCGCTGAGTTTCTTGCCGGTTCTTCTCAGCGGGGGCGCGTTGTGAGCCGGTGGTAAACTCATTTTCTCTAAGCGGCAGCCCAAGCCGAGGCCGTGCCTCCCTGAGGTGTCTTTGTGCTAGTCGCTACCCAAACCTTTCTGGCTAGAGCGCTTTAAGCGCTCGCCCTCTTGTCCGGTGAAACAGTACAATTCCTACAAAAAAAAAGTGATGATCAATAAAGCAAAGTGACTATCAAGCTTCAGTTGTCCACCAAACTTTGATGTCTACTGAAAGTGTGTTTGGTATTTATTGGTGATTCAAGTTAGGCAATACCAAATAAATCATTGATAGTTATTTAATAGTCACTTTGCTTTATTGATCATCACTTTAGTTGTCAAACGAGTTGTCAAACGATGTTGTACATAATAGGGGGGCAAACGAAACAAACTATTCAACGTCGGTACTATTTATTTATAATTAAGACAAATTTACCAATAAATTGTAACCAACAACATACATACATATATTTAAACAACATGCATATAGTAAAAGCACGAGTAAATGTCCAATGACCATTGTACCTATAAATAACGAATGAATACGTCCTGCGCAGCCATGTACGAATTACTTGAGCGCTTACGTTATTTCTGAATATTTAAGCATTCGGGAATAACTTTTAGCAACCTAATTAATTCTTTTTGTTGCTGCTATCCACAGTATACAAATATCCATATTTTCAGGAAATCATAAAAATAAATTCGGGAAATCTGAGAAATTCTTCGATGCACCCAGCATGTGGGATCGTGTATGATGCACTTAATAATAATTTACCACTTATTTATGGTAGTCTCTCTTTTATACACTGGCAACACTGATAATGGTGATCAATAAACTGAAAATTTTAGGTTATGGATGAAAAACAAGAATTTATCGATCTTACACGTAACTTTCAAGTAAAATAGTAACTAATTTAGAGCAATAAGATCTAAATAAGTCGTTTACATGTATTAGTTTCTAAATGTAATCTCTAAATTGGCCATAATAATTCACGTTTACCTGTGTAACGATACTCCACTAATTTTACGTTCACTGTCACTTTTACAGCCTATAATACTGCACTGCACGATTCTTATAGGATTTCCACAACACACAGTAATGTCACAGTTAGTTTTTTATTGAATTTCAAGTTATTTATTTAATATTAAAACCGCGATAAAATTGTCACGGATCAAAGTGGGAGCAAACGTCAAATTTGTTTCGCACCCACGGCGCGGAAAAATCGAACACATGCTGAGGGACAAAAAATCATATACACTGTTTCTTTCTATCACACGTAACCTACATAAACGCATTCTTTTCTTGCGTGAATGAGAAAGAAAGTGTCCAGCCCTCTATTGTTTTCTTCCTCTAAGTTAAAACGTAAATTTTAACGTTATAACGGTAAATTTTAACGTTATAAATAACTAGCGCTGTGTGGTAATGATATTGTCTATGGGCTTGCGTTATTTTTTTTTATTTATCTGTGAGTTTCATGAAAAAAAAAACAAATATAACCATAGATTCATAGATAGATTGTGCATGTCTTAAAAAAATGGCGATTGTTAAATTTTTGTTGAGAATTTGAAGCACAATCCATAGGCACACTATTTAAAACCTTAAATATTTGTTGTTGTAACTGTGAATATAAGCTCTGAAAATGGCAGACGCTTTAGTGGAGCGGAGACCCACCGCTCGATTTTTCTGCCACAGGTGTAACGTAGAATTTGAAGATGTTTTGCAGGTAAAAATCAATAATTGTGGTTAATATTGTTAAGATATCGTGATCATATTACGCGGCGACAATGGCCACTAGTCTGTAGATTGAAACGCTGTCGTGCATTCTTGAATCTAACGATTTCTATGGTGGATACACTATGTTGGTGCAGCCGGTTCTCAACTGCGTGACATTTCATGAGAAATGTGTCCTGTTACTACAATACTCTGAAATTGTCAATTTCGCACAATTACATCATTTATGTTATGTACCATTTCCGAATAAGGATGTTAGGGACTTCCCCATTGAGCAATAAGATGATTGCATTCCATTTTAAATATTGTGCACATATAAACCTCTATTCTCTAGTGCAGTCGTTCCTAAGATTTCTATTGATATCATGTACCTTTAGATATAGCAAATACAAGAAAGGTCAGTCATTAGTCATTAACAATATACATAAATAATTAAATTAATAATAATATAGTTTTAACATTGATGTGTCATCAGTAATTGGTCAGTATTCTGTACTGCTACCGTGCCATAATTATTCTATGACAATCAAAATATGTACCTAAGTGTATAGTAATAATAGTACATCCTGCCCCCTATTATGTATCTTGTTTTACAACACGAGTGATGATCACTATAGCAAGTGACCACCAAATAACTGTCAAATGATTCATTCAGTATTGCCTAACTTGAGTGACCAAAAAATACCAATACACTTTCAGTTGACATCTAAGTTTGGCGGAAAGTCACTTGCGTGGCTAAAGATACGTAATAGCCCTGCTTGAACAAGAATCACACAACATGTGTTTCAAATGTATAATGACAGTCAGTTATAAGGCCAATATGTTTATGCACACAAATGACTGAGTGAGAAATAACACACTCACACATACAGATAGTTATGCTTGAGATTACTCCATATCATACTCCTGAAATTACTAACTGTGCTATATTTAAAACGGAAAATTGATTACTATATTTCAGGACTACACATGCCCATATTGTGCAAGTGGTTTTATTGAGCAGCTCGAGAACGAGACTGAGGGTCTGGCTTTATCTGGAGATGACTTTAGCGATGCGGACATGAGCAATATTGATGATATTAGCAATATTGATGATATGAGCAATGTGGACGATTCAGACGATATACATCACTTATCACAGGTGAGTTGATAGTTTGTTTAATTTTTTATGTAATATAAGCTACTGCTTAATGGCAACTCTATGTCTGGTGTCCATAGTATAGGCTCTGCCTAGTTTGGGATCGGATGACCGTGTGTGGATTGTCCCAAAGTTTATTATTATTATTACTACTCCAGTGGCGTGCACACACTTTTATGACAGGGTAGGCAAAAAAGCAAATTTCTTAAGATTTTTACTATATTATAACCATTTTGAGAAGTTGTAGGGTAGGCAGTCTTTTACATATATGGACTGCACACCATTAATTACTCACTTAAATTTTAATATACTTAAAATTGAATGGAGTTTCTGTTCATATCCCTAAATTCTATTACATTCAGTATATTTTTATCATTACAAATTACCTATCATAACTCCTTCTTCTTAGAAAAAGGTCTTAGAAGATTTTGAGTATGTAGCTGTTAAAGTTTTAGATAGTCTTCTCACTCAACACCTCACTGCTGAGGATCAAGACCACATTGTCTTGTCTGGTCTGAGATTAAATTTTGCTACGCTAATCGGTCAGGTGCCGTCCACAGCGCTATAAGGTTTGGCATATCCACAAAATCGGCGATTTTATATGTCCATTGAGCTGGCCTTCTAGCATGTGGACGATTCCCTCCTATTTATCCTAACAAAATAGACTGAAAGGGTCTAGTCATGCAATATGGCCAAAAAATTAGAGGATTCTCTGAACAACTTGAGAAGATAGGCATTTGGTTATTTGCAGCTCCTCCAATATCGACGCATTTGTTTGTCTGGCTGTCCAGCTTTCCAGCTTATGCGCTTGTGCAGCATACGGCACCAGCACCACATTTCGCAATCAATTTAGATTTGATAGCTACGTATTGTAGGCAATGCAGTGTAAATTAACATTTGTGTATTCATTATGAAGTTATTGTTTTTACCAAGGTCAGCATGATTAAATAATTTTGATAGAAAACATGATTGGTTAATAAGAATCAATGATATTTTTATTACAATCAATGATAAACGTTCGATGATCTTGATAAAAAAACAAAACTTGGGAGTACCTCCATTTTGTTTAACTAGTAAGATGGACCCCAGTTTATAAACATACCTCTATCTCTCTATAGGAATCTATCTCTGTGTGAATCTAGTTCTATTTTGATTTGCTTTGATCCAGTATTCCAACTATGACATACCTCTCTTATATCAAAATTTTTCAATTACACTTCAAGGACAAAATCCGGTGTCATTACTGAATTAATTGATTTGCAATTATAAATAGAAATGTATGAAATAGCATTTGCATTCGTCGTAATACAAATGTTCTTGACGTAATGTTTTCGTTGTTATCTCGAGGTTTTGACGTGGTGCTGTTGTGGCGCGCGTGATAAGAGATGGATTTTTATTGGTTTTCGTGGTCGATGGTATCACTAATAGAAGTTTAGAAAGGGATCTTCCGTGTCTTTGACCGTATTCTGGTTGAAAAATATAGCTTATTCTCTTCTTCTCAAGGCACTCTCTTTGTCAACTCCATCATAACTCAGTTGAAAAAAGTAACATACTGCCGAACAGATAGTGCTACCTGGCTTTCATATCTGTGTGGTGCGAAGCTGCTCGATTTGAAAAAAGGACCTCGGGTTCACCTCTTTGATGCCTACGAAAAAAGGACATTATGTATGTTTCTGGTTCGGAAACTGGTTGGGACACAGGCTGATCACCTGATTTTCTGAGTACGCAATCCCCCAACGCATGGATCTTTGATCCTTGCGTCGGATGGTCATATAAAAACTCTGCATTCTGGTTCCTCCCTTCGGATTGTGTGAGTTAAAGAAGTGCACCATTGTCTGTGCTAACACTTGTTTATCTTTTCGAAAATTGACACACTGATTGATTGAGGCCATTATTTTATCAGTGTAAACTTTTCATCGTAAGTCCGTCTAGACTAGAATGATAGCGAGTTTGGTTTGCAAATTGGCGTATTGTTTAATTGTGCAAGGACACAAGAGTGATAAGAATGTAGCGGTGCTTATCTAAAGGTGTGGGTGAATGTCGTGTTGTTGCGCCGTGTGATGTGGGAATGACGCGGCTGAATTATATACCTGGTATCACAATAGATAGATCATGCATTTATTTAATAACTAGCTGAGCCACGCATCTCCGCCTGCGCTATTTTTACGTTAACTAAACTTTTAATAACAGACATTCGCATCGAATACATAACCTCCTTTTTTATAGTCGGTTAAAAACTGGGACCCACTTTTTACTTGCTCTCCGAAGCACGGACCCGTTTAGTTCAAATGGCGTTAAACGGTCACCCATCTATTTAATGACCTTACCTAACGTTGCTTAACCCGATCGATTACAAAACCTTGATAACAACTCTCTATGAGTGTTACCTTACTGATATTTATTATATTATAAAGAAAAATTTATAAAATCGGACCAAGCGTATAACCAACTACCCATTTTGACTTTAATACCCTCTCCCAAAAGAACAGTGCTAGATTACGGGATAAAAAGTATCCTATGTCCTACCTCGTAGTAAGATCTCAAATCATGCCAAGTTTCATTTTAATCCATTCAGTAGTTTCGGCGTGATGCTCAGCCGTGATACAGACAGACAGACAGACAAAAATTAAAAAAAATACATTTTCGGCCTCAGTATCGGTTATAGAATGCCCTCCAAATATAATTTTTAAAATATCTTCAATGTAAAGAATTGGACCTGTTACAGTTTTATTATAAGTATAGATATTGATATAGTATAACTAAAACTACCCGTTCTTACCCGTGGGGTATCCGGGTAAGAATAGCACTCACCCATCTCTTCCCGTTGGGTGTCCGTAAGAGGCGACTAAGGGAAAACAAGAAGACTGGCAGCAGCGTCTTTCTATTGGATTATATTACCTACCACCTATACTGCGATCCCCAAGCTGCCTGCCAAGTGTGGGATATGATTATGGCAACCCCTCCCTTCTAAGGGCGAGGCCTTTGTTCAGCAGTGGAAGTCTTTAATAACTAAAACAAAACTGAATGTACCGAACTTTTTTAACCACTGATGACTTATGGCTCTGGGGCCTATGGAAAAAGCAATGCTCGAAGTTTCTTTGCGCGTCAGAATCCGGAGTGAGGAAATTCGCCAGAGTTACCGTACGTAGCTCTCAAGACTTGTGAGTTGAAGTGGCAAAGGGTAGGCAATACCGCCAGAAGAACCGATACCTAATGGGGAAGAAAGGTTCTCGAGTGGCGACCACGAACCCGAATTCGCAGCGTAGGCAGGCCTCCCACCAGGTGGACCGACGACGACGCGGGTGACGGGCGTCGTCGCGAGCTTCGTAATGACTCCGGGGGGGGGGAGCAAGCATACTTTGCTCCCCCGCGGTCGTGGTCTAATGAGCGTGCGCCGCTGGAATGAAAGGTGGGATAGTGATCAAGCCCTACCATTAGCGCTACCATAGCAAAAAGGGCGAAACAGCTATAACATGTAGCGTTGTAAATAAAGATTATTATAGAACACTACTCAGTCATAATTTTTAAAATTTGTATTGAAATCTACAGTTTATTAACTAAATAATGAATTACTAACGGACTCTAAGAGCCGCGGTAGGAATGAGTTTTTCTGGTTTACGAATGTATATTTGTCGCATTTGTCTCTTCATGTAATATTTCCATACCTGGTTTAGATTCTTGTTGTTTTCATGTCCGGAGGTTATTTCACAGAGGAAAGATTTCTCAGACAGCAAAATCTTCTTAGACTGATTGTACAGGCTGTTATTATGCCTTTCGCAAAGGCTCTCCGTGCACCATTATTTCTCGTTATTCAATTGTCCATTATTTTATACTTCTCTAAATCAAAGTATTTTTTATTTATTTCTAGGGAACACCACCAATGTTGAACGATTTAGCATTCCTGATGTCGGGAGGACGACTTCGGTAAGTAATTTATATATATAAGTAAGTTGGTTAAATTTAAATCAGACAAATAATATAATTTTGGTACATTATAAAAATCCGGTTATGGTATGTAATTTTGTAATGTTATTTTACCCGTGGAGTGTCCGGGTAAGAATAGCACCCACCCCGTTGGGTGTTCGTAAGAGGCGACTAAGGGAAAACAAGAAGACGGGCAGCAACGTTTTTTATTGAATTATCTACCACCTATACTGCGATCCCCAAGACGCCAGCCCAGCATGGGATTGTGGCAACCCCTCCCTTTTAAGGGGAAGCCTTTTGTTCAGCAGTGGACGTAGTTCGGCTGATGATGATGATGTTAACTGGGAGCATTAGCAGCTAAGACTGATAAACTGTTGATGATATACTGAAGTTCTTGTGATACAGTGAACTTCTATTTGCATCTTAGAGAGCCGTCTATTTAAGCTTTCGATATTATTCCGAACAAGATAATCGATATCTCTACTTATTAACATAGTATAAAGTATTAATTGGCTTTGTCATATGCATTGTCAAAATAATTCAATTACAAGTACTGGATAAGTGATAGACAAAGCTATGTGAAGTTTGGGTGTGCGGGAGTAAGCTTGTGATAGAATTACATAATACAGAAGGCTTAACGAAACCTCATTATTATGTTAAAATACGTCAAGCCGTTTAGGCCGCAAGGTTTTCTAAAGAAATATGCATACATCGATATATCGATACATGTTGATCCCCGGAATTGTAACAAGATAAACAATGTTTAATAAAAGTGAAATAATTACAAGCCCGCTGAGTCCAGCAAGAATCTTCTCAGTTGAGGCCCCTTTGTGATCCGGTGGTAGCTTTTAAAAAATTGATCATTCAAAAGTGCTAGCGTTAAGCCTATTTGATATATTTTTGACTTTGACTTGATGTGCTCGAAAAACATAGCCTTCATTCTTGGTTAGTCGGGCATCAAGTATTAATCGTCGTCTCCGTGTACCAGGGGCGCAGGACGACGCGAGACGTTGATGGAACAGCTCGTGTGGATGATCGGTGGCGCGCGGCCCGGCACCGGCGCCGTGACTGCGGGCGCGCCCTTCGTGCTGGTGGGCGCGCCCGGCGACTACGTGTTTGGCGGTGAAGGTTACAACGATGCTCTCGCTTATTATGTTTTCCTGTGCAAAATTTTAGTCCTGCACATTATTTTTTTCCATTGCGCTTTTTCAAAGTGTTGTAGTTAGTATGGAAGGTGAATTTGGACCTAAGATGATGGTAAACTTACGAACTTGCTGTTAAAAATCATAAGATATACGGCCGATTGTAATAACGGATCTGAATCCAAAATCTTCGGATTTCGCATCAAATCTCGGTCATTTTTCTATGAGAATGACATTTCAAATGTATATGTCCTTTTTGCTGCTATGGAAATTTATCATATATATCCATAATATTTGTACGGTCTGGTTGCCGTACAGAAAAGTATGTATGTATGGTTCATAAATAAGAGAGATATATTATAACCACTTAACCCTGAATGGTATGAAATGGTTGGATGGTTATGAGAACACGCGAACCGATTGGCTATCAAACGCGGACTGACTGTGAAATCGTTGCAATACTGCATCTCGGCGCTTGCATCGTATAATATCAATTTAGTGATTCTTGATTACTGTCATCATGCCTATTGTAGTTATTTTTTTAATCTATCGCTCTGTAAAATTACTTGTATTTATGTAAAACCTTGTAAACAAGTAAAGCGCTATAGAACCATCCCTACAAAAATTGGCGTAAAACTGTCAATGTGCCAGAGGTTAAAAAGTCTTCTGCACTAATAATGCTATGAGAACTTAAATTACTAATATATTATAATATGAAAACTTATTTTACCATTACGTTCCTTTTATATTTCCAGGATTAGACGCAGTGGTGACACAGTTATTAGGTCAGTTAGAAAACGCCGGGCCTCCGCCCTTACCACGGGACCAAATCGCCGCGTTGCCCAGTGAAGTGGTCACAGACGAGCAAGCGGCTGCAAATATGTCATGTTCAGTGTGCTGGGAAAACTTTCAAAGTGGTAAGACAACATTCTCAGTTGTTATGTTATCCTGGTAACTTGTAGTATAGATTATGAAATAACAGTATGTATGTATGTACAGGTTATGGAAGGTGAGACATGTTTGAATTTATGCTGTAGATTTCTTATATCCAGATACAGACAGAGAGTGGTCAGAGTTTGGCTCGAGTTCCGCTTTTTAGTGACCGTTGACCGTTTGATAGTTCCGACACACAAGTGGCGTTCAAATCCTCGCGTTCTAGTTTCGTTTGTGTCTGCACGCGAAACATGTCTCTAGAAAATTCGTCCGATGAAGAATTATTGCTTTTGTGGAGCTTAGAAGCTTCGAAAAAAAAAGACACGGGTGCACGCGGTGCACCCAATTTAGTCACGATTTTTGTAGTCTACATGACTTAAATCATATAAACTCCTTTCCTTAGTAGATTCTATTAGTTTTTCTGTATTCGCAACCTCAGACATCGTGGCATTCTGGCGTCTGTATCGGCGGGAAAGGAACTCTGGAACGCGACATTCGGTTTTGACCGCCGTTATTAGGACTGCGCGGGCTCTACGGATGAGATTCGTGCATCAGTTTGCTGAATAATCATTTCTTGCATGTCATGTTACCCTGGTAATATAGTAAGTCGAACCTGTTTTCTGACCTGTAGTTTTATTCTGTGGTCAACGGTGCAGGTTGTATAATTACCTATTTTCATCATCCATATTTGTTATTTTACCTTATTATGTAATCGTTTGTTGTCCCAAAGAAAATAAAATAAACCAACTAGGTTTTCACGGAATTTTATTAGCACGCTTTTGGTAAGCAGCCACCACATCTTTTTGTCACTAGGGCCGTGAAGTGTTGTCGCAAAAACCTATGACATTTCGCTAAACTTACTACTTACTAAGGGGCTGCCAGCGCAGTGAGTCTGGACACAACACCCCCCCCCCCCCCCTGCTTCATCGATAAGCTAGTTTGCTTTATCGTCAATGGCCTGATATAATGTATATATAGGATAGGATAATTCCACCAAGTACAGGCTAGTTTAACAAAATAACAAAACAAGAGGCCAGGTTTGTCATTGATACAATGCTCAAATTCACAAGGTGGTAAAATGAGCCTTGAGCAAGGGACCATTGCAGTGTCACATATCATGCTGACATCAAGCTACAATGAACATTACCATGTACCGGTGTCACTGCAGGGCACTGCTGGTGAAAAAAGCTTAACAACTGATATCTTTGGTCACCGACAGCCTATGTCACTCCCACAACTAAGACGCATCTAATGGCATATCCTATTAAGTCAAAATCCATCAAACCATTTAGGCTGACTGAAAGAAATACAAACACACAAACTCTGGAAAACATACCCCCATTCTAACCTACCACCAACTATTATGCCAGTGTTAATCTTACTTACGCGGGCAAGAGATGCAGATATACGCAGTTTATTGTATTGTTCCTTTCTCTCCTGTAAATAATAATTATCATCAGTCGAAAGACTTCCACCGGCACCCTTGGAAGGGAGGGGTTGCCATAATTTCCACGCTTGGCAGGCGTCTTGGGGATCGCAGTATAGATGGTAGAAAATCTAATGGAAAGACGCTGGTGTCCGTCTTCTTGTTTTGAAGAGAGGAATGAGTACTATTTTTACCCGGACACCCCGCAGGCTCCTTAAATAATATTGCAATAATATAGCTTGATCAGATGGTGATAGACCACCTGGGGCAGTCTAGTACAGAGTAGTGTTATCAATTTGCATTAATTGCAGGGGAAACGGTATCTCGGCTGGAGTGCGACCACATATTCCACGCGGGCTGCATCTCGCCGTGGCTGCAGCTGCACGCCACATGCCCCATCTGCCGGCGTTCGCTGCTGCCCGATGAGCCGGCTGAGCCGCCGCCCGCCCCCGGCACGCCCATACCGCCCACGCCGCCCGCCGACGGCTCCGCCAGTTAGTGCCTCTCGATTATGCCGCCCTAGTACACGCGATTCGTTAATAGCATATTAAGCAAAAAAAAATTGTTTTCATATAATGGCATTAAGTTTACTAGAGATAACCAGCGCGCCGACGGCTGTGCCAGTTAGTGCCTCTCGATTATGCCGCCCTAGTACACGCGACACGTTCATAGACTATTTATTATGCAAAAAAATAAAGATTGTTTTCATTTATTGGCATTTTAGTTTACTATTGATATTACTAGACTAACGCGCCTCCCCCTGACGGCTGCTCCAGTTGGCGCCTCTCGATTATGCCGCCCTAGTACACGCGACCCGTCCGTGTATTCTTTATTTAAACAAAATAGTATTTAGATCTTACTACTGAGATAACTAGACTACTGGTACCTGTTCATACAAAAAACAAAGACCGAATTTGTAAATTAAGTCCGCGCATGAGTGACTTTTTGGTCGTTGGCAGATGAAAACGTCAAGAGGTTGTCAAACGTGCGCGCATCTTTACATATTCACAGACCGGACAAGAGTAAGGCCCACTGTGTATTCGTCATTATACGCTTGGTGTACGCCTACTCAACATACAAAACTATGAAACTGTCGACGTAGCGGCTCCGTCGGGCTCGCGTCGCTTCATGCAGGCTTTATGACGCCTGCCGTACCGCACGTCATACGCCGGGGCGTACATCGAGCGAAAGCTCTGGTTTATTTATGTAAAAATGGCGGGAACGGTTGCAAAATGTCACAAATGGCATTGTCACAAATTATTCATAACGTACGCGTGTAATACGCCTCGTGGACAGGGTTCAGTACGCTGGGCTGCGCGAGTTGCTTGGTGTATTTTGAAGCATCTATGAAGCTACGCGTCCGCTTGACAGTGAGGTTAAGTAACACAAAGTTACCGCGACAACTCGACAAGCCACTCGTGCCCGCTAGCAGTAAGTTATACTTACTAGCGAAACTACTATGCGGGCCACAAGCTGAAGGGTCCGCTGATTAGTGCCTCTCGATTATGCCGCCCTAGTACATAGTACAACCCGTTCATTGACTATTATTGTAAAAAAAATAAGATTTTTTTATTTCCTGCCTACGGCTAGATAATCGTAGACGCCGATTCCTCCAGCCTAGTATGTGTGCAAAACTAAAAAATCTTATTCATATTATTGTACACCTTTCTGTGAGAATTTCTCTAAATTGTGGTGAAAACCGCATCAAAATTCATTAGGCTAACAACTTAGTGCGCTATGTTACCAGTGATGTGACCCTAGTACTCCAATCAGGTAAATCTGACGGCCCGCATTCATAAATGTTAATTATTTTTAATTATCGCTAATCCAGTGTTTGACATCGTATTATTTCGACACTTGAAGCGAAAATGAATGCTTTATACTCCTTTATTAATTAGAAATATCGATATCTCGTACTCAATAATGGAACATAGTCATAAACATCTTCAAAAGTCGAAATATCAGATTCAACAAATGACTTAATGAGAATTAACACTAATTGACGTTAGTGAGTGCAGGACTAAATGATTTAAAACAGAGAGGATGTGTGTAAGTGAGAGCCACTTGGAAAAAAAAACCACACAGAACTGTTATGAGATAGTAAGCGAAATATTGGTCAATCAGTGAAATAGATATTCCAGGGCATTATATTATTTAGCCATTGTGAGGAAGGTCTTTCCCTGCAAATTAGCATGTTGGGGAGTCCCCAATTGCATGTCCCCAATGGGGACATACTAATTTTCATTGAGTGTCCTAACAGAAGAAAAAGAACCCCGAATTTCCAAAAGTCTGTTTGGTCTGTCTCTAACTATAGCAATTATGAATGATGAAGCTAAAATAAATGAAGATAGAAAACTTTTCATTTTCATCGTGGCGTTAATACTACAGGGTTCTTTGTGTCGTGCAGTTGGTCAAGCAGACCTATGCTGATTTTCCAAACAATAATAAGTAATGTCCTCCTAGCCGCCTACAGCAGCAGCCAATCTTACACAGATCAGTTATCTACGCGGAAGATATTATAGTGCACAAGTGCAATTCCTCTTTACGATCACAACCCGTTAAGACGAAAGATCGACACGACCGGGGAGAGGTCAGGATCTACTTTTAACATGCCCATCCGACGCATGAATCATCTTACTTTCCAGACAATTCAGTGATCGGCCTGCACTGTCCCAACGAGGTGTTGCTCATCGCGGGATTAGCAACTGGCAGCCTCCGATTTGCAAAGCAAGCGGTACCGCGGAGGTTACTAGTAATAATGTGTGTATTTGCGCGGCAGCGTCCTTCCCGCACCTGATGGTGCGTCGGGTCGGGCGGCGTCGGGCGGCGGGCGGCGCGGCGTCGGTCGCGTCGGGCCCCCACACGTGGGACTCGCCCGACACGGGCAGCTCGTCGGGCTCCACGTCAGCCTCGTCATCCGTGACGGCGGGGGGAGTATGGGCGCCCCACTCCCGCTCCACAACCAACTCCACCGGCTCCAACTCCTCGTCCTCCCTCAACTCCAACGAGAGGGAGCGGCAGTACAACATGGACATTGACTTCGATTAGACTTCGATCCCCGCGGGGATACCAGTGTGGTG
Organism: Furcula furcula; assembly: GCA_911728495.1. Classification (NCBI taxonomy): domain Eukaryota; kingdom Metazoa; phylum Arthropoda; class Insecta; order Lepidoptera; family Notodontidae; genus Furcula; species Furcula furcula. Next base: position 21,998,097 of record OU452257.1, on the reverse strand, counting down.
TCGTGTGAAGTGACGGTGACGAGATAGACTGCAAGTTTATTTATGTGAAATTGAATATGGTTTTTTTTTGTTCATTGTAATCGTAATTGTACGAGAAATATATACAGTTATACAACACGTAATGTTCTTAATTTAGATTGGAGTGTATATCTAGAAATGTCGGTTTTAGTGCCTTTGATTTGTATTGCTGTGCATTCATGTTGTCCGGGTGCGTTTGTAATTTCACGTGTTTTAACATAACTGTAAATGTAGAAATTATATGAAAATTCGAGTGGTAATGGGGATAATGACTAGGTAAAAATAATAATTCTAATTATTCCGTTAGTTAGATTATCAAAAAATATTGGACACATATTTAATTATTTATCAAACCAATAGAGCTTGCCAAAGATATAGAGCGTCCGTATTGTGATGCTGAGTGGGGACTCGTCACGCGGAATTTCAACGCATAATGTGTATCTTCGTAATTTTGTGTTTATTTGACAAAAGAAAAAAATGTGTCCCAATATTTTTTGATATTCCAAATGAGGGACTAAATTGAATTTTATAGTCATCTAGCCTATTCAGAAGTTCTGATATACTTCCAATCTTTTCCACTCACGCAAAATGAATGGACAGATCACATAAAAAATATAGGACTAAATATAAAGAGACAAAATTATTTGCGAAGCAATACTTGCCCAAATGTGAGATTCGTTAATAAATAACAAAAAAGAACTACATTACTGTTCCCTAACTACTAGTGTAATACCACACACCCATCTCCTCGAGTTGGGTGTCGTAAGAGGCGACTAAGTTTTTTTATTGGATTACCTACCACCCATACTGCGATCCCCAAGCAGCCTGCCAAGCGTGGTGATTATGGCAACCCTTCCCTTCAAAGGGAGATACCTTTTCAGCAGTGAACGTATTTCAGATAAATAGAGCTCTATACATTTATTCCCCAGTGTTCTTGAACACCCACCACAAATTCAGTTTAATTCAGTTATAGAAGTACAGGAAACCTGGAATAATTAGCCCGCGTCGGTTTTTCTCTCTTTTATAATGTGGGTGTCCTAAAAGCTAGAGTGAACAGGCTTTTTAATAAGATAGGGAAAGCACCTGGTGTGCTTTCCCTATCCCCGATTGCTACGCCGCTTTCCATCAGGTGAGATGCAGTCATACGATACCATCACACATCAAGTTAATTAAAACATTTATTAACTGATCTCATACATGGGCTCATACATACCTCTGCCTGAACATTATATATATTTGCATACATTTCATAGGTGTAGACGAGACGGATTTCCGCTGCGGCAACTAGTGAAATGTATGAAAAAATGTTTGTTTTCAGTAAGCTGTTCTTATTAGTCAAAATTATCTGTTAATATTATAATATAATTAAATAAATTAGGCCTAAGCCCCCTCATCTTGAGGGGACGCCCGTGCCCAGCAGTGGGACATAAACAAGGGCTGGTATTGTTATATTATTATTTCAAATTAAACAAATATTTTGTTTCAATAAAATGTCCACGATGCTCACATTGATTTTGTTTCTATGTAATTATGTAAATATGCATGTAAAGTGATTGCTGTAAGCTGTTCTACGTTCGGTACTCGCATTAATACATTCATAGTATTAAATCAGAGTATCTTTAAATTTATTTTTACTAATTTTAACAATAAGTTAACAATAATTTGCAATAGCACACCTAAACTGAACAATGCAAACTTTATACCTATACTATAAAAGTATAAAATGCAATATCACCCCCAATGCAGTAATTGGTTAATATTATTCATCGATATATATTTAGATAGTATATCGATGATGTTATTGCTCTTTGTGTTAATATTATGTTTTTGGAATAATTTCGAATAATTTTGTTTTGGATTCAAAATAATGAATTTATCATTATACCAATATGAAACAGGAAAATGTTATGTATATACATACTAATATAGAACGACTTTGAAAGAAAAGTATTTTATTAGCTATCAAAGGAATATAATAAAAAAAAATGTATGTCTGAAATGTGTGGGGAAATGTAATATAACGAATGAGTGGTACAATGGAACGCATTAGAAAAGTATGAAAAAATGGCGGGGAAAATTAATGTATAAAAAAACTAGTAGTAATTCCTTCAAGATACTGACTCTTTTGGGGTCGTCCATCAATCACGTGATGTTTTTAGCAACTTTTTAACCCCCTCCCCCTGGTGATATGTGGTGAGGTTTTAAACTACAACAACCCCCCCTACCCAAAATCACGTGTATTTTTTTTTTGTACAAACAATATTGAGATTTTCGGAATATTATCTTTAAATACAGGTAACTGATTAAATGTTGAAGGGGAAGTCGTTGCCGGCAACGGTGAGTCAAGGTCACGTGCCGCTGTTTGATTTAAATATCGTGCATTCAACGAAAAATAAATAGACGTGATGTCTCATATTTCGTGATTTTTTTCGGAACCGCCCCCCCTTTCGAGCCTCACGTGATTAATGGACGCCTCCTTTAGATCAAAACTCAGGTAAAACTTTAAGAGACATAAGGCGCTGAAGGTCGGTATCAAATAATCACCTTCGAGTGGATTTAAAAAAATTGATGTACACCAATTTGTCTTGAGAGATTACTGCTAAAGTTGCTATGTGTATGAATGAACCCTAAAAAAAAATAATTTATTATAATTTTATTCCTGTCTTTCTGATTGAGTGCTCTAAATTGTATAATATTCGTTCTGTTTGTAATCTGCTCAAGTGTACAAGCATAATTTTTTTCTACCAACATTTTCTTGCTGCACTACGGCAAACTTTCTTATTTTTTTGCGTTATTAAACTTGAGCCAAGGTAATGCAGTCAGGGAATATACAATCACTAGGCCGCAAAGAAAGCGGGTCGGTAACTGAAACCAAAAATAACACACGTCTTTTTTTATTTATGGTTTTTAATACAATCGCCGAAAAGAAAAGAGTTTTTACTTTATCCTGGATTTGTAATGAAATAAACTGATTGAGTTTTTATTTTAAAAGGATTGCGCAAATAATTTTAAAACTAGCTCATTTTTACAACCTTTCTTTGCGGCCCAGTGTTCTACGTAAATGATAAATAAAGTGCTTTTTTTGTCTATGGAAATTAGTCTAACGATTAAATTTTAATTTTATATATACATTGTGTATATATATATTATAATGTTTTTGATATATTTAAATGACGTTAAGTCAGCGAAGACGATGGTTGCAGCAGAGCTTTGAGCTGAAAGTGCCTGTCAATAATACCTATATCAAAGTGTATTTAACATTATATTACATAATGTACTGCTTGAAAATCTAATGGTTTTTGTTGTTCTTTCTTCATGTAATGTATCATTGTGACTGATAAGCCAACTACGCAGACACAGACGCACTCATTCTTCCTTCACTCTCATAATCCAATGGAACGGAAGACCGATACCACCGGGGAGACATCAGATGCAGGACAGAATTTTTTACATGCCCATCCAACGCATGGTTCTTTTATTTTCCAGACGATCAACTGATCGCTTTGTATTGTCTTAACAGTAGGAACAACTACTAAATTGAAAACTTAGTCCACGCCAAGATTTGCAAGCTGTATTATGTAGGCCTGCTGGAGTTATAATCAAATTCATCAAATCTACGATAATCTATAAGTCTGTATAGTAAACTCAAAAATGCTGAAGTATCGTGACCCTGGTTTAGTAGTTACATTAATTGACTGTGTTGATTAGACAAGGGATTACCAGGACGACATGTTTATGAAATGTTAAACCCGGCGCATTGTTTTTTCGTCCTTGCTCTTTGCGATTCCCTCACACTCTTTGCGATCCTGGTAATCCGTGTGTTTCAAAATATGCATTTCAAATTTTAGATCTAGAAAATCTAGATCCCTAGACTGATCCTCTTAAGTGATGAAATACTTAAGGTTGTATAAAATTTGAAATTGTATTTTTGTAAAATCATCACAAATAGGTAATACTAATGAAAATATCAGCAATGCAAATCTTGGAGTTCTAATTATGCGTGTTGTCCTCGTTATTCAAGTTGGATTTTTAATTTATTTTAAATAATTAGTGATGCGCTCAGAGTCAATTAATAAATTATTATCTCGTCACGTAAATACTTCAAAACAAAATCAATGGGATGAGATAACGATGCATTACCGGACTCTGAGTACGGCAGTTAGTCGGTTAATTTATTTAAAGTATCGTAAACATGATCATTAGTAATGATATCTACATAATCGGGTAAAAATAAAATACATTTTGATAAGGAACCCTGTCATTTAGGGCTGTCGCATTAAAACGTCGATAGACCTAACAGGTGTAATCAATCGTAATTAATGAATACAGCCAATGTGTATTAGAATTAACTACTTTCTTTTCTACGAATACAGGTGACTAAAACTTAAAGGTATAGCTTCTTTTCGTGATATTGAACAACATATATTTTAGTGCAGTAGTCACAACGGATCTCTGAAGTTGGCTGCATGACGCTGCGCAGTAGTTATTTCTGTGTTTTTGTATTGACAACTCACGACTGTAGTTGCGCAATGGTTCGCGAAACCCAACTTCAGCCACACAAAGATCCGTTGTGAGTATTGTAATACCCCTTTGAAAACTTATGCTTGATGGCAGAATAACGGTGGTAGCCGGTAGGTACCTACAGGGATGGTCGCTTGCACGAGGAACCTACCGCCTAGTAGATTATTTACATTGTTTGCTCTAAGGGCTCCCACAAATATCTGCGAATATCTGCGAGAAACAAATGAATTTTCGCGAAAATTCATTTGTTTCTCGCAGATATTTGCGATGCGATGCGAGTTCGTAGTTATGTGTGAGAGCTCTAAATGCGTTATGCGGTCGAAAACAAAAGCTGTTTGATTTGTGCGCGTATATTTATTACCATTTGAGTATTTATGTATTCTCGCGGTCACGAACGGTGTATCACCTTTAGGCGAGTCGGCCCAAAATACTTACGGGCGGGCGGCTAGCGCACGTAACGTCGTTCAAACGATTTTGATTGAAAACAGGTACACCGTTCGTGTCCGCGATGGTACCTACATGTTAATGAAATATTAAAGATGGTAGATCCAATGTTATTCAGTAGAACGAATTAAAAACTTATTTAAAAGTTTCATAGCCTAACAAAATCGTTACTTATGTACTATGCACGTATGTACTATACGTCAAATCAACAGTACAAGTGGGCAGACAAAAATGCTTTCCTTGCCTTTAATAAAAAGTTTTAAATTCCATCGTTTTGACTAATATTTTCTAGATTGCTTGAACGTCGACATGGTTCTGTATCAAATGACTTGTTACATAATGTATAAATGCAGAATTAGGGCTTTGTAAAAACATTACAATTATTAAGAAAATGTAAATGTTAACAATAAATTAAATGTAAAGTTTGAAAATAAATGCAAGTATATTAATGCCAGTTTTTTTATTCTTCGAACTGAACTATACCTATCCTTGCACCGTGTTTTTTTTTTGGGAGGACAGTCGCTGTTGGTCGCAAATGGCCATTACAGCTTAACCGGACAAGAGGGCGAGCGCTCAAAGCGCTCCAGCCAGAAAGGCAGGGGAGCGACGAGCTCAAGGGCACCTCAGGGAGGCACGGCCTCGGCTTGGGCTGTCGCTTAGAGAAGGCTGATTTTACCACCGGTACACAACGCGTCCCCACTGGGAAGAGCCGGCAAGAAACTCAGTGGGGTGATGCTTATCGTTGAGGTCGCATACGTACGACCCTTCGGCCTCGCCGGCGAGACCGGTGTCTGTGTGATAGTGTATCATACGGTTGTCAGGGAGGGGCAGGCTCAATGCCATGGTCCTATAGGGCCGACATTGGGTCTGGGGGATCTATCAATACGTGCCGCGGACGGCGGCGCGAGTCTGAAGGACTAGGAACATAATCCGCGGTGGCGCGGATTAAACGGTTAGGGTGCTGAGACGCTTCTTTGAAAAACTTTCGAAGGGGATCTAAATCGAAGTCAGAATGTAAGTACGTTCCGCATGTACCTACCACGGGGCACCGACGACGGCATGTCTGAGAAAAATGAATAGAATACAATGAGGTTCCACCTTAAATACTACTAGACATTTTCCCCACCACATTGAATGTCATTACAACAACCAATTCATAACATGATAACACATTACAAATACCAGATTGTTGTTTTTAAAATACATCTCAAACTATTCGAGTTGCATACCCTCAACAAGTTCACAATTTTAAAACTACCTGCCACAGAACTTTAAATCTGTGATCTTAAAAATAGTGTTTTACAATCACACTAACAACAAAATACACTGGACCGCAAAGAACAAGGGTATGTTGGAAAACCTTCCATATCTTCAAAAGTAGGTACCTGACCTACCTTTATGAAATAAAAACTAAATTAAAGAATATTTATTGCCACATAAAAAAAAACCTACTTATATAAAACATTTTTAATTGTTTTTTTGTGAAAACTTTGTCTTTGAATTTAATACTTACCAAAATATTCAAACTAATTTTTTCGCATTTGTTTTAGTTTTGCAATAAAAAAAGTTATAAATATGGCGTCTGTGCCTTATAAATTTTATTATTCTTGTGAAGAATGTACCAGGATCCTGACAATGCTTGAAGATGGGCACAGTCAGCGAAATACAGCGAGAACTATTGGTGTGACTCTTTCTACAGTTCAGCGAGTACTCCAGCATTTCCACGAAACAGGATTCAATCTTCGAAAACCAGGAGCAGGTCGAACAAGGTGCACTACGGTGCGGGAGGATCGGATCGCAACAATTTTAAGAAATCTCTTACAGCTGTTGAAGTAAAGAATCATCATTTACAAGCTGAAGGAAACAATCTGAGTACGGATACAGTAAGGCGGCGTCTGGCTGAAGCAAATTGAAAACCACCTGCAAATGGCCTAAAACTAGAAAGACACCACAGAACCTCAAGGTCGAGTTATGATAGTGCCCTTAGACCAGCCCTGAGCCTGGGGCTATAAACAACGGACAACCTTCGGAGTCGCTGGACGTTCGGGGTGTGGGCCCTTTGAACGTCCATTGAGCACGGCGGCGACTCCGAGGAGGACGGCGGCGGGGTTGCAACCCCCGTCGGTGAGCACCGTGACTGGTTCCCGGGGGCTACAATGCGCTCCCCGGCGGCGGGCTCAAAGGCAAGGCACTGAGGGGCCCCTGGTACAGATCCCACCGGAGAGACCTGGGTCCCCCCTCATGTGCCGAGTGACAGCCGCGGGGGTTTTAGTGGGTAAGAATCCAACATACCCCGGTCGAGCCCCACAGGTCCCGGGGATCTTTTGAAGATTTCCACCGCGTGAAAAAAAAAAAAATTGTAGAGAACACAAGAATTGGACTCTGAATGACTGGTCAAGAGTTATGTTTTCAGACGAGTCTAGATTCTGTTTATATAAGCACGACGGGAGGAAAAGGCTGTACAGAAGACTGGGAGAGCGCTATAACCAAGCCTGTATAGAAGAAAAAATACCATAAGGCGGAGGCTCTGTTCACGTGTGGGCTGGGATTTCTTCCAAAAGCCGAACTTGGCTAGTGGTGATAGAAAATGGAACTTTAACTGCAGAAAGATATGTCACTGAAATTCTGAATGACTACGTTGGTTCATTTTTAATGGACATGGACGAGGATGCCATGTTTATGCAAGACTATGCCCGCCCGCATACAGCTCAGATAGTGTTTGCCTATTTTCAAGAAGTCGGTATCACACACATATGGAGTGGCTAGCATGCAGCCTCGACCCAAACCCCATTGAACTGGGACGACGTGTACGTCAGCGGAATCTGCCGCCAATCACGCTACGTGAAATGAAAGAAGCTCTAATAGGCAATGGCAGAAAATTCCGCAGCATCGCCTCAAAAACCTAGTAGAAAGAAAGTATGCCAAAGCGCATAACAGCAGTATTGCGAGCTCACGGAGGCTACACAAAGTACTAAAATGAGTGAATCTGTAACCAATATACATTTACGAAAATACTGGAAAAACTACTCACACATTTTTATTTATTTTACATTTATTAAAAATGAAAAGCTTGAATTTCTTTATTTTCACACATTAAAATATTCTTTAATTTAGTCTTTATTTCATAAAGCTAGGTCAGATACTTTTGAAGATATTGAAGATTTTCTAACTGACCCTTTTTCTTTGCGGTCCAGTGTATAAATAGGTATAACCAGAATGCAGCATGTATGGGATCAAGAAATATAATAGCACAAAAAGCTCGACTGCGATCTTGATACTTTTTGAGGATTTAAGGTACGCGTCCATTGGCCGGCGCCGGACGCACCGCACGCACGGCACGCAACGGATTTTAGTTTGCTTTCTATGATTTTGACGGCCCGCATCGGAAAATGCCGGCGCGGATAATGGACGCAGCGCTATGTAAAATCATACAAAGCAAATTAAAATCCGTTGCGTGCCGTGTGTGTGATGCGTCCGGCGCGTGCCAATGGACGCGCACCTTAAAAGATATATTTATAAAGAGAATTAGTTTTATTTTATAACAAAAAGTACAACGGACAACCAAGGAAGGAATATTCACAAACGAGTGACAGCAGAAAGCAGAGTGCTCACAGATAAAAAAAAATACCGGTCAAGTGCGAGTCGGACTCGCGCACCGGGAGTTCCATACCATCTTTGGACGTAATAAAGTAATTTTACTATTCATGTAACACCTCAGATAGCAAAAAAAAACAAACCGCATAACTAAGTTTGTTTGACGAGGTTTTTTTAGGATTACTAAAAAACTGTGCTACTTAGATAGATCATTTTATTTTTCCTATAAAATATAGATACACATGCATTATCCATAATTATTTCAGATTTTTCCCTCCACAAACTTCGGAGATAAGGGGGGGGGGGGAACGGTATTTTTTTTTACATTTTTGGTGATAGCCAAAAACTACGTCACATAAACCAAAATAAAAATCTGTTTTGAGATGTGCAAATGAAGCCCTTTCATATGATACCCCACTCGATATAGTAGACCCACTTTAAAATTTTTATGACCTATTTCGACCATTATAAAAAAAGTAAAAGAAAAAATATTTTTTTTTATTTGCGATGAGGTTGGGTAAGTAAGATCTAAAACTATTCCAAGTTTCAAATCGATAGCATCAGTGGTTCCTGAAATATATAGGTGTGACAGACAGACAGACAGACAGACAGACAGACAGACAGACGAAGTCAGACCATAAGGGTTCCTTTTTTACCTTTTAGGTATGGAACCCTAAAAACAAAGATTTTTGCGTTCCATTTCAAACAGAACTAACAAAATGGTCTTAAATTATATTACATATACACATATATACACGTGTATATATTTAAGCAGTTTAGGCTGTAGGCCGTGCCAAAGAAATAGACATATATACATATATATGTAACCCGCATATATGTGTATATATGTAACGAGAGTACGAGTATATACTCGTACTCTCGTTAAACATGGCTCTCATGGGGCATTTAGACAAAAGTTACCTACCAAAAGCTTTTCATACTTATTAATATTACTTATAGGTACTCATTTGATACATCATAATTCACATAAACGAACTAGAGGTCTGTTGCTGTGCATATAAATGTCTTCATTAAGGATACAATTGTTATATTTGGAGTGAGCAAAGCCCCTGTCGCTAAGTGTCTAGCCTTTGTATTCTATTTTAGACCTTGACCTTCGGTTACACGCACCATTTAGTGTCCTTCGCAGTCAAGGCTGGCTCACTGTTGGTTGGATCAACAATGCGGCTATTTCTGAGACTAATCTTGGTAGGCATCAACTATTGCGAGTAGGTCTACCATTTAGAAATTTGGAAAATATTGACAATAAACTATTTTTTGGAAAAATAATAACGGACAAAAGAAAATGATCTAAAAGCAAATAATGAATGATTAAATAACGAAAATATTATTAAAGTCGGTGCTATAGTATAGCACATTATGTTAACATGTTAACTAATAACAGCATCGATGCACCGGGTGCGTCGATGTTTATTTTTTCTAAAAATAAACTATATAGGTATAGGTATAGGTAAAACGGGCTGGTTTCCGCAACTCCACGCCAAAGCGCGTATTTTGCGTGCGGGTGGGAATGAACTTATTCGATCCACCCCAACTCCTCGAGAAAGGCCAGCAGGCGCCTAATGCCGCTGACGATCTCTCGGAGAGTACTCGGGTTTCCGAAGTACTTAGCCCTGTATGCTGCGACCTCAGGGCAACTAAGAAGCACGTGGGCCGCTGTCTCCTCCTCCCCCATGCACGCTGTGCACAGAGGACTGTCCGTGACACCTATGACAAAAAGGTGTTTATTAAATGAACCATGTCCAGTTATGGCCGCCGTGACTACGCGCAATTGTTGTTTGGATAGTCGGAGCAGCTGTTTGGTGATGCTGCCATCGAGGGCTGGAAGCGCCTCTCTGGCTTGCCTGCACTCGCCATGGTTCGTCCAAAATTCGTTATGTTTGTCCCTAGTGCGCTGTCTTACCAGGGTGCGTAGGTGTCCGAAGGGGATTGGCACTATAGGTTCAGGTCCTACGGCGGCCATAGATGATCCTCTTCTAGCGAGCTCATCCGCTGCATCATTGCCACGGGAGCCACTGTGTCCCTTTATCCATTGAATGGTTATGTTGTTGAAATTGCCTACCTGATTCAGTTTTTGGTGACATTCGTACAACAGCCCGGAGTTAACGGTGTGTCCGTCTAGGGCTTGTAAAACTGACCTGCTATCGGAGAGTATACGGATGTGAAAATCTTTTACTTCCCGATTGGAGATAGTTGATGCAGCCATGTAGATACCCATGCACTCAGCCTGGAACACTGTGTTATGGGTTCCTAGAGGTATAGAGATATGTATGTCGAGATCTTCCGAGAAAATCCCGGCACCAGTTCCCGCGTTAGTCTTCGATCCATCTGTGAAGATCCTCAGCTCTTGGGCGTTCAAACCTTCGCACTGGTTGTCCTCATGCAGTTGGATCTTATACTTCTTGTCAAAGATGAATTGTTTTGGTACGCGGTCATTAATTGCCCTCATGATAGGGATGTCACCGGTAAGTTCATCCAGTATTACCGTATGTGGGGTATTATTGTTTTTCCAGAGGCCCAGTGTCTTCAGGCGTAGCGCCGTCACCGCTGCTTCCTGTTGTATAAATAAGTGCAGCGGTGCAAGATTCAGCATGGCTTCCAATGCAGCTGTTGGTGTGGTCCTCATACAACCTGTAATTGCCATACAGGCAAGTCTTTGGAAGCGTTGTAATTTGTTCGATGCTGTGTCCAATTTGGTTCTCGGCCACCAGACTACAGCGCCGTATGTCATCATCGGGCGGATCACCGCGTTGTACAGCCACAGGATTATTTTGGGTGTTAAACCCCACTTTTTCCCAATCATTCTCCTGCACTGCCACAGGGTGATACTGGCCTTATTTATTTTACTATCTATGTGGTTGCTCCATCTCAGTTTGCTGTCTAGGATGACACCAAGGTACTTGACTTCGGTAGACAACTGGAGTTCTGTATTGAACAGCTTTGGGAGCCGATATGTGCCCAGTGTCCGTTTTTGAGTGAACATGACTAGTTCAGTTTTTTCAGGGTTGACTGATAAGTCAAATTCCCTGCACCAGCGTTCCACTATTCGTAGCGCTTGTTGTGAATGGTCGCAGACGATGCTGGTTACCTTCCCAGATGTCAATATGACTAGGTCATCAGCGTAGCCTATTGTGTAGTAATGGTTGGCGTTGAGTTTGGTGATGAGGTCATTTATAACCAGGTTCCAGAGGAGGGGGGATAGAACACCTCCCTGAGGACAGCCTCTGGCTATCATGGCTGATTGCTCCTCACCTTCAAGTCTAACCACACGTTTGCTTAGCATGTTCGTGATCCAGCCTATGAGTACTGGTTCCACTGCATGTCTTTCGAGAGCAGCATTTATGCTAGTAAAGTTGGTTTTGTCGAAAGCTCCTTCGATGTCAATAAATGTGCCCAGGCAGATTGCTTTCTGCTGAATAGCCTCCTCTATTCGGCTTACTACTAGGTGTAGTGCAGATTCGGTCGATTTGCCAGAGCTGTATGCATGTTGATTGTCGTGTAGAGGTATTTGCTTTAACGCACCCTCCCTCAACTCTCTTTCGCAAAGCCTCTCCAAGGTCTTCAACAAGAACGAGGTTAGGCTAATTGGGCGATAGGATTTTGCGTTAGTATAATCACTCTTTCCCGGTTTGGGGATGAATATAACTTTCACTTCCCTCCACTCCCTTGGCACATATCTATTAGCCAGGCACGCTCTAAGGATAGCTGCAAGCGCCTCAACGACGGGTACTTGTCCCCATTGCATTAATGCAGGAAATATACCGTCTGGTCCGGGCGCCTTAAAGGGGTGGAAGCTGCGGATAGCCCATTGGAGCTTCTCCATTGTAATCATCCTATGTGCATAATGCCAATCATCTTCTGTTGGTGTAGAATGTTCATCCTGCCAGTTTATTACATGTGAGAAGGCGCATCCTGGGAAGTGAGTTTCTATTAGGACACGCCTTGTTTCTTCTGGCGATGTAGTTAGTGTGTTATCAGGTTTTCGGAGAGAACCAGGTCCAGATGCCTTCTCTTTAGCTAGTATCTTCCTTACCCTGTTTGCTTGTGGGCACGATTCAATATTACCACAGAATTTCCGCCATCCCGTGGTGCTTCTGAATCTGATGCATTTTTTGTAGCTAGATTTTGCCGACCGATAGTCGTCCCAATCCTCATCTCTACAAGTGTTCATTGCCTTGTTCAGAGCCTTTCTCACTTTCCTACGTTTACGTTCCAGTTCCGCACCCCACCAGGGTTGCCTACCCGGTGTCTTGGGCGCGGTGGTCTCTGGGCAAGTTTCCTGGTAGCTGTCTATCATTGATTTAGTTAGATGGCATACCTGTGTATCTATTTGTGTTGTATTCATACAAGCCGGAATTTCATTTGATTGCGCAAGCCTGGCGCTAAGTACTTGTGAGTACCTAGCTTTGTCCGTGTTACGCGGATTCCGGCTTGGTGGAAGTACTGGTAAACTGACCTGTAGGTCGAAGAGGATCCACCTATGGTCCGAGCATGAGGCCTCCTGGGAGACATGCCATCCATTGATGGCTCCTACGACGCCTTCTGATGCCAGTGTGAGGTCAATAATTGTACGACTTCGTCTATTGACGAATGTTGGTTCAGATCCTGTGTTTAGAAGGGAAAGATTAGTTGTAAATAAATAGTCTACTAACAACTTACCCCTGTTGTTTTGTACGTCCATACCCCATAAGGGGTGATGTGCGTTGGAGTCTGTCCCGATGACCATTTCTGTTCCAGCCATTTCGCAATGGTTGACCAGACGGGCCAGGTTGAAAGGTGGTGGTTCCTCAGCCTCGGGCATGTACACGGATGCAAAAACGATAACCATATCCCTGGTGTCTTGCTGTAATTGTAGCCTTATAGCAGAGAGGTCCCTGCAACAGAAATCTGTTAAAAGCTGTATTTTAAGGTTTTTTGTTACGTAGATACACGATCTGGGATACTCGCTATCTGCGGTCGATAGAAGCTTACCTCCAAGATTGGAGAGTCCTTGTATATGCCCTGCCCTCACCCACGGCTCCTGGATCAGGGCAATGGCAGTCTGCTTTGTCTCCAACCACTTCCGTAACTGAGCCGTAGCGGTTTGACTGTGGTGGAGGTTTATCTGTATGAGTTTAAGGGTCTGCAAAAGGGACGCCATCGAAGGTCGCACCCTCCCCAGAACCTAGCTGCAGTCCGGCTAGGAGATCACCGGACTCGAGCTCGTCCTCTCCCAGGCTGGAACCTATGGACATGTCGTCTTCCAGGTCCCCACCCGGTGAAAGGGCGGTGTCAGACTCGATGGTCACAGGTGGAGCCGATCCGTCTCCGGTCCCGTCTACTTGACGTCCGTCCTCGGAGTTGGCTCCTCGACTGGACTCTGCTTCATGTGAAGGGGGTTTTTCATCCCCTGTGGGCTTTTGTTTTAGGTCCTCGCGTATGGTAGCTGTGGCGGGGTCCCAGCCCTGAGGGACGTCGGTGTACTTACCATTCGGACCCTGGAACTTAATATACACCGCCCCCAAACCGATTGAGAGACGGCGTTCGGCCTTCATCAGGGTCGGAATCTGGTCCTCAGGGACTCCGACCACCACAAACCACCCCGCGGTCTGTTTTATAGCGTTGAGTAAGACCCAACTTGTAATCTGGACCCATGGATTCTGGTAAGCAAGGGCGCGACCAATATCGCGCGGTTCCTCCAGAATCCCCTGTTCGTTGGGGACAACAATGCCGCAACGGGCCCTTTTAGGGATGTCTGACTGGCTCTTGACCACCAGCGAAACGCTGGAGGGAAGAGCCAGGCCAGACACCGTTTCCTGCAGCCATGCCAGGGTTTGGTCATTGCTGCACCAGAGTTTTAGGACCCCCTCTGCAAACACTGGTTTGCTATTAAAGGCTGGTCCAGGTTTATCATGCTTGGGGGCCCAGGCCTCACTGAGAATCTTCCTTTGGATCTCAGCAAGAACCTTGTCTGCAACGTCCTTATCTAGGCGCCCCGCGCGATCACAAGTTATTGCGACGCACAGGGGCGACTTCGCTGCTTGGGCGTAGCTTTTGTTAGCGGCCCTACGGATTCGATCGAGTCGCGGCCTTTTGTGCTCACCACGAGGCGAACTCGTCTCATTTAGAGCACGCTTGGCCGCGGCTTTCTCTCTTCGTCCGGACCGCTTGTTTGTTTTGGCCGAGGATTGTGTCTCAGCACTGGTTGGCGTTGAGCTAGGTTTCTGACGGTTTTCACCGCCATCCTCCTGCTTCCGCTCTCCAGCACTGAAGTTTATCGCAGCACTGGACGAGTTGGCTGGTCCAGTGGCTGCGGCCGTTGTGGTTTTGGGCGCCCTATCTGCACGTACACGTGCCTGATGACGCTGCCATTTATTTTTCTTTTTGTTACCGCTGGCAGGGGCTGCAACACCAGATGGTTTGGTGCCTGGGCGTTGTGGGGCTTGGGTTGTCTTAGCCTTGCCCTTACGCTGCTGCACTACCTGCCATGCGGCTGAAAAATTGTCTTCAATGCGGCTGAAACCTCCCGCTTCACCAGGAGCTGTTGTCCGCAGGTTTGTGGATGTTAAATCCGTGTTCCCTACTCGGCTTGAGCCGGTACTGGTTTTATCCAGCGCCGAAGTCTCTTCCGAGGGACGAGGACCGGTACTGGTTTTACCCAGCGCCACTGTCTTCGTAGGGGGGCAGGAACTGGTACTGGGTTTCTCCAGCGCCAAAGACCTACCCGTAGAACGAGGACCGGTACTGGTTTTACCCAGCGCCACTGTCTTCGTTGTAGGGCAGGAACCGGTACTGGTTTTACCCAGCGCCAAAGCTCCGCTGTATTTGGAGGTCTTGTCCGCAGTTTTCACCACGTCCTGACCTTTGTTCTTTTTGCCCTTGTTGACGCTCGCTGCTATAGCAGCTGAGCTGTCGACTTGGGCAGTTGACGCACTAACTGGGCGTTGTGTGGAGGCTTCGTCGGTTTTCACTGACTCAGCCCCTGTGGTGTTATTGTTTGGCCTATTCTTGTCCATAGTTATTGTTTATTTAGATTCATCTCCCCGGCTCCCACCCTCCATGGAGCCCGCAACGTTGGGAACGCCTTACTATGCTTCAGGTCGTTAGGATTACCGGGAGAGATATAGGAGTGCGAGGCTGGCTTCGGGCGCGACATCAGGCACTCGATCGGGTTGGCGTCTGGAGTAGAAGGCCTCTCCAGACGAGCTGATCAACCCTCACTTGCACCATCAGCATGACCTTTGCCACTGCTTCAGCCGTCCTAGGATAGCTTCCGCAGACCCCACACACCTCGCCTGTGGCCCTCTGACGGGACACAATGACCGTTTCCCCACCTGTGGCTAGCAGGAGAGGCTGCCGTTTGGCTTGAAATCAGGACCAAAGGAGGCGTGTTGCCTCACGGACACATTACCGCCAGCGCCGCTCGGCTCAACCCCCCAGGACTCCGTCATCCCCGCGTACGGCGCTCGACTGCGCAGGCCCTAGCGCAGGTGACTGTTTCCCCTACCTATCATCAGCCTATTTTGTGATGGCAGGGCCCACGGACCTTAGTCACAGAGGTCCCCGGGCTACAGGGGGAGAAGTGTTGAACCCAGCATAACAACGGATAAGTTGAGATGCTGCATCCCTCACTCCTCTGGGTGCCCTCCCTCTTTAACCGGGCTTGGGACCGGCTCCATACTTGGCTATTGAGCTGTCAGCAAAGCACAAAGCTTACCAGCTAGATGGAAAACAATAACCAACTAAGGAGGCGAGGTTTATAAACTATATACTTATTTAACACTTTTTAGTGACTTTTATTTTACCGAAATAGGTATCACGCAACTCGAACTACGTTAGAGTGACTGACTGAAAACATAAAAAGTCTACATATGTGTCTCTTAAACTACTTAACCGATTTTGATGAACCTTGTACTTTTCCCTAAGTTGAAAGATACTCAAACTATTGCAAATCGAGTTAACGCTATCAAGTTTCAAATAAATCGTTGGACAAACCTACATACATACACTCGTCAACTTTAGTATTTTGTTTCGATGCCTACAAAGACTAACATAAAATATCGTCGGCTTACTGCAAGAACTCACTAATGGCAAAAAGTCATCAAGTACAGTTGAATAGCGCCTCGAACTCGTCTTGACGAGCTCTATATATTGCAAAAAAACACTCATTTCTAGCTATTTAGATTTGGACGTTATTGCTATAGTATAAAGTCAGTAATTATAATTTTGGCAATATTAGGTCCATTAAAATCATTAAGGGATATTATAAAATTTTAAAAAATGTAAGTAATTTCATAATGCCTATTTTATTCTTTTACAAAACTCATTTATATGATATAATGTTTTTTTTTTGAATATGCATAACGAACATCACTTTAGAACGAAACTTGGTTAAAGTTTATTAACTGCGCTTAATTACTTTTATAACATAATAATTCATATCAAAAGATTTTAATTAATTCTATCAAATTAAGTAAAGGCAATCATATTAAAGCTTAAGTTTATTCGTATGGACAAATTAAGACTACTAGATGGTAAAAAATAAGATACTTATAGATATAATACACAAAAGAAATTTTGGTCACCCACAGCCTAAGCCAGAATACTGTACCTAAGGGTAAATTAAAGTGCTCACTAAACACTGATGAAGATCGTATCTAAATTATTTGATTTTAATCGTCGGGAAATGTACATAATTTATTGAAACTAAATATTTACAGTTTATTTACAAACATGTACACTTAAACTAGGTAAAAAACTTCCTCAAAGTCGCCGCACTGGGAGGGAAGGGTACTTAAAAGACTGGCGGCATTACCCCTTTATATGGCCAAGCTTATACGTTGGCAGAAAAAGCTACCAGCCCGGCGGTCTCCTGAGACTTCGATAAGTTTGGATGAAATTTCTTTCGCCAAAACATGCGTCTCATGAGACCAAGGAAGGTAATATAGTTTAGAATAGTTTGAGTCCAAAGGCCAAAGTAGCTGCAAGAAAGCTTCCAAAGGTCCGACGGTACTTCATACCGGGACAGCTTCTGTTAATAAATCGTAAGTCCGGTCGTGTGTGGAATACTGTAGTCATATAATGGGCTGGTGCTGCAAAATGCCATCTAGCAGCTTTGGACTTAGTGAAGAGGCGCGCTAAGGTATCCAGAATCTGGTAATCCAGATCTCCACTAATCCCCTCCACTAATATGGAGGTCAATCTGCATAGCTTATAAAATAGGCGTAGTGTAGCCAGCCTCTTGGTATTCTACAAGATACTTAAGAGAGTAAGCGCAGGAATTACATGACTTTTCCACCTTCTATCATCGGATGACGAGCTGATCACGCTGTGCGTCTCGTACACCACATGGTGAACGTGCCTTAAGTCCGGACTCCGGAGTAAGCGATTTGCTTCTTCACTTATAATAAGGACAGCTAATGCCTGGAAAGTCTTGCCTGCGTCAGTTTTCCCGCCCGTTTTTAATGTAGATGACTTCAAGACTACAATGATTAGGCTTTTAATAAGCTAGTGTGTGCTTTACAATCCTCGATTGCCGCTTTCCACCAGGTGTGACTGCAGGCAAACGTTAGCTTATGTTTTACACATACATACATAAAATCACGCCTTTTTCTCGTAGGGGTAGGCAGAGCCCAAGGGCCGATTTTCGCCTCCGTGAGAAACGAGACGTGATGGGTGGCGAACCGCATCGCCGTCATTTTGTCATTTATCTTATGTTTTATGTTTATGTAAAATTACAAAGTCGAGATGCTAATCAGTTAGATAACACTGGGCTTATGAGATGAAAGCTTTAATTCCATTACATTGAATTTACAAAATGTAGGTATTGTATTTACCAACTAAATACAATACCTACATTTTGTAAATGGTTCTGCCTAGTTTGGATCAGATGACCGTGTGTGAATTGTCCCAGGATATTATTATTATTATACGCGTCGAATACAGAACCTCCTTTTTGAAGTCGGTTAAAAAGCTGACATTTCACAAAAAGTAACAATCACAATATGCACTAGCTTTATGCAAAAACCAAAATACTAGGTCTAACAGTTTTTGATAAACTTATTAGACGTTTGGAATCTGTTTTGGATGGCTTTCGTTGTGAAAGGAGGCTTTTTTATGTTGGCGGTGTAGGTAGGTAGGCAAGTGGATTAATTATTACATGTGGTAGGAGCAGATGCGTGAACACGTGCGGGATGCGCAAGCGCCGCCGCGCCGCACGGCCTACAGCCTTAATGATTTATAACCATGCCAGTTAATGTTTCTAGTTTAGTTAGAAGGTGTGGTAAATTTTATTGACTGCAGTGATGGCCACAGAATACCTGTACACACATATCTGACTTGGTCAAGTGCAGCTGCCCTGATCGAGAAATGTCATTCGATTTTTTTTTCTAGCAGGTGGTTGTGGGTTCACTCCGAGGCGGACGATGATGCGGTGTAGCCCCTGCGTCGTCGTGAGCACCAGGAGGGTGCCGGGGAACATGTATTTCTACTCCCCCCCCCAAGGACTTGCTATAGTAGCCTCTGGCGCTAGTCGTGTGATTTTGGCGAGATCCGAACAGAGTACCAGAGTCCCACCATAGAGCGTCGATAAAAGCCATCGGGGAGGTTTAGGTCTCTGCCCATACAGAGAGATCTTTTGAAGGTTTCTTCCCCGATAGCAAAAAAGGTGGCTGTGTTCACCGTTTGTCCGTTTTACTACCGGCAGGGGAGAGCGATCCCTTTGGCATGGGTTTTCCTTGCGTTGAAGTCTTTTGATCGTATTGTTATTGTAGTTAACTGTACCTACAGTGTGCTGTTTTATTATTACTTCGCGATTTGGTATCACTTTAGGTGGCTACTGTACCCCGTCCCCGGCTTTTCTTGTTGTTTTAGTCTGAGACCTAACATTGCTGGTGCATCGTCAATGTAGTAAGTAGTATTAATCCTGGCTGGGTCGCTATGCGACGGCAAGAGAGACGTTGGGTATTGTATACTCGTTCTCTGTTTTAAAATATGTATATTTCTTACTCACTCCTGTCGGGATGTTACATACGTAGCTCATATACTAAAATATAACAATAGTTGGGCGACTATACTCTACAATAAATACTATTTAGGTGGTAGGTTCCTTGTGCATGGATGGAACCGTCTGTAGGTACCACCGCAGTGTCAGATTTTCTGCCGCCAAGCCGCAATGTTTAAACATTGTTTCCGGTGTGAAGGGCACTAGAGCTGGTGAAATTACTGGACACAAAACACTTAATATCTAACGTCTTAAGGGTCGCTAACGCGTTAGTGATTCTTCTTGTTGCTGGCGTCTATAGCGGCGGTGACTGCTTACCATCAGGCGGGCGCATGCTTGCTTGCCACCTTGGTAGTATAAAAAACCTACATTCTCTTCGCTGCATCACAGGAAAGTTGTACGAACAACTTGATCGGTCTATATTTATATCTCGGAACCTGTAATTTTATTTGCAATAATCGCGGTCATTACAATGGGCATAAATTGCCACAACATAGCACTGGATACGAGCATTTTATTGATGCAGTATGTATTTAATTTAAATCCACGAACACGCGAGCGTTTGAGGCAAAACGATACAAACTCCTGTGGCGGCGCAGTAAACAAAACGAGCGAACGTTGTTCGGCCGATGCAATTATTACAAAGGTGCGTGCGCGCAGCTGACACT
This sequence comes from Furcula furcula, assembly GCA_911728495.1. Classification (NCBI taxonomy): domain Eukaryota; kingdom Metazoa; phylum Arthropoda; class Insecta; order Lepidoptera; family Notodontidae; genus Furcula; species Furcula furcula. The sequence goes on along the minus strand of OU452257.1, from coordinate 21,977,850 downwards.
CCACCTGCCGCCATCTTTAACATTTCTTTAAGTTTTTTTCGCCATCGGAGTTATTGGCCTATTTTTTATGGCGCAAGCTGTCTCGGCAGCTGACGCCCGCACCGTTTGTGTTGCTTATAAACCTTTTGTTGCCGCGTTCGCCGGCGGACGGCCGCGTCTGGGTGAGCGTTTCTCAAGGCGATGATGCCAAGGATAATAAGGATACGGCAGCTGTCCCGTGATTGAAAGGTTTGAGGCCAGGTGTGGGTGCTTCCACGTTGATGTCTTTAAGTTTTTGTAAGATCTATTGTTATATTTTGTTTATTGAATCAAAATGTGTTCCGACTAAATCATGGGAAGATTTTTATAGCATGTCGCGACTCGCTTCTTATCACCAAATAAACAAATATACTTCGATAAATTAATTACTTCAATTAATATGTGCACTAACACCTTATTTAATTGAATATCAGTGTGTCTGTCTGTTGATTCACTTACTTCTTTTAAACAACACACAACCTGCTAGTGGTTTTTAATGTGGTTTTCACAGATATTAAAGGAACTTACTTCGGAAGGTTTTTTTATAATCATTATTGGTAAATATGCAAATAGGGTTAGGTTAGAAGAACCTTAAACTTCGGAGTCGCTGGACGCTCGGGGTGTGGGCCCCTTGAGCGTCCATTGAGTACGGCGGCGACTCCGAGGAGGACGGCGGCGGGGTTGCGACCCCCGTCCCCGTGAGCACCGTGACTGGTTCCCGGGGGGCTACAATGCGCCCCCCGGCGGCGGGCTCAAAGGCAAGGCACTGAGGGGCCCCTGGTGCAGATCCCACCGGAGAGCCCTGGGGTCCCCCCTCTCATGTGCCGATGCGACAGCCGCGGGGGTTTTAGTGGGTAAGAATCCCACATACCCCGGTCGAGCCCCACAGCTCCCGGGGATCTTTCGAAGATTTCCACGCGTCAAAAAAAAAAAAAAAAGAAGAACCTTAAAAGGCTGGGTGAAGCCGGACTGGGTCGGTAGTTAGTAACCCTATAATTAGGTACTACTATTTACGTGTGAATCGGCCACACCGCCACCACGAGCAAAGAGATTAATAATTATTAAGAATAGTAAATGAATGTCTTTGACCACGGCTTAATTTAATACTTATGGTGTAAAGACATTTAAAGGTATTTGTATTTCGTTAGCCGTAACAGCAATGATATAACATAAAAAGTTATAGAAATTTTACGAAACGCCAAGTTCAGAAAGTGTTATTTCTGTACATTGAAGTAAGAATTTCATCAGGGAGTTGGGCAAGGTTGCGACAGTTGACTTATTTACCTAAGCGAACAAGGCTATGCCCGTGTCCCTTCAAAGACAAATATAACTCTTGTGTAATAACTTAACTCACTTCTGATTGTAGAAGCAAGCGAGCTATTTTTGTTCCAAAGGCTTATGCCGTTTTGAAATTCTTGTGAAAGTGACCAGCAGAGCTATTGTGTGTCTTTAGCTACCCAAGTGACTATCAAGCTTCAGTTGTCCACCGAACTTTGATGTCAACTGAAAGTGTTTGGTATTTATTGGTCACTCAAATTAGGCAATACCGAATGAATCATTTGACAGTTATTTGATGGTCACTTGCTATAGTGATCATCACTTTAGTTATCAAACGCGATACGTAATAGGGTCGTCTGTGTGTGTGTACTTAATTAAGCTTAGACATTAAATGTAAGTAAGTATAATTATTGTCATAGAACTCAACAGGTGTGACGAAATATATAAAAAGAATAAAGAAAATAATTGAATAAAAAAGTAAAATTCCATTCGCTCTGTTCGCATGATACCAGGCATGCATGAGACCTTCGAATGTGACTCGCAGGTCTACGACCTATGCACCAGGCAATAAGGACAATCGAGTGCGTTCACGTGTGGTCAACTCGTCCTGCCACATTATTGTGTGGCTGTTGCACTAACTTCGGTGCCCACCTGCTGCACTTTTCTGTAATTAGCCCGTGCATTCATTCGGTTGGACATACTAAACAATGGAAAGTAGAATGGTGAACTGTTATAAATGTAATGAGTTAGGGTTGTTGTCATGTGAATTTGATGGCGTTTTGTATTTAAAAAAAAATAAAAAACGCCATCATATTCACATGACAACTTCAGCTAGTATAAAAATACTAGCCGACCCGCGCAGCTTCGCCCGAGCTTTTTCCGATACTTCCAACAATTATCGTTATATTTCAACCAACCAACCAACCAACAACCAACTGACACAAAACAAGCAAATTATATATTTAAACCTCATGAATCACTATCTTTATCCGCATGAAAATCCGTTTTTGAGTTTATCACGAACAGACAGGCAGACAGTCCTGCACCACAGTTTGTTTTATAATATGTAGTGACGTTTAATTTAATTAATTGTTAGGCCGAAATACTAGGCGTCGTTATGTTTTACCCGAATTCAAAAAAGGAGGAAGTTCTCATTCGTTGTATGCTTTTTTTAAACCATTATAAGCAAATGGCATCCCTGTAGACTTATTCAGCACTTAGCGCCCCATGGATCGATGGTGCACACCGTTAGAGGAAGCACCCTCGCCAAAACTAGGTCATGTGCCCCCATAGCTCGCACCCTCGTTACCAGGATACGAGAGCCACGCAAGAGGTAGATACTAAACACTCTTCGAACCTCAGATACTTTACTGTTCTATGGTCCGAACAGATAAGCTTGTTGAATTTGGAATTTACGTAGAACTAATTAATGCTAGGTACGACCTTTTTACATCCATTTGAAATACGTAAACATGTTGTCTTATATGTTTTTTTTTTACGCGAATTTGAAGATTTATGCTTCCCTTGGAATATTTTATATTTCTTACGATTATCTTCACACTCTATTTATCCCATAACACTTTCTAGAGCATAAAGCATCCAAACCGCGAATACATACTTCATTGTATCTGGGTTAATATTCAAGTTAACTTGCTCGTGCTTATGTGACGTATTGCGTACTATACGGCGTGGCTTTTGGAACAACGTTTATCGGCAACGATAGCACAATCGACTTTTTACTGTTAATTGTTTTAACGAATTAACGGACGACGACGTAAATAAAAAAGATACATTGGCTCCCTTTTATGTGATAAAAGATAAAAATGTAGTCCACACTTAATGGTATCCGTTTCTACAGTAAATAAATACGGTAGATGCCCGAAAACTATTTCTGTGACATTAATTTTATAAATTACTAATTGGTATTACTTACCTATTCAATCTCGCGTTAGTTTGAGTGAAAAATAGGAAATGATTTTAAACATTTAAAATAATAGTAGATCCATGATTTTAATAAACTACACCTACATAATTATGTTTCATCATCATCATCAGCCGAAAGACGATCCACTGATGAACAAAGGCCTCCCCTTTAGACTGCCACAGTGAACGACAGTTAGCCATTTGCATCCACCGTTTGCCTGCGACGCGCACAATGTCGTCGGTCCACCTGAGGCCTCTGCTGCGTCTTCTCGTTCGTGGTTGCCTCTCGAGAACCTTTCTTCCCCATCGGCTATCGGTTCTTCGAGCTATGGGGCCTATAATTACGTTTATTAGTTATAATTAATTACGCAGTAACTGGTGTACAAACTCGTACAATTTATTATAATCGGTTGAAAGACGTCCGCTGCTGAATGAATTCTTCTCCCTCAATCTTTTAACATTACCTAGGCGATGGAGACCATGGGGCCTTGGTCTCATGAGGCGCACGGTTTGGTTAAAGAAATTTCATCCAAACTTATCGAAGTCTCAGGGGACCGTCCGTCGGGCTGGTAGGTATAAGCTTGGCCATACAAAGAGAAAACGCCGCCAGTCTTTTAGGTACCCTTCCCTACCAGTGCGGTGACGACTTGGAGGAAGTTTACTCGTAAACTAAGTAAAAAAACTTCCTTCACCACAACTTGGAGTTTTTTACTTAGTTTATGTATATTTGTAAATAAACTGTAAATATTTAGTTATTACCTAGGTAGAACTGCTACATAAGCCGATTGTTCATTTAATTACTAATTTTAAAAAGGTCAATTAAAAGTCGTGTAAACACCTGGTAAAGTCGGAACATCTCACTTGTATTAAGACACAGTGACAGGTAGGGATAGCGTTGTCGTAGGTGCCTAATTGTATTACTCGCGTTTCATGGTGCCCTGGTAACTGGGGTCACGGAGGGTAGTAATGGGGTCGAGGACTCCGGGCACACACCCCTTCATTCAGGGTGATGTGGCTTAATAATAATATTAATGGGACACATTTCCCTTAAGGGATTTAATAATGGTGTTCCGTTTGAAACAATGAGAAGAAAACTTAGGGGTTAAGTAGTTGTCTTGATTTGCCGTTCATAATGGAGCAGATTAACCGTATAACATAAATGATTTTTATAATTTTTGCAACATTTTTGATAAAATAATGTGCCTCTACAATTAGATATAGCAGTGACCGAAGCGGTTAGAACTCTGCGCATTTGACAGTTCAATTTCAGCGCAACAATTTATGTTAAAAAGAACATAATCTGCTTAGGAGCTTAGCGAAGAAATATTATTAAACAATTAAATTAATGCAGTGACCAATTGAAAAGGCTAGGCAATGTTTATCTACGGCTGCGGAATTAACGAGTAAAAAGTTACAAATAGCGACTTAGCGCTTTTTTTTGCGATTTACCTACGTACGAAGGGGATTTGATGGTCGCGCAGTCGTCCGCTGTCTGTTTCCCTTGCCGTTTTTCAAATATTACGAATGAAGAAACAAATAAAGTACCTTTACACGTTCACGAAACAACTATAAAAATATATTTTTAGAGCTTCGCGTTCCATTGTTAAACTTTATTTTAATCGGGAATTAACGCGATTTACCTTATATTTTGGCTTGACGTTTCGGCCGGGTTGCACCAGCCGTGCCGAGCATATACTTCAGTCGGATACAAATCACTGGATTGAGTTTCATCGCCCACAAGTCCTTTCCACCAATCGACACTTTTATTCTAGAGTTTTTCGTGAAGCGATAGAAATAGAAAAATATAAAAATTTCAACCGGGAAGATGGCTTTATGTTATCAGCTGCTTGGGAACCAGTGATTAAAATGACAAAACCTCGCTATTTGCCGGCGGTTAAATATACAGATACTGTGAGTGTAGTGTGTAGTGGGCTTCACGTTATAAGTGAAAGAACGGGGGTAGACGAAGATATTTCTACCTCACGCACGGAGCCGTCTTGCTGAACCAGTCTGCTTGTGACCACGGCTGGTGCAACCCGGCCGAAACGTCAGGCCAAAATATAAGGGTAATCGTGTTAATTCCCGATTAAAATAAAGTTTAACTATAAAAATAACAATGAAAGAATGCGTCAAAACGGTCAACATGAAGAAATAGAAAAACCATAATAATTTACAAAATACATTTGGGTTATGTTAACCAACTTCTATAAATCGTGGATCTCTACATTTCAAATTATTATAAAACATGGTAAATTAAGTAAGAATTCATGGTTACATTCAAGTAAATTATTATTATGTATTTATTTATAAATAAATCGAGATTTAAAGATGATACCATCAATAAACCATATACTTACTTAATCGAGTCTACTATATATTAGCTCTGTTTTTATAAAGTCAGAAAAGCGTCATGTTTAGCACGTACCTATAGTATTCACAAAGATATTTAAATATAATAATAACTTCCCGTTATTTTATATTTTATTAAAATGCGTAATTATGTACTGCAAAGAGAAAATCGTACTTATTTATTGAGACATCAATTAAGACGCAGAATAAGATGCCGCTCCGACCATCAGGGGCCCGAACAGGTATCTTATGGCAGTGCAGTGTTAAAGTAATCTTGTTACTGTCTCCCACATAAACGTAAGATAACTTTAACACTGCTATAAGAACCGGTGGTTGGTAGGGCTACACGGGCCATTTTGACCTATCTTATATACCTATTTAAATTAGTACCTACCTATATTACCCACGGCATTATTAATATATAATTTATTTCAGAAAAAAATCCAACGAACGGGGCAACGAAGTATGCGAAATGCCCACACAATAACTGGCTGGAGCATTAATCGAAGTCTGAGGAGGCAATGTGCGTCCTCGAACTCGATAGGTCAATCATCTCACAGTGCCCCGCTTACTCAAGAGCCAGGAACCTATAGTTTATATTTTTTTATTCATTGGAAGGGTGCCCTTCATCTTACTTATACCTACGTCGACGGCGACACACGGATCGTGCGTGAATGGAATATGGTGCAGCTGAATTTGGTTTTAAAAATTCTATCTTTGATCTTATTGGAAGAACTTTGTGAGCGATCAAATAGTTAATACCAATCATGCAAAAGGCGATTAAAATATTTGAGAAATCAATGGCAAAATGCACTTTTTAATTTTCTGATTTTACACGGATTTAACCTTTAACGTCTAAGCTTCTTGGATTTTACGTAGGGCAAGATAATCATACCTACTGAGTCTTCCAATAACAACATTCTGATTAATGTCAAATATTAAATTTCATCAAGATATTATGTTTTTTTTTGCTTTATTTTGAAATGTATACCTATAGGTATCCTATCTTATTGCCAGTAACAGATTCTTACTATTTAGTAGTATTAGTTATAATGTCGCTTGAAGAGCTCGACTCTCATGCTATTATTGTGTATCGTTAATTTTTTCGCAATTTACACGCTTCAATGATGTGGCGTTTTGCCCGAATGTGCCCCAAAGCGTTATGTATGTCTATTTTATTATGAAGTATTGATATTACATATCAGGATTTGATTATCATGGGGTGCCGGTTTAGAATTGCATCCCCCTATCTCCTCTTGTTGGGTATCGTAAGGGGCGACTAAGCGAGAACGGAAAGACGCTACCTTTCTTTTGGATTTATTGCTGCGATCAACCTATGCTGCGATCCCTAAGCCGCCTGCCAAGCGTAGGGATTATGGCAACAAGGAGGAGGCCTTTGTTCAGCAGTGGACGTCTTTTGGCTGCTAATGAATGAATGAATTTGATTTTCGTACGTATCGTAATAAGGCGTTTTTGAGACGATCAGTTTAAATCGAGACCAACCAGTTATATTTTCGCTTAGCGCAGGTAGAGAAAGCTCTTCATCATCATCATCATCATCAGCCGGAAGACGTCCACTGCTGAACATAGGCCTCCCCCTTAGAACGCCACAATGAACGACAATTGGCTATTTGCATCCACCGGTTACCTGCGACGCGCACAATGTCGTCTGTCCACCTAGTGGGAGGCCTGCCAACGCTGCGTCTTCCGGTTCGTGGTCGCCACTCGAGAACCTTTCTTCCCCAACGGTTATCGGTTCTTCGAGCGATGTGGCCTGCCCATTGCCACTTCAACTTGCAGATTCTGAGAGCTATGTCGGTGACCTTAGTTCTTCGGCGAATCTCCACATTTCGGATTCTGTCGCGCAAAGAAACTCCGAGCATAGCTCTCTCCATGGCTCGTTGTGTGACTCTGAACTTTTCTAAAAGGCCAGCCGTTAGAGACCACGTCTCAGTACCATATGTCATCACTGGCAACACACACTGGTTAAAAACCTTCGTCTTCAGGCACTGCGGTATTTTGGACGAGAAGATATCGCGTAGTTTCCCGAACGCTGCCCATCCGAGTTGGATTCTTCGGGCGACCTCTTTGTCAAAGTTGGACCGACCTAACTGGACAGTTTGTCCTAGGTATACGTAGTGGTCAACAACTTCGAGTGTATCGTTCCCAACAACTACCGGTACGGGTGCAACATGGACATTAGACATGATCTTCGTCTTGTCCATGTTCATTTTAAGACCCACCTGTTGGGAAACGCTACTGAGGTCGCTGAGCATCGTATTGAGGTCCTCCAGCGACTCTGCCATAATGACTATATCGTCGGCAAAACGAAGGTGAGTGATGTATTCGCCATTGATGTTGATGCCGAATCCGTACCAGTCCAAGAGCTTGAAAACGTCCTCCAATGCGTTTGAGAACAGTTTCGGAGAAATAACGTCTCCCTGTCTCACACCTCGCTGCAATGGGATGGGAGAAAGCTCTTGACTCATTGGGAATTACAGCAAATGCTTGCTTTAAATACATTGTGTTTGTGTGCGTTCGTCGTTTAGTGTCGGCTATCGATCAATCAGCTGCTTTGTATATACAATTACATTATACCGAAAGGTGGCGTCGACGGTACAAATGTATCGATTTACCACAGTTTATTGTTGTTCGTGATTACTTCTTTTCTTTTGGCCAATCAATTGTTATCGCAGGCAATCAAGTTGGTGAGTTTGTGAAAAAGTATTTTTTATAGAAGAAAAAATATTTAATGCGTTACCTTTGATCTAATCACCATTTAACTATTTTAACAGTATTCATTTAGTCTACTACTGGGTCATGTACAGGCGAATCATAATTTTTATACATGATCCATTTTTTGATTTAGTAACTAATAATTTTTGCTATTATTTATTTTATTTATTTATACTCTTTATTGTACACACATAAAAATAAAATAAAAAGGACTTGAAGAAATTTGTACAAAGGGCGGCCTTATCGCTATCCGCAATTTCTTACAGGCAACCTTGGGATGGAAAAAAGATTGCATGGAATACGAAAAGTGGGGTAGTTAATATGTGAGACAATATACACTAATAAAAATACATATAATAAGTTTACCTATTTACATATACTATATTAATATACATACAGATATATATAAATATTTCTTACATACCAACATATATTCAATATACTTATATATATATATATATATTTATATTTTTTTTTTCTATCAGTTCCGAGAGCAGTCGTGGCCGGCCATCATAATATGGTAATCGAAATTTTATAATCAAGGGCAAAAAAGTATATTTACCATCACCGCTCAAGCCGCTCATCACCTCATAGACTTAGGATTAAAGGCTATATATAGGGTAGGTGTCTGCAATATTGTATTGAGGAAATACGAGTACATCGTATCATAACTAATATCTTGCCTATAGGTAGGCTTGTCGCTTACCATCATGATCATCATCAGCCTTAAGACCCTACCCTTGGAAAGAAGCGGTTGCTATAATCTCCACACTTGGAAGGTGTTGTAGGGATCGCAGTATAGGTGGTAGATAATCCAATAGAAAGACACTGCTACCCGTCTTCTTATTTTCTCTTCGTCGCCTCTTACGGACACCCAACGGGATGAGATGGGAGGGTGCTATTCTTACCCGGACACCCCACGGGTACCCATTAAGTGAACGTATAAGTTGAAAAAAAAAAATGTACCAGATTCAACTACTTATTTTGGTTAATGCAAGTACCAGGTTGTCATGAGCGGCGAGAGTTCTCTAGGGAAAGCATCTGCCGCAGTTTGCAAAACAAACTTACACCGGCACTTTGGAAGTCGATAGATTGCAACTTGCCGCCGCGCCGAAAGCTTGCTTATTCTTCAAGCTATAAAAGATATGTTTTGTACATAGTATATTTTGATGTTTTATTTAACAGTTTGACTGGTAGGGACTAGTCACGTACAGGCCCTACCTACCTAATCTACAGTCAAGGAAAAACTTTTTCCATGTACCTTGCTATACTTTTGCTCGATCGTAGTACTTTAGCAAAAAAGTGTGTACTAAATGTGTTAGTCTTTCAATGATAATGACGAATCAGTTATCACAAGGTCTAAGGCGTTACTTTGGTTGCGGTACGCAAATGCACTTCCAGTTGGCCTGTTTTTTTTAACGTTCCTGCTATCCGTGCCCCTGAACGGTGTAGAGGGCTGGTGGATTTGACACGTATGGATTAGAGTCGCAGAAGTAAGAAAGTGTTAGCCAGCGCCATTACAATTTGGACGCCACCTGATTTTTACATAAATATAAAGACCGAGGGCAAAGGCCTACTTTGCCCTATAATCATTACTCAACTGGTGTGGGTCTGGAAGCAGGAGGTCAGTGTATAAATACATATATATTTTTTATTGATATAGATTATACAAAAAAAGTTAAAACAAATAAACATATATGTATTTAATTATATTATAGCTTCACGAAGTGTGAAAGCACGGTATCGGTGTACAAATCAAATATTGGCACGTCGCGGCGTCGTCTGCGTTGCGTGTATACACTACCTAGTGAGTCACTGCGCCATTATTGGGATGCTGCGAATGGGGAAGCAATGTTTTATTTACCGATTTTTTAAAATCTTGGATACAAAAAAGCAATAATAATTGATTTTGCATGTAACATGCAACTCATAGAAATTTTAGTATAGGTGGTAGGTAATCCAATAAAAAGACGCTGCTGCCCGTCTTCTTGTTTTCCCTTAGTCGCCTTTTACGGACACCCCACGGGAGTACCCCAAGTATATCAAATTGCTTTTTTTTTATGCACTCAAAGGTGCACTAAAAACTGGATGCTTTAAAAGTACCTGCAGTCGATGAAGATATAAAAAATAAAATATGTAAACTGTAGGTATATTTGATACACAGCATTGATATAATATATCAACTAGATATAAATATTCACTAACAAAATGACATCTAAAATGTGGTCGCCGACTTATCTGTGCTGGTGGCGGAAAAATGAACTAACGGTTTTATTATGATTATGACGTGTAGTTTGACAGTTTCATATAGACAGTAGCGTCACTTCTATCGGCAATAAATAATTTTGTCAGCCTGTGGCTTTAAAAGAAATAGCGACACAAGGGCGCTATTTATGTGTGCCAGTTTTCGTACCGTAACAGTTAATCTAATTTCAATATTATATATGAAAACAAGCTTCTAAGTATTCGAGGCTTTATCTACTAAGCTATCACCGACTATATTTCTCTAGGTATATAATATCCAAAAATAATGTAGACACCTACCAGGTTACTTATACTTCATTGCGAGCCATTTTTAATTTTCAATCCCCTACTGTATATATGAAAATGATTAGCTATACGGATTCTGTCAACAGTCTGGTCAGACAGTTCAATTTGCAGACCCGTGCTGCGGGCTGCGGCAGACTAGTGAAAAAGCAAATTAAATATTTAATACTCGCAGTGAGGGGATGTCGGGACGTGAGACGAGTCTTTTTTTAATCGATTCGTTTGTTTTTAGTGGACTTTTTAAATGGCCAGTCCGTTGCTGAATTTGTAATTTCGACTAGAGACGCGGATGAATTTTTAATTTCGATTTTTCTGTTCCGAGTTTATGTCAGCCTGGTATGATACACGCTAAAACGTTGGAGTTCAATTCTGGATGAACGCTACAATTGGATTATTCTAATAAAAAAATGTCGTGCTGTCTATTACTACTTATTTTTACCAAACTTTAACTGAAACCCAATGCTATAACAGAGCATTTATTTAATTTAGGAAAGCGTATTCAAGAAATCAAAATTAAAATATCTTTATTTCAGACAGTTATATTAGATCCAACCGTTTATTTTCTATTTGACAGATCTAATTTGACAGTTATAGTGTTGTAACCAAGTGATTATAGTGGACACGATATCGATTCATTTTTCTATCGAGTCTGTGCGGAAACAGAACAGTCGTAGGAATGGCGCTAGTAAGTAGTAGAACGTCATTCTATTATCACTTTTGTTACATTGACACGTAATAATAATCTTCCTAAATATTAGAGCGGGGTTTTTAAAACGTTCTATTACTTACCCCATTTTTTGTCTATGGGTAAGCAGTAATATTTTTTCAAGGTAGCAACACTCAATGGTCACTGTCATCTGTCACTCGCAACAAGACGCCCGTGCTAGTCATTGTTTGCTGAGTTTTGTATTGTTTTATATTCGAACTATAAAATGCCGAAAGGATCAGTGCTGAAAGGACAGACGAGAGAAATGGTGATCAAGCTTTGTAATTACTTTGAAGCAGAGTATCAAAATGGCGGCCCGCTTTTACCATTGTCGCAAGTGCGAGAGCGCGTTACGGCCGCGTTAGGTATTAGTGCACCTACGGTTACAAAAATTACTACCGAAGCCTACGGAACAAGCGGCATGAAGGAGAATAAGCTTCATACGCCGAAGAAAAAACGCCAACCACGTCGTGTGACATCGGTTGACAACTTTGACGCAGACGCTATACGCCGTCATACATATAACTATTACTTACGTAAAGAAGTTCCAACACTTAAAAAACTTGTTGCTTCTTTGCGTGAATGTGATTTGTTCCGAGGCCAAAAATCGTCGTTGGCAAAGCTCTTGAAAGAAATTGGATTTACTTATAAAAAATCGGACAAACGCAAAATATTGATGGAGCGTCGCGACGTAGCTTTCGCTCGTTGCAAATTTTTGAGCGAAGCCAAAAAAATTGCAGATTGGTCAAATGTTGTTTTCACTGACGAAACTTGGCTGAATGCGAACCACACAGTGTCTAAGAACTGGACTGATGACACCGCTGCTTCCACTAGCTCAGTGCCGATGGGAATAGGAGAACGCCTAATCATTTGCCATGCAGGGTCTATGAAAGGATTCATGCCAGATGCTTTGTTGGCCTTTAAATCCAAAAAAACAGTTGAGTACCACGAAGAAATGAATTCTGAGGTTTACGAAAGTTGGTTTAAGGAAATGGTGCAATCATTGGAACGAGTCGAGTTAGAGATATTTTGTACACAATAGACATTTTTCATTACTTCTATTAGTCCGAAAGATCTGAAATTTAGAACATATGTAAAACCGGTGATACTAAATAAAATGGTACCCTTCACCAGGGTCTGATGATGATCAGCAAGAAGGTGGTAACAGGATCTCGGCCCCAATAAACGTAGACCAATCGAGTTTGGGCTCGTTAGATAGGTCTCGACGAGTTGTTGCTAGAAAAATGGTGATCAGGGTCTGATGATTGAGCAGAAAGGTGGTCATGGAATCTCTGCACCAATAAACGTAGACCCACCGAGTTTGGGCTCATAGGGTAGGTCTCGACGAGTCATTACTAGAAAAAAGGTACTCAGGGTCTGATGATGGAAGCAGAAAGGTGGTCACGGGATCTCTGCACTAATAAACGTAGACCCATCGAATTTGAATTTGTTGGATAGGTTGCTGCCAGTAGTAGGTAGAAAAATGTTGGTCAAAGTCTGATGATGGGAGCAAGCAGGAAGATGGCAACAGGAACTCGGCTTCATTAAATGTAGGTTAAATCTTGACGAGTAGTTAGATAGATACTGATCAGGGTCTGTTAATCGCACAGGAAAGTCATTTTAAGAGTTCGTTTACCTAAGTCGGGGGTTTTTTAATTCTTTTTAATTTATACTTGTTAATAAAAGGAACGAAACAAAGGCCCATCTCCGGGCAGCTAAACACTGAACACCTTCTCACCGACTGGACTCAACGTGACTCTAAGGTGGCGAAATGTGGTTGTATCTTTAAGACTGGGGTATACTTCTCTAGATATTTTTTTATGTCCTTGTTAAGTTCGATGGAGATCGGTTCAGTCGTTTAGTAGTGTAAAGGTAACAAGTCAATAGCACTTTGCTTCTTTATTTATAAAACGTATAGCTAAGGACAGAAACAGTTTGTCTGAGGTAAATGTAGGCTCTCCTTAGGTGGATCTGCAGTCAACAGTCAAGTACTGGCTTATATAAAAAAAGTTAGGTGTTGTGGATCAGATGCATCGTTATTGTACATCGTAACTCTTTGAACACTCTGACAGCCTAGTATCGTCCAGTCTTGAATGAAACAAAACGCGAATTTAAATACATGAGCTCGGCACGAAATACGGAGAATATCTGCGGATATTCCTCAAATTCGTTTTGAAATAGGGGAACTTTGAATGGGAACAAAGAATAAACAGAACAAAGGTCTGAGAGCAAGTCAGGTGCGGGTGCGTTACGAAATGATATTGCCAACGTGAGTGAAGAACTACATTGCAAGCAAATACAATCTGCATAATAGGAATGCCGTAATATTTGTTTTTGCATGTTTTTTTTTTAATATAGAAGATAGTTTTTTCCCCGTCAGAGCAAATGTTGTCTACCAGGCTGGAGTTAATAAAGTTTCAAGGGTGGCTTTTAATAAGCTATGTGCTTTACCATCATAGATTGCAATGCCGCGCCGTTTTCAAGCAACAACAGGTAATGTTCTGTTAGTCCTCTTTACTCTTAGGCTCAATTCACACCAAAATGGCAGCGTGGAGAATTTTTCCGCTCACGGCGTCGCGTTTTTCAATCGATACCGGTCTTTTACATATTGTAGATAAAGTTTAAAATACTTTCACACTGAAAGTGCGCTGCCGGCCGATGCCATCTTGGTGTGAATTGAGCTTTACAGTGCGATGGGACGACAAAGGGGCGACTAAAGAGTTATTGAGGGTTGGACCCATCGATATAATATATAAACTAGATAAAGATTCACGAACAAAATGACATCTAAAATGTGGTCGCGGAGGTTGCAAACTTATCTGTGCTGGTGGCGGAAACGTGAACTAACGATTTTATAATGATAATGACTTGTAGTTTGACAGTTTCATATAGACAGTAGCGACACTCCTATCGGCAAAAATACATTTGTCAGGATGTGGCTTGTAAAGAAATAGCGACACAAGGGCGCTATTTCTCGCTACTACTTTTGAACCGTGACACCAAATCTAGTTTATATATTATATCGATTGTTGGACCGACTTCCACACCTAGTAAGATGTATAAGAAACTTTTCTCCACCGGAATCAAACCGTACAATCCGCAAATTGTACTCGTAAACACCAGGACCACAGGAGTATTCTCATTATTTTATTTAGATCTTCATCTTTGTACCCTATCCCTCAAGAAGGATTCTTATGTAATGGAAATTAATTTAAATTCAATAGATAGGTCCCTTTTACAAAAAACCGTCCAAGTAGTTACCACCGCAGTGCCCTTAGAACGTCCATTGAGTACGGTGGCGACTCCGAGGAGGACGGCGGCGGGGTCGCAACCCCCGTCCCCGTGAGCACCATGACAGGTTCCCGGGGGGCTACAATGCGCCCCCCGTCGGCGGGGCTCAAAGGCAAGGCACTGAGGGGCCCCTGGTTCAGATCCCACCGGAGAGCCCTGGGGTTCCCCCTCTCATCTGCTGATGCGACAGCCGCGGTGGTTTTAGTGGGTAAGAATCCCACATACCCCGGTCGAGCCCGACAGCTCCCGGGGATCTTTAGAAGATTTCCCCCGCGTCAAAAAAAAACTTCCAACGCAGTGTCAGTTGTTGTGTTCCGGTGTGAAGGGCACTGTAGCTGGTGAAATTACCGGGCTCAATAGGCTTAATAACTAATGTCTCCGGTAACAAGATGCAGCTATTTTATCATCAGGCAAAGGTCTTGCATGTCTCGTCACTAGTTGAACTAAATAAATACATGGTGCCTTGTAGGTACTGCCCGTAGGATACCACCCGCCCATCTCCTGTTAGCCGTAAGAGACGAGTAAAGGAAAACAAGAAGACGGGCAGCAGCGTCTGTCTATCGGATTACTTACCACCTATACTGCGATTCCCAAGACGCCTGCCAATTGTAGGGGTTATAGCAACCCCTTCCTTCTAGGGACGTGGACGTCTTCCAGCTGTTGGTGATGGTATTTTGCGATTTTGATAAAACAGACCACGTCGCATAATATAAATCGTCTTTTCAAATACAATCAACTACCCTATAGTTCCTTAAGTTACCGCATACTTCGACTCGAACTTGGCGTTATTTGCCTCCGATCTTGGAAGGGGAAGGCGCTTTCTTAGCCCGGCTGCTCCAATTCTGAGCGAATTTTCCTGCTGTTCCCTAACTCTTAAATCACTGCTGCATTTAGTCTATTTACATACGCTATAGCAGAATCATATAAAGTTAATTCCAAAGTACGTAAACGAAAAATTTGTTGTGGCAATAAAAATAGCACATTCGTTCATTAACATATTTTAATTTTCTCCGTTTGTATTGATCAATCCAATATGTGGTACGGCTATTACATTATATTCATAGTCAAATGAGCTGGAAACGTAACAATAACACGCAAACCTTCAGCGGACATAAATCAGGGTCTGAGGCCGTTGTACCCTGAACAGGAAGCGGAGTCGATGCACCCCACGCACACAGTAGCACCCCGCCTTTAAACACTACGAACGCGCATGTGAGCGTGACACGAATATACAGCAAAACGCGGAAGTACCACATTAACATATATATTCCACTCACACTGCTGCAATCCCCACAGCGTATACACGAGTTCCTACGCACAGCAGCAGCAGAATTTTCTTTGACGTTGTGTCTGTGTGAGTGCCGCCCTGTACCGACTGGCTTGGGGGTGTGGCGTGCACAGTAGACGCTTTGAAGGGAACTAGGCGACTGTGACTGTGTGCAGACGTGAATATCGCTGTGTGACTGAGCTGAGTAACGTTGATACAGTGTGTTTTTTATGAGCTATGAAAATGTTTTATTGTTTGCGTATCAAACTGTATGCATCTGAGAGTATTGGACATTATTTTTGTTGGTTCTGATAATATCTAATTTATTTTAACTATTATTTTCTAATAATTACTACGTTCTAGTAATGCAATCGTGTATGGTTTTCATTAGTGAGCCTATTGAAGGACACGGTAACCCCGTGCCAGAAAAATCCAGCATAATGGAAGATGCATCGTCTGTTTTGTCCTCACATAAAATTAAATTGTCATATTTGCTGTGTAGTTACTGCACCTGGTAAATGGTCTACTACCATTTTTACACGCTTATTTTTAACCCCCTACCGAAAACAAGGGGTGCTATCATATGGACTCTAACATAGCTGAGGAAACGTAGCTCTACGACGAATATGTACCTAAAACACCTTTATAAAGTATGCAGTTGATGGAGACAGTAATATTTATATTGCTGCTTTTAAATTTAAAGTCACAGTCTAAATATCTTTAATATGTATAGGCCCCACAAAAGTTCGTACACAAAATATTTCTAATATACTATTTTTTTACTACTGCCGTAACGTGGCTACTAAGAACATCTAGCAAGAAATGAGATCTCTGAGGCCACCTTGTCTTTTTTTCACAATAAAATTGTAAGCCTTTGTAAGAAAACATCTAAGACTGTGGTGGTAGCGCTATCTGCCTGAAAGATCTTATGAACAAGTGGCCTAGTAAAAATTAAGCATAGCTCGAAATTTGAATGCCAAACTATGAGATGAAAATTGAAATGTGTATTTATTGCATCGGCCTGTGTATACAGGGTGCGGCGCGCACGTGTCTACCGGCGCTCGGTGCGGCGCGGCGGCGTGGGGAAGGGCGGGGAAGGCTCGGTGCGGCGGGCCCGGCGAGCCCGGCGCGCCCCCGTTCACGGCCAGGGGTCGCCGACCGCACCCCGGCTGCGGCGTAACCCCGCTACCTACGGAGCTACGGCCCGTAGCTTCCCCCGTAGATTCCCCCGTAGCTTCCCCCGTAGCTTCCCACGTAGATTCCTCTTTTGTTTTAATTCCATGCGCTATGTAATTTGGTTGTTGATTATTTGGGTCATTTTTTTCTGATAAGCGAACTCCGATGTTAAGTGTGTCACGGTTTTGTTGTGAGATGTTTTGATGTAAAAAATATTTCTTATAAGTAGGTTTATGTTTGTGATAATGTAATGTTAACTTCGTTCAATTTAATAGTGGTAGACTTTGGTAGCTATACCGTCTCTTTTTGTTTAGTCGAGCAAGCGTGACCATCTGCGGCCATCCAAAATTATCATTAAAAAAAACCTGTTGGTCTAGTGGTTAGACACCCTGGCTGCTGATCAATAGGTCGTGGGTTCGACACCAAGTTCCTGGGTGTTTTATCTATAACGGGTGTAAGGGACATCGTACCGAAAACCGATACCAGGGATCCAGTACTTGATTCTGAACATCTCAGGGTTGAAATTTTTCATCGGTTTTTTCATGAATTTCCAAATAAAAATATAATTTTATTTAAATAAAATTTATATAACTTTATTATTGGTATAATAATACAGCCTAATTTTAATTTAAAAACAATAAATTAATTATTTGTGGATTTTTTTTATTTATTTATTATTTATGCACAAAAACAGTGCATAGGCAATTAACTATTATTATTTTAGAAAATTAGCAATGTAATTTGAAAAATAAATATTATTCCGCATATATCCATTGCATGATCGAAAATTAATAAGTTAGTTATTTGTCATTTACCATATAAATGGTTACTGTAATGTTGTAACGGACATTATTTCACGTCCTATAATATTTTTTTTCGGTACGGGGTCCTTACACCCTGTATGCATTTACAAATAAAAGTATTTAAGTATTAGTACAATTGTCTGGTTCATAGTACAGGCTTTGCCTAGTTTGGGATCAGATTACCATGTATTGTGTGTGGATTGTCACACAGTATTATATTATTATATTTGTAAAAGTTATTGTTGTAGCGTGGAAACAATTGTAGTAGGAGTATTCTCCTATACTACCATAGTTTCCACGCTGGACAACACGCTGTTTCCAGTAATTATACTGGACTCAAGTGACAACCAGTGACGGCCTCAGGCTATGGGGAGTGACGATATAAATAAACTCGCAGACGAAAACTGGTTGAGGAAAGACGAACATCTAAGCCAGTGGATCTAATACAGCCTATGTCCAGCTCAATATAATAAGTAATAACTAATAATAACCCAGTTCACGACCGGCAGTGCAATGCCACTTTCCATGACTATGCCCAAATTCCTACTCATTTTGGAAGTAATGGAACTTTGAAACGAGATAAACAGAACTCATATTTGAATGGCAAACAACATTAAACTTTTTTTAAATTGTTTAATGATTTTAAAACTGGAACTGTCGCTCTGATTATGTGGTAAAACATTTTTGGTAATCGGTTTTTCCTTACTATCAGGCAAGGGTCTCCCTCCTCCTCATGCAGAGTTTCTTCCTCGACATGAGAGATGAGAGGGCTTAGGCCATAATCTACGATGGCCAAGTGTGGCAAGCATGCCAGGGTTTCTTTGCATGACTTCCGTTATTATTAGATCTTATGATTAATACTTATGATTTATATAAAGTGAAAATCACATCGGGGGAGCGTACTAAAGCTGGTCTTCAAACCAGCATGCAAAATAAAACCTTTACCCACTAGGATACCATTGCTTAACCCAAATCACTTTGTTATATTTTTAAAAAGCGCAAATCTCATTTTTTTGTAAATATGTAAGTATATTAGAAAAATATCAGGGCTAGAATTTACGAGATTTTCTATGTACACAATAATATGAGTCCCTGTTTAAATATCCCACGTTAAATTGGGGCTTGGCCCTGTTTTAATTAATGGAGTTCGATATATCACGGCGTGACTCCAGCAGATAGAGATATATAGGCATGGCGACGATATTATGAATTTTCATTTCTAAATGAATCTAGGTAACACGTAATGCTGTCAATTGGGACATTGAGTAGTTAACTATTTATTTTGTTTAATACGTTTATTTTATTTATTTATTGATTTTAATACCTTTTTATGTACAACATAATACGAAATGAATTTTACTTTGCTAACTTAAGAAATTAATTTTACTTTGTCATAATATTATATGTTTATATTATAATAAATACATATATGCATATTATATTTTATTATTAGAACCTCTTATAAAAAATCCACTCATCAAAAGGTAATTCTATTAAAAAAATTAGTAAGTAAAAAAAAATCGCGAGCCCTTATAATGCTGCGCTTTTCGCTAGTTTAGTTATAGATAAATTTTGTTCTTTAATTTTAGATCATATCTGCATGAGTGATATTAACAGTCGTAATTAGCCGCAATTACTGCAATTGGGATGCAGTGAAAAATCAGGAAACAATCACGGAAACCGCGTCACTGTTACATAAGCGCGGGAGAGGGGTTTTACGCAAGTGGCGGTCAGAGGGGTGCGGGGGTGTGGCGCAGGATCGATGCTCGGCCGTTCACCCGCCTGCAATGCGCCTCGCCGCCGCACGCCTACTGCCGCGCCGGGTGCACACATCCGCCTCTAGTTTATGCCGCCCTGGTACATTCTGCTATGGCCGGGACGTTCGCGTTGGGAAAAAGGGAAAAATGACGTTCGATAAATTTCTTAGAAATGGAGAAAAGTCGATTACACTGTTGTATTTATAAAAAACTTAACACTCAAAGGGAACAAATACTAAAAAATTTGTATTTTCAGTAATATCAAAATACTTATATATAATTATAAATACAAAATTTAACTGTTTCTTTTCACTTGCCTTAAACGATAAAAAACAATAAAACAATAAAATAAAGCACACAACCGTGTATGTAATTAAAAATGTAATTATTTTAATCAGTGATTAATGAAAAGCTCTTAAGATTTAGTAGTAAGAGTCAGTGATTTGTTGAAAGTGCTCGCAACACGCTGTATATGTACACATGGCTACGTGACGCTACGTCGCTACGCCGCCGCCGCCGTAGCCACTCTACGCGCTACGAATACATCTATAGCGCATTATGTAGATCGGATTGATTTTCTCGTATATTTGTATTCAGCTCGTGTTTTCCGGATATTTCGAATAATGCCATTCCCCAAAGAGACGCGGAGTTTTTGTGATATTATAAGCCTTGTAGGTAAAATAAACAATATTATACCTATTACAAAAGTAGATACTATTTAGTTCCGCTTAGTTAATTCCATATAATATATAAACGGGGCCTTAAGTTTTCGTAGCTAATTAGTAACATATTTACTATCATCAT
Source organism: Furcula furcula (assembly GCA_911728495.1). Classification (NCBI taxonomy): domain Eukaryota; kingdom Metazoa; phylum Arthropoda; class Insecta; order Lepidoptera; family Notodontidae; genus Furcula; species Furcula furcula. Next base: position 21,957,195 of record OU452257.1, on the reverse strand, counting down.
CATTATAATAAGCCCACATCAGTCCACTGCTGGACATAGACCTCCCCTAATACACGCCATTGAGCCCGGTCATCGGCTCTTCTCATCCAGTCACTTCCAACTGCTTCTCGTATGTCGTCACTCCACCTGGTCACAGGGCGTCCTACGCTACGTTTCCCGGTTCGTGGTCTCCACTCTAGAACCAGTCTTCCCCAACGAGCATCGGTTCTGCGGTAAATATGACCAGCCCACTGCCACTTCAGCTTGCTAATCCGTTGAGCTATGTCGGTAACTTTAGTTCTCTGGTGAATTACTTCGTTTCTTATTCGATCCCTCAAAGAAACGCCAAGCATAGCTCTCTCCATGGCTCGCACTCTATATTTATTATGTATATTGCAAATTGACTGCACCGAGAAGTCAAGTTTTAGTTAATCTGACTTAGTCAATGTTTGTTACGGTTATTTGAAAGGAATATGTAAAGGTCATCTAACATCAACGATGGAACACTATTAGGTACCTATTTTGTTTTTAAATTACTGGAATAAAGCATCTTGAGATCAGTAATGTAAACAAAAATAAGTACTAAATTATAAGGGTACATACAAATCCAGCGTCTATCAATAAAATTGTCATAACTTTTTAAAATTAAAATAAACAAACAAAACGGAGACAGAAGGCTGCCATAAATAAGTATATTATTGAATAATAACTGTGAAGAGTGTTTATCCGTGAAGACTTGTAAATAATATAATAATAATAACTTTATATAATATAAAAATAATATATATATATAAAAATACTATATATTGTTACGTGCGGGTGGGTAATTAAATGCCGATTAACGTAAAAGAAGATTTTATTCCACGTACACTCACACTGTATACACTATACACGCAGTATACACACAAGGCACAGAGTCCAAGTCGCACAGTACCACAGAGTACTATGAATATAGGGTACACAGTACTTCACAATAGTCCAAAGTCGTCGCAAGGGTCGCTGGTACAATTCTCTTCGATCGCTTCCTTAAGATGTTTCCGCTGTCGCTTGTAAACACAAACTGTCTGGACGCCTTTATGCGTCGGCTTATATACCTAAATTAACGGAGGGGTGGAAGCTTCGAGGTCATACACGAAAATACCTACTAGTCTAGCGCTTTCGAGCCGATACAATAGCGGCGTGGCCTTCGAGAAAACGAACAATAGGCGGGGGCATTGAACCGAGAGCGAGCGAGCGGTAGGTACATAAGTACTTGCCGAATTTGAGGGAACTACTTTCTATTGAGAATTCCAGATTTTTCGGTACGAATCGATAGTAGACCTATAGACTAACAATGCGTTTTGAGATCATTGCAATTAAGTAATAATTAACCGAGTAATTAACACTTTTATGTCGCGGTCGTAACAATATATATTATTAGATTAGATATATTTATCTATGGCGTTAAGTCCGCCTTGTACTATAAGTACATAAAGATAAATAAATAAATAAATATTTCTATTGTACCCGTGGGGCGGGTTAGAATAGCATCCCCCCATCTCCTCTCGTTGGGTGTCGTAAGAGGCGACTAAGCGAGAACAGGAAGACGGGCAGCAGGGTCTTTCTTTCGGATTTATCTTCCACCTATACTGCGATCCCCAAGCCTCCTGCCAAGCGTGGGGATTATGGCAACCCCTCCCTTCTAAAGGGGAGGCCTTTGTTCAGCAGTGGACGTCTATGGCTGCTAATGATTTCTATTGTATTACTAATCACTTGAAGTAGCTATAGGTCTTCCTAAATATAAATAATGTGTCACTCATAATTAACAATCCCCCTTGCTGATTCAACTAGACAATGCAACCTTTACAAGATTAGCCATCTACGCGAGATATAGTATAGTGTTTAAATGCTTGCGTGACGCAAGTGCGCTCTCTATTTACCCGACTACGGAATGGAGGGAGGGTTATGATTTTAACAAGAATGTATATATGTTCATCTGTTCCCGCATATCTTCTAATCTACTTAACATAATTTGACAAGTAGGGTGTCGTTAGAAGCGTCTTGATTGTCCGCTGGTTATAGGCTATATAATATCACATTATTAGACTGCGATTTTATCCGTAGTCGGGATTTAGTTTTTTAAACTTATTACTTGTTACTCCGATACAAATCGATAGTTCAGAAGACGGATATCATTAGGGAGAGGTCAGTCGCGTCGTACTTTCCAGACAATGAGGTGATAGGCCTGCATTGTCCTAACCAGTAAGGAACACCTACAAAAAATGATTCATTTCCCGCTTCAACCCGTTTCCTCCGGCTCCAAAGCGAGCTGTTTCTCTCTGCGCCACGGAGGGCTAAACACTTCCACAATTAGAGCGAATCTAACTAACCTCATATGTTAAAATTCATTAATCTTTTTAGGCTACATAAGGTGCCAAAATATAGACATTTAATACATACAACATACACTAGAAACTCATCGTGTATATACCTCCACCCAGGGAAGTCGGAATGGCTAAAAAATATCGTATCAATATTTCTAAAGAAACTAAAGATGAAGAAGAAGAAGATTTCGATTATGATAACGAAGAAAAAATATCGATATATTGGTAAGATTTTGCAAGGAATTTGGTAGTTTGTTTGTTAGTTTGGAATTTTGGTTTAATTTACCACGAATTTACTTACCTACCAATTTTAAACATCAAATTCATAGAAAAATGGCACAAGCGTGGGTGGCATAATTTTTTTACGGATCTAAAGACAAAAATATCGTTCTCGAGTAAAAATATTGTTTCAAATTTGATTTCAATACTTGATCATGGATTGTCACATCGAAAGTATTTTTTAATATAGGTACTTAGGTACTACATAATATTTATTCTCGATATTTTTGCAAAAAGCCTATCTCCATCTCCTAAAGTTACACTTTGAACAAAGGTACAGTGACGGGCGACAAGCGCAAGGTGGAGGCATACGCCACAGACAACAACGAGAAAGTACAAGCGAGAGGTTCGCTAGAGGCAAATGAAATGGACAAACGCCAGGGTAGACCAGCGACACGTGTCTGAACGACAAGTGACATGCAACAAGCGACAAAACTGGGAAACTTTAAACAATGTCCGATTTGATGATTTTAATGATGCTAACTGTATGCGTATGTACTAAGGTATCAGTATATGTAAGATGTTAAATTATCAAATTATCTTCAATCAAATTATCTTCAATCTTTACGGAAGGAGCGATTTCGAATTCGAATGGCATAATGAGCCTAAAGCAACCAATCAGCTTTAAAAAACTAATTGACCAATCTTTCCATTGCGAAATTCATGTTGATGCAATAAGAAGACTATAAAACTCATATGTACCTACCAGAACTGAAATGACTCCCTCACCCTCATCCCGGGGACTGTCACGAGGGTCACGAATGTCAGACTCAGTATCAGGAAGTCAATTAAGTAAGATTTCTTTTTTATTTAAACATTACTTTTCACTTGTAAACAAAAAAATAGTACCAGGACATCATAAACCAAAACGATAAATAAAACTATGTAAAAATAAACGAAGCTATCAATACGGTGGCATAGAACTGCAGGTGAACTGCAGCGCGTCCCTGACCTATCCCTACAGACGGCGGGGTGCGATGGTGTCCGGACCACGTTGGGCCTCAGACACAGGCACAGCACGATATACGGCTAAGTATAGCTTCCCAGACTGGTGCACAACCACTAAATTATACACCACTAGGTATATTGTGGGGGTTGGTGACGACACAGAATCTGCAGACTTGGGAACAAAAAGAACTTATTGATATTATGATGTCCGGGTAAGAATAGCACCAACCATCTCTTCCTGTTTGGTGTCGTAAGGCTGCCTGTCCACCGAAGCGGAGCGAGGCAGCGGAGCGGAGCGACGGAGTAAGGCGGAGCGGAGTTGCGTACTGTGTCTGTCCACCGGAGCGGAGTGAGGCTGCGGAGCGGAGCGAGAAAGTAATGCGGAGCGGAATTTAAGGCTGCCTGTCCACCGGATTGGAGCGAGGCAGCGGAGCGGAGCGACGGAGTAAGGCGGAGCGGAGTTGCGTACTGTGTCTGTCCACCGGAGCGGAGTGAGGCTGCGGAGCGGAGCGAGAAAGTAATGCGGAGCGGAGTTTAGTACCCACGACACACTGCGGGCGCGCCTTGCGCCCGCGCCCGCTCTCGCTTCCCCGCTCCGCTGCCTCGCTCCGCTATCCCGCTCCGCTTACCGGTTTTGTATGGATTTTAAAATTAGTTCGCAACTCCCGTACACTAAAGAGGAGCGGACATTTTGTGCAATTTTATTGGTTAATATTTCTCCTTTTCTCCACTCCACTGCCTCGCTCCGCTCCGGTGGACAGGCAGCCTAAGCGGCGACTAAGAGAAAAAAGAAAACGGGCAGCAGCGTCTTCCCTTTACCTACCTCTGCGATCTACACGGCACCTGCTGCCAAGCGTGAGGATTATGGTAACCCCTTCCTTAAAAGGCGTCTGATGATGATGATGACATACTCATGGTACTTATTTACGTAAACCTGTCAGCAGCTACGTCATTTTACTAAAGCCTTAAGTTATCAATTTCATGGAAATCCATATGACCAGATAACGCGCACTGTCATCGCTCTTGACCACTCAATATTAATATGGCATAAGAATAAGGTTGTGGTCTGGGGCTGTAGGTCTACCGCCTAGCAGCAATGCGTAAGCATTGCTGTCTCCGGAACACAGCGCACTGTAAAGGACATTGTAGCTAGTAAAATTACCGGGGCTGAAGGCGAAGAGTGGCAGCTATCTATAGGAAGGCGTGTCTTACCATCCCGAAGAACGTCTTGCTCGTTACTAAGTTATAAAAAAAAACTAGTTATTTTAAATGTTACCCAGAGGAACCGAAACTATGTTCAGTAGGCTCAAGTCAAGGTTATAAAAAAGGAGAGCAAAAATACTTACTCCTCTCAAGTATAGACTTGAGGGGTGAACGTACCTCAGATTTAGTTGTAGGGGGGGGGGGGCGTGGTCTGTTTGCTACTTTTGCTCCTCCAATGTAACATTTCAAGCTTTTTCTGTACTAGTTTTCACCTTATGTACCTTGTGTTACCTTGACATATAATAATAATAATGTCCTCCTGGCCGATACAACCACAGCGGCCAATCTTTCACAAGATCAGCCATCTACGCGGGAGATATTATAGTGCACTAGTGCATGCGTAGACATAAGTGCACTCTCTCTTCCTTTATACCTCTCATAATCCGATGGGACGGAAGACCTAAACCCCCTTTCAACCCTACAATGAACGATAATTGGCTTTTTGCATCCACCAGTTTCTTGCGACTCGTAGAGAGTCATCATAGTGGGAGGCCTAAATACGCTCCGCCTTCCAGTTCCTGGTCGCCACTTGAGAAACTTTTTTCCCCGTCATCGGTTATCGGTTCTTCGAACGATGTAGCCTGCCCGTTGCCACTCGGTTGCATACCTCAAATCCTACCATAATGGTCGCGAAACTCCGCAGCCTTGACAAAAGACCACTTTCGAATTTCGAAGAATCATAAAATGATTAAGTTACAGTTTAATTTTTATTCTGCTAATAAATGAATCAAGTATGCCGGGGTGGAGACGTTTCGGCCTCCTTGTTTCGTCATTTTTGTTGGGGTTTAAGTTCTCATTGTTCGGATTATTCTTGTGATTAAATTGTTTGTAAAATTAATAATAATTATTGAGGGTACTTTTACACAAAAGTGAGTTTGGATTTACTATAAATACAACGCAACGGCCGCATTCGTGGCAGTGTCGCTCGGATCGTCAGACCGTTCGGACCTGTCTCGTTTCGTAATGATCAGTTGTGAGATTGTGGTCTTTGCAACTGATAATGTGTGTTTTAAGTTATATTTGCAGATTTTCCTGGGTGCTGCATGTACTCATCTGGATTGGATGTGTCCGATTCAGCTTTTAAAGGTTTGGCGTAATAAGTCGGTGAGTCGGACTAGCAAAGTCCGTTTGAATTACTAATATGAATTAGTCAAGCAATCTTGTGATAATAATTAATAATCAATGATAATCCCACTGATGGTTAAAGGCTGGCGTTGGTGTGGTTGTAGGGGCCGGAGGAGACCACTTGGGGGAGTCCCCATATTTTTATAATTAATTAACTGTCAAAATGTTATAGCAAGAGTAACTTTTGTGTCAGTAACGTCGGTATTGCTGACATCCCATTATTTTTATGGTGCCTCAGAGTTTTTTTACTGTGACATCAGAAGTGGGATTGAATTCTGGCCTTTCCGCTACGCTTTCTGATGCAATCTGCATTGGTACCTAATGGAAAAGATGGTCATCGTTTTTTTCCCGGCCCACCCACACCACGCCACCCACCCACCCTGGTTTGACTGGTGGCAGTTTACTTTATTGTTGAGAACAATGGTAATTACCCTATCGCTTACAGGAATGTACTCAGATATGGAATAAACTTAACTGGTAGGGACAATAGTTCCCACGTGTTTACGTATTTCACAATCGACTACCGTCAATTTCCCTGATTACAATAGTTTCGAACTCAATTACGGTACTTTAAATTTCTTTGTGTTTTGATAGTGGTAGCTGAAGTTTGATAGTGGTTCAAGTTTCAGTTCTAGTACTTGTTCTTTAAATATTGTTTTCTCAACGATGTACTTATTGTTGGACTAAAAATAATTAGTTAGTTGTGTTCTATGATTGCAATATCGAAGTGGAAAAATACTCTTAGCTGTGAGAACGTACAAGCTGACATCATTTAAATTTCGTTTCTTTGATTATTTTAAGCTACGGGTAGATTTCAGTTTTGTTTGCTAATAATGTTCGAGTGTGTTCGTCGTTTCGGTAAACAAAGTTTATTCGCGTAAAATTCAATTACAACTATTGTTTCAATTTCATTTATTTATACAGCAACAGTACACTTGTTACTGGCATTTTGACTTTCAGTTGTTGTGAATTATGATAAGTGAACCTATGACAAGCATCGTTGCTATGCTTGCTTATGTTCTCTATGAAAGTGAGAATAGATGAGAATTATTAAGAAATTATTAAGTTAAATAGATAAAAAATATTATGTTTAAAAGCAAAACTAACCAAATAAACAAAATTAAATATGGTATCGAGGCATACACGATTATCTAGTCGTTTTATATACGAAGTAGTTCCAGCACTTCATTTTACCTACACGTCTAAATCTGATGATGGTATGACGTTCATATACTCGTTAGTCTTCTGGTTGGTGTGTTCAAACCAAGGTTGGACTTAATCGATTTTATATTTTTTTAGCTTTAATTTTATTATGACCGTTTTTTTGTTTTTAATTATTGCGAATCGTTTGTTTGGAGGAAGGCCGAGCAAGTTGGCTGAGTGATTCATATTGACCGACAAAGATCGATGATTTCTATGTGCTTGATTAAAAACCAGGCATGCTTTGGCGGTCTGGTAAATAATTGATTTGATTTTTTTAGTCTGTTGTGTTCACAGGTGTTTGTTGAGCCAGGAGGTGCTTCGCCGACACAATGAGCGCTCCCAGTGGGGTTGCTGCTCAAGCGGTGGCGTTTCTGCCTATACTGTGCCATGCGTTTTAGCTTCGGTCACTGTGCCGTGATCGTGGTGGACAGACGTCCGGGCAAGAAAGTAACATCTGTTTTATTTGTGTGGCTATATGACAACCGCACTGACGTAAGTTATTGTTTCTTACCTAATACCAAATGTGGATTTGACTATAACAATTTTTTAAGACTGCAATAACAGTAAGGAGATATGTTATTGGCTTGTCTTTGTTGACTGGCTAATAGAATGTAACAATCACTTTTTATTATCACATAGTCTTTACGGTCAAATTAAGGCTCAATGCCACAGTATCATCCTATTGTACTAGAAATCAAATCATGCATGAATGCGTGGAGTATTTGCATTGATCTATCGAAAATAAATTAGCGAGAACGCGTGGAGCGTTACAAGCACTTCAATATCTTTATTCACATCCGTATGTACAGTAACGCTTATTATTCTTTCATATCCCATTTGAACTACTCTTTTTTTTTTTATCCACCAGCTTATTACCAATATATGAATTAGCTGATTTATTAGGTCATGAGTAGCTTTATAGGTAAAGGAGTTGTTGCAGAGTGGGCTGGGTCTGTGTATGCCACCTTAGAGGATTGAAAAAAAATCCATATAAATCGGGAAAAATATAAATTTAACATGGCGTCTTAAGATGGCGTCTCACTGATGCCGAATTAAACTATCAGCCAGCCAGCTATCAATAGCTACTGCTGCAGTCACACTTGTCACAGTTGGTTGTGTGCGTGTATTGTAGGTAGTGAATTGATTACCATTGATATTGTAATTATTAAAATGATGTATGAGAAAACAGAAACTAAAATAGAAAGAGTACTGTAATAAAAATACTTTTAAAGCCATTGATAATAAAAGTGACACATGACAGTGACACTTGTCCGCTATGCCTTTTTTTATAATGTTACTATTCTAAGTAAACATTCTTAAGTTTTACAAGAAAATAAAGCCAGATTAAAGTAAATGGATAGTTAAGAGTGTGGTGTGCAAGGACCTGGCTCAGGCTCTATACATTTTGGAACTTCTACATACTTTACTAGCATGTTTTCGATGCGTATAAAGTTTTTGCCCTGGAGGCATATTTTTATTAATATAATTCAATAAATCAATATTACAAATCGACAACATAAATCTTACAAGCATGATGTTTTCCGTGCGTAAAAAAAAAAAAAAAAATACTAGCATGATGTTTTCCATGCGTATAAAAAAAAACACTAGCATGATGTTTTCCATGCGTATAAAAAATAATACTAGCGTGATGTTTTCCATGCGTATAAAAAAAATAATAACTAGCATGATGTTTTCCATGCATATAAATATTTGTCGTGTAGACAATTAAATATCTCTCATGTTATCCTGCTGGGACCACGGCGTACAGGACCGCTCAGAACCCGGCTCCTTATATCCCGTCAAGTCAAAGACTTCGTGCCTGTCACGGAGCAATGGTCCTAAATTCCCTACCTTATTTTTCCATCAAATCAAAGACTTTGTGTCTATCACAGAGCGGTGTTCCTGATCCTATTCCCGAATCCTATCAAGTCAAAGACTTTGTGTCTATCACAGAGCATTACCGTCACGTGAGAATGAAATCAATAAAATAACAAAAAAAAAAAAAACAAAAAAAAAAAAAAATACAAAAAAAAAGCAATTTATAACACACTATTACTCTTAATCAGAGAAGTTAAAGTTCAGTACAACACTGAAACCAAATTACAATAAGCAATCAGAGAAGGTATTCTTGATCCCAAAAGTACATGATCCCAAAAGTCAATCAATCAATAAAAACAGAGAAAGTTACGCTTGATCACAAAAGTACATTACGACACTAATACCAAATTACAATAAGCTAATGACAATATTTATTTCAGCTACTAAAAATGTTGATTTTAGCTACTAGTTAACAATCTAATAATGCCACTATTACTGGTAAACATTCCGGCAGGTGCAGAGCGCGCACCGCCGATCAGAATGGCCGTGCCGGGGTGGAGACGTTTCGGCCTCCTTGTTTCGTCATTTTTGTTGGGGTTTAAGTTCTCATTGTTCGGATTATTCTTGTGATTAAATTGTTTGTAAAATTAATAATAATTATTGAGGGTACTTTTACACAAAAGTGAGTTTGGATTTACTATAAATACAACGCAACGGCCGCATTCGTGGCAGTGTCGCTCGGATCGTCAGACCGTTCGGACCTGTCTCGTTTCGTAATGATCAGTTGTGAGATTGTGGTCTTTGCAACTGATAATGTGTGTTTTAAGTTATATTTGCAGATTTTCCTGGGTGCTGCATGTACTCATCTGGATTGGATGTGTCCGATTCAGCTTTTAAAGGTTTGGCGTAATAAGTCGGTGAGTCGGACTAGCAAAGTCCGTTTGAATTACTAATATGAATTAGTCAAGCAATCTTGTGATAATAATTAATAATCAATGATAATCCCACTGATGGTTAAAGGCTGGCGTTGGTGTGGTTGTAGGGGCCGGAGGAGACCACTTGGGGGAGTCCCCATATTTTTATAATTAATTAACTGTCAAAATGTTATAGCAAGAGTAACTTTTGTGTCAGTAACGTCGGTATTGCTGACATCCCATTATTTTTATGGTGCCTCAGAGTTTTTTTACTGTGACAAGTATGATTCATCTAAAATGTGTTGCCAGTTTACGAAAATTACAGGAATTGCGAGGTATCTGCTGGGAATGCAGAATGCAATTCGTTTCCAATTCCAATATAATAATTCCTTTTAGATGAAATACTTAATGTGGCCTTTATAGGCCGTCCGAAGTCTACAGTGTTAGCGGTTTCCCAACAGACAGTCGCTAGTCTAGACGTGGGGTTGCAAGTGCATTTTTCTGTCTGGACCCCCTTTCCCTCTGTACCAACGATCCCTGTTGCTTATGCGTGTGCGTTATTTAATTTTAACTGCAGAGTGGAAGGCGGATGTACCGTATTGCTATGCTATCAAGGTTCATATTCGCTTGGAAATCTTAAACAGTAATTTTGTTAATCGTTCTTTGATATATTTTAAGAGTCTCTCACATTATTTTTCTCGTGTAAAGTTTTTATCCCCGACGCGTCGTGTTTGGTCTTTTGTTTATTTAAATTTTGTAGATTTATGTCTGTTATAATTTTATATACCACTAAGGTTGCAAACAAGCATGCGGCCCGCCTGATGGTAAGCAGTCACCGCAGTCTATACGCCTATGGACGCTAGTAACACCAGAAGAATCGCTAGCGCGAGCGCGCTAAAGACATGTCGAGTAATTTCACTAGCTACAGTGCCCTTTACGCAGTGCATGTTATGATGTGTTCCAGTGTTCCGTTCTTCCGGTCTTATAAATAAAGTATTTATTTCGGAGTCACATCAACTATTCACATCAGTCTACTTGTTCGCTTCCTTCTTTTACACTACTAGACAATACTGCTGCTTCGCGCGGGGGACTGGTCCGACTACTATCCCTTTGGATTTTTAGTTTGTTGTACTTTCGTCGTATTTTATTATTTTTTTCTGTCTTATTTGATCTTTTGAACGGCAAGACACACTGTCGCTCTGATCTAATTGTAACATGACATACTATTTAAAAAAAATTGAAAAAATCACAAGCCCGCTGAGTTTCTTGCCGGATCTTCTCAGTTGAGGCCGCGTTGTGAACCGGTGGTAGATTTTTTTTAAAAAAAACATGACCTTTCAAAAGTGCTAGTGCGTTAAGCCTATTTGAAATAAACTATTTTTAAGTTTGAGTTTGAGAATAGATTTTAATTTCTTGTAAACGGTAAGATTTTTACCATCAATTAGTGAATTTCTTCAAAAAGGTAATGTGTGTGATATACTTTTTATTCAACCTAGCCTCCTAGCCTCATTTAGCCTCCGTGGCGCAGTGAGAAACCGCTCGCTTTGCAAACCGGAGGGCGCAGGTTCGAATCTCGCGGGGAGCAATAACTTTGTGTAGTTGGCTAGTACAATGCAGGCTGAATTGAATTGTCTGTACAGTAAGATGATCCATGCGTCGGAAGGACATGTAAGGCAAGTCGGTCTGATCTCGCCCCGGTCGTGTCGGTTTTTACCCGACTACGGAACGGAGGGAGGGTTATGATTTTAACAAGAATGTATGTATGTATGTTCATCTGTTCCCGCATATCTTCTAATCTCATCATCATCATCATCAGCCGGAAGACGTCCACTGCTGAACATAGGCCTCCCCCTTAGAACGCCACAATGAACGACAATTGGCTATTTGCATCCACCGGTTACCTGCGACGCGCACAATGTCATCTGTCCACCTAGTGGGAGGTCTGCCAACGCTGCGTCTTCCGGTTCGTGGTCGCCACTCGAGAACCTTTCTTCCCCAACGGTTATCGGTTCTTCGAGCGATGTGGCCTGCCCATTGCCACTTCAACTTGCAGATTCTGAGAGCTATGTCGGTGACCTTGGTTCTTCGGCGAATCTCCACATTTCGGATTATGTTGCGCAAAGAAACTCAGAGCATAGCTCTCTCCATGGCTCGTTGTGTGACTCTGAACTTCTCTAAAAGGCCAGCCGTTAGAGACCACGTCTCAGTACCATATGTCATCACTGGCAACACAACTTCAGGCACTGCGGTATTTCGGACGAGAAGATATCGCGTAGTTTACCGAACGCTGCCCATCCGAGTATCTTCTAATCTACTTAACATAATTTGACAAGTAGGTGTCGTTAGAAGCGTCTTGATTGTCCGCTGGTTATAGGCTATATAATATCACATTATTAGACTGCGATTTTATCCGTAGTCGGGTTTTAGTTTTTAAAACTTATTACTTGTACGTCCCATCGGATTGCGAGAGTTAACAGAAGATAGAGTGCACTTGTATGTACGCAAGCACTTATGCACTATAATATCTCCCGCGTAGATAGATGGCTGATCTTGTAAAAGATTGGCCGCTGTGGTTGACCCCCAGGGGGTCATTATTCAACCTAGTGACGAGTCAAGTAAGAATTCGCCTGATGGTAACCGACGCGTCTACAGACAACGGCATTATGCTGCCGCTCATCACCCGAGATATTAGTTATTAAATCTCTTGTGTACAGTCATTTCATGTGGTAATTATAGATAAGGAGTGGGTGACAAACAATGCAACGGTACCTACAATAACTTTAGAGACAGATTATTTCAAATATCACATCATACGAAAATCTAGTGCAGTAACTTGCATTCGAACTATAAATTAACGAATTAACATTATTATTTGCTACTAGCTGACCCACGCAGCTCCGCGTGCGCTATTTTTACGTTAACTAAACTTTTAATAACAGACATTCGCATCGAATACATAACCTCCTTTTTTAAAACTGGCAACCACTTTTCACTTGCTCTCCGAAGCAAGGACCCGTTTAGTTCAAATGGCGTTAAACGGTCACCCATCTATTTAATGACCTTACCTAACGTTGCTTAACCCGATCGATTACAAAACCTTGATAACAACTCTCTATGAGTGTTCCCTTACTAATATTTATTATATTATAAAGAAAAATTGATAAAATCGGACCAAGCGTATAACCAAGTACCCATTTTGACTTTAATGCCCTCTCCCAAAAGAACCGTGCTAGATTACGGGATAAAAAGTATCCTATGTCCTACCTCGTAGTAAGATCTCAAATCATGCCAAGTTTCATTTGAAACCATTCAGGAGTTTCGGCGTGATGCGCAGCCGTGATACAGACAGACAGACAGACAAAAATTAAAAAAATTACATTTTCGGCCTCAGTATCGGTTATAGAATGCCCTCCAAATATAATTTTCAAAATATCTTCAATGTACAGAATTGGACCTGTTACAGTTTTATTATAAGTAGGTATAGATTCGTGTTGTGTAGGTATATCTTTTCTACTTATTTAAAAAAAGGGGTTACGTAATAATTTTACTACTAAATAATTATTTAATGTAATTTCCTAACAAAGTTAATGCTTGTTCTGACTTTTTCCTTTTATCAAGGCTCTCAAGGGTGTCTAACAAAAACAAGAGGAAAATTCAATCCCCAAGAGACTTGATTTCTAGTTAATAAATAATATTCCTTCTTAAAAATTAGATATTACTTATTTAGAAGTCAATTTATTTTTATAGGTTAGTCCCAATATTATAAGTAGATAAGTAATAAATAAAGTAAAAATTCGCTCTTAGGCTTTTTATGATTTAAATCCTAATACCAATAGGTATTATACTACTAATACTTATATTCACTTAGGTGGTAATGTTGTTCATTATTGTGTAATGTAGCTACCAGTAACAGGATATCAGTATTATAAATTATCCCCTGTATACCTAACACAGATTTATAGATTTCAGATTCATTCAGAGATTTTGAGATTTCAGTTAAGAACTGCACCTAGTTAATGAAGCTTTCCGAGTTACTATATGATTTTTATTATCTCCATACCTTAACAATACTGCGGTCATGGGCATATTCACAGTAGTGGCCAGTAGTATTTTTCAGATTATAATATTACTAGCTGACCCGCGCAGCTCCGCCCGCGCTTTAATTACATTTTGCTCCCCTTTTCTCCCTACTCCCTTGATTTATCTCTCTCCATCTCTCTCTCTTATAATAAAAATCTAATTCTATGCTATTTCTCTCCCCTCCCGCTTTGGTCCCCGTCACACTTCCCCTCTCCCTCTCCCCGTTATCCTCTCTGAACCCTCTCCCTCCTCTCTCTTCTCCCAACTTGCTCCCTCTCATCCCCCCCCCCTTTGCTCCACCTAACTCCTCCGATCACTCACTCCATCACCCTCCCCTCTCCCTTTCTTGCACCCTCCTCTTGTTCTATATATCTTCGTCAATCATGGTATCAGCGGCATAAAATATACTTTATAACCTATTCTCAGACCTACCCGCAAAATTTCATACATATCGGTTCACCCGACTCTCGTGCACGTAACTCAGAGGTTCTCAGAGTTTGTTGTGCAAGGCGTTGCGAACGTTCGACACTCGACTCTCGTGCGCGTACCTGAGCTGAGAGTTTCTCTGATTTTGTTCAGCAAGGCGTTGTGAACGTTCAGGTGAAGATTCTCCCATACGACATATTCTTGCTGCCCGTGCTTGAGAACTATGTTTAGAAAGTTGAGACCTGGCTCTCTTAGGCATTTTCAAATGTTTAAGAAAATGCTAATAGCGTGTAATATTCTAGCTCTGAAAAGAACTGTTGTTTAGCCCTGAAAAGAACTGTTGTTTAGCCCTGAAAATAACTGTTGGTTAGCCCTGAAAAGAACTGTTGGTTACTCCTGAAAAAATCTGTTGGTTAGCCCTGAAAAGAACTGTTGATTAGCTCTGAGAAGAACTGTTGTTTAGCTCTGAGAAGAACTTTTGTGTAGGTGTAGTTTTAAGAAAGAAATCTAAAAAAAATCGCACAAAAATTATTAGACTTCGCACACGACCGCTGCGTAGGGAGCCGACTTCGCGTCTGAGCCGCGCGAGTACCTTACTCATAGATCTAAACTCCCCTCCCGCATGCGCACCCCCCCCCCCCCCCCCCCCCCCCCTTGGATGCCGCTCACTTCGCAACGGGCCGTGCAGCAGAAATCGTAATATTTTAATTTTGCCATAACTTCAAAACCCAATGTCCAATTTTAATCATTCAAAGACCAAATATTATCTACATAAACTGTACTTAATGCTGAAATAATTTATTTTGATAAGGATTAATAGCATGAGTAAAATAAACGTAGTCCAAACAAAATTCAAGATTTTTAAATAAAAAAATGATTGTTGGGCCTCACTCGACAGATAGTGTGCCTCGGACTTTTTTGTAGATATTTATCAGATCTACAATTAATTAGAACATTTTATGGTTCTATCTTTTATAGTTTAGGCAGCGTACGCAAAATAAGTAACTTTTCTGGTTGATTTTTTACACCTTGTGTCCGAAAAAACCCAAATATCTAACGGAAGCCTATTTTTTTTCAAAATAAAATTTAGCCTATGTTACTCGTGGATAATGTAGCTTTCGAATGGTGAAAGAATTTTTAAAAACGGTCCAGTAGTTTTTGAGCCTATTCATTACAACCAAACAAACAAAGTTTTCCTCTTTATAATATTAGTGTAGATAAACCAGTCACTGCATATTATTTAACTTTTCCTCATTGTGTAACATATTTCATTGATAAGTTATTGAACCTGACTGTACTATAGCTACTGTCTGTAGAAGGATGCAAAAATAAAACAATATTTTAAAATTCATAATTGCAGTAATAAAACAGTGGAGCAGTTTGGGAATGAATATACGGCTTATTCAAGTTTACGAAAAAACAGCATGGATTACTTTGAGAATATATTTATTAATATATTTTTAAATATTTTTTGCCATGGAGTACTTTGGGAACATTTCTTGGATTACTTTGGGAACAACCCTATGAAGTATGTAGTTGGCTGCATAGTGCATATTATATACCTTCATAATTTTTGTCAATTTTTTTCCTTCAAACTCAAACTCAAAAATAGTTTATTTCAAATAGGCTTAACGCTAGCAATTTTGAAAGGGCATGTTTTTTTTTTAAAAAAAAGCTACCACCGGATCACAACGCGGCCTCAACTGAGAAGATCCGGCAAGAAACTCAGCGGGCTTGTAATTTTTTTACTTTTTTTTTAAATAGTGTGTCATGTTACAATTAGATCAGAGCGACAGTGTGTCTTGCCGTTCAAAAGATCAAATTAGACAGAAAAAAATAATAAAATACGACGAAAGTACAACAAACTAAAAAGCCAAAGGGATAGTAGTCGGACCAGTCCCCCCAAGCAGCACCCGCGCACGAGTTGACTCGAGCAGCAGCCATCCTTCCTTAAGCACAGTACCTTCCTTCCTTAAGCAGGTGCGCCCTTCACTACGGTTATATAATATCTACAGAAGATAAAATATTTGGAATTAATGCGATACAAAAAAGCACAACAAGATTCTTTTAGCAGGTCATTCTTGTTGGTAGTTCTATTACAGACGCCTACCAGGAACATAGAACCCACTAAGTGATGATTTCAGACATGTCTGTCTGTCTGAGTGAAAGTAACTCTGTCGTTCTGTTCGTTACCGTTACTAAGTAGCTGGGTACTAAGAATGACGAGTGATACCATACCTCAGTTCTTGATATAGTGGCCACATTTAATAAAGCGTGTCGAATGAAATATTTGAAGCTCCGACTTTGTAATATGCGTAATCAAGAAAGATCTATTGGTCGCTGGCTACAGCTAGTCATTTCCAATATTGAAACGATCTGCTATGTTCAACGCGTACATAGGTATTCGGAAGTGGCTGCAGGTCGTTGCACATCCCAGCCGACGTAACCGGGGGGATTGGGGCCACCACCGCCCGCCCGGGCAATTGCCCCTTCGTTCATTATCAAAGTTCACTAGTGCACACATACTCCTAGTTCGTATCTGCGTCGCGTTGCACCCGTACTTGTCCAACCGGAGTTGAGCTTCCACGCCTCTCGCTGACCGAACATAGAACACGACGGGGGATGAATACCGCAGCTCTGGTTATAATGGCCACCTGAGTCGGGGGTGTCGAACCGTGCCGATGTCTCACGGAAACAGTCGAACCCCCGGCGGCAGTTTTGACAGCTCGCCCAGAAAATCTGCAGCGAGGAAATGCGCTCGAAAACTTAGTTACGCTTTTCATTCTTAATTTTGTACTCTAATGCCTTGGGGATTAAGGTGACGATAATTGGTGTTAGACTGGATAGATGTTCTTAACGTCTGCGGTATATGCCAATCAACTATACTAGAAGGGAGCTTAGAAATAAACGCCTTGAAGCAGATCGCTGCATGCTAGTTAGCTGCTAAAAAGTTATAATTAGGAAAACAGAAGAGAAAAATTTGGTCCTTTCAAGACAGGTAGTTGGAAAAATAAGTCCCACAGGTTCTGAAGGTGTAGTTCGTGACTACTTGGATATTATTTTTCTAACACTTAATTGATCGTTATAACTACAATATTCAGTTCATTAATAAACAATTATACTGAAAAATTATAGGTAACTTAAAATGCTTATAAGGCTTGATATTGGAGATTTGAAATAATGTTTTTCATTAATGTGTTAAGGTAAAAAAAAAATGTCTAGCTACCATGGCAACCGCCCCGCCGTTGCTCCGCGCTCCGCCCACTAACGTCTGTAAATTAGGGTATCAGGAATTACAAACGCTTGCTTAAATTTTCTTTGTAATAAAATGATGTACCTAAGTATGTATATTTGAGAGATGTTATGCATACAATAATCTGTCTATATATTTTTAAGAAGTTTTTGTTGAGACGACTGGTGAAATACACATCATGTTCGTTTGAATCAGTATAAAAGGTAGACAGCGTTTTACATAACGTTAGGCTTGTTCTTGCTCGGACACTGAACGGAGTAATCCGTACTAGTACAATCTTTCAAATGTACTAATTCACTCTTTTAGTACCTTTAGTACATATCATTCCCGCTCCTTCAGGTCCCTTTCTGAGTCTATCAGCGAGTGACTGGACCATTTCGTACAGAACCAGAGACTACGAATAAATCGCAAGCGAAAGACGAAGTATTAAATGAATGATGTACACAAAAGGAATAGGAATAGCTGACCAGTTAGTACAGAGCCAGAGACTACGAGTACATCGCGAAAGACGAAGTACTAAAAGAATGATGTACTAAAAATTAAAAGTTCGTTCTAGTCAGGGTCGGAAATTAATTCCTTTTAATACTTAGTACATGTACTACACAAGTCTACATTCCGTTATTCATTTATGGTATTCTTACCCTCTATGTTATAACTATTAATAAATTAAAGAAAAATATTAGATGGATCACAAAAGGCATTAAAACATGTAGTAAAAAACGTAGAAAATTACTATGGCGCTACAGGCACAATCCAAATGATAAAAATAAAAGACAATTTTCTAAGTATAATAAAATGTATAAGAATATAATACCCAAAAACTTGACCCAAAAAGCACAAAATAACTATCACATAAAGACGTCTAAAAATAAATCAAAAGCAACATGGAACATTATTAATAGCCAAAAACCTAGTCGGATAAAGCAACAAATATTTAAATTAAAAAGTGAGGACAATATATATAAGTATTAAACCTGAGGATATTGCTAATAAGTTTAATAATTATTTTGTAGATCAGATTAAACCCAATCCATGTACACATGGAAAATGCAAAGTAGTAAACACTCAACGTCAAACATTCTTTATGTATCCCATTACTACTGAAGACTTAATAAAAATAACAAAAAATCTAAAAAGTACGAATAGTGTAGGACCTGATGATATATCAACCAAAGTGATTAAGTACGTGATAATGATTATAGCACCCCATTTGAGTCACATTTTTAATATGTGTGTAAGTGCTGGTGTTTATCCAACACAAATAAAATCAGCCATAGTGAAACCTATATTTAAAAAAGGTGATAAAGAATGTATGGAAAATTACAGACCGGTAGCTATGTTATCGATTCTTTCCAAAATATTTGAAAAAGCTATTCATGAAAGACTTTATCTATATCTCGAGAAATATGAGGTATTCTGTAAAGAACAAAAGGGATTTAGGAAAAATAAAAGTATTAATTTAGCAATATACGATTTCTTATTTAATGTAAAAAATGTAGACGAAAAAAAGTATGTAGGTGCACTATTTGCAGATATGACTAAAGCATTTGACTACGTAGACCACAAAATATTACTAAATAAATTATATGCTATAGGCGTAAGAGGAAATGTATATGATCTTTTAAAATCTTATCTCTATAATCGGAAACAAACTACTGAGATTACACACATATGTCATAAGACAAAGAAAGAAATGCATTGTAAATCCCAGGAAAGAATAATTAAATATGGTGTGCCACAAGGGAGTGTCTTAGGGCCTTTACTATTTCTCATATATATAAATGATCTACCTCTACATGTAAAACAGCCCACTGTCCTGTTTGCCGATGATAGTACAGTAATAGTAAGTTCAAATTCTTTGACTGAATATGAGACAGACATAAATAAATCTATGACTGAAATAAGTGACTGGTTAGATAGTAATAATTTGAAAATAAATTTGACAGAAACTAACATAATGCATTTATCAAGACAAACATGTACATCAGCTGTTATTATAACACAGAAAGACATTAGAATAGATGAAATAGAAACCACTAAATTATTAGGATTACAAATTGACAAAACTTTGACATGGAAACCACAAATAGAACAAATATGTAACAGATTAAATAAATGTGCCTATGCTTTATATAGTTTATCAAAAAAAGTTAGTAGAGACGCTGTCCTTGTAGCTTATCATGGTCTGGTGGCTCAAAAGCCATCGCTTTTGAGCCTTAAATACCAATTCCCTGTTAGTAGAGTTGCCCCAGAAAATTATGCCATATCTTAAAATAGATACCACCAGACCATGATAAGCTACAAGGACAGCTTCTCTATTAACTTTTTTTGATAAACTATATAAAGCATAGGCACATTTATTTAATCTGTTACACACACACACACACATCTGTGAGGGCTATGTTCGGTTTAAAAGTAAGAGATAGTTGTGTCCCGGTTTTCAAAGAATTAAGAATCCTAACAATGCCATCGCTCTACATCTTAGAAGTAGCAATGTTTGTCAAACAAAATCCACATTTATTTACCAACATAAGAGATGTAAGAAAACAACCGATTAGGCAGCAATATAGTAATTTATTATGTAGTAAAATTAATTGTAAAAGTGCAGCTGCTTGTAAAAGTGTATTAGGCATGACTACAGTTATTTATAACAAGATGGTGTCTATGAACAAGACCAACGGGACCGTCAAATATGACCCCCTAAAATCAAATATGACCCCCTAAAATCGTTGGCTGCGACCGCGCCTGACGCGTGTGGTGTCCGGGTAAGAATAGCACCCTCCCATCTCCATCATCATCGTAAGAGGCGACTAAGGGAAAATAGGAAGACGGGCAGCAGCGTCTTTCGATTAGATTACCGACCACCTATACTGCTATCCACAAACCGCCTGCTAAGCGTGGGGATTGTGACAACCCCTCCCTTTTAAAGGGGAGGCCTTTATTCAGCAGTGACGTCTTTCGTCAACGTCTTTCGGCTGCTAAAGATGAAACTACTATCAGTTAACTGATAGTAGTTTCATCTTTAGTATGTAGTGTAGTGGTATGTAGTGGGCTTTCATCTTTTTCTGGTCTTGTTTAATCGAGATCTGGTGTGTGGGTTTCAGAAGTCCATCGAGTATGACGGTGACTCCGAGGGGGACAGCAGCGGGATTGTGACCCTCAACCCCGTGAGCACCGTGCTGGTTCCCGGGGGACTATAATGTGTCCTCCGGGATCAAAGGCAAGCCATGGAGGGGTAGATCCTACTGCAGAAACCAGTTCCCCTTCACATGTGCTGATGTGACAGCCGTGGGGGTTGTAGTGGGTATCCGACATACTCCTGTTGACTCCCTGCAGGATCTCTGGACCTTTTGAAGGCTTCCTCCACGTGAAAAGAAATAAAATATCCTTTAATAATAATATCCTATAATATTTATTAGTTATAAGGGCGGTAACAGCTCAGTGGGCGAGCGCTTGCCTTGGAAACAAGGTGCGCAGGTTCGAACCCCGGCTCGCACCTCTGATTTCTTCAATGAATCATGTGCGAATCGTCTTTGTGCGATTGTTACTAGCTTTCGGTGAAGGAAAACATCGTGAGGAAACCTGCATGTCTGAGAAAGACTAACTAGCTTTCGAATGACGTGTGAAGTCCGCCAACCCGCACTTGGCCAGCGTGGTGGACTATGGCCTAAGCCCCCTCATCTTGAGGGGAGGCCCGTGCCCAGCAGTGGGACATAAACAAGGGCTGATATTATTATTTATTATTATATCCTCAGTTAGTATAGTATTTTTTTTAATGAAAGGATTTTTTTTACCTATGTGGTTTTAATATCAATTCTACGCCGCGCCATTGTTGTTTTAATAAAAAAAGCAATGTAATTTGAATTTGGCTTGGCTTGCACTTATCACTACAATTAATGGAGGTTGCGAACATCACCGCTGGGCGTTTCTTCTGTGCTGCGAACCGGCTGAGTTTAAAGACTTGATAAAATGATAACAAAAGATGTGATGATATCATTTCAATCTCAACAAATTGCGTTTATTGCCTGAATGCCCCAGGTTATATTTTACGAGAGTATGCATGTATGTATGTAAGTATGTAAGTATGTAAGTATGCATGTATGTATTTCAGTATCTATGACTATTTTTTTGGCACGGCCTAAACGGCTTGATTGATTTTAATTTATAACATGTTAGATTCGTCGTAGTTGTGGGAGTGACAGGCTATATATATATATTTTTTAATTAAAATGAAATTTTATATTTTTTACTTCCAAAAACATCAATATGACTATCAAATGAAAAGTTTTAATGAGACGAGTTGAAATATATATATACATAAGTATATAAATAAATAAAAAAAAAATTAATTATCGTATATGTACGTATTATTTATGTATAATGCAATTTAAGTCCATTTTATTTGTTCGCAGTCGGTCTTTTTATGCTTTTATATAATTAGGTACTACTTGTTTTTAAGAATAATGTTAGATAGATACCACCGCATTGATCCGCCAAACAGCAGTTCGTAAGCAATGCCGTTGCAAAGGGCACTTTATCTAACTGAAAATACTAGCTTTAAGTAATATCTTACTATGTCTTAGGTGATACCATAAGGCACAGGCTGCCACAACTGGGACGTCCATTGAGTATGGTGCGGCGGCGGCGACTCCCAGGAGGAAGGTGGCTGGGTTGCGACCCCCGTGCCCGTTAGCACCGTGTCTGGTACCCGGGGGGCTACAATGCAGCGGCGGCCTCAAAGGCAAGACACTGAGAGGCTACTGGTGGAAATCCCACCGGAGAGGGTGTCCCCTCTCATGTGCCGATGCTACAGCCGCGGGGGACCCTGGGACCTTGAAGGGTTCCCCCGCAAAAACAAAAAAGGGCTGCCGCCACTACACATCTACTGCGAAAGACGTCTACTGCTGAAAGGGGGAGTCAGGCGTCTTGTGGATCACAGTATAGGTGGTAGGTAATCCAATAGAAAGACGCTGCTGCCCGTCTTCTTGATTTTCCTTAGTCGCCTCAGGGCACGCACACCCCACGGGAGGGGATGGGTGGGTGCTATTCTTACCCGGACACCCCACGGGGCATTAGGTTCAAGATTAACATAAAATGTTACTGATATAAATACGATCAACAATGGCACTCTAAAGTCTATTAATTAGTTGCTGCAATTTAGCAAGGACGTGATCGAGTGGCAGACGAGGGGTAGAAACCAGACAATCGTTATAACAATATGAGAGACCTAAGTATAAGCACTTCTTTATAGAAACCGATCCGATTTTCTGTTTAATACGATCGGACGGAGTGTTTACTAACACAATAACCATTCTTGTTGCACAAATGGCCTTTTGCAATCATCATCAGCAGCGGAAATTTGTCCCCCACTGAACAAAGGCATCCGCCTTAAAAAGGAAGTTACCGTAATCCTCACGCTTGGCAGGTGGCTTTGGGATCGCAGTATAGGTGGTAGGTAACCCAATTGAAAGACGCTGCTGCCCGTCTTCTTATGTTCCCATAGTCGCCTCTTACGGACACCCAGCCGGAGGAGTTGGGGGGGGGGGGCGCTATTCTTACCCGGACACCCCACGGGCCAGAAGCGATAGTGACAAACAATTATCAATTAACCCTCGTTGTAAAAAAGACGGTTCATAACTCTATTTTTGTCCTATATTTTCACGTATCGTAGTTTCTCCACGCGTATGTCTTTAGTGTCGTGTGTGACTCCTAAAGAAATGAAAGGATTTGAATGCGGTGTTTTCTTTAAAAGCTGGTTTAACTGCTAGCTTTAATCTACTGATCGATTATATTATAAAATCATGACGTTGCCTAGGTTTCCTTCTATTAAAATTATGAATATATTTTTATTAGTATATCCGGTCATTGGAATTTTATACAGATTAACTATATCTGTTATGCGTAAATTCTGCATACGTATTGATTGTGATTTTACCCACCTTGGTACACAAATATATTGTTAAAAAATAACTGCACTTAAAAGTATTTACAACAAGCGCAATGATCATGGTCACGGACGTTCGCCGCTTGTGGTCACGAGACCTCACCTGGCACGCGCATGGTGATTTCATATTCCTTAATTCTGTGGTAAATAATTTATTATATGATTCTTATTTTGTTTAAATATGATCTATTAACGATTATGATTACGTGATAAAATATACGCTATGAAAAAAAAACCGTATATTTAATCATGTGAACGAAATCGTGGCGCCTACTGATAGCTGGTAATGATGTAGTAGTATTAAGGGTGCGTTATTAAGGGATGTTACGGTCCTTTCCAGGGGCAGACGTTTGTCTCGACGAGAGATGGGGGAATCAAGTACCTACTTTTAATGTTTTACATAAATAATATTTTGGCTTGGTTCCAATATTGTTTATTTTTAATGCCATACAGATATATAGTGGGGGTGAGTGCTATAGATATTCATAAAATGCAAATACAGTTACTTATTCAGCTAGTCTCATAATACAGATTCATTCTTGGATATTTGCGCCAGCGATGCAGGAATTCTTTTTGATATTCGCTCAACTATATTTTCGTTCTTCGCGTTTCCACCTAAAAATTGCCTTTTCGTATAGAAAAAAAAATAAACCGTCGAATTTGAGAACCACCTCATTTATTGAGTCTGTTAAAAATTGAAACAGATATTGATCGAATTATATTTAATCTCTTGCTATTTTATGGTGATTGTTAACTGAAGTATTATAGAAATCAATTTAATAATAAGGAATTAATAATCTTTTTTACTGCGTCTGCCTTTGACATGGGTTGAAAATATTGAAAGGATATAATAATAATAAATACACTTTATTGTACACCAAAAGTTACATGGAAATAAAACAATACGTAATTGATATATTGTAATTGATAAACAGAAATGTCGCCATGTGGACTCTATAGCAGAAAAGACCTAAAGGAAGACCAAGAAAGCGATGGATGTACAGTAGTGAGGATTATTTGACAGCAATGGGGACGGTTTGTAACTGGCGAAGAGAGGAAAAGAAAAGTGATAACTGAAAAATTGCTGTCAAAACCCACAAGGCGATGTAGCGCTGTAAGAAGTAAGTTAGTATTACTGCGTTTTCTTATTGGAAGTTTTTGCCTCGAACTGAGCAGTCAGTCACCATAATACGATCATCATTTTAGGTTTCTCTTTTATTTACAAAAACATTAATGTTTCGGCGCTGGATCGTCGAAATGAATAGCAATCTAACTCTAAACGATGGCGTTTATTGAAACTAAATATTTACAGTTTACAAATATACAAACACTATAAACTAAACTTTAAACTAGGTAAAAAACTTCCTCCAAGTTGACGCCGCAGGGAAGGGTACCTAAAAAACTCGAGGCATTACCTCTTTGTATGGCTAAGCAGAAAAAGTTACCAGTCCGACGGTCTCCTGAGACTTCGATAAGTTTGGATGAAATTTCTTTCACCAAACCGTGCGTCTCAAGAGACCAAGACCCCATGGTCTCCACCGCAAAGGGCGCAAATATATAGCTGGAACTGTAAACTATATAATTTTCAAAATTGTGTAGCACACACACGATGGCTCTCAGAAATATAATGAGAAGTACGTTCCAATCCGACGATGATGATGTGAAACTTCTGTAGTCTGGTATTTTGCATTTTTCTGACTCTTTATCTCTGTGTTGCACAATAAAGATGTAAATGTCCCCCTCCTGGCCGATACGACCACAGCGGCCAAACTTTCACAAGATCAACCATGTACGCAGGATTTATTATAGTGCACAAGTGTTTGCGTAGACTCAAGTGCACTCTCTCTTCCTTTATACCTCTCATAATCCGATGGGACGGGAGACTGACACAACCGGGGAGAGGTTAGGCGCAGGACCGACTTTTTACATGCCCATCCGACGCATGTATCATCTTACTTTACAGACAATCAGGTGATCGGCCTGTATTGTCCTAGCCAGTAAGGGGGTTCCAAATTTGTGTAGACAACTACACAAATTTGTTGCCCCCCGCAGGATTCGAACCCGCCACCTCCATTTTACAAAGTAAGCGGTTTCCAAGTGTGCCACGGAGGTTACAAAAGATGTAAGTAATTAATAATAGTAAAGCGCTTGAAAAACTAATTTGTATATCAAGTTAAAGGTCTTTACGAAACGAGAATTTGTGAACCATTACCATCTATATCTATAAAAATCAATGCCACTTTTCGTTGTAATTTTATAACTCAAGAACGGGCTCACCTATCCAAACCAAATTAGGCTTTGTTCGGACTATTTAGTAGATGGTTTATGTGAAGTTTGCACAAAATCGGTAGAGCGGTTCTTCATTTATCACCTTTTTTGTAACAAATTAATTCAATAAATGGCGGATCATTTTGTAAATGGGGATTTTGCTGTCAAATTGAACCTTTTTTCAGAACTAAAACTTTTTTCAGTGTTAATGTTGTGTCATGCTCAAAATGGAAAAACAAAAAATATTGTTTATTCAAATGTTTTGGATTAAGTTTTAAAACAGCTAGCAATAAATAAAATATTTTTTCGTTTGAATAAATTAATTTGATGTTCCAATTTTTTTTTTAATATTTCACTTTATATGTAGCGAAGCACGTACCGGGCCGCTAGTAGGTTATATGATTTATGTGCTTATAATCTACAAAGGCTGCATAGCAATGTGCAAGTGCCGTTAACAAAAAGTAAATAGGAAACTATGCAGAACCCAGCTCTACTCATACTGCAGCGCGGTAGCGGCGTTTATACGCGTGTATGGTGACCATAATACTGTAGCTCGAAGGACAGTTTTTCATGAATAAACAAATATATTTTATAATTTTGTATTTTATTTACGCGAATACCACACATTGAAATAAAACTACTTTGACGAATTATGCGGAAGCTTATTAACACGCTTTTATTAGCTTGACCTGTATGTATGTAACTATGTATGTATGATGGTAATGGAATCTTGCGATGCAATTTTGACCCACTTTTACACGTCCAAATAATTTGAAATTTTGCACATGTATCAAGGACCGGTGACAATACAATAATATGGTATCGTCGAGCTGATCTGATGCTGGGGCTCGAAGGTGGATAAGGGAACCCTTGGATGGCTACTAGTAAACTAATCGAGTTTTGGCTCATTTGATTTGTTTTAAAGAGTTCTTTTCACATTGACTATTAATGAGGACCTGATGATGGAACAAGAAGTTGGGTGACGGAACCCTGGAATGGCTACTAAACACATCGAGTTTGGACTCATTTGATTTGTTTTAAAGAGCTCTTTTCACTTTGACCATTAATGAGTACCTGATGATGGAACAAGAAAGTGGGTGACGGAACCCTGGATTAGCTACGAGTAAACACATCGAGTTTGGACTCATTTGATTTGTTTTAAAGAGTTCTTTTCACTTTGGCCATTAATGAGGACCTGATGATGCTACTGGAAGGTGGGTGACGGAACCCTGGAATGGCTCCTAGTAAACACATCGAGGTAGGACTCATTTGTTTAGATTTTAAGAGTTTTTTTCACTTTGACCATTAATGAGGACCTGATGATGGAACAGGAAGGTGGGTGATGGAACCCTGGATTAGCTACTAGTAAACACATCGAGTTTGGACTCATTTGATTTGTTTTAAAGAGTTCTTTTCACTTTGACCATTAATGAGGACCTGATGATGCTACTGGAAGGTGGGTGACGGAACCCTGGAATGGCTACCAGTAAACATATCGAGTTACGGCTCATTTGATTTGTTTTAAAGAGTTCTTTTCACTTTGCCCAATAATCAGGGTTGACGATGGAAATGAAAAGTGGTTAACGGGACCCTGGAATGATTACTAGTAAACCCATCGAGCTTGGACTCATTTGATTTGTATTAAGGAGTTATATTCACTTTGCCTAATAACGTGGACCTGTTGATGGACCCGGAAGGTTGGTAACGGAATCCTTGAATACTACTTGTGAAGCTATTGACTTTTAGCGTACTTTTGACTGTTTAAAAGCTTTCTTAAACTCAATCAGATACCTACGCGTAATACCTAGTCTAGTAAAAATATGTTTTGCCACAACCTGCCTACGATTCAAGCTACGAACAAATCAATACTTGGGCTAATTTTATCTGTAGTTTAAGCGAATATTTCTAAGACTAAAAAGTATAAAATAAATTAATAGTTTAAAAAACTAAAAATACACGCTTTTATAAGGACTACTGCACTAAAAAACAATAAATAAATTATCTAAGCAGTTCTTTCTTACTTTCTACCTCGTGTTTGAAATTTATAGATTATACTTAGTTATGTGTAAAAGCGTGGGGCGCTTTTTCTGATTATCAGCTTAACATTTCTGTCACTTTCAAGAACGCTAAGTATTTGTATTCATATGACAATAATTTGTAATCATTTACAAAGAAAAAGCGCCCCACGCTTTTATACATTAACTAAGTATAATCCATAAATTACAAACACGAGGTAGAAAGTAAGAAAGAACTGCTTAGATAATTTATTTATTGTTTTTTAGTGCAGTAGTCCTTATAAAAGCGTGCATTTTTAGTTTTTTTTAAACTATTAATTTATTTTACATTTTACTTTTCCGACGTTTCGAGATCACGGGAGGAAAGATGTTGAAGGTCCTTATATTAACCGAAAGAAATTCACTGCTGAACGAAGACCTCCCGCTTAGACCGCCACAATGAACAACAGTTAGCCATTTGCATCCATCGGTTGCCTGCGACTAGGGTTGCCACCCGTACTTTATAATAAAGTATTGTACGTTATTTCAGGTAATTGTACTCTATACTTTATAAGAACAATAAAGTACACGAAAATACTTTATTTCGCATGATTTGATTTCTTTGGGATTTTGAATAGTATTTAAATATAGATTATATAGATTTATCCTATAGTAAAGTAAGCTGTAACAGCTCAGTGGGCGAGCGCTTGCCTTGGAAACGAGGTGCGCAGGTTCGATCCCCGGCTCGCACCTCTGATTTCTTTAATCATGTGCGAATCGTCTTTGTGCGATTGTTACTAGCTTTCGGTGAAGGAAAAACATCGTGAGGAAACCTGCATGTCTGAGAAAGTCTAACTAGCTTTCGAATGACGTGTGAAGTCCGCCAACCCGCACTTGGCCAGCGTGGTGGACTATGGCCTAAGCCCCTTCATCTTGAAGGAAGGCCCGTGCCCAGCAGTGGGACATAAACAAGGGCTGGTATTATTATTATTATTATTAAAGTAAGCTAGATGAAAGAAACAACGGGTCTCAAACTCAAACTCTAAAATAGTTCATTTCAAATAGGCTTAACGCTAGCACTTTTGAAAGGTCATGATTCTCTGAATGATGACCTCATCATTCTCATTATTACATATTCAGAGACCTCTCTGAATATGATAAAATAATGAATTACTTATTTACCTTAATTTAAATATAGACTGTAAAGATACTGTGTAATTGTTTAGTAGAGATACTAATTTGATACTAACTGCAAAAAGCAATAAAAAATAAGGTTCTAAACATAAGGAAAATAAATTGTACTTTATTTTGCTACTAAGTACATTTTTTTCTTACCTACAATAAGGCCAATGTACTTTAACTGCACAAAAAAAAGTGGCAACCCTACCTGCGACGCGCACAATTTCATCAGTCCACCGAGTGAGACGCTGGTCTACGCTGCGTCTTTCGGTTCGTGGTCGCCACTCGGGAACATTTTTTCCGTTATTGGTTCTTGTGCGTTGTGTCCTGCCCACTGCCACTTCAACTTGCACAATATTACATACCTTATTACATTTTCTAAACGTATATAAGACAAGTATATATATAGTTCCTGCAAATTAAAATAATATAATAATGATTTTCATGATTAATAACTTCTAAAGCCTGGTCACCCCAATGCCCAGGGTTGCAAGCTGACGGCGGTGGCGGGCGCATCCGGCGGTCGCCATGACTACCGCCGCTCACAGCCTGCCGCGCGATTCTCTTCTACACCTATAAATACCTGGTATTTCAAGCCCTTACTACCAACTTTGATAAATTCCCGGGCGTAAATATGATCCCCTTGTTAGCAAAATGTTCTTGAAAGTGGGAGTCGGTAATCGTTTGCACTAGATGCAAATACTTCGAAGATAATAGAGCAACTTATGGAATTTTAATCAGTTTCATGTCGATATTATGAAGTACAAACCATAGTAGGTATTGTCTATACAGGGGGTCTAGTACGAGTTCCAATAGTTTACGAGCTCGATCAAACTGTCAGTTTTCTCCATACATTACACACCAGCGCTTGTGTGGCGAGCCCCGGGAACGTACGTTGTACTCATGCGGTTCCCGCCAGCGCAGCGGCCGTCTGCGTTGCGGCGGACTCGTCCTCTTTATCTGTGGGTGTATAAAGCCCACAGACCAGTCCACGGGTGTATAAAGCCCGAGGACTCCTCATCCAGGAGTACTAGACCCCCTGGACTGACAAATACACATCTTACTATTGAAGTAAGTCTTTCAGCGGTCGAATTCGGAACCCAGAAAAGGCAGAACACCTAATAAAATACGGGTAAAAATGTGCACTCCGCTTCAAATTAACTTGCAAATGATTAGAATTTCGTTTGCGCCTTCGTACCTACATAACTAGGCGCGACGGCTGTAAATGTAACTGTATTACCAGGCTGGGGTGCCGGGTTAGAATTGCACCTCTCGTTGGGTGTCGTAAGAGGCGACTAAGCGAGAACAAGCAGACGAATGGCAGCGTCTTTCTTTTGTATTTATCTTGATAGTGGCGCCCCTCCCTTCAGCGTTTGAGAAATTACTTAAAAAACTCAAATCTTAAATCGGCATCACAAGTTCAGTTGTAGTGTGGGCCTGTGTGGTGCCTTTTTCTTACTAGTCAAAGGTGAGCCAACCAGGCTTCCGTATGATAGGCGCTTTGTGGAGTGAGTTTTTTTATTTTTAACCGACTTCAAAAAAGGAGGAGGTTCTCAATTCGTCTGTATATATATTTTTTTTTATGTATGTTCGCGCATAACACTGGCAATTATGAACCGATTTGAAAAAATCTTTCTTCCATCCATTTTTCAATCCATTGATTGGGTCCCATAAAAAAAAATATTATTTTTAAGTAAGTTTTTATTAATAAGTAGTTCCTGAAAAAACAAGAATGGTGACTGCGCACTGAGAGCTGCAGGAAAGCCTATATAGATGACTTTATGTCGCTTTTTAAGGACAAAAATGGTCATAACTCTGGCAAATATTTACCAATTTCAATGATTCTTTTTTTATTCGAAAGAAGAAACCACTGTATTGAATCTGTATGAATTTTATTACAACCGGATAAGAACTTCCTGGAGGACCATGAACGATGTGGAGGAATTTATCTGGTAAAAACCATAAAACTGATGTTCTCCTTTACATTGCTCTGACAATTATGAATCGATTTCGATGATTCTTTTTTTATTCGAGAGAGTAAACTACTATGATGATTCCATGCAAATTTCATTACTACCGGATATTTTTTTCTGAAGAAACATGAATTATGTAAAACTATGTAGACGATAATGTGATCATAACCTACCTAGATAATTTTACGGTTTTCGATGGTTCAATCTTTATATATGAAAATATCACTAAAAAGTTTAAAATAAAATCTTTAAAAAAAAAAATTGAACCGACTTCAATAACACTAAAAAGTATAAAATAATTTAAATATTATTGAAGTTGGTGCCAAATATACACAGCAGATACGCGAACACCAACTTCTTTAATATTTAAATTATTTTATACTTTTTAGTGTTAATGAAGTCGGTTCAATTTTTTTTTTAAAAGATTTTTTAATCATATTATATTAGGATTTAGCGTCTTTCCATTGGATTACCTACCACCTATACTGCGATTCCCAAGACGCCTGCCAAGCGTGGGGATTATGGCAACCACTCCCTCCCCCCTAAGGGAGAGGCTTTTGTCCAGCAGTGGACGTATGCTGATGATTACCAGGCTGAATTTGCTGCCGCGTTGCATTGTCAAATATGCGGAGGGCGTCTTTTTCGATTGCATAATAAAGTTGTAATGTTTTACAAGTTTATTTGAAATGGAATATACATACCTAGTTATTATACATACGAAATTATATTAGCCTGTATTGTCATCGATCTCAATCGTACACATTAAGATTTTCATCATCATCATCATCATCAGCAGCCGAAACGTCCACTGCTGAACAAAGGCCTCTCGCTTAGAAGGGAGGGCTTGGCATAATCCCCACGATAGGCAGGCGGCTTGGGGATCACAGTTTAGGTGGTAGGTAAACCAATAAAAACACGCTGCTGCCGGTCGTCTTGTTTTCCCTTAGTTAAATTTTTCTTATTCTTTCTTATTCCTTAGTCGCCTTTACGGACACCCAACTTGCTATTCTTACCCGGCTTACACCACGGGGAATTAAGAATTAAGATTTTAATACTCAAAATTTAATAAAATATGCAAAAAGTACCGGTTGGCAGTATTTTGCAAGAAACATAAACTGTTGCACTCACAACCGTCAGTTATCGTTAATTCTAATTAAGGCATTTTCTAATCTAGTTATTTGGACTACTTAACGGAGCCGTTAAAGCCTATTTATTATTGAGTACGAGACGATATCTCTACTCACTATCAGAGTATAAACGATTAATTGGCTGAAAATAATTGGCAGAAATTTGTCGTTCTTGGATCGGTCATGCTTGCCATCGTAGTTTTCGCTTGTGGCGGCTTTGGCGGTGGCCCTATCTTCCAAAGTGGTTGAGGGGAGTGATGGTTGCTGCTCCAGTCATAATCTTGAGCGGATGCTGCTTGTTGGGGACTGGTCCAACTACTATTCCTTTAACCTATTGATTTGTTGTATTTCCCTTGTATTATTTCTTCCTTTTCGTTTTATCTTTCGAACGGCAAAACACACTGTCGCTGATGAAATGATTGTAAAAAAAAAACACTGTTTAAAAAATGGGAAAAATTACAAGTTCGCTAAGCTTCTTGTCGGATCTTTTCAGTTGAGACTGCGTTGTGATCCGGTGGTAGCTTTAATGGTTATAGAAAACTTAATTTCTCAAAAGAAATACTAACAAATATCATTATAGTGTTCACAAAAGTATCCTTACTGTCTTTTAAAGAAATGGTCAAATACCATTATCTGAGCCTATAAATTCCTGATAGTCTGTTTTTACTTTTAAAAAAATGTATATTAGATGTATATATATTAAGAATTACTATTAGATATTGTTATATATAACTACGTATAAATATATATAATGTGTATAAGATGTACAATTTAAGGTATGTACCAAAGTATGTACACCACCAGCTACCCAAATAGTTCAGTTTCTTCTTTTTTAAGTTTTGATTGTCTGGAAGAAATCGCTGTTAGCGATAAGACTGCCATTTGTACGTAATTTAAGTTATTTTCTAAGTTTTCTGTATGTTTTACTTTGGTTTGCAAATAAAGAGTATTCTATTCTATTCTATTCTATTCTATTCTATTCTAAAAGTAGTGGTAACTTTAAATACTAGTACTAACTATATTTAAAACTACTGTCGCTAACAAACTTTATTTTAATCGGGAATTAACGCGATTCACCGGTCGTAACCAAGCCAAAATATAAGGTAAATCGCGTTAATTCCCGATTAAAATAAAGTTAGATAATGGAACGCGAAAGTCTAAAAGTATATACTATCGCTAAGCCTATTCGAATTAAATTATATAATTTCATATTAAAAATATTTAGTTTAAACATTTCCATAGAACCGACGACAGTTTCAAGAAAACCAACGAGAGAGAGTTGAACGTTAATCTGTGGTCTCAGGAGATCAGTGGTCTGTTCACATAAATATTTAACACGTACAGTGCAAACAAATACCTACCATCGAACTTTGGCACATGCTTTGTGGCAATGCACCCCGGTGCAGTCTGCAGTGGAGGGGGTAGGGCAACGCACTTTGGCTTGGGGTAGGTCTGGCGTCGAGACACTTCCCGCTACCGCCTTCGCTTCAATTACCGCAAAAATACCGGCTGTATGTAACAGCCGCGAATACACCGCTTGGAGCGGACGATGCAATGATAAGGTATTCAGTAAAGAAGCAGCAATGGATAGGAGTTAACAAATAGGGTTGAGATAAAGTTTGTAAGTTGGATTCGCGAAGTGCGGGGACTGCAGCCAAATTATCGGACTTCCCGAAGAAAACAAACCCCGCAGGCTAGTTACTCACGCGTTGTTGCAACGCTACCTAGGTAGGAACTTTGTATATGTACTTATGTTTAGTATGCAGGCATTTATGCGCCAATCGAATTTATTATGTTGTACTTACATATATATTTTTTGTAACTTTTACGTTAATATAAACCGTATACAGGGTGTAAGGGACATCGTACCGAAAAAAAAATTATAAGACGTCAAATAATGTCCGTTACAACATTACAGTAACCATTTATATGGTAAATGACAAATGACTAACTTATTAATTTTCGAGCATGTAATGGATATATGCGGAATAATGGTTATTTTTCAAATTACATTGCTAATTTTCTAAAATAATAATAGTTAATTGCCTATGCACTGTTTTTGTGAATAAAGAATAAATAAATAAATAAAAATAAAATAAAAACACAAATAATTAATTGTTTTTAAAATAAAATTAGGCTTTATTATTATACCAATAATGATGTTATACTAATTTTATTCAAAAAAAATGATTTTTTTTTGGAAATTCATGAAAAAGCCGATGAAAAATTTCAACACTAGGATGTTCAGAATCGTGTTCTGGATCCCTGGTATCGGTTTTCGGTACGATGTCCCTTACACCCGTTATTTATACAAATCTAAATTTTAAAGATGTATGTAATATTGTACATAATATGTACACTGGACATAATTGGGTAGTTTTATACTTAATTACTTTTCTTAGATACCTATAATATTTTGCTATGCGGAATTTAATTTTGAAGCCTTTAATTTCATGGCGAGAGATAATTTTTAACCGACTTCATTTCATGGGAGGTTTTCGGAATGACGACTTCCTTTACACCATCATCATCATCAGCCGGAAGACGTCCACTGCTGAACATAGGCCTCCCCCTTAGAACGACAATTGGCTATTTGCATCCACCGGTCACCTGCGACGCGCACAATGTCGTCTGTCCTGTACACCGGATACGTTGATATCCAATAGTCCTTGACATTATAAATAGTATAGGTTATTTTTAAAGGCTGCCCATATTTGCAAAGGCAGTTCGGAACTTAAAATAAAATAATCTGTCGTTTGGCCCTTGGGGAAACTCTGAAGAACCAAGTGACATTAGGGTCAGACCTTAAAGTCTTCTTTTTCTTGCGCACCATCTTTAAAAAAAATATGCCAAGTGTAGTCGAAAGTTCGAGTATGTGAAAAACCTTGAAGATTGTTTACAAGGGATTGGAAGAAAGGATTGTTCTACCCTTGTTTACTCCCTCTCCACACCATGTCACAAACTGGTGCGAAAAAGCTAATTAAAGGAAATTATATTGCGGTTATTTTTTTCGATCGTTTAAGCTGACGGGCCTGTTGGTCTAGTGTTGAGGCACACTCGGTCGTGGGTTCGATTCCCACCAAGTGTCTGGGTGAAAGTATATAAGTATTAGTATCAGTCGTCTGGTTTCCATAGTACAGCCTCTGCCTAGTTTGATAACAGATGACCATGTGTGGATTGTCCCAGGATATTATATTACATTTCTAATAAAATGTAAGACAAATTAATTTTGTAATTCTTAATGACTATACTTATGTCTCTTAAACTCTTTCGCAGCTGGTTGTAAAATGCAAAAGCGATGACGTCTTTAAAATTGAGTAAGTATAAATATTTTTATTGCCAAAAATAGATTTTCGCGAATCATTTTCCATGCCTATTATTGTCAGTTATTTTGTGATAAGTAAACTTAAGAAGTTTTATGATCAATTACTACCTACGTAATTATTCTGAGTAGAAGCCAATTTAGACATTTAAGCCCTTGTTATAATGTATTAAGCGCACTTTATTATTACAAGTATGTATTAAGAGTACATTATTATTATTACAAGTATAAACTATAAAAGCCTGACTGCGAACAAACAAAATGGTCCTAAATTAAATTATACATACATAATACGTATACATAAGTATATTTCGACTCGTCTCGTTAGGACCTTTCATTCGATACCAATATTGATGTTTTTGGATTTAAAAAAATACAAAATGGCAGCTCGCGACCGCCATCTTAGTTTTTTTGGAAAAATATATAGCCTATTTCACTCACACAACTAAGACGAATCTAACGACATGTTATAAGTCACTGTCCATCACGCCGTCTAGGCTGTAGGCCGTGCCAAAGAATAGATACATACACACATCCATACATACATACATACATTCATACATACATACATACATGCATACATACATACATACATACAAACATACATACATACACACATACATACATACATACATACTCTGGGAAAATATAACCCTCCGCCTGGGGCGTTCAGACAAAAAAGAACTTATATTTTTCGTGTCAGGTGTACTTGCAGAACATATTCTATTGCTAGAAGGGAATTTAGTAAAACGTGTTTAATAACCGGGAAACATATCTTATCTCATAGGTATGCGAGTAGGTATGGCTTTGGATCCACACCTGGGTCCCTGACACCAACTCTAACTGCAGTATTATTATAAACTTACTTTCATGATAGACAGTGACAGAACTATAAACTATGTATATTGACGTGTCTACATCGTATAAAGTAAGCTTAATACTGCAGTTAGAGTTGGTGTTAGGGACCCAGGTGTGGATCCAAAGCCATACCTACTCGCATTTGGATTTTTTGGTTTTTATTTTTTTAATAATATCGCGCCTTTTTAAATTTATTAAAATCTGATTTACTTATTCTTTGGAGACGGACGGCACATTATTTAAGCTTTATTATGTAATTTATTTCTACAAATTACATACTGAAGCTTAAATAAACTCAATCTTAACTTTTTAAAGGGTCAATTTCGGAGTACCGAAATAACAATTCGTTATTTTACCAGGAGAGTATAACCTAATTGAAGCCCTATTATCACACTGATCTCTTTACATAACGGTAAGTACGAATATTAAAAAATTAAAGCCATTGAAGGTCCGCAATGCCCCTTTTGTGGTGGTTATTAAAAAGTCTCAGCCGGGCGGCACTCTCGGTAATAGGTAACAATTTTATAGCTATGTCTGCCAGTCTGGCGTGCAGTTTCGATCTGTTTCGGTCTGGTGCTGTAATAGTGCAGATTTTACAGCGCAGACTTGTGATGTCATAGTATGCTAATTACTCTCGAATAAATTGTTGAAGCTCAGAAATTATTTGTAAATTTAAGTAGTTGTTAATCTCTTTTTCTTTAGAAAATGTCTGCCTCGATCGTAACGATTAGTGTGGAGAAAGATCTAAACTTATTATATAAAGATTGCAACGCCAAAATGTTCTTCTTATATTCGTATGCAGATGATAATATTAGGTTTATAGAAAGAATTAGTAAAGAATTAGTAGTAAATTAGTAAGTAGGCGAGAAACAAATGAATTTTTGTATTGAAAATGCATTTGTTTCTCGCAGAAATTTGCGATGCGATGCGAATTCGCAGTTATGTGCGGGAGCCCTATATCAGCAAGGCCTTGGTCCAGAGTACGGTAAGCGTATAACCGGATCATAAAAATTATACTGAATTTTCATGGACACTACTCTAAAAACGTTTCTTTATTAAATAAAGCTGAATAACATGGAACCATTGCAGACACACGTAAATACCAGGAAAACATAATGCACACGGAATATTGATGCACGTACACGGCACTCAGCCGGGAAATTTGATTTGATCGGGCGGGGCGGGCGGCGGCCGCCCACACAGGTAAACCGATATCATATAAATATACATAACGGTGATTGTTATTTTGCACATAATATCTCTGTTTTCTCAGTGGAAATCTTTTATGTTCTCTGCTTGCCTAGTAACGTAATTATGTTCTGTTTTTTTTTTAATTACAACACATTGATCTACTGTCGTATGTATAAACACGAATAATATCTCTAGTACATAACGAAAAAAAATTATGACATATATCTTTACGTACATATGTCCTTAAGTTATAATTTTTTCTCAAGAATAAATAGTAACGTGCCCGATAAAATCTTAAATTAGAAGTTAGTCGAAAAACTCCGATCGATATAAAAAACCTACGCCTTCCAACGTACTAAGTAACTTTGTAAATTGGACACGATTTGGCGATTAAAGTAGTATTAACTTTAGACAGGCTTGAAAACTAATTAGTACCTGCTAAACACGCCCAGACAAAAGTTTCAGAAACAACACAACTTTATGAAATATGATTTATTCCGACATGGACTATAAAATGATGCCAAAAATTACTAATAGCATATTATGTGAGATATGCATTTCCCAACTAATGCACGTGGCATAGACTACAACATGGTAACTTTCCTCTCTCTTTGGTGAAAAATGTACTATTCTTAAGATGTTACAAGGTTCCAAACTATAGCGATATCGAGGCTCAAAACGGAGCCAAACTAATTCCATTGCAGCCGGTTTTCCTCTCCATAGTTCTTTTGTGTCTGTTCGTCTCTCCCGGCTAATGGCCGCCGGATTCCGCTTTTTACCGAGCCTTTTGATTAGTAATCTGGGATGAAATCGGAACGAAGGGCTTAGCGATTCTTATTCGTCTGTTTGATTATACGATGATAGGTAGAGTTTACCTAATCCCAACTTTTTCGCCCTCGTCTATACGTTAATAGGGAAGGCTGTA
The DNA here is from genome assembly GCA_911728495.1 of Furcula furcula. Classification (NCBI taxonomy): domain Eukaryota; kingdom Metazoa; phylum Arthropoda; class Insecta; order Lepidoptera; family Notodontidae; genus Furcula; species Furcula furcula. The sequence goes on along the minus strand of OU452257.1, from coordinate 21,918,763 downwards.
AAAATAAGACACTGTGTAAGAGCCACATAAGCCAAAAACAGCTTATAATAAAAAATGTCGAAAAAAATAACGGCATTTTTTTTGTTACGGGGACGGCACCGTTCCCTTATCTCCGAAGTTTGTGGAGGAAAATCTGAAATTATTGTAGGATTGTAAAATTTATAGGAAAAATTAAATTAAAAAAAAAATAGAAAAATTACTATAGTTTTTTAGAAATCCTTAAGAAGCCTCGACAAACAAACTTAGTTTTTCGGTTTGGTCTTTTTGCTATCTGAGGTGTTAGAAGAGTAGTAGTAAGCAACTTAGATACGATCAAAGATGGTATGGAACCCTCGGTGCGTGAGTCCGACTCGCACTTGACCGGTTTTTAATACCACCAAGGTGGTGAAAAAGTATGCGGGCGTCTGCAAGCAATCACAGCCGCCTATGTATGGACGCTAGCAACACCAGAATAATCACTAGAGCGACTAACGACATTAGATATTAAGTCATAGATGTTTAGGACAATTTACTCAGTAATAATAAATAATAATAATAAATACACTTTATTGTACACCAAAAGTTACATGTAAATTGAACAATAAGTTGAAGATATCAATGTACAAAGGCGACCTTATCGCTAAAAAGCAATCTCTTCCAGGCAACCTAACTAGAAAACGAGAGAGAGAAACATAATGGGCAGTTGATTGTGCACTTCAATAAAAATAAAATTTTATTATTATATTTAATTAATGATTATTTAGTAGTTCGTACAAACAGAATAAATCGAGCTTTTGTTTATAAAACAATTAACTTCACACTACACTGAATTAAAGTCAATTTAAATAACTTAATCTCATCTGTATAGTTGTTTGTGATCGCACTTCAAGCCTCCTTAATTATTTTTCAAGTACAGCAACACTGACAACAAATTAGGCCCTCGGCCTCGTCCCCCGCTGCGATGCCTACCGCGCGGATTACCGAGCCAAGGGTGGCAACACCGCCCTTAATATGATTTACACAAAGTTAGAAACATTTTTAAATACAACTCTTATAGTCACTTGATAGTTCACTAGGTGGTTCCTTGTGCAGGTCCTGCGGTGGTCCGCAGTGTCTGATATTCTGCCGCCAAGCAGCAGTGTGTAAACATTACTGTTCGGGGCTGAGTGGTCTTTATAATTAATCTCTGCTTAACACGTTTGTTGCCTAGAACTCGCCTCGCGAGTCCTAATTATTTAACACGGTTTTTTTTCAACTACATAGTTAGAAATCTCTTTTCCTTGTAAATACAACTTACTTATCCAAATACCACCTTGCAATGCGCAAATATGTGTTTAGGTACATCCTCCTCACTCATACGGTCGAGGACTCACCACGCGAGTTCTGGTAAATTATAGTGGTACATACGTATAGAAAATCATAACGCGGCAATGAACGTGTTAAATCTATTTTAGATTAGATTACAGTGTTACTCTATATGCGTAAATAATTATGTAACTGTAGCCTACAGCGAACTGGTTATCCTTTTAAAAGTTTGCAAACTATTTTTACCAATTTTTACAGTCATCATCAGCACTTTAACAACTCCTGCGTAGCTATGGCTGGTCTTGTATTGGCCAGGAGGACATTTTTATTTTTATAACTAATAGGTTAATAAGTAAGAGATCGTCCATCATCATCATCACCATCATCAGCCGGAAGAAGTCCACTGCTGAACATAGGCCTCCCCCTTAGAACGCCACAATGAACGACAATTGGCTGTTTGCATCCACCGGTTACCTGCGACGCGCACAATGTCGTCTGTCCACCTAGTGGGAGGCCTGCCAACGCTGCGTCTTCCGGTTCGTGGTCGCCACTCGAGAACCTTTCTTCCCCAACGGTTATCGGTTCTTCGAGCGATGTGGCCTGCCCATTGCCACTTCAACTTGCAGATTCTGAGAGCTATGTCGGTGACCTTAGTTCTTCGGCTAATCTTCACATTTCGGATTCTGTCGCGCAAAGAAACTCCGAGCATAGCTCTCTCCATTACAGTGTTACAGGTTAAATATTATGTTTCTTTCTACACACAAACTCCATACGTGTGTGGTCACCCTAGTACAACGGCGATTTAAAAACTATACTTTAGTATAGTGTTACCGCTATTATATGGGACTACAAAAAAAAACAAGCAAAAACAAGTACTTATCAATACATATAAAATTACTTGTCCTGACTGACTGACTGACTGACTGACTGACTGATTCATCAACGTACAGGCCAAACCGCTGGACCTAGAAAGCTGAAATTTGGACAGTGGGTTCTTCTTATGACGTAAGCATCCACTAAGAAAGGATTTTTGAAAATTCGACTCCTAAAGGGGTTAAATGGGGTGTTTTTTTTGTATGAAACTTTTTATTGTATGGTTCGATTGACTTGAAATTTACTGGAAAGATTCTTTGAATAAAATAAATAAATACGTGTTTCAGGATTTTTCAAAAACAACCATTGGGGGTGCGCTAGGGGTTGTTAAACTTTGTATGGGAAATAATTATTACTTAATTCAATTGATTTGAAAGTTGGTGAAAATAGCCTTAAAATAAAAAGATTGAACACTAACATTTATTTCTTTATCATTTTCTGTATCATTTATTTTTCAAAAAATCTACCCCTAAAGTGGGATAATAGGGATTTTTTTAAAATCTATATTATTAGGTGAACAATAAGAATAAACTCGAAATTTCACACCTAAATGGGTCAAATGTCAAATGGGCTCCCAAAGTGTGTATGGATTAAAAAAAACATGACACAGACACGAAACTTTGTCAGTATACTGAGCAAAAGAAATAAAGAAACACGTATTTCATAACTTTTTAAAAAAACGACCATTAAAGGGGTATTAGCATGGTTTTTGAGTATGAAATGCGCATAAAAAAATTCATGCTGCATTGATGAAACTTTGCAAATACATTTATCACCGCAAATGCAAATCCATGTGCCATAAATATTGTTTTGATTATCAACCCCTAAGAGGTTCTAATTGGGGTCCAAATTAAAAAATAATAATAATAAATACACTTTATTGTACACCAAAAGTTACATGTAAATTGAACAATACGTTGATTATATCAATGTACAAAGGCGGCCTTATCGCTAAAAAGCAATCTCTTCCAGGCAACCTAACTAGAAAATGAGAAAGAGAAACATAATGGGCAGTATAAAATGTTTTTTGAACTACAGCCAATACTTAATTTATGTATTGCACACACGAATCTAACATACCTATTCCGGCAAAACAACCCCTAAGTTAATTTCATGGGGTTGAAAATTTGCACAAAGAAGGATTTCTATTTAATGCTATAATGCAGGTAGAGTAACGCAACTCGGTAAATAAACTCAACACAACAATGGAAGAAACAAATTTTTGCATTTTTTTCTAAACCTTGATCCAACTCGAACCAGTGCCTTGCATTTTGATAATCCGGCTTGATTCATCTCGATCCACTTTGTTTCACCTTGACCCACTTTGACCCATCCAGACTTAACTATTTCGATCCACCTCGGTTCATCTCGATCTACATCGATCCACCTCAATTTACCTCGCTTTAGCTCGATCCAACTTGATCCTGCTTGATCCAGTTTGATCCAGCTCAAACCAGTTGATTCAGCTCAATCCCGTATTATCCGGTTCAATTGAGTTTGATGATCCAGCTTGGCTCAACTCAATCCACTTTATTCCAACTTGACCCGCTTCAAACCACCTTGACTTATCTCGATCCACCTCGGTCTATCTCGATCCATATCAATCAACCTTTTTTTTTTTTTTGACGCGGGGGAAATCTTCAAAAGATCCCCGGGAGCTGTGGGGCTCGACCGGGGTATGTGGGATTCTTACCCACTAAAACCCCCGCGGCTGTCGCATCGGCACATGAGAGGGGACCCCAGGGCTCTCCGGTGGGATCTGCACCAGGGGCCCCTCAGTGCCTTGCCTTTGAGCCCGCCGCCGGGGGGCGCATTGTAGCCCCCCGGGAACCTGTCACAGTGCTCACGGGGACGGGGGTCGTAACCCCGCCGCCGTCCTCCTCGGAGTCACCGCCGTACTCAATGGACGCTCAAAGTGCCCACACCCCGAGCGTCCAGTGACTCCGAAGGTTGCCCGTTGTTTATAGCCCCGGGCTCAGGGCTGGGGAGCGAGACGTTGGGCGGCCGCTTGACGCGGCCTGCGCCTTCGTCGCCGAGCGGGATCAGCGCGTTCGCGTTCCCGCTCAGCGGCCTCCTTCTGGGACATGACAGTCTCGCAGAAGGCGGCCATCGCTCCCCACGCCGCATCCCCGGACAGCATAGCCGACACTACGCTGCCCAGGGAGAGGTCCGATCCAATGACTGCGACCAGGTCTCGACGCTCCAACGACCACGCGGGGCAAGCCTCCAGCGTGTGTTGGGTGGAGTCAGACTGGTCGCAGTGGAAGCATCTCGTCGTCGCTTCACGTCCGATCTTATGCAGATAATCACCGAAACAACCGTGACCGGTGATTATCTGCGTAAGCCTATAGGTGAGTCGTCCACTCCGTCGCTGAATCCAGGCTTCGAGAAGCGGCAGGAATGCCTCAACGACGCGTTTGCGCGCTATGTGCTCCGGCTGGAGCCGCTCGCGCCACGTCGCGAGAGCGATGTGTCGTTCCTGCCGCTTTATAGGTTCGAGCGCCACCGGCTCGCCTCCGCCACTCTGGCGGGCGATGCGGATCTGGTCATAGACCCTCGCATACATGCCCGCCAGGATGTCTAAGGGCGAGGGCGAGGGTAGATTTTGGTTCTACAGCGTCTTATGGCCAGCCTCGGCGCCCAAATGGGCGCCCCGTAGAGGACTACGGACTGCACGACTCCGGCGTAGAGGCGGCGAACTTCTTCGCTCGGCCCCCCGAGGTTGGGGAGCAGCCTGTGCAAGGCCGCTGCAACCCTATCGACTCGGGGGACCAGGCGCTCGAATTGCTCCTCGAAGCCCCAGCGACTGTCAAGGGTGAGGCCAAGATATTTCATGTACGGCCCCACCTTGACTTCCGACTCGCCCACACGGACGCGCAAGTTGGGCGGTGGTTCCCGGCTCCTAGGTAGGCCGTGGAACCACAGCGCCTCAGTTTTCTGAGGCGCTATCTCCATGAACAACTCGCGTATTTTCGCGACGACGATTTCCGCCCCAAGCTCGGCGAGCTCTTTGGTCCTCTCGAAGGTGTCCCCACCGGCCACGATTAACGTGTCGTCCGCGTAGCAGACGACACTTACGCCGGCGGGGAGATCGACACGCAGAACCGCGTCGTAGGCGAGGTTCCATAGCAAGGGGCCTAACACTGACCCCTGCGGAACCCCTCGCTCCACTTCCCTCCGGATCCTCGTACCGTCTCGATCCACGTACAGGATGTACCTGTCGCACAAGTAGTCCCTGATCAGGGCCTGCAGGTAGGGAGGCACTCCATGGTAGACCAGTGCCTCCCAGATCGCATCCCAGGGTAGGGAATTGAAGGCGTTGACAATGTCGAGTGACACCGCCAACGCCACGCCACCCCGGGAGACCACCTGATCCGACAGGGCGCGGACGCGAGTTATCGCATCCACGGTCGAACGGCCCTGTCGGAAGCCGAACTGGCTGTCGGCCAGATCGGGACCGACGCGCGACAGATGCCCGCTGAGACGAGAGGCAACTATTCTCTCGAACAGTTTGCCAACCTCGTCCAGCAGACATATCAATCAACCTTGATCCAACTCGAACCAGTTCAATACAGTTTGATAGTCCAGCTTGACTCATCTCGATTCATTTTGTATCACCTTAACCCACATCGACCCACCCAGACTTAACTATATCGATCCACCTCGGTGCATCTCGATTCACATCGATCCACCTCTATTTACCTCGCTTTAATTCACATCGATCCACCTCGATCCAGTTCGAACCAGTTCGATACAGATTGATAATCAGGCTTGACTCATTTTATTTCATATTGACCCACTTCGACCCACCTTGACTTAATATTGATCCACGTGGGTCTATCTCGATCCACAATCCACATTGATCAACATCGATTTACTTCGGTCCAGCTCGCTTTAGCTACATCCAACTCAAACCAGCATGATCCTGCTTGATCCAGTTTGATCCGGCTCAAACCAGTTTTATTCAGCTCAATCCAGTTTTATTCCATTTAATCGAGTTTGATGTAGTTTGATGATCCAGCTTGGCTCATTTGGATCCATTTTATTCCAACTAGACCCATTTCAAACCACGTTGACTTATATCGATCCACCTCGATCCAGCTCGATTTACTTCGATCCAGCTCACTTTAGCACGATTCACCTTAATCCTGCTTAATCCAGTTTTATTCAGCTCAATCCGGTTCAATCAAGTTCGATGCAGTTTAATGATCCAGCTTGGATCATATCGATCCACTTTATTCCAACTTGACCCATTTCAAACCACCTTGACTTATATCGATCCACCTCGGTCCATCTCGATCCATATCGATCCACCTCGATTTACATTGATTGAATTCAAAAACCAACAAGCCATTTAGGCTGTAGGCCGTGCCAAAGAAATAGACATCTGTATGTCTATACATACATACATATATACATACATACATCGAGAGTCGAGCAATAAAAGCGGGCGCAGTGTTATGCAGCATAACACTGCGTCCGGTACAGACCAACAAACAAGAAACGGTCTTTGGTGAACAGATAACTATTTTGTCTAAAGTCCAGACAAGACCGATGAAGGCCGAGGAAACTCATTCAGTTCGTTTGGATTGTCTGTACACAGCAAAAGCCAACAAAGGATCCGTTTCATCATTATAATCAGTAGCAGCCCAAAGACTACCACTGCTAACCCATTGGCCCTTCTAATGGGTTGCTATAATATCCACGCTTGGCAGGGGGTTGGGATCGAAGTACAGGTGGTAGTTAATCCAATAGAAAGACGCTGCTGCCTGACCTCTTGTTTTCGTTTAGTCTCTTCTTACGAACACCCAACATGGTAACCCAGGGTTATGGATCAGTTTGATGGACCAACAAAACCCGATTGGCCTTCGTTGGGCCCATAGATTTAGAATTTTTTCACTACGTTCGTTGGGCCGGTCTGTACACAAAATTAGAGGAGAGAATTTTGTAGAATAATCTCTCTACCCGCACGATTTGAGCCTGCAATCTCTCTCTGTTTGCAAGGCAAGCAGTTTCTCGCTACGCCAGATATTAAACTAACTTTAAAAGGCTGTGGCGACTCAACATAAGCAGATGGCGCCACATGTATTTCAGCGACGCGATGAGAAGCGAGCAGTATCACATACAACGCAATAGATGGTGCCACCTTCGAATCCTGAATCTCGCAAGCGAAGTTTCTCAGATGATGAGAATTTATACAACATCCCGACAACAACGGCTTCGGCCCTGCCCGAGCATCACACCTCGCTCGGTCGGAGGATCGTCAATTTAGCACCGCCGTCGCTTCGCTAAAAGGCTTACTTACTTATATAAAATATACATATGTACATATATTGACAAAAGAATCTTATGGGGTTTAGAAAGCTATGGTTACTAATGAGGTTTTCTCAAGTATTGATTCCATTTGACCTAAAATAAAATGTTGTAGAGCCAGACGGTATACCTATGTATGTAAGTACTTATATAATATACTTGTTTAGGCAAATAAACTTCAAATTCGACGTAACACGCCTCCTAATTAGATGGCTGTTCTTATACTATGGATGTACTAAGCTTCTTATGTACTCATAGTTTTCGTAGAAATAGGATTCAATACATGTAGTTATTTTTTGCATTTTAAATACACGATACAGTTGAATAAGTCAAAATTATGATAAGAATGTAAATTAAGTACTTACTTACTTACATTTATTTTACGCGGCCATATTTTTTTAATGTCAGCATTAAAAGTGGCGGGAAACGGACTGATGTCTGCCTGCAAACCGCGCGCTTACCGGTACGCATCTTATTTTCGTTGAGAACGTTCATTACATAACTCAAATAAAAATCCAATATAACATTGTATTAGGAAAGTTTCTATTTAGGTACGTAGCGAAGGCGGGGTGCAGAAGGTGGGCGGTCGTCATGGCAACGAACGGTTGCAGGAAACTGCACAATCGATGTTGCTAGACGTCGCTGCCGCCTGTGGATCAATGTGTCTCTAGTACTACGCCCGGCTCCCGGGAAACCTAACTTCGTGTGCCTGTGTGGGTGCATTATACTGTGTATCTCTGTCTGTCATGCGTCGACCAGTATGCGATGAGCTCCACACCAGAGCTGTAGCGTTTGAAATGTATATTACAAACCTGGCGGGCGATAAGCCAAGGTATTCTGGTTGTTTAACGTGTGTGTGTAAATTTTCCCCGGGCGTTTTGCAAGTGTGCGTGCTTTGTGTCAGTGTTACGTAGAGGCGCGTTCCATTTTCGAATGTTCGCGTCGGGAAACTTGTGAATTGGTTATCTGTGTGGAGTTGTTTGTTGTCGTGGTGCGTTCAGAAACGCCGGCCGCTATTGTTTGTTTTGTTGTTATTATCGTTCTGAAACCGTTCAACGTTATGCATAAATTACCGTAATAGGACTATGAATAAAAATATTATACTTACACCTTTATGATCTATGTCGTAATTTTGTTTAATTAAGGTTTATTTTCCTCGGTTCTCTCGCTCATTGCTAAACCGCTATGAATTAATTTTTTTCTCGGAAATAGAATTGCTTTTAATTTGCTCATGTTTAAGTAATTTTGTTATATAACTCTGGATTGCGTCATTTAACCGTTAACGCTTTTGTACCTACACCGTCCCTACAAAGTTGACACGGAAAAGAGTTTCAGTTTTTCTAGTTCAATTTATTCCTCAAAGAATGGTCTTCAAACCAATTCTCTGTACAAGGATAGCGCAGCAGATTGCATTAAAATCTGGAGATCGCCGAATCCTGCGGGAGCAAGTGTAGTAGTTATATAGATGTTTCTTACTAGTTAGGGCAATAACAATGAGATATTATATCATTGGGAAATACAGACCGATTACCTGATTGTTGGGAAATTAATATGCATCATATAGTTTTAGACTTTCATTTTCCATTCTTCAAGCAACCCATCCGAAACGTCAAGCCAAAATATAAGGTAAATCGCGCTAATTCCCGATAAAAATAAACTTTGATAAGTGCATCGTCGAAAGGGTAGGTATTTAAATTCGGTGCGGCGGCTTACATCTGATCGTGTCGGTCTCCCGTTCCATCGGATTGTGAGAGTAGACGAAAAGAGACTGCAACTGTGTCTATGCAAGCACTTGTGGACTACAATATTTCCTGCAATTGGCTGATCTTCCGTGGGGTGTCCGAGTAAAAATAGCACCCTCCCATCTCCTTTCGTTGAGTGTCCGTAAGAGGCGACTAAGGGAAAACAAGAAGACGGCAAGCAGCGTCTTTGCGGGCGTGCGGGATTATGGCAACCCCTCGCTTTTAAGGGAGAGGCCTTTGTTCAGCTGTCTGTGTCTATGTGTCTTTCGGCTGCTGATGATGAGAATGAGTTGGCTAATCTCGTGAAAGAATGGCTGCTATATTCGTATCAGCCAAAGGGAGCTCTATTACACTCCAAACCAAATAAGCTTGAACGCGATTACAACTTTATTATGCAGTCATAAAACACCCCCGCTGTATCTTTGACCATTAAAGCGGCAGCAAAAAAAGGTTGGTAATACAAAGATGTTTTTGCTGACGCGCCTAGTTGACGAACTTGTAATCGCCTTCAAGCTTATTTGGGATGGAGTGTAGATACGTTTTCCAGGTGGTAGGTACCTTTTGCAAGAAAATAGGTATGCAGGTACTATCGCAGAGTTAGATATTTAACCGCTGCTGGTCTGCGGCTAAAACTATAATAAATAATAAAGCATAAAAAAGTTATTTAAAGGAAATTCATAACCAATTTCATGATATCGCACACAGTACAGAAATAACGTGATTCTTGGTTTCCCTTCGAGGATTACGGGGTTAAGTAAACAGAGGGTGGTGATTTCTTTAGAATTACACAATTTACCGAGCAATATTAGACTGTATTCCCATTTCATAGAATAGATTTTGGTGATTTAATTAGTATACGAAGGGAAAATATATTGACAAGTCTTGATGACTGGCGAAACACTGAAGTATTCAATTCAGGGTCTAATAATTAATATTATTTGTTATTATGCGTAACGGAACGGATTATAAAAGAGATGATTTTGCAATTAATGAGTTTAAATTAAGATTGATCCGGTAATTTATTGTTCCGGGGTGATCTCCGGGCAAACTGAATTGTAACAAGAATAAAGTGAATATTAAACCCCCAGACCCAAGACAACGAACATGTAATGATCGAAATCAAACTACTTTTACGGATTTTATCGCGCGGTAGTTTGATTTCAATGTATAATATTCGCGTAAGGTTGTTGTCTTTTAGACAACATTATGTAATGATCGGTTAAATTTTCATCAAAAATATCCAAGAACCATCCCGATTAAAGTTCCGTTCACTGTTTGACCACGCGATGTTCACTGGTTAACAACGCGGTGTCCACCCGTGGACCACCAGCAGGCGTAGCACGACTTGCAGTCTTGACAGCTCGGTGACGTAGTTTTCAACAAAGAAACGTCGTTCTCTATACAGAAATGTGAAATATTACGTCCCAGTGACTTCATAGTCACACATCTGTCAAGATTTGGATCGTGCTAAGCTTACGGTTGTGGACCAACACGCGTGGACCGCCACCCGTAGACCACCTGCCGATAAAGGGCAGACGCAGAGCGACAAGGCGGTGCCGGTTGGGCGGCTCTAATAAACTATTGTTATGACGACCGGGCTGGTGTTGTCGTCACTTGCTAACGCTGGAGGTGGACGCGGGTTCAGTGGAAGATCGAAGCACAGGAGTCGATAGAAGATACATCTTTAATCCGTTATACTTACAATCTTTTTTTAGCATCCGCACCCAGACTTACAAAAAGTTCCTTCCTAGGTCAACGTCATTAATTTCCCTCACACCTTGGAGGAAGGAATAAAAGGTAACACTACATAATATTTCAAATAAAACAAAGCGCATTCACATCCGTCCAATCGTTTAAGCGCTATAATTTCCAGACAGACACAAGTGTAACGAACTAACGAGGAGTTGCAACGACATGACCTATCTTTTTGCGTTGGGGTTAGTAAAATAATCATGCGATGGACGATCTCTGGTGTGTTGCCAGTGATGACATATGGTACTGAGACGTGGTCCCTTACTGTTGGCCTTTTGGATAAACTCAGAGTCACACAACGAGCTATGGAGAGAGCTATGCTCGGAGTTTCCTTGCGCGACAGAATCCGGAATGAGAAGATTCGCCGAAGAACCAAGGTCACCGACACAGCTTTTAAAATCTGCAAGTTGAAATGGCAATGGGCATGCAGGCCACATCGCTCGGTGAACCGATAACCACTGGGGAAGAAAGGTTCTCGAGTGGCGACCACGAACCGGAAGACGCAGCGTAGGCAGGCCTCCCACTAGGTGGACAGACGACATTGTGCGCGTCACAGGTAACCGGGGGATGCAAATAGCCAATTGTCGTTCATTGTGGCGTTCCAAGGGGGAGGCCTATGTTCAGCAGTGGACGTCTTCCGGCTGATGATGGTGATGATGATGATGGACGATCTCTTACTTATTAACCTATGAGTTATAAAAATAAATAATAAAAATAAATAATAATAATGTCCTCCTGGCCAATACAAGACCAGCCATATCTACGCAGGAGTTGTTAAAGTGCACAAGTGCTTGCGTAGACATAAATGCACTCTCTCTTCCTTTATCTCTCACAATCCGATGGGATCATCGATGGATGGCATGGAAAACCGACACAACCGGGGAGAAGTCCGGTGCAGGATTTTTTAAGAAAGAAAGAAAGAAAAACATTTATTCAGCGACATCTAAATCTAACTTATCTATTACAATTTTATTTTAAACAATGCCGCTGAAGGGTTATCCACTCAGCATGTGCCGCATGCCCTTCCAACGATTATCTTAGGGTGACTTCAAATTTGAAGCGCGGATCCATATAAATAACAAAACCGCGCTGCAAAAGAGATGTTCCAAAATGTATGGAGCCTGGGCTAGGACTTTGTACACTATACTCTAAAATAGGGAAACACACATAAAACAGTTTTTAACTATCCATTTACTTTATTTTGGCTTTATTTGTTGTTTATACTTAAGAATTTTTACTTAAAATTGCAACACAACATAAAACTGGCATGGCGGAAAAGTGTCACTGTCATGTGTCATTTTTATTATCAATGCGGTTATAAGTATTTTTATTACAGTACTCTTTGTATTTTTGTTTCTGTTTTCTCAGACATCATTTTAATAATTAAAATATCAATGATAATCAATTCACTACATACAATACACGCACACAATCAACTGTGACAAGTGTGACAGCAGCAGTAGCTATTGACAGCTGGCTGGCTGACAGTTCTATTCGACATCAGTGAGACGCCATCTTAGGACGCCATGTTGAATATAGATATAAAATAAATGATAATTAAAATTACAACCATAATAGTAATTTAAACGAAATATTTATATTTTTCCCGGATTTTATGGATTTTTCTCGAGTTTTTGAGGTGGTGTACATATTCCTAGCCCATTTTGCAACAACTCCTTTAAACTCAGCCTTACTTTCCATACAATTATGTGATCGGTCCACATCCTAACCACTAGGGGAAAAGTACACAAAGTTTTGCTTCCCGTGGAAATTGAACCCCCGACCTTTGGTTTACAAAGCAAGCGGTTTACCACTGCCCTATGCAAGCCTATCACCTATTAGTAAAACAGTTTACAACGTGACCTACTGCTCCCACGACAGTGTAGTGAGAAAGTTATTGCGACTCAGGTAGTGCTACATGGTGCAGGGTAATTAGCCACTAGTGCACAACATTTTAATTCAAATTCTCCACAGGGGGCGCTGGTGTGGAATTACGTCCACTGGAAGTGCCAATTCTGCAGTTTTTTGTCCGAATGCCCCAGGAAGAGGGTTATGTTTTTCTAGAGTATGTATGTATGTAAGTATGTGTGTATGTCTATTGTAGCATATTCACCTCATTACATCTCATATATCAACCTCCATTGTCATACCTCATTGTTTTCTTATGATTTTTATATTTAATTTTAAATTTAGACAACCGGAGCTGTCAAGTTGGGAAAAGAAAAATTAACGGGTGTCTGAGTCTGGAGTCTGGGAGGGTCTACGAGAGGGCATGAGAGACTAGGACGGGCGCTGAGGGCCTAGACAAGATGCATTCGCTTCATAGCGAATCTATTTATTCATTCGCTAACGGTGTCAATTCCCTACAATTTGTCACGTGGTTTTGCGATGACTTATGTCATTCTCATACATTTTTATACTTTCTATTAGCGATAGCGATTGTAGAATGTTACATTGTCTAGGGGGGCTGCTGTGGAGACGAGTCTACGCGCAAGGATTTACTGTTGGTCCTGGCTGGCGACGCGTGGACAACTGGCGGTAGCGTGCTGACGCCCGAACTGCCTTGCGTCGGACGGTCTGCTGGCCGACTTTTGTGGCCGGCACTGTATCTGCCGGCGTCTGACGGCCTAGCTGCGGCTAATTCGGCTGTGCCATCGCCCCTGTGCGATTTAGGCACGCCGCCTCGCTCTTGCAGGCGCCAGGGCGCCGTTCCCTGCGCCCAAGGAACCCTTACGTCCAAGTTACGTATTTGTGATCAATTACTTTTATAAGTGTCCGCGGTCTCTAATTACGGTGAAAGAACTGTGAACTCTATAGTGAACTAAGAAAATATAGTGTTAAATGAAAGTCCTTCTGTGTTCTTACTCCTCTAATTGCCACTTTCCCTTAGGTTGTTAGTCGTCGTAGTGGTCTCCGGGCTTTTTATACCTCACCTCTACCTAGCTACCTATAACTACACCCATACCCTACTGTTACGTGACACTATTTCTTTGGCACGGCCTACAGCCTAAGCGGTTTGATGGATTTTGGCTTATAATATGTCTTTAGATTCGTCTCAGTTGTGGGAGTGTGAGTTAATATGGCGGCCGTTAGTCATCATTTTGTATTTTTTTTACATCCGAAAACATCTATCGTCGTCGTCGGTCGTAACGAGGCGAGTTGAAATATGTATACATGTGTATATGTACAAGTATTATGGCCTTTTTAGTTTGTTGTATTTTCGTCGTATATTTTTCTCTCTCTCTTATTTGATCTTTTGAACGGCAGGACACACTGTCGCTGATGTTGATATAATTGTAACAAAACAGACACTGTTTAAAAAAAAGTGTAAAAATGACAAGCCCGCTGAATTTCTTGCCGGATCTTCTCAGCTGAGTCCGCGTTGTGATCCACGAGGGCGGAGGGTTACAATATGGCCTCTGGCAGCGCACCCAAAGGCAAAGCACTGATGAGTTCCTGGTGCAGATCCCACCGAAGAGCCCATGTCTCCCCCTCTCATGTGCCTATGCGACAGCCTCGCGGTTTATGTGCGATTCTTGCACATATCCCGGATGATCCCGGGGACCTATAGAAGGTTTCCCCCGCGAAACCAAAAACAAAAAGGTACCACCATTATACAAAAATACTGGTTAAGCTTATCCAGTGCCTACTGATCGGTGGCGCAGTGTGGGCGCCGCCCGGCTAGGCGTGACCGTGCGTCATGTCGCTCCAACACGCGGTGTTCGCCTCTTCTATACTGCCACCGAGCAAAGGACTGCGGGCAAATTAAGTTTGTGTGTCAACTGCATTCGCTACGGAAGCTTTCATAGTATAAACACACGAGGCTACGTTATCACAACGGTGCAGGGACGTGTATTTCATTACGCGGTTCGCCGGCATCTCTCCGCCAATCTATTGGCAGGGCATTGTCTGATGGGCTCGTAATTAATGTACGTTGTTACGTTCTAGGACTCGTGGTTCCGGTTAAGCATAGCACCCTCCCTTCTCCTCCCCTTGAGTGATCGTAAGGGAAAATAAGAATACGGGCAGCAGCGTCATTCTGTTGGATTACCTACCACCTATGCTGCAATCCCCAAGACGCCTGCCAAGCGGATGTTTAAGAGTTCTTCATAGATAAAAGAACAATGTAGACGTTGAGTTTTATGATTATTACCCTGGCGATAATCGATACTTACACGTTTCAAAATGTTTCGATTCTATCAGGTTAAAAAAATAAATGAGTGTACGTGTTAAATCTAGACAACGTTACCATTTCCTGAACTTTCAACTTTAACCATGGTCACTGCGTCGATACTGCGCAGATGTACAGGACAATCATATAATACTTTTTTGAAAATAATAATGTGGTTATTATTAACATTTATTTATTGAACCGTTGAAAGCGGTTAATTTTATTTTTTAACAGAAAATAATGTTTCCTTCGAGTAAATTTTGATGTCTTCAATATTTAATGCAATTTTCCTGTACACACCGTTTGTACCGTGTACCATCAATACACTGTAGTGTATTTTATAATTATATAATAGTGTATTTTATAAAGCTTTACAAAGAGCTGGTTGACATAAACCCCATCAGGATTTTAAAAATTAACCACGCTTTCTTTCATAAATATTTTTGATTTCTGATATTTCTACACGTATTTAATATTACGCATTGAAATAATTGCAGTTCTCCCGTTGCCACGAATACTGCTGTAAAGTGTTACAAACGTCGGAAAAAGAAAATCAAAAATAAACTGCGATACATTCTGTAAAATTTGTTTCATTCCAATTTATTAATTTTTCTAGAACCTGCGGGTTTTCCTATGATCATCATCATCACCAGCCGGAAGACGTCCACTGCTGAACATAGGCCTCCCCCTTCGAACGCCACAATGTCCGACAATTGGCTATTTGCATCCACCGGTTACCTGCGACGCGCACAATGTCGTCTGCCCACCTAGTGGGAGGCCTGCCTACGCTGCGTCTTCCGGTTCGTGGTCGCCACTCGAGAACCTTTCTTCCCCAACGGTTATCGGTTCGCCGAGCGATGTGGCATTTCCTATTATGGTCTCTTTGAATGAGTATTGGATTTTAAAGAAACTATTTCTAAACATAAAATGTTATTGAAATGTTAACTAACACCAGCACCAGCTGGCACAGACTTCAATATATTTTCGTTATTTACTAAATGCTTCTTAAATAATTTTAATTTTTCTACAAATGTTTTACATTTTTACAAAATTTTAAGTTACCAAAATATCAACACTATCACGCAACTGAAAAGGCTTCGCTAGCTTTCTGTAATGTTGTAACGGAAAATATGAGAAATCTTATAAAAAAGTTTTCCCTGTATAGTATAGTGTAATATATATATTATAGTATATATATAATTATAGTACTATGGAAATCAGACAACTGATACTAATACTTATATACTTTTTTTTGTAAATACATACCTACCTACTTATATAGATAAAACACCCAGACACTTGGTGGGAACCCACGACCTATTCGTCAGCAGCTAGGGTGTCTTTCTAACCACTAGACCAACAGGCCCGCGAAAGTCTTTGGTTTAGTGTCAAAGTTATTGAAATGTGACTCCTCGGTGACCTTGCGTAGTGTGTCATAGGGATTAACGCCCTATGACTCACTAGTGACTAGACTAAGTGGACAGATCTTGGCACCCTGTGCACCCCATGGCGAAATATAATTTATATCGTCAATTAAGTCTTTAAATTGGGTATTTGAATCCGAATATTGCAAGACAAATGTGATACTTACGATTAGGTCAAACGACTACAGTATTTGATTGCTGAAAGGGTCAGTGCTTACTGTAAAATCTAACAAAAAAACTACTAGCGACTCGCACCGGCTTTGCGCGGGTGTTGAGAACATTTGGTTAATTTTTTTCTTTCTACTAGCATAAAAACTTCTTTAGATTTTTTAATAATATAAAAACCTTAAGCGAAAAATTATCTAACTTATGGTGTAGACCGCTTAAAAATCCGTTGCGAGGAGGAGTTAGTATACAGACAGACGCAAAGAGCGACTTTTTTATACTATGTAAAGAAGATAAAGATATAAAATTGTTGCCAGCCTATGCTGTATTTATTACATCACATTATACAAAGATAATATAAATACTGCTTCTATAGCAACGTCATGAGGAATAAAGAATATTAACGAAAGATATTAAGATGATGGCGATGGAGATTGGGTACCATCATAATTCTTCAGTTTTATTATGCTTGAAACGAACTTTATTGGTGCTTTAGTCCCTCACTGTTACACTGTACACTATGAAGGGCGAACCTAAACGCAAGGATTAAGACAGTTAAAGAGATGTCCAGTATGCAAGAGTTCATATACGTCTGGTCGTGTTATAAAAGCAGAGATGGTAGAATCAAGTCATGTAATTCCTAAGCACACTCTTCAAAATGTATTCTGTAGAATACCGAGACATTTCGGCTACTCTGCGCATGTGTTAGCTTTTAAATAGCAGCTTCGCAGGGTGTCCGGGTACGAATAGCACCCACCTATCTCCTCCCGTGGGGTGTCCGGGTACGAATAGCACCCACCTATCTCCTCCCGTGGGGTGTCCGGGTACGAATAGCACCCACCTATCTCCTCCCGTGGGGTGTCCGGGTACGAATAGCACCCACCTATCTCCTCCCGTGGGGTGTCCGGGTACGAATAGCACCCACCTATCTCCTCCCGTGGGGTGTCCGGGTACGAATAGCACCCACCTATCTCCTCCCGTGGGGTGTCCGGGTACGAATAGCACCCACCTATCTCCTCCCGTGGGGTGTCCGGGTACGAATAGCACCCACCTATCTCCTCCCGTGGGGTGTCCGGGTACGAATAGCACCCACCTATCTCCTCCCGTGGGGTGTCCGGGTACGAATAGCACCCACCTATCTCCTCCCGTGGGGTGTCCGGGTACGAATAGCACCCACCTATCTCCTCCCGTGGGGTGTCCGGGTACGAATAGCACCCACCTATCTCCTCCCGTGGGGTGTCCGGGTACGAATAGCACCCACCTATCTCCTCCCGTGGGGTGTCCGGGTACGAATAGCACCCACCTATCTCCTCCCGTGGGGTGTCCGGGTACGAATAGCACCCACCTATCTCCTCCCGTGGGGTGTCCGGGTACGAATAGCACCCACCTATCTCCTCCCGTGGGGTGTCCGGGTACGAATAGCACCCACCTATCTCCTCCCGTGGGGTGTCCGGGTACGAATAGCACCCACCTATCTCCTCCCGTGGGGTGTCCGGGTACGAATAGCACCCACCTATCTCCTCCCGTGGGGTGTCCGGGTACGAATAGCACCCACCTATCTCCTCCCGTGGGGTGTCCGGGTACAAATAGCACCCACCTATCTCCTCCCGTGGGGTGTCCGGGTACGAATAGCACCCACCTATCTCCTCCCGTTGGGCATCATAAGAGGCGACTAAGGGAAGACAAGAAGACGGGCAGCAGCGTTATTCCATTAGATTACCTATCAACGATACTGCAATACCCAAGACGCCTGCCAACCGTGGGGGATTATAAATAAAATAAAAAAATAATTTGTATTTTAAGTAACAACATATATCCTATCGGAGGAGATAAATGAAACCCTCAATCGACGTAAAAACAATAATGGACTGTATTTCGCTTTCTTCAATTCTTCATTATAACTAGTTCGTATATACAATTTCTTATGTTCTAGGCTTCTTATATTCTAGGCTTCTTATGTTCTAGGCTTCTTATGTTCTAGGCTTCTTAGTGAGGATCCAGGAAAATGTCGAGTACAAAAAACTAGCCGAGCAACCTACTAATATATGAAACTTTGGGGTCTCAACTAGTGCGTATTGAACACAGTAAACAAATTGCTATCTACCAATTACATTACATTTCACTGGGCATACTTTAACTAGCTAATTTGAGGTAGCTTTTCGTCCGTCACAGCTCTCCCCCCGGCGTAGTTCACGCAGCCTCTTCTTCTCTCGGGAGGACGATAAGCCTTCTGACGGGTCGCCTGAATATCCCACCTCGCGTTCGCACGTCCGCGCTTCGCACGACACCGTCCGGTCCGGTGTATACACGCTCTATCTGACCTCGGGGCCATACGTTCCGAGGTAATAAACCGTCCGCAATGATTACGACGTCTCCTTCTTCCGGCGGGTGATTAGGTCCTCGGTGATCTCCCCGCGGGTTAAGCGTCGGTAAGTATTCTTTCATCCATCGTGTCCAGAACATATTACTTAGCGCTTGTGCTGCCCTCCACTGTCTTTTGTCGGCGAGGTCACAGTCGCCTACGTGCGGTAGACCGGTCGCAGTGCCCAATAAAAAGTGGTTCGGCGTCAGTGCTTCGGGATCGTCTGGGTTCACGGCTACGTGAGTGAGAGGTCGCGAGTTTACGGTGTTCTCAATTTCCGCTAGTAGCGTTTGCAATACTTCTTCTTTAGGCGCTCGCTCCTTTAACGTAACCAAAAGTGCTGACTTTACGCTCTTGATGAGTCTCTCCCAGGCTCCCCCCTGGTTTGGGGCTCCCGGATCGATAAACTTCCATTGTATCTTGTTTGTTGCAGCGTAGTTTCTAAAGTGGGGTAACCATCCTTCGTATGCTTCATGTAACTCGCTGCTGGCTCCCCTAAAGTTGGTTCCATTGTCCGAATAGATGACGGCTGGCCATCCTCTTCGCGCAGCCATTCTTCGCAGTGCCATTATGGCGGAATCTGTACTCAGGCTTGGTATGAGTTCTACATGTATTGCTCTGGTCACAAGACATGTAGCCAATAGACCCCAGCGCTTTTCTTTACGTCTTCCTATTGTCACCCACATAGGTCCGAAACAGTCTATTCCGCAGTGCGAAAAGGGCCTAGTGAACGCGCTGACTCTAGCGCTTGGTAGGTTTCCTTTGACCGGCGTCGCCGGCGTTCCTCTGCGGATCTTGCACCATGTGCAATGTCGAAGGATTTTTCTTACTGTTGGTCGCACTCTTAAGATCCAATATCGTTGTCTCAGAGTGTTCACAATTTGTTCTCGTCCTACGTGACTATTTTTCTCGTGTTCGCGCTTTATCATCAACCTTGTAAGCGCATGCGCGCCATCTAGTATAGGTGGTTCCTTTAGTTCGTCGGGTACCGTGGCGGCGTTAATTCGTCCGTTCAGGCATAATAGCCCGTCGCCGTTCAGCTTGGGATCCAGCCTATACAATCGACTAGTTCTGTCTATGTTTCTTCTTTGGGCTAGACGGTCGATTTCCGTAGCGAAACTGTCTATTTGTGCTTCTTTGAGCAGTACTCTCTCTGCCCTTACCATGTGTGATACTTGCATTTCCTTTTCGCGTCGTTTGCACTTGTCAACGAATAGCAGTACGTATGCGATAGTTCGTAGTAGACGGTCATATGATGAGAACCTGCATACGTCTACTAGTCCCTTGTTCTCATTGACATGAGCTACCATTTCCTCATCCTGAATGGGATGTTCCGCAGTTTCGACAGGCCACTCGTTCGGCGGTTTGCGCAGGAACGGCGGGCCATGGAACCATCGATCTTGCGTAGTGAGTAGATTGGTCCCGTTACGCGTTGCATCGTCTGCGACGTTCTGTGTCGTAGGCACCCATCTCCATTGGTCTACATTTGTTAATTCTGCAATCTCACTCAATCGGTGCGCTACGTACGGTGTGTACCGCGATGAATCGTTCCTTATCCAGTGGAGTGCAGTCTTCGAGTCACTCCAAAATACCGTTCTGCTCGTTTCCGTATGTTCCTTCTGCACCTCGGCAGCGAGGCGAGCCCCTATCAGGCAGGCTTGTAGCTCGAGCCGTGGTATACTCTGCGCTTTCATAGGCGCCACCTTGGCTTTTCCGGCGACTAGCACGATCGTCACGTGCCCGTCGTCATGCCTTAGTCGCCAATACGCGGCGGCCGCGTACGCTTGTTCGCTGGCATCGACGAACACGTGCAGCTCTCGTTCTTTCTCGGGCCTCTGATGGGTTGCATAGCAGCGTGGGAGCCTTAGCCTTTCAATCGCTTGCAGACCTGTGAGCCAGTCGTGAAAATCCTCGGCTTCTTCGTCCGGAACGGGTTCGTCCCAGCCGGTCTTCTTGCGCCACAGTTCTTGCAGCGTGATTTTCGCGTGTATCGTATACGGGCTTAATAGTCCTAACGGGTCGTAAATGGACATCACGGCGCTGAGCATTTCTCGCTTCGTGGGCGTTCGCGACCCCGATCGTACATCGTTCGGCACTCTGTGCATTGCGGTGTTAAACCCTAACTCGTCTGTGTCAGGTATCCATATCAATCCGAGCGTTCTTCCGTATGGATGGGCGCCCGCGCAGAGCTCCTTGGGCGCGCTGGGTCCTTTTGAATCGCTGACGTGTTCGAGCTGGTGCGGCCGGTTTGTGTTCCATCCCGCCAGTTCAAATCCCGCTCGTCGGTGCACATCTCGCACCTCCACTATTGCGCGCGCAGCGCTTTCCTCGTCTATGAAACTCTCGAGCCAGTCGTCCATATAGTGGTTGGTGGTGATCGAATGCAATGCTCTAGGATGCGTTGCTGCGCATTCGTCGGCGTTTCTGTTCCGAACGCTGTGTGCTAAGAACGGTGAGCTTTTCGCGCCAAATATCATTGACGTCATCTCATATTTGCGCGGAGGGTCGTTCCGGTTATCCGCGCGCCATAAAAACCGCTGAGCTACTCTGTCTTCGGGTCGTATCTTTATGCGCAGAAACATTTCTCTTATGTCTGCGGTGACCGCTACTGCTCTTTCGCGGAATCGGAATAGTACGCCGTAGAGTGCTAGCAACATGTCGGGTCCCGCTAATAGCTCATCGTTCAAGCAACTTCCATTGGTGCGTGCGGCGGCATCGAACACAAGCCGCACCTTTCCTGGCTTATTCGGATTCGTAACTGCGAAATGCGGTAGGTACCATGTGTGCGGGTCGTCTTCGTTTGCGTTTTCGACCGGAACGGCATATCCTTTTACGAATAGATTATTCATCTGATCCGTGTATGCTTTTCTAAACTCGGCGGACTGGTCCATTTTCCTCTCCAGCGTGCGCAGTCGTCGTGCCGCCATGTCGTAACTCGGCGGTAGGCGAGCTTCTTCCGTGCGCCACGGTAGGCCTACTTCGTAGTGTCCGTCGGTTAGTCGCACTGTCTTCTCGAAAATCTCCTTCGCTCGTTCATCTTCGCGCACCGGCTTTGTTCGTGTCGAGATTCCGAGTGCGTCTATCGCGAAATGCGACGTAACGAGCTCATCTAAGCCTGCGTCGCGCGCATTCGGTTCGGGACGCTCGGCTATTCGCGTGTGCAGGACGGTCTCACCTTCGTCCGTTTCTTTGGCCACAATCGTGCGTGGCAGGGTCCCATGGACCACCCATCCGAGTCGCGTGAGTGATGCCACTGGTTCGTTCGTCGGGCCCGTCAATAAGTGTCTGGATACAATCAAGTGCCAATTGTCTGCGCCTATTAACACACGTGGTTTGGCGTTGGCGTAACATACGTCTTCCGGGCGTAGTCCGTTCAGGTGCTTACGCTTCAATTGATCCGCAGTTATCGTCTGCGCTGAGATGTCTAGACTCTTTATGGTGCGTGCCTCTATCGGGTGGAAGTTCGTTCGCATCCCTTTGATCTCGATCCTCACTCGTTGACTCCCTGGTTCGCTTCGTGTGGAAGTTATGCCGCTTACTTTCAATGTCTGCTGTGGACCATGTGCGTTCACAGCGTGGGCAACTTCCTCGTCAATGAGCGTGATGGTAGATCCCTCGTCCAATAAAGCGTACGTATCCATTTTGAGCCCGTCGGGTCCCCGAATTGTAATCGGACAGACCTTCAACCAAACCGATTTATGTTCTGAGGCGGCATGTGCTACCGTGATCGTGGCAGTCTCCTCTTCGGTCGTGGTTTCGTTCATTGGTTCAGCTTGATGCTTGTTATTATGCAGCAGCGCGTGGTGCGCGTGTCGACATTCTTCGATGCCGCACTTCTTCGCCTTACAGGTGGCTCGTCGGTGACGGCTATTTAGGCAACGGAAACATACGCGGGTTCCCTTCGCCCAGTCCCATCGTTCATTAACCGTCATCGCATGTACCTTTTTGCAGTCTGTCGTGTTATGTTCGTTTCCGCAACAGATGCATACTTTCCTGGATGGTGCATTCGTGGTTGCGTACACGGCGGCCTCTTTCCTTTGATAGGCGACCTTCGGTCGTACTTGCTGCGGCGCCCCAGTTCGTGTGGCGATCTCGTGGCGTGTCGGTTCCCGCGTTGCACTCGCCGTCGTAGAGTATGCGAATCTTACGGCCCGATCTGCTTCTCTCATCAGGAATCGCGAGAGGGTGACTACTTCCGGTTCATCGCGGCTCCCGTACTCGTCCGCGTAGTCGCACCATCTGGCTCTAATGTGAGGACTCAGCTTCTCTATGACCTGACGAGCGAGCATTGGGTTCTGCAGGTAACCTCTCTCATCTATACATGATAGCACGCCGACGATGTTCTGAAGTTTTACCGCGAACGCATTCAAATCGCTGGCGCTTGTGCCAGGTCGCGGCAGCTTCCTTATATCGTTCAAAGCTTTGTCAATTATTATTTCCGGTCGGCCGTAACATTGCTCCAAGGTTCTCATAATAATCTTGGGGTTGCTGGCCGTGTAGAGCAATGCGGCCACAGACTCACGTGCCTCTCCTTTTAAACATGCTCTTAATCGCGCCAAGTTTTCTGCCGGTGAGAATCCGTGTAAATGGGTAGATTCCGACATAGCCGCTTTGAAAGGCAGCCACTCTCCGGGTGCCCCGTTGAATATCGGCAAATCTTGCGTTTGTCTAGAGGGCGCTCTTGTGCGCGCCATCCGCTCTAGTACATCAGCTAGTCGGTCGATCCCGCGGTCTCGCGATCGGGTCGGCGTGGGCGATCTAGCTCTTGGTTCAAATCTGACGCGGCTCGGGATTGGCGTCGCTTCCTGTTGCCGTGGTGGCAGTGGTTGTGGTCGACAAGTTCCTGGATCCATTTCTTCGGGTTCACGATGTCTTCGCTCCCCCCGTATTTCAGCGCCTTGTAGCCAATCGTTAACTCTTCCCTCGACGTCCGTAGTTTCCAGGGCGTCTGCGCTTTCTCGATCGGTCTCCTCACGTATTGAGAAGCTGTCAATTTGGGCTTACTTTTGGACGAACAGCTAAAATTTGAAAGTCACATAGCTAATGTTGCAAGAAACTGTTTTTATCGACTTAAGGTACTTTACCAAATAAGAAACTCTCTCAGTACCGAAATTAGAATTAAACTAACTGAATCCTTAATTTTATCAAAATTCAACTATATGGATGTTGTATATGGACCACGGCTACTCGTTCGCACACAAAAACTGATCCAGCGGGTACAAAACGCTTGTGCAAGGTTTTGTTTCACAATCCCGCCACGCACACATGTTACACCATATTTAAATAATTCTAATATAATAAAAATGACGGCGCGACAAAAAATACACTTAGCTTGTTTATTATTTAACATTGTTGCTAACCAAGCACCATCATATTTATCAAATAAGCTGATTTGGTCCCGTGATGTTGCAACTTATCCGACGCGATGGTCCAGTTGGTCGATGGTAGTCCCCCGTGCTCGATGCGTTGCCTTTAGAGGGAGTTTTAAATTTGCCGCATCAAAATGCTGGAACGATCTACCACCACCCGTGCGAAGTCTGAAAAATGTTAAATCGTTCAAGCTAAAGCTAAAACAGCATTACATGCAAGTGCAGAAAAATAGGCATTAAAACCTTGACTTACCTCACGCGTTCAGACAATTAATGAAGGTGACGAGCAGTAAGGACGTGTTCGGTTCGTCCCTCTTTATTATTCGTCCCTTTTTATTATTTATTTTGTTTATTATTTATCTTTATTACGTAGTCAGTCTGGATCCACCCAACAATTAATCTTTACTAAAACTTACTCACTATCCTTTTGTACGTCTTGTTCATTGTTATAATCACTTAGTCGTCTGCACGGTTTGGGATCGCGATCCAGAATGCAGTTCCCTGTGTTTATGTATGTTATACGAATAATAGTAGAAACACGCTGTACTTAGTACCTACTGTCGAATTGGCAACGTCGCATCATATAAAAATATAGTTTAAGGTAAAAATGTGCATATATATGTGAAAATCACCTATTAATTAGTAATTAAGTTTATATCGGTATGTGTAGTACTTTTTTATTTATTTTTTTATTTTTATTTATTTCATTATAAGTAATACTAACTAACTGACACTTATGTAAGTTAAAATTACTTTCTTCAATTATTTTATAGTATTAAGTATTTTGTAGTATATTCGTTATTAAGTTTGTGTCAAACTGTAGAGAGGTACGGTATTTGTTACAGCATTATTGGAAGCGTCAACGCGGGCGCACTGAAAACCAGCGTCGTGGTAAAACACGGCTTAAGCTGAGTGCGTCCATTTGTGTGACACCACACTAATTGTAACCTTACATTAAATAAGTACTTACTTAAATATGTTTAGTTTTAGATAGCTATTGTAGTTGTTATGTTATTGTTTTACTTGTACTTACTTGTTTCTGTTCTGTATGTTTGTTTTAGTGGTGTCTCATAATAAATGAATATTATTTATTATTTATTTATTATATATTGTGGCGACATCTGCGGCTAGTCTCTTCCTAACTAGCGTGGCTTGCAGTTGCAGTTCCTGTCGTCTGATTTCCGCCAACTGTTCTTCGGCTTCTAGTTCGGCCTGCCGGATCCGTGCGACGGCGCTTGCGGTAGATCGTTCGGATCGCACCGACGGCGCCCGCTGCCTTCCCTCTGATGTCGCGGCGACGACGGTTCGGTTCGTTGAGGTAAGCGGCGCTGGTTCTGTCGCGGTTCGGTCGGTCGCGGCGGTGGCGGTCATCATGTTCGTTACGCGGACGGTTCTGCTCAACGGCACCGTTGGATCGGTCACAACGGATGCGGTTGCTAACGCGGACGGAGACGCGGGTGGGATATCGTGGCGGCGCGGTAGCTTCTCTTCTTCCGCTGCTTGGCTTCTCGTCGTCGGCATCTTCGGCTCTTCGGTCGCCACCCTACTTCCCTACTGCCCTAACAATCCTATCGCCCTAACAATCCGTCAGGAGGGCCCAGATAAACCGGGGTGCGCTCCGTCGGGGATGGATGATTAAGGAAAGGTAAGGTGGGACCTGTTCAGCAGAGGAGGGCCAAGTGTCACGGGGCGCTCAGCAGTCGGCTGGAATGTCCGACCCCTTTGGCAGTGCCTACAGTCCGGCCCCCGCACACTAGACGCTCGTACCGACACAGGTGCGCTCTTCAGCTCTCTTCCGAGCTGGTGGTGTCACGCAAACACACCACACCGCCGTGAGGCGTTAACTCGTGCTGCCGACCGTTTGACACCGTTAGGTGGCAGACAGACACGAGCCGCGGGCAAACCGCGTATCCGTTGCTCGACGTGGTGCTCGACGCGGTGCTTGATGCTCGACGTGACGCTCGACGCTCGTTGTGGCGCTCGACGCGACGTGTGACACCCGATGTGGCGCTCGACGCGACGTGTGACACCCGATGTGGCGCTCGACGCGACGTGTGTAGATCTTCTATAATTAATCTTCGGTCTTCTATAACGAATCTTCGTTCTTCTATAACGAATCTTCGTTCTTCTCTAACGAATCTTCGGTCTTCTCTGGTTCTTGATCCGGCTCCGATGGACCACAATTTGTGGGGGTCCTATCGGAGGAGATAAATGAAACCCTCAATCGACGTAAAAACAATAATGGACTGTATTTCGCTTTCTTCAATTCTTCATTATAACTAGTTCGTATATACAATTTCTTATGTTCTAGGCTTCTTATATTCTAGGCTTCTTATGTTCTAGGCTTCTTATGTTCTAGGCTTCTTAGTGAGGATCCAGGAAAATGTCGAGTACAAAAAACTAGCCGAGCAACCTACTAATATATGAAACTTTGGGGTCTCAACTAGTGCGTATTGAACACAGTAAACAAATTGCTATCTACCAATTACATTACATTTCACTGGGCATACTTTAACTAGCTAATTTGAGGTAGCTTTTCGTCCGTCACAACATACATGAAATAGACACCAAAATACAATCACATCTAAAGCCCACGTCCCACACTGCATGCCTGCCACGGCAGTGCCGGACGTAGGGACAATGTCGCCTGTTGTCGATCATCTTTACTTTATTATGGCATGGCATTGTGGCATCCCCTCCCTTTTTCTGTCCTTCCGTAGTCCCGGACTACTTCGTCCATGAAATCAGGCCCCTTATCAGCTTTGGGGGATTTACTTCATAGAAAATTCACTATATTATTCAGCACATAAATGTAATAACAGGTTACCCATTGTTCAGTTAGTGAAAAGTTTTTACAAAGTTTAAAGGTTGGTGACCGCAGCGTCGCGTCGGTGATAAACTGTTTTTCGGCCGGGAGGGCCGGGCCCTTCGCTGTGGGCGGATGAATAGGATCTGTTCAGCAAATAAATCAGTACCTACCTGTCTGTACCTACGTGATTTATGGCTTTATATGCTTTATACTAGGTGGTAGGTTCCTTGTGCAAGGAACCGTACAGAGTCAGATATTCTGCCACCAAGCACCAATGTATAACCATTGCTGTGTTCCGGCGTAAAGGGTTGTAGCTGGTGAAGTTAACGGAAATAAGACTTAATATTTAATGTTTTTAGGGTCAGCAAGTTGCTAGTGATTCTTCCGAAGATTCCATACGCTGTGGTGACTGCTTACCATCAGATTCAAATTCAAATTAATTTATTTGTTAAACATAGGTATTATAAGATGATACAATATGTTACATAAAGTGCACTATGTCTTGTCATTATGACATACAAATATAAATTGTTGACAAACTGACTGACAAGTAATAAAAATCCACGAACCTGTATTATAACTGGACAGCGCAGTCTACTAAAGATCACGAGCCGAATGAGAGGTCCAAAAGTAGTAGTGTATCTCTGTCTAATAGGGTGTCCACACATTACTATGTGGAAGGATTCTTTTTCTCACTTCTAAGGTCTTTTGGCGGCGGATCGGGTCACAACGGGCGGTGCCACACATGAAGCTATTAGGGTCAAAGTGGAGGAAACACTCCCAAATACATGCCTGAGGTCAACGCTATCCCTTTCATTGAGGTCGGATCTCTCTTTCTAAGAGGGCAATCTTAATGTTTCATGAAAAATCAGGACATCTTTTTAACTTCGTCGCATAATACGACTTACTTAGCTTGTTTACCAAGTGTCTGGGTGTTTTATCTATATAAGTATGTATTTACAAAAAAAAAAGTATATAAGTATTAGTATCAGCTGTCTGGTTTCCATAGTACAGGCTCTGCCTAGTTTGGGATCAGATGACCGTGTGTGAATTGTCCCAGGATATTATTATTATATTATTATTATGCTTTAAGTTTAAACCGATTAAATATGTCTAGTTGCTTAATCAGTCTGATTATGGGTTGGAGCAGCCCAAATACGGAAGAACTGTGTACAAGAAGAACAAACTGTGATTGATAGGGAAACAGATGATAAATAAATAAGGACCTCCTTCTGGCCGATATGACCACAGTGGGTATTTTGAAAGATCTCAGTCTACGCAAAATATATTATAGTGCGCAAGTGCTTGCGTAGACACAACTGCACTCTCTCTCTCTCTCTCTTCCGTTTACCTCTCAAAATACGATGGGATGAAAAACCGACACGACCGGGGAGAGACCAGGTGCAGGATCAACATTTTACATGCCCATCTTACGCATGGAGCATCTTACTTTACAGAAAATCAAGGGATAAATAATAAGCTAATGGTTGTGAAAATAAAAGCATATGAAGTTATGATTAAAAAAAATATTGTGCTATAAAATCATTTATTCAGTACGTTTAACGATCTCCGATTAATCACAAGATACTGAATAGCAATTAGCATTATATGCTGAAGAGGTTCGGGATCGTAGTTCAAACACTTTTTATTATTTTTACTGTTTATTCTACTATTAATTTTATAACACAAAAAAACCTCTAACAAATCTTCTTGTAATTTTTTCCTTAATTAACATAGACAAAACTAGAGCAGGATATATACTTAAACTAGGGACGTGAAATTGCTATAAAAATAAACGATTACTATTAGGGATGTGAAACGCATTGAACGCATTGATTACTCAACACTCTCCCTCAATGCGCTTCTCATCCCGAACTCAAACATACAATTAATAAACTGACTCTTAGACAAAGGTTTCGTTAGAACATCTGCTAACTGATATTTAGTGTTAACATAACTAACAACAATTGAACCATCTTCTACTTTTTGTTTTACAAAATTATATTTTATATCCATATGTTTAAGTCGCTTCTGCTCGGGGTTATTAACAGAACTAATAGTACTTATGTTGTCTTCAAATATTATTACTTTATGACATTCAACATTTAAATCTTTTAATAATTTTATAAGCCAACTTGCCTCAACAACTGATTCACACAATGAGATTAACTCTGCCTCTGTAGTACTTAATGCAACAGTTGATTGTTTTTTAGTTCTCCAAATTACAGTGTTATTAAAAAGTTTAAACAAATATCCACTAGTTGATTTTCTATCTTTATCTCTAGCCCAATCAGAATCGGCATAACCAATCAAAGGTACAGAATCATTACAATTGTTTTTATCATATACTAATTCATAATTAACGGTTTGTTTTACATATCTTAAAATTCTTTTTAATGCTTTCCATAAAGACTCATTAGGTTTGGACTGAAATCTACTTAAATAACAAACTGCATGTGATAAATCAGGTCTGGTTCCTATAGTTGCATACATCAAAGATCCTATAAGTGATCTACATTTGTGTTCATAGCTCATATCTATTTCACTATCATCAAGTTTAAAATTTACATCCATAGGTGTGGTGTTACCTTTACAATTTTCCATTTGATATTTTTTAAGAACTGATAATAAATATTTTGTTTGATTTATGACAATGCTGTTTTCTTTTTTACAAATTGAAATACCTAAGTAAACTAAGTTATTATGTCCCATGTCTTTCATTCGAAATCGTTGTAAAAGAAATATTTTTACTTTATTTATTTTTATTATATCACCACCCATTAATAATATATCATCCACATATAATAGTAAGTATATATCTTCCATGCTGTACAGTCAGTAATCATTTTCAGATCTTTTAAACCCATATTCCTTTACAGTGTTATTAAATTTTTCATACCAATATTTGGGTGACTTTTTCAGCCCATATAATGATTTAGTCAATTTTAAAACATAATCTTCTTGTATATTAAGTCCTTCTGGTGGTTTAAGATAAACTGTTTCCTTTATATCTCCATACAAAAAAGCTCCCTTCACATCTAACTGGTGAAGCTGGTAATCTCTACATGCTGCAACTGACAACATAACTCTTAAGGTCTGTAACTTTAAAACAGGTGAGTATATCCCTTCCAATTCTTCCTTTTGTTGATATCCTTTTACTACAAGTCTTGCTTTACATATTTCATTTGTTCCTACAGTTTTCCTTGTAAACACCTATTTAGTATCTATAATTTTTTCTTTCTCTGGTTTTGGTACCACTATCCATGTTTTATTTTCTTCTAGAATATCAAATTCTTCTTGTATTGCCTTCTTCCATTCATTTCTATCTTTTCTGTATTCTATTTCCTCATAGCACGTCGGTATGTCTTCCTGGTTGGTTAATAATGCATACAATGCTTCATCATCGTCTTCATTAAAATCCGTAACATAATCATGTAAATATTTTGGTCTCTCTCTTCTCCTTTTTCCTCTTCCTCCTTGTATTTCTTTATTTTGTATATTTTCTGACTTCTGTATATCTATATTCTTCTCTGGTATATTTCTTCCCTCATGCATATGTCCTTTATCTAATTCTTCTTTCTGACTCATTTCTTGTATTGCTTCTTCATATATTTCTTCCTCATCTTCTTTAATATCTTCTTGTTCATGTGTCGTTGGTATGTATGTATATTCATCCTCTATAAACCGTTCATCAAATATTACATTTCTTGCATGCACCACCTTATTTGTTACAGGATCAAATAACTTATATCCCGCTGTACTGTATCCTATCATAATCATTTTCTTCCCTCTATTATCCAATTTCCTTCTTAACTCCTTTGGCACATGATTATATGCAGTGCAACCAAACACACGCATATTTGACACGTTGGGTTTCCGTCCAGTCCATTCTTCGCTCGCTGTTAACTCTCTCCCTGCTGACGGACTTCTGTTGGTAACATAAACTGAATACAACACGGCATCACCCCAGAACTCCTTTCCTAACTTTGACTCTAATAATATTGTTCTTGCCTTTTCCATTAAGGTACGGTTCATCCTCTCTGCTACTCCATTCATTTCCGGATTGTAAGGCACTGTGTACTGTAGCGTTATTCCTTCATGTTTACAAAATTGGTGAAATTCATTTGTGACATATTCTCTACCATTGTCTGAACGCAGCTTTAAAAGGTTTGTATTAAAATGTTTGGTGACATAATAATAATATTCCTGAAATTTCTGAAAAGCCTCTGATTTATTTTTAATTAAGTACACCATAACAAAATGAGTATAGTCATCAATAAATGTTATGAAATACCTATGATCTTCTCTACTGGTTGGTGTAATTGGCCCACACACATCAGTATGTACTAGTTCTAAAGGTCGCTTGGCTCTATATCCAATCTTATTAAATGGTTGTCTTGTCATTTTACCTAAAAGACATGGTTCACATAATGTATGTTCAACTTTACTATTTTTTAAATCATCCAAACCATTTACCATGTTTGTTTTTACCAATAAATTTATATTGTTCATACCTAAATGGCCAAATCTCCTATGCCACAATTTTGCATGTTCATTACATTTCTGTTCAAGATAGTTACAGTTTGGTTGTACAATACCAGTTTCCACAGTATACAAATTATTATCTAAGTTGCCAATCATTATCATGTTATCATATCTATTAAATATTCTAACCTTACTTTGTGCAAATGTTGCTTTATATCCACTTACATTCATTTTAGATACAGACATTAAATTTCTTCTTAGCTCCGGAACATAATAAACATTTTTTATTGTACATGGGAATATTTTCCTACCAACATAACCTAAAACTTGTATATTTCCTATACCTACTGCTTGCATCAATACCCCATGTTTAGCTGCTGCAATATTTTTAGGTTGCTTAAGTTCTAAATAATCTGAGAAATAGTCTTTACAATTTACTAAATGATCTGAGCACCCCGAGTCTATACACCAAATTATACTGTTTATATTTTGAGAACAATTGTTTACCATCGATTCATCAGTACATATATACGAATCACTTGCCTGTAGATTGTATGTCTGTTGTCCTCTCCCTTGAGTATAACCTCGCTGTCCTTGGAAGCCTCCTCGTCCTCTGTAAACTCCACGATGAAATACTTGTTTTTGTCTCTGGTAACTGCCTCGTCCGTGTCCCTGGTAACTGCCTCGTCCGTGTCCCTGGTAACTGCCTCGTACATGTTCCTGGTAACTGCCTCGTCCTTGTCCCTGGTAAACGCCTCGTACATGTTCCTGGTAACTGCCTCGTCCTTGTCCCTGGTAACTGTTTAGTCCTTGGTAACCACCACGTTCTTGTCGATTCCAACACTGGAACTTTTTGTGACCTGGCTTCCCACATGAGAAGCATAGAAAAGCATTGCTTGATGGTATGGTATTTAATGAAATATTGTTTTTCTTTTTTTTCTCTTCTTCTCCCAATAATCTGCTTTTGACAAAGTCATATCTTAAGTTTTCAACCGTCTCCAGGGCTGTCACAATGCCCTCATAACTGTCAGGCATGGACAGTAAGAGGTAATTCACCTTTTCTTCTTCTTTTAGATCCGTCTCTGCTTCTTTTAGATCGGTGAACACTGATTCCATTTTAGTAATGTGGTCGAGCAATGACAAGCTCTCCTCGTATTTCATATCTGATAATTGTCGACGTATAAACAGTTTGGACCTTATACCTTTTGTTTTAAAATTGTCTTCTAAGGATTTTAACATTAAGTATGCCGATGTTTTTTTTACAAAGTCAATATGGCTGTCACTAACTGCGGCAATAATTAGGGCTTGCGCTCGGGCCTCGTTTTTCGAATTTTCTTTCTTATTTGCGTATTCAACATCTTTAATTGCTTCCAGGACCCCGCTTTCTTGTAAGATACTTTTAATTCGGAATGCCCATGTGTTAAAATTTTTTCCATCAAAGGGGACAATAGGAAGCCGCTCACGTGCTGTACTTGAAGACATCTTGTTCCTTGAAAAACTTTATAACCACGCTCTGCTACCACTGAAGAGGTTCGGGATCGTAGTTCAAACACTTTTTATTATTTTTACTGTTTATTCTACTATTAATTTTATAACACAAAAAAACCTCTAACAAATCTTCTTGTAATTTTTTCCTTAATTAACATAGACAAAACTAGAGCAGGATATATACTTAAACTAGGGACGTGAAATTGCTATAAAAATAAACGATTACTATTAGGGATGTGAAACGCATTGAACGCATTGATTACTCAACATATGCAAACAACTAAAACACCTTTTAACCAACACATTAGACGATAGAAAAAGCATTAGCGGTAAATTTAGTTTTCCATTGGACCAACAGCAGATCATTGCAGCTTCATCAAATTTATTTTCAAATGGGACAATGGATAGTCATAGGTACATTCCTTCACTCAATATTTTTAGGAAATCTACAAGAAAATAAAAAATGTATTAATATTGACCAGGGGTAAATAAAACAGTATGTATATTTATGGAATGATATAGGTACTCTCGCCGATACGGCCAATCAAACCACAGCGGCTAATCTTTCGCAAGATCAGCCATCATCCAGTGCACAAATGCTTGCGTAGACACAAGTGCACAAGTGTACTTTACATGCCTATCCGACGCATGGATCATCTTACTTTACAGACAATGACCGGCCTGCATTATCCTAGCCAGTGAGGAACAACTACACATAGTTGTTGCTCCCCGCAGGATTCGAACCTGCGACCCCAGGTATGCAAGCAAGCGGTTTCCCACTGCGCCACGGAGGCTACTAGACGCGACAGGACTAGGAGGCGACAAGAATAAATATGATTTTAATAATATGTATCTAATAAGTTACAAAACTAACTGTACCTAAACTTAACCTACACACCTACACACTTGTAAAATTAATGAACATACAATATGTTTTCAATATCAATCCTTTGAACTAAATACATCGTTTATTTTTTGATCATAATGTGGCGGTAAAAAATCCCCAAAACGGAAAGTCTTCAAAAAATCTTTACCATGGTTACTCTATTAAAATAATGTGAAATATTTTAAAATTAAATAGTTCAAGTACAAATTAATATAAACTTAAACCCAATACTAACAAACGAACTGAAAACGTGTTATGTGCCTATCGAAAGAAGAACTGATCGAAAATATGGTGCATTATGCACAGGGATCATCGGTAGGTAATTATTGAACAAAATCGCACTTACGAGTGATATTCGGTATTAAATACTGGATACAACATATTTTTGCAACCAAGTACTGCACATTTTATCACCATTTTTATGATTTTAACACTTTATCGTGAAATTATGGTATTTAAATGTTTGATCGATTTATATGACAGACAGTTTCATGCTGACAATAAGCGACAGTGTTGCCACAAAATACGAACCCTTAAAATCGGTAATTAAAATTGCATTTGAGTATAATTGGCGAAAACACAATAGAGCATTATTCTAATCGAACTCGCAGAACAGTACCAATATTTTTTTTATTAGACATGATTGTCATCGTATTTTAAGTTTTCGGGTGGAAAACATTCTTTTGATGTGTAAGTAAAGCATTTCTATATTAGGGTATCCATTTCTCGGGTAATTTCAATTATAACATGGACCACACATCGGACCTCAATGAAAGGGATAGCGTATGCCTCAATCAAGTATTTGGAGTTTGGGCTCCATTGTTGACCTACTAGCTTCATGGTGCCACATCGGTCGGTGCCCCTGCGTGACCTCCGTCAATCTGAATGTTGCGAGGCGCATGAGACGATTTTTGCGTTCAAAACGTAATTTTGGTGACATAATACTAATTATAATTATTATTTGTATTGTATAATT
This sequence comes from Furcula furcula, assembly GCA_911728495.1. Lineage (NCBI taxonomy): Eukaryota > Metazoa > Arthropoda > Insecta > Lepidoptera > Notodontidae > Furcula > Furcula furcula. The sequence continues at coordinate 21,883,664 of OU452257.1, read as the reverse complement.
GGATGGAATTTAGTCGCAAGTCATGAAATTACTATCTATTAAGCAATTATTAATTTTGAGAATTTGTTGCAATAAATTTATTTAAATTTAGAGTCTTATTTTACTTATTTCAATATTACATATAAGATTTGCTGTACTTACCACAATTAAGACAATAAATTATTTGAATTTGTCGTAATACCTAGCTACCGTTTTCTTCCGGATATCTGTATTTCATTCCAAAATTCAGGTTGAGTTAACCAACGTTTGTATGGAAACAATCATCCGAGACGACCGCGACGCCATACATAACAATGGTCACCCTACTCTAACAGTACACCGCGTCACCAGATTACTTACTACGACAATGTCGACAATCACACAACAGCTCAGTGCTGCTACCTTCTTAATGATAAATTGTTACTAATATTATTGTTAATAAAAGTATTGCATGTTGTTCGTGTGCTAATTTATAATATTACATTTCATCGTCCTAGATGTATTATATTTCGTTGTAACTTATAACCAAATGTAATCAACTTTTAAGAAATCTACCGAACACTACTAAAAAGAATCATATTTGGCGTTGACAACTTACTTGACAAGGGGCAGACAAGGACACACATCTACTTTTGATCTATCTCACTCGGCTCGTTTTTCTACTTCGACTTGTGTCAACGAAAAACAAACCTTAAGAATGTAGAATAAAGTTTAAATTTGTGATATTAATATATCTAAGTGATCTATCCAGTTTTTACGAAGTAAATATAAATCCGTGTAAAAATCATATTAAATAGTTTTACTTAAATCATTAAATAAAATAATAACAATATTAAATAATAATAATAATAAATAGGCATAAAAAAAGGAATGTCAAGAGTATATTATGAATGTCAGAAAATAAGAATGGAATGTCAAAAAAAAAATTAGAATTAGTCATTTATTATTATTTAATTATTATAAAATTACTATATAGATACATCATCATTTAAAAATTCCTCTACATCATAATAGCATTTCTTGATCAATAATTTCTTTAGTTCTTTCCATCGATATACTATACCAACTAGATTTGCTGTCACGACCCGAAAAGTGGTCACGAAAATAAGAAAATAAGAGTTACGGAGACGGCTGTCGTTCAATTGTCTGCAATTATTATTGAACCTTATTTTATAGCATGTAAGTTATCTTTTTATATGAACATATTATTGTTTTGCGTGTACGTGTATAGTTGTGTAAGTATATGTAACCGCGACCACATTTTCGATGTCATTTTGTTCGTGACAGCTAATCTAGTTGGTATAGTATATCGATGGTTATTTCTTGAATTTACATAGAGGCATACATTTTAGCACATGAGGCAATTTATTGTAAATTCTCGGAGCATTTCCAAAGACGCTTTTATACATTAAAGAGGTTTTACATTTAATATGGCACAATTGATTTTCGTATTGGCTACGCATAGGGGTCTTCTTCATTGCAGATACCGAGCGATTCAGGCGAGCAGCATGCTTGTTTGCCAACTTAGTGGTATAAAAAAAACTAACGACGAAATCACTTTAAATGAAAATTGACGCATTTATTTCTATTCAGAAGATCTGTTGTTTGACAGCTATGTTGGCAGCAAGAAAAGACAATTGATGGTCTCTAAGCTGCGCGCAAAGTGACTCCTGATACAGCACGGTCTGCTTACTGCAAGAACACAACGCCATTAGCAGTTGGCGTTGCAATTACACAACGCCATTCGAAGCCAATTGCGTTAGTTGAGTGCGATCTTCTTTAAGGTCTGACCCACAGAGTACATACAAATTATCTGACCAAATTTTTGAAGATAGGAATCTAATTTCAGCGTCTCAGAGTTCAGCCTAGTACAGAGGTGGTACCAAGCTGTTATCTTCTATACTTATAATAAAACTGTAACAGGTCCAATTCTGTACATTGAAGATATTTTGAAAATTATTTTTGGAGGGCATTCTATAACCGATACTGAGGCCGAAAATGTATTTTTTTTAATTTTTGTCTGTCTGTCTGTCTGTCTGTCTGTCTGTATCACGGCTGAGCATCACGCCGAAACTACTGAATGGATTCAAATGAAACTTGGCATGATTTGAGATCTTTTTTTTTTTTTTTGGGAATGATAGACGCTGTTAGCCGCAGATGGCCATTGCAGCTTCACCGGACAATAGGAGGCGAGCGCTTGAAGCGCTCTAGCCTTTACGGCAGAAGTAGCGACGAGCACAAGGGCACCTCAGGGAGGCACGGCCTCGGCTTGGGCTGTCGCTTAAGAGAGGGCTGAGTTTACCACCGGTTCACAACGCGCCCCCACTGAGAAGAACCGGCAAGAAACTCAGTGGGGTGATGCACGTCGTTGCGGTCGCATACGTACGACCCTTCGGCCTCGCCGGCGAGACCGGTGTCTGATAGCTAGTGTAGCATACGGTTGTCGGGGAGGGGTCGGCGCATCCCGGTCCAATAGGACCGTCATGGGGTCAGGAGGGTCGAGCAGTACGTGCCGTGGTCTGCGGCGCGAGTCAGAAGGACTAGCGGCGTAATCGGCGGCGGCGCGGATTAAACTGTTCGCGTGACGGGACGCGGATTCAAAGTAGCGTTTCGACGCTTCTTTGAGGAACTTACGAAGGGGATCTAATTTGAAATCGGAATGCAGATCTACGTTCCGCATGTACCACGGGGCACCGACGGCGCGACGGAGGAAACGATTCTGGATAACCTGGAGGCTATCGATATGGGTGCGGGCGGCGTGCGCGAAAACTACACTCGCGTAAGTCATGATAGGGCGAATGCAAGCTTTGTATAATGTCAACTTATTTCTAAGCGACATTTTACTCCGCTTGCAGAGAAGGGGATACAGGCGACCTAATACGAAAGCCGCTCGATTGCGGACGGACCTAATGTGCGGGCCGAAAGTCATGCGGGAGTCCAAGGTGACTCCGAGGTACTTAACCTTCCTAGTCCAGGGGATAGGGCGATTGAATAGGGATATTGGGGCTAGTCGTCTGTTGGGCCGAAGGCTCCGCGCGGAGAACATATTGGCGGGTCCCCGGGAGAAGACCACCGCGGCACTCTTCTCCGGGTTCACCTCTATGCGCCACGTACGGAACCATTGACGGCTTGAAGAGCACGCGTCAAATAGGACATGTTCCTATGGGAATAATAGAGAGCGGTGTCATCCGCGTAAAGGGCGAGTTGGACTCTGCTCGAACGAGGAATGTCGTTCGTGAACAGGCTGAACAAGAGGGGAGAGAGCACGGAGCCCTGAGGGACTCCGGCCTGTATAGGATGAGGTGAAGAAAACGTACCTTCGACCCGGTATCGAAAGGTACGATTCGAGAGAAAGTCTCGTATGATGAGTACGAGCCTATCGGGGACTCCTAACTGGAAGAGCTTGTATATCAAGCCGTTGTGCCAGACCTTGTCGAAGGCCTTGGCAACATCGAAGAATAGGGCGCCTGTGTAGACGGGCTTGGGCTGGTTGAGCCCGGTCAGGATGTGCTCCGTGAGGCGGTGCACCTGGTGGACGCAAGAGTGTCTGGTTCGAAAGCCAAACTGCTCGTCGATAAGGATATCATTAGAACTGACAAAGTCTTTGAGTCTCGCTAATAGCAAGCGCTCATAGAGTTTGCCGAGAGACTTGAGAAGACTGATAGGCCGGTAGCTCGCAGGGCTGCTGCGAGGCTTACCCGGCTTAGGGATACCTACTACATCCGCGTCTTTCCATTCGGCAGGAAAGACGCAGTGGGACATGGCTGCGTCTAGAGATAGTCACTAAAAGACATATCAGATGGACAGGGAGAACCTTGAGAACGCGATTGGAGATGCCGTCGGAGCCCGGTGCTTTCTTCGGCTTAAGGCCTTTGATCAGGTCTTCCACCTCGGTTTGCGTGACCGGGGAGAGGGATTCGGTGGGAGGGAGTGAGGACCTGCGCTCTACTTCCCTATCCACAAGATCGAGGTGCGCCGGATCGACGGGAGCGGAGCTGGGTGTGCACTGACTCTCTAGAGAGTCAGCGAGAACCTCAGCCTTCTCGTCGTCCTCGAACACGGGTGGGTCGCCTGAAGGGCGGGTCAAGGGGGGCATGGTAGCTACGGTGTCGGTTTTGAGGGATCTCGCGAGCCGCCAGTAAGCCTGGTGTGACGGCGAGATCTCCTCTAGAAACCCTCCCCATCGAGCCTCCCTGAGTTCCGCGATGCTGCGCTTCACGTCCCTCTGCAAAGCACGCATGCGGACCCGATTGGCATCGGTGGGGTAGGAGTCGTACGCGCGAATAGCCGCGTTTTTAGCGCGGACTAATTCCTTAATGTCATCGGGCAGCTTGAAGCGCACAGCGTAAAAGTTGTCCGCTTCAACCTGCCGGGAGGACTGGCTGATGGCCGATTTGAGATGATCGGTGAAAGCGCCGATCGCTTGGTCGGTGTCCTGAGGGGACGAGATTTGCGCCGGGAAGCGGGCAAGATTCGGAGAGTCGGCATCGGCTAGACAGGTGTTTAGCTGATGCCAGTCCAGAACGGTCCGGCTGGGAAATGGGCGGCGGACCTAGTTCCATTAGGACCGGTCGGTGGTCAGAGTCTAGCTCATGGAGAACCTCTAAGGAGCGCAACCGGAGGGTCACGCCCTTCAGGAGGGCCATGTCTAAGACATCGGGGCGGTGATTGACATTATTGGGATAATGGGTCGGGCGCATAGGTGCGATGACGTCAAAGTCGAGAACGTCGACCAAGCCGTCGAGGCACCTGCCGTTGCCGGTGGTGACGTTACAATTCCACCTGACATGCTTGCAGTTGAAGTCGCCGGCCAGAATGACCGCGTTGTCCAGGTCAAGGAGTGACTCGATATCACTCCTGAGGGGCCGCTTATCAGGTGGAAGATAGATAGAGGCTAGATAGAGAGATCTTACTACGAGGTAGGACATAGGATACTTTTTATCCCGTAATCTAGCACGGTTCTTTAGGGAGAGGGGATTAAAGTCAAAATGGGTACTTGGTTATACGCTTGGTCAGATTTTATCAATTTTTCTTTATAATATAATAAATATTAGTAAGGGAACACTCATAACGAGTTGTTACCAAGGTTTTGTAATCGATCGGGTTAAGCAACGTTAGGTAAGGTCATTAAATAGATGGGTGACCGTTTAACGCCATTTGAACTAAACGGGTCCGTGCTTCGGAGAGCAAGTAAAAAGTAGGTCCCAGTTTTTAACCGACTATAAAAAAGGAGGTTATGTATTCGATGCTAATGTCTGTTATTAAAAGTTTAGTTAACGTAAAAATAGTGCAGGCGGAGCTGCATGTGTCAGCTAGTAATTCCTAAGATAACGCCAAGTCTTTTATTATAAAGGACATCGGAGCCTTGACTTGGTATTAGCCGTCTTTTATCAATAAAGCGAGAAATGGCTTGCTATTAAGGTCGGGTACTATCATAGGTATTTATACAAGTATAGTAGAATATAGTACTATAAACTGGTTTAAGTCTGTCCAGGCTTAAGGACTTAAGCTATTTATTCTTCTTAATCATTATTACGTCGTGACGGAAGTCAACGCCTTGAGTTATTAGGTTTTTAGTAATACATACACACATCAACATATTTGAGACGAATCCAGAACATGGTAGATCATCTGGCTTTACCTTTTTTAACCGACTTCAAAAAAGGAGGAGGTTCTCAATTCGTCTGTATATATATTTTTTTTTTATTATATTTTTTTTTGTTTATTTTTATTTTTACTCAAATCGATATAAAAGCTAAAATTTCCTCGATCATTCTTACCATGTTATGTATGTGTGATGGAAATGTGTAATCTAAAAATAATAATATTGTAGATAGGGTATATATAGGTGATGTAGCGGAGGTGAGCTAATTAACACAACTAGAATCAGTAGCACACCACCCACGAAAGCATTGATAGTGTCACTTCATTTGAATTTTATTGAATAATTGCATCAAAACAATCGAAAATACAATTAAAGTAAGGTGTGGTAGGACTAACATACTTTACTGTCGGACAGACAAACTGTATTTTTGTGACTTAATTTTATGCCCTACCTTTAAGACAGTAATGCCACTGGTACATTAACACTATAAGCTTATATAAAACAATGAATACATTACCGTAATCTGGAACAGAAATTTTGAAGAAATTGTGAAATAGGTAAAACTGGTAGTCTTAACCCACCACACAGGGTAAGACTGTCAGTGATCTATTTTATAAAAAATCGTTCACCAAATAGAATTTTTGAAAATAAATCATGTTTATAACAAGTAAATCAAGTAAAAGATAACTCTATCGCAACGTTACAGCGTTAATTTTTGCGGCAATTAGAGTAAATAGTTATCCGGGGTAAGTCTGACATACAATCGAAAACAGGGGTATAAAACCTTTGACTTGTTTTTTTTTATCGACATCAAAACCTCATTGTCACTATGAAATAGTTCAGCGATTAAAGTATAAAGAAGAGCAAACACAAACACTCACAAACTTTCCTTTAAACAATATAGGAAGCTTTCGAAAGAATGCATATGCACATTTATAAATGCGTATGTATCTCTGTCTCTCTGTTGTCATCAATTTTCTTAATTGTATACGTGAGTAAAAGCGCGGGACGTCGCTAGTAGGGTTATTACATTGATATACTATCTATATATCGATGGGTTATTACAATTAGTTTTTCTAGGTAGCAACTAATAATTATTTTTTAGCACCTAGTTAAAGCCGATACCAGCTTTGAAAATGTTTACAATATCTGATTTGGGGCAAGACTAACATACGTTTGTCTTGCTCCTATTAAACTGATAGTCTTCCCCCACTTTGACATTTTTATGTTATGGTTTTATTTTGTTAAATATTATGGGAAAGTTATTTGTTTTATGTGATAATAACAAGATAATTTTAAACTCGATGTTGCTATGATGCTACTTACAGCAAAGATATCTCAATTTAACATTTAATATCACAAATATTTTAATGTTTTTTCAGGCTACCAACTAGCCATTTTTTTTCTTACAGCTGACATTTTAATTGTGTGATATTGGCCAAATAGTCCAGCAGAAGTGACAACTGTGTTTTGAGCCGAGAACCATTTCATGATAACTGTTTTATCGACAAGTTAAATTGGAATAAAACGCAGAAGTTTTCGAGTTATTTGAAAGTGACAGTCTTACCCCGGTGACAGTCTTACCCCACCTTACTATATGTAAATTATCCAAATACACAAAAAAAATTTCTAGAAATCAATAAATCACATTTCATTCGTTAATATAAATTAATTCTGTGCCACTTTTAATCGTCGATTGCTTAGTAGGTAACGTATCTATTACATATAATATCATTGTACCTATATATAAACAATGGTATAAACACATCAACTAATCAATACATATATAGATATTATGTATTTATAATTGGCGAGACAAAGTAAGCTACTTAGGTATTATTTAATAAGCAGTATTTTGAGTGTTCGTCATATTTCTGTAACGAGGGGCTGTATTTTGGACAGTTTAATTGTATTCTTTATGTCAGATCCGTTAGGGTTTCATTTACTTTGCTGATAACGAGCGATAAATTTAGAACGCCATAGAGTTATATCAATCTGGATATGTCTTAGATAATTAAGATCGAGATGACAAATATGCCCCTAGTGTTAATAGAAAAAGAAGAAGTTTGGTTAATATAGGTCGAATATCTATTTTTGTTTCGCACCTACTCCTCGAGGCCAGGCTACCTACGGAGACCAGACCCTTTGAAGATTTCCTCCCCGACGACGGCAAAAAAGGTAGCTTTCTACTACGCGCAACTTGGACAGAGATCTACAGTAAAACATAATTTATGATGTTGCGTTTACGGGGTCCTCTAACAATAGTTTTCTTACTTTTCTTACCAGGGCGATAGAAGGGACTTTCTCATCCAGGCACTCTAGATCACAAACTAAGGTTATAGCGCAAAGGAATCTCGGCACGCGATTCGGAAATTATCCGCGGCGCTTGGCGTGTCGTCCTAATTCTGCTACCGCCGTTCACCTCTGCTACCCTGGTCTCCGCTCACCTAGTTTCGGCTGTAGGGCATACACCCCGAACACGTGTCACGCTCGGACAGAATAATAAATTTGTATATGTATTTAAAACGACCTCACTAATTATTAAATTGTACCTACATACTTAAACTACGAACTTAAACATTTTGCTGTTTAAACGTGTGTAATGTAAGTTTTTGAATTACCGTCCAGGTAGGTACCACCGCAGTGTCAGATATTCTGCCGCCAAGCAGCAGTGTGTAAATATTGCTGTGTTCCGGTGTGAAGGGCACTGTAGCTGGTGAAATTTACCGACACAGGACATTTAATAACTAATGTGACAGGTGGGTATAGGCAGGTGTGTCGCTTACTATCAGGCAAACGTCACTAGGTGTAAAAAAAAGTTTCAAATATCGTCCGTCAAAAGGCAGCTAAATGTGAATTGATATTCAATTTAGTTATTTATTACGACAAAAAAGAAACAAATTAAACGCGACGATAGATCGAGCTGTTTAGCTTGTTTTAATAAATGTATGTACGGTTGTGTTAATAAATGTAAATAGTTTTAATGTAGACAAATAATCAAATATTAAAAAAGAAGTGTTCTAATTTCAAAAATACGAGTTATTGTCTCGTAACGGTAGTTTCCTGTCAATTAAGAATGTAATTACGGTAGTAAATATTACATTCGATGTTTTAAAGTAAATTAGTGATATTCCCTTCATATTTAATGAAAATGTTTTGCTGGCGAATGGTTGCCATAACAAATAATTAATAGTAGTAGCTAGTAGTGTAGTTTCAACTATAATTAGGAAATACCGGTGAGTCACCAAGGCTGGGCTTTCCTACTCACGTACATTTTTAACGTTATTATTATTTACATTGTGGATGGTCATTGCAATTAATTGGGAAATTGTTTCCATATTACAATCACGTATAAGTAGGCTAAGTACTAGCACCAAAACATTATTTTCAGCTTTATAGGATGCATTTTGAAGAGTGTATGCAGGAATTACATGACTTGATTCCACCATCCCCCTTCTATCATCGGACGACGAGACGCACGGCACCCACACACTCTTATGTGGTGAACGTGCCTTCAGTCTGAACTAAGCGATTTGCTTCGTCATTTATAATAAGGACAGCTAAAGGACTGGATGCCTGTGTCAGTTTTTCCACTCGATCATAATGTGGGTGTCTTCAAGGCTAGATGGAATAGGCCTTTAAAAAGCTCCTCCGGAGTCGCTGGACGCTCGGGGTGTGGGCCCTTTGAGCGTCCATTGAGTACGGCGGCGACTCCGAGGAGGACGGCGGTGGGGTTGCGACCCCCGTCCCCGTGAGCAACGTGACTGGTTCCCGGGGGGCTACAACGCGCCCCCCGGCGGTGGGCTCAAAGGCAAGGCACTGAGGGGCCCCTGGTGCAGATCCCACCGGAGAGCCCTGGGGTCCCCCCTTTCATGTGCCGATGCGACAGCCTCGGGGGTTTTAGTGGGTAAGAATCCCACATACCCCGGTCGAGCCTCATGCGACCATAGCGGCCAATATCAGATCAGCCATCTTCGCGGGAGATATTATAGTGCACAAGTGATTGCGTAGTCACAACTGCACTCTCTCTTCCTTTACTGTCACAATCCGATGGGACGAAAGACCGACACGACTTTGACTTACTTTCCGGACAGGTCCCAGCCAGTAAGGAAGTGGATGTTCCCCCCGGGATTTGAACTCGCGACCTCCGGTTTGCAAAGCAAACGGTTTCCCGCTGCGCCACGGAGGCTACAGTACGCATGACTACCTATCAGAACTAACTGCTCTGTAAAAAAGGACGTAAAAAGTAACCTAACCTAAAAGTATTCTTATTGCTTTTAATTTTTTGTTATGTTGTTAAAAACAAATTCGTCCTTCCATAGTTACTAAGGTTTTTCTATTATTTGTCTGCTTAATTCGCTGACTTTTATTGTAATTATCTTCACTTTGAACAATCAATTCGTGGAAACTGTTATGCCACCACACGCTATATACATACACTCACCATATACAGTGGCACATTCACACTTCCCAATGATAATGCTCTTATATGTATGTTAAAAATTCGAACTTTGATTAGCGATTTGTATTCCAAGATACAGGCTTCGTCTAGTTTGGGATCCCATGGTCATTTTTAAAGTCATTCGATGGTCCACAATAGTATTAAATTAAACGGATCTGTTAATTTTGTTGTTAATAAAGAACTTTTTATTATTAAATGTAATGTAAAAGCTGTATATATTAAATGTAATGTAAAGGTTATACCTAGACTTTTTAGAGGCTTGCGTGGAGAAGGAGCCAACACGTAGAGCTTCTAGCTTATATGTAGTGAAAAAATAAATAATTGTTTATCACACACAATTATTTTACACAATTATTTTTTTAGTGTTAATGTGGTGGCATCGAGGCATGCCACCACATTAACACTATCACTTCCAAGGGCTTAGTGGTTTAATCCCTTAAATCCTTAAAGCTAAATTATATGAAAATCACAGAACACCATATCGTACTCGAGATAAAATCGCAACGTTGCAAAATAAAAATAGTACAAGAGCTTAAAATTGTATTACTTTTAATACAACACAATAACCACAAGACTTTCACGTAACCATATTGTTTCTTTTTTCATTATCATCGGAACAATAAGCGGGCAAAAAATAAATCGATCTCTCAAAAAAGTCGGGCCGGTGGCAGTCGGGTCATGGGAACAGGAAGTTTCAAGTGGTTGTAATTCGAACGCGGGAAGCGGCCGCCGGATGCCGCGCCGCAGCCTCCGCGCTCTGTGCAACGCGTACTTACCTATATGAGAACTAGCTATATGCTAGTGGCTCACCTGTGTCATATTGTCCCCAAAGAGGACGGATTGTACCTGTGTTTTTTGACGGGCTCCTTGGTACAGTGGTAGAAATACTGGCTGCTATCTAAAAGGTCGTAGGTTCGATTCCCATCCTTTTTTATATTTTTTGTTTATACTACCAAGGTGGCAAGCAAGCGTATGGCCCGCCTGATGGTAAGCAGTCACCGCAGCCTAGAGACGCTAGCAACATTAGAAGAGAATCACTAGCGCGTTGTCGACCCTTAAGACATTAGATAATTAGATATTAAGTCTTTGTGTCCGGTAATTTCACCAGCTACAATGCCCTTCACGCCGGAACAAAGCAATGCTTACACTGATGCAAAATATCTAACACTACGGTGGTACCTACCTGAACGGTTCCTTGCACAAGGAACCTATTAAAATATCCTGAATAAACATTTGTGTGATTAATATAGATTAATCACACAAATGTTTATTCAGGATATTTTTGTTATTTTTTTGTTAGTTGGTGGAAAAAATAAGTTTATCAGTTGTCCGTTTGCAACAGCTCTCTGCCTATTTTGGGATCAGACGGTCGTGTGTGTCACAGGATCTTATTTCTTTTTTCTGTTATTTACCCTTAATAACTCATAAAGCAAAATAACGGTATTCTTAGGGTGACTTCAAATTGGCAGCGCGGCGACAGCGCTGCTTTGTAAATGCATATAAATCAAAAATGCGCGCTGCAGTCGCACTTCAAACTTGAAGTCACCCTTAGTGTAGAAGTTCTTTTCTGTGTATAATATTAAACTAGATTAGGTGTTACAGTCCGAAAAGTGGCACATAGAAATAGCGCCTTGTGTCGCTATTTATTTTCAAGCCACAGGCTGACAAAATTATTTTTGCCGATAGGAGTGTCGCTACTGTCTATATGAAACTGTCAAACTATACGTCATTATCATAATAAAACCGTTTGTTCACGTTTCCGCCACCAGCACAGATAAGTCCGCGACCACCGCGACCGCCTTTTAGATGTAATTTTGTTTGTGAACGTTTAATTAATATAATACTTAATAATATTAAATCGATGGTTATAGGATATTGAAGTCACAGTTCTGAATCGTACATGGATAAGCAATTATATTATTGTTTTAATATGATACGTAAAAATATTAGATATTCATGTAAATAAAAAAAAAATATAATAAACAGGCGTGTGTCTGCGGCTTTAGCTCGATATTGTTGACGGTTGCTAGGCAACGGCTCAGATACACGTGTATTCCAATCCAAGGACGGCGTGGCCCCTAGATCTAGGCTCCTGTGAATTTATGCTGCCCGGGTGTTTGTATAGGAGCCATTCTCTGGGATGAATTGAAAATAGGAATAATCTAGATAATAGGATTTGGTAGACTTTGTAATCACAAGTGGGTCAGTTATACTTTGTTGTAGGAATATTTTTGCTGCTTAAATAGGACTTCTGATTGTTATTTCTGCCTACACCACAAAGTGCTTGCCGTGATGATATACTCGAAAGCCTTAAACCAACATTGTAATCAATCTCATAGGCCAACTGTCCCATTGAAAGCGACACAGCATCCTCAGGATGCTCCTGCAACCTGACACCTTGTCACTGCGATCAGATCATTGCTGACTAATCATATTTTTTTTAGTAAATATGAACCTTATAGGAAAGAAATAAAAGTGAATCGTAAAGTGATTAAGTTTTGAGAATGTAGAGTTATTTTTGTTCTATTTAATAGCTACATTTTGTGTTGCTGGTACGTAGGGCTGCCACGTGCACCATTTTTTTTATTTATTTAAATTTAACCGACTTCAAAAAAGGAGTTTCTGTATCTTTTTTTAGATAATTTTCTTTGAAGTCGGTTATTATTTTATCTAAAAATAGTTTATTTCAACCTAGTTAACTGTAAGCGAAACGCCTGCCTAAAGACCGTTGCATAGCACAGCCGCTGCCGCTCGTCACCCCTGACATTAGTGTTTAAGTGTCTAGTGTCCGGTTACACAGCATTTTTTACTTGTAGTTAGTTTTCTCAATATAATTTATAAAATCAAGTTGTCTTTAAAAATATATGTATACGCAGTCTAATAACTGACTGTACTAATCAAACACCTTCTAGTTTTTGAAGTTGTCTGAAATAAAAATAAAACTAAGATACTACGTTACGGGCGGGGCCCACATTTCTCGCAGAACCGATAACCGATGGCGAAGAAAGGTTCTCGAGTGGCGGCCACGAACCGGAAGATGTAGCGTAGACAGCCCTTCCACTAGGTGGACTGACGACATTGTGCGCGTCGCATGTAACCGATGGGTGCAAACAAATAGCCATTTGTCGTTCATTGTAGCCTTCGAAAGGGGAGGCCTATATTCAGCAGTGGACGTCTTCTGGCTGGTGATGATGACACCGTTGACGAAAAGTTCCGTCCTAGTCGACGTTTATAGACTACTTGCGTATTGCATATAGTTCACCGATAAACTAGTTTATTCGTTGATGACAGAAAACCGTCCAAAAAATCAGTTTGGTAGTGTAACGTTCTTTTATTAAAAAAAATCTTAGCTAAAACTAGAAACGCTTTTAATTAAATATCTCCTATTTAACGAGTATTAACATTTAATACAACAGAAAATCATGAAGTATCAACCCTAATCTGTTCAGCAGATGGCACAATATTTTGAACAATCCGGTGATATACACCTCTTGAGCACGATCTCACGTTTTTCTCATAATTCTGAGCGGAAGTGATCCATATTTAAGTACGCAGGTGTTGGCTTATTGTGTCCAAACAAGAGAGAATTAGGGCATGGCGGGAACTTCTACTCCATCATAATATAGACATTTGAAGGCACTATGCTTAAGTGGCATTCGTGGGCTTTTTGTGATGTTGTAGCCTCCGTGGCGCGGGTTAGAATCCCACGGGGAGCAACTTAGTGTAGTTGTTCCTTACAGGATAGGATAATGCAGACCGATCACATGATTGCCTGTAAAGTAAGATGAACCATTCGTCAAATGGGCATGTAAAAAGTCGGTCCTGCTGATCTGTCTCCGGTTGTGTCGGTTTTTCATCCCATTGGATTGTAAGAGGTAAAAGGAAGAGAGTGCACTTGTGTCTACGCAAGCACTTGTGCACTATAATATCTCCCGCGTAGATGGCTGATCTTGCGAAAAGATTGGCCACTGTGCATTGTCGTATCGACCTACTGGCCCTTATTATTATTGGCCGAATTCACGGAGGATGGCGAACAACAGCTAACGCTGATATATAATCATGCCACCTTCATTATAGGATAGGCAGGCAGAATCGAAACAGCCAGTTTCTACACGCTTGGACCTTTATAATAAGCCTGAGACTCTGGAATTAAGACGTGATTGTTGTAAGTTTATAAGGATAGTGATTTGGCGTTACCCTCGGGGTGTCCGGGTAAGAATAGCACCCAGTGGCGTGCACAGAGGGTAGGCAAAAAAAATTATGCTGCTTGTTTAACCTATTTTAAGTATGCTAGTATACCATTTCAAATATCCATAAGCTAGCAAATACTATAGACATATTAATTTGCATTTCAAAACATTAATAAGTTTATTCAGCGGCTCCATATTGACAAAAATACTTTGCCTACCCTAGGATTCCTCTGAGCAATCTTAATTTGAAAAAATCTTAGTTTTGACATGAATTAACGTATTTTTTTTAAATGTAAATGGATATGTTGGTAATATTGATTAATTTAAGGATATTTGTGATTGAACACAAACAAATAGCTTAAAACAAAAACAACTAGCAGATATTTTTGCCTGCTTTCTGTGCACGCCACTGATAGCACCCTTCCACGCCACTGATAGCACACTTTCTGTGCACGCCACTGATAGCACCCTTCCACGCCACTGATAGCACACTTTCTGTGCACGCCACTGATAGCACCCTTCCACGCCACTGATAGCACACTTTCTGTGCACGCCACTGAGAGCACCCTTCCATCTCCTCCCGTTGGATGTCCGTAAGAGGCGACTAAGAGAAAACAAGAAGACGGACAGCACCGTCTTTCTATTGCATAAACTACCACCTATACTGCGATCCTCAAGCTGCCTGCTAAGTGTGGGGATTATGGCGGACCCCCCCCCCCCCCCCCACTTCTAAGAGGGAGGCTTTTTGTTCAGCAGTGGACGTATTTCGGCCGGCTGATGATGATTTGGTGAGAGAAGGCGATCCCGACGCACCTAGTTTACAACAATCTTTATTTGTTAACGGCCGGTCCCAATACTCTACCGCCGATAGCAATCTCAGATAAAAAGTAACAATATGACACTTGACATTCATTTTCTTATCTCTAGTAAGCTTCAAAGTCTCGAAGCTAGATCAATAGTAAAGACAGATATTTCTATCTTTGTTTATTGAAACGGAAATACTTATGTCATAAAACTATTGATGGTAACAATTGTAAGTTATAGTAAGAGATAGATAGGATATTGGAACTGGCATTAAACCAACTGTCTGCAGAGATAGTTTGTATGTATTTACTTACCTACATACGTACGCTGCTGTCGCTAGTGTCTGTTGCTACTCCAAATTTTAGGAAAATATATTAAAGCCTTATGCCATAGGTCCAAATTTATAATGACATTTATACTATCGGCAATGCCCAAGAAACGTATGTGTTTACACTTGAAAGACATTACCTTCCTTCTGAGATCAGTCGGCTAAAAACACGCGCACGCCCTTCGACTTGCGGCACAAAATACTGAGAGTACAGAAGGCAAGCTTCATACAACGGGCGTTCGAACAACAGACACATAGACAGCGCTCACGCACAAGGCTAGAGCGCTTTAAGCGCTCGCCTCCTATTGTCCAGTGAAGCTGTAATGGCCATCTGCGGCCAACAGCGTCTAACATTCCCAAAAAAAGAACAAAAAAAAAAGCGCTCACGCACACGATATTTCGGATTAGTGCGAGCGAATTATTTTAGTTATTGTTAGTTTTTATTTCCGTTCTTCCAGTTTTATTCTCAGCAGTCAATCAAAAAACTGGATACTAGTGCCACTATCACGATAGTTTTTTCGCATAAGCCAAAGTTAATAACCCTAGCGCGACCGCCGAGCGTAGGTATGAAAAGCGAGGTACATTCATGAGCGTGCCTTCTGTACTCTCAGTATTTTGTGCTTGCGGGTTGCATACCTTCTTGGGTAGCACGTAGTACATATCGCAATACCTCGTTTGCCTATGGACAGGCAGGAGCATATACTCTTGTCTATGGGCAGGAGCAGGAGGAGGAGGTCCCTTTAGCATTTTGATTTCTGTAATGTTTACACTTTGCTTTTATGAGTCAGAATATCACACTGTGCCGGTACTAAACTAATCTCGCATAAATACCTACCACTAAGGCCTATGCATGCCGCGTCGATACATACCCGTTTAAAAAACAGTGTCCAAAGGCTCTTAGTTACAATTTCTAGATATTTTCCTAGGCATATATTTCAGGGAATTCCGTTTAATTGTTTGTAGCTAATTGGCTAATTAGTGTTAATCTTCTATCGTGGGCGTAGTAAGTATTCGTAGAAATGGCTACGGGCTACGATAATCGTAGCGCAACGGATCTAGTAATGCTTACTTTTTTAGGTGTCGGGATAAGTATTAGTTTAATGTAAATGTGTGTCCTTCTCTGAAGAAAGTACCATTTATGTATTCGTATCGGTTGCTATAGTACAGACTCTGCCTATTTTGGGATCAGATGGCCGTGTGTAGATTAGATATTATGTTTATAGCTAAACGTATACAGGGTGCCGAAGTAAATAGTTTCAAGCTTTAAAAGGGTGGTTTAATTCACGATACACTACCGCCGTGAAGGTGGTAACTGGTAACCTGTGGTTAATATGTCGGGTCGTGTCGTTCTTCGGTCCTAACTGATTGTGATATTTAAGGAAAAGATACTGTCTCTTGTGTCTGTCCAAAAATATCTCCTACGTAGTTGGCTTGTTTCATTTAAGGAAGAGAGAGAGTAATCATGTGTCTCATCTCATCATCAGTCTCCAATATCTCCTACGTAATTAGCGTAAACCTGTGTCTGCCCTATAATATCTCCTACGTGGTTGACTTGTGAGATTTAAGGAAGAGAACGTAACCCTGTGTCTGCCCTATAATATCTCCTACATGGTTGACTTGTGAGATTTAAGGAAGAGCGTAAACCTGTGTCTGCCCTATAATATCTCCTACGTGGTTGACTTGTGAGATTTAAGGAAGAGCGTAAACCTGTGTCTGCCCTATAATAATATATCCTACATGGTTGACTTGTGAGATTTAAGGAAGAGAACGTAACCCTGTGTCTGCCCTATAATATCTCCTATATGGTTGACTTGTGAGATTTAAGGAAGAGCGTAAACCTGTGTCTGCCCTATAATATCTCCTACGTGGTTGACTTGTGAGATTTAAGGAAGAGCGTAAACCTGTGTCTGCCCTATAATATCTCCTACGTGGTTGACTTGTGAGATTTAAGGAAGAGCGTAAACCTGTGTCTGCCCTATAATAATATATCCTACATGGTTGACTTGTGAGATTTAAGGAAGAGAACGTAACCCTGTGTCTGCCCTATAATATCTCCTACATGGTTGACTTGTGAGATTTAAGGAAGAGCGTAAACCTGTGTCTGCCCTATAATATCTCCTACGTGGTTGACTTGTGAGATTTAAAGAAGAGCGTAAACCTGTGTCTGCCCTATAATAATATATCCTACATGATTGACTTGTGAGATTTAAGGAAGAGAACGTAAACCTGTGTCTGCCCTATAATAATATATCCTACATGGTTGACTTGTGAGATTTAAGGAAGAGAACGTAACCCTGTGTCTGCCCTATAATATCTCCTACATGGTTGACTTGTGAGATTTAAGGAAGAGCGTAAACCTGTGTCTGCCCTATAATATCTCCTACGTGGTTGACTTGTGAGATTTAAGGAAGAGCGTAAACCTGTGTCTGCCCTATAATAATATATCCTACATGGTTGACTTGTGAGATTTAAGGAAGAGAACGTAACCCTGTGTCTGCCCTATAATATCTCCTACATGGTTGACTTGTGAGATTTAAGGAAGAGCGTAAACCTGTGTCTGCCCTATAATATCTCCTACGTGGTTGACTTGTGAGATTTAAAGAAGAGCGTAAACCTGTGTCTGCCCTATAATAATATATCCTACATGGTTGACTTGTGAGATTTAAGGAAGAGAACGTAACCCTGTGTCTGCCCTATAATATCTCCTACATGGTTGACTTGTGAGATTTAAGGAAGAGCGTAAACCTGTGTCTGCCCTATAATATCTCCTACGTGGTTGACTTGTGAGATTTAAGGAAGAGCGTAAACCTGTGTCTGCCCTATAATATCTCCTACGTGGTTGACTTGTGAGATTTAAAGAAGAGCGTAAACCTGTGTCTGCCCTATAATAATATCTCCTACATGGTTGACTTGTGAGATTTAAGGAAGAGCGTAAACCTGTGTCTGCCCTATAATATCTCCTACGTGGTTGACTTGTGAGATTTAAAGAAGAGCGTAAACCTGTGTCTGCCCTATAATAATATATCCTACATGGTTGACTTGTGAGATTTAAGGAAGAGAACGTAACCCTGTGTCTGCCCTATAATATCTCCTACATGGTTGACTTGTGAGATTTAAGGAAGAGCGTAAACCTGTGTCTGCCCTATAATATCTCCTACGTGGTTGACTTGTGAGATTTAAGGAAGAGCGTAAACCTGTGTCTGCCCTATAATAATATATCCTACATGGTTGACTTGTGAGATTTAAGGAAGAGAACGTAAACCTGTGTCTGCCCTATAATAATATATCCTACGTAGTTGGCTGACCTAGTCAAAGGTAAGCCGTTGTGACCCAGCCGTTTTTCTTGTCCCAGCTGTCTGTAGACAGTCAGATTGCACTGCCTCTTGAGCCCGGTAATTCTACTAGCTACAGTGCCATTTACCCCGAAACATTGCAATGTCTACACATTGCTGTTTGGCTGCAGAAAATCTGACACTGTGATGGTATCTATCTAGACGGGCCGTTCTAAAAGGAACCTAGATTAATTACTATTTGGTTCAGCCATAGTTTACGTGCTCACGTTAGTTACGGGCTAGTTATTATCCTGCAGTAGGGTATCGACAGACTTAGCACGGCGTGCAAACTATAATATATTAATATAATCTTATTTTATAACGTATATTTTCTTATTTAAATAAATAAAACGAAGTTTCGGTGTTGAAATACGTCATACTTCACTATCTGTCAAGACTTGCAGGTCGTACTGGGCCTGGTGGTGTTGGGTTGGTGTGTTGTATAGTGTCGTGGTATGGCTGCCTGTGCTAGCTCGGTTAGGTTAGGTTAATATTATTAGGCCAACCGCACACTGTCGATAATATTATCAATATTTTACAACTCGTGCAACTGTGCACCTCGCTGGTTATCGACGTCACAGTGCCAGGTGCACACTTACGTCGCAGGGGTTGTAGAATATTGACAATACGAGTATTATTGACAGTGTGCGGCTAGCCTTAGGGATTCAATCGTGTTTGTTGAAATGAAACATTCAATTTCGAAAGTTATAGTTTATATTAGATTTATAATAAGATATGTAGTCTACAAAATTTCACAAATTTTCACAACGTTATTTGAACCTAAAGCGTCTACCCATTTTATTATGAAAATAAAATTATCGAAATCACTGGATATCTACGCACCGCGGGGGCTGATTTTACGCAACCATTATTTTTAAAATATAATCTAATAGGCAGTTATTTTATCCTCGCGTATCTTTACATGAGTATGTCAAAAACTAATAACGGTAAAAAAATAAAAAAATATCCAATCCATAAAAGCAGTCCCCGGTGAACACAACACAATGTCGCTCTCTTACACGCACTAAATATTTGTTATCATTATATTTAACTAGAGTTATACAGAATAATGATTCCTATGAAATATAATTATGCATTCTTTAAATTTATTCAATAATATAATAATAATAATACTTAATAAGTATCAATAGGTAATGGTTAGTCAATGTCTTACTACAGACTACTATAGTTTATATAATAATGAATGAGTCGTATTATTTCTTTATCATTTATTACTTTAAATTTATTAGTCGATATCATAACCACTAAACGAACATACTGCAGCCTCGGCCCGACTGCGGGCGCACGTAATCACAAAAAAACATCTACAACACATAAAATAATAATCAATAATAATAATCGTACAGATAAAAATCATTCATAAAAACATTACAATAAAAATCTAAACATTAAAACACGCTTAAAACAAACATTATATTAATATTATCATAATCATAGTGTGTACGTATGTATAATATCATTTAAGCGAATAATCGTATAGTCAAAAATAATGTGAGCATGGCGCGCGGGGGAGCGGGGCGGGCGGTGGTGCCGGCGGCCGGCACGTCACGGCGGCCGGCGCCGGCGCATTCACTAGCGGACCTAACATTAGCTAGCGGCGCGCGGGGCGCCGCGATTACCTACAAACAACAACATTGGCTACTCACACTCCAACACAACGGCCGCGCGACCCGCTCCCCGCGCCGCCCGTCCCTCGCCTATTATATTATCATTATAATATCTTAATACTTTACGCTATTACGTTAGGTAAGCTTTATAAATTTTTCGATTTCTCATTTACGCTATCAATAATAATAATTATACAACTTTTTTTAAATTTTATGCATTTTTTTCGAAATTCTATCGTAACGTACTTCGACTCTCTCTGCGGCGTCGGGCGCGGCGCGGCGGCGCGCGCTCGACGACCTAATAAAAAACGTTCATAATAAGAAAATATATCGTGAACAACTCTGCCGACTTAAGATAGGTACGGCGCGGCGGACGGGCCGTGCCGGCGAGGCGCCGACTTTGGCACCAGGATTTCGATTACGCGATTTTTTCTTTTTTAATATTTTTATAACGATTCGAGTAAAAAAGATCCCTGCGACGAGAGCGCGCGGCTCGTCGGCGTCGCGGCGGGCGCGCGGCCGCCTTACGAGATGATGCGGATCGCCTGGTGCGCCGGCGACGAGCACGCGGGGCACGGCGCGCCGCCCGCCGCCAGCCGCTGCGCGCACTCCAGGCAGAACAGGTTGTGGCCGCACGGCACCAGCGCCGCCGCCACGCCGCGCTCCCCGCACACGGCGCACGCCCGCGCGGGCGAGGCCGCCGGCGAGGGCCGCGTCGGGCCCCACGCCCACACGCCCGCCGCGCCGCCGCCCGGCGACTCGAACGACGGCGACTCGCCGAGCCCCTCGTCGCGCTCCGTCGACGACCAGATGCCGAGCAGGTCGCCGAGCCGCGCGGAGGACCCGCTCGATGAGCACGAGCCGGCCGACGAGAAGGCGGCCTCCTGCTCGGGCCGCAGCAGCGAGGCGAGCCCGGCGCGGTACAGCTGCGCGAGCGGCTCGCCGTCGGACGGCGGGGGCGCACCGCCACCTCCCGCCGCACCCGTGCGCAGGGCGATGTGAGCCTCGATCTCCTTGCGCGCCGCCTCCACGCTCTCTGGCAGCCCGGTCACCTCGAACACGGGCTCGCGCTCGCGGGACGGCGTCACTATGTATGTGTGCGTAGTGTGCTGGATGCGTTTGATGGTGGCGCCCTTGGGGCCGACCACGAGCCCGACCACGCGGTAGGGCACGCGCACCTGCGCGGTCACGTGACCGGGCGCGCCCGCCGGCGGAGGCGGGGCAGCGCCGCACTTGCGCGACGCGCGGATCTGGGAGAAGTGCTCGGCCGCCGAGAGGATCTCGCGCTTGGCGCGCGCGACGTCCTCCTTGCGACCGGTGACCACGAACACCGGCTCCTCGCCGCGGACCGGTGTCTTGATGTATGTGTTTGTCTTTGCGCGCAGGGCTTTTATCTTGCAACCTGTAACAAAATAGACATATTTATTAGTGAAATGACCGCTATGTAATATAATAGTGCCCAACGTGAGACACTCAAAATTCTATTTGTATTTGAAACGAAATTCATAGCGGTCATGGCCTTGTACGGCGCTGAAGGCCGTTGGCTAATGTATATTTGAGGATTGATGAAGTTGGTGCGAGCATGTTCTGTTCGGTGGAGTCGATGTGACCCGCGAGACAGCCCCCTTCCCCGTGCCGCAACGCCAGACGCCTAACTATATGAATATTGAATACGTTATCCGTCAGCGTCACTCGGCGTCAAGCCAGCCAGCAGACAGGACGTATTTATACCGATCCATGTGCTACGGCTACATAGGTCTTTATATAATTTGACTTTTCAACGTAAACCCTTTTTAAAATATACTATAGTTGTGATAAAACTCTATACTATTTGGACATAAAAAATTAGACGGCAACTGTATCACATTAGGTTATGCTTTCCTTCACCAACGCGTGTTGTCCTCAACGCTCTGTCCCTGTCCCTCCTGCCACAATGCGCCAAAACATGGCAAAGTAGCGAGCAGCATCCGCGGCCGTCTGACTCGGTTAGGACATGACCGGAATCTTATTAACGTCTACAATACTGTGCCACTAGAACTGTGCACTTGTTTATCAATTATTTGAAGGAATAAACTTTACAGTAAACTTATTATAGTGCATCTTTATTTGTGGCGAGTAAGTAAAAAACCTCAATCAAACATTTTTCTGAGTAGACAGATATTTTAATGGTGAACAAAGGTCCTAAATCTTACTGGTTAGTCTAAATAAAAAACGATGTGATGTGATTGCTACGTTTTGTACCTCAAACACTAGATGGAGTTACTAGATTAAACTGTACCCATATACGATTATTAACATCTTAACTAGCCATATCTTGTGCATACTTAGTGGTGCACTCAGAAACGTTAATTATTGTTAATTGTTATTAATCTAGTTTTTACTATCCGGTTATTTCAGCAATCAAAGTTTATGTGCTTTTCTACTCTGTTAGTAGAAATATATATTATCTTGCTCTCAACAAGGTAACTTAAGGATAAACGGCTCTGAGTGAGTATTCAGACTAAAAAGAATGACTTAATGTGAATTAACGCTAATTAACAATCGTAAGTGTGGCAGTTAGACGAATAGTATATATCAATCAAAAGGAATGTTTATCATTGCTTCTGTGAAACCAATAAAAACAGATTCCATCTTATCACGTACGTAATCCCATCGTCCCAGGCTATTAGTATTATAATTGTCTTATTAAATTAACAAAGTGTACATAGCATTGTCCCACGAATTCATTAAACATAATAAATAGCTCCCGGCGAACAGGTCGCGTGAAAAGCCGGTATTATCCGCGGCAGTTACAAATGGTAGAAGCCTATATGTAATGGAGGGTAGTTCGTGAATCACAGGTTATCGACCCGGCCGGTAACCTCGACGGCGTACCGAGCGAATATGCACCTTAAGAAATATGATATAAAAATAATTGTTTTATAAATAGATCCAGGAAGAATACATGTATTTTTGTCGGTAAACATATAGGGCAGGGATGACGAACCATTGGCACTTGACTTTGATGGCACGCGATACAATATTTTAGGCACGCCACAGATCAAAAAGTTCATTATCCACGGAGAAAAAACGACTTCAATTAAGAATTGTTTTATAAACTCGAAAATATATTCTTGTAACATTATAAAGATACTTAGAATTTTTTGTTAGGACAATAGTATTTTTTTCTCAGTGGTGAAGTATATATTACATGTGATCCTACGCTACGGAGTGTTTAGATGCGGTGCGCGGGGTGGCGGTGACTAATATTCTGGGACAATCCACACACGGTCATCTGATCCCAAACTAGGCAGAGCCTGTACTATAGAAACCAGACAACTGACACTAATACTTATATACTTTTTTTTTGTAAATACATACTTATATAAATAAAACACCCAGGCACTTGATGGGAATCGAACCCACGACCTATTGGTCAGCGGACAGGGTGTCTAACCACTAGACCAACAGGCCCGCCAATAGGGTATGAGGGTGTTTAGTATTATTATTTTCCCAATAATCGCAAAATCAAAATTATTTGACGGCACGTCTATGGCAATAGTGAACATTTCCTTATACGAAATGGCACGTGGATACATAAAGGTTCGCCACCCCTGATATACGGATAGGGTTTAATTTCGTTAAGCGATATGCTCGGAAATACGGACGGATCGTTTTTTTTTTGGGAATGATAGACGCTGTTGGCCGCAGATGGCCATTACAGCTTCACCGGACAATAGGAGGCGAGCGCTTAAAGCGCTCTAGCCTTAACGGCAGAAGTAGCGACGAGCTCAAGGGCACCTCAGGGAGGCACGGCCTCGGCTTGGGCTGTCGCTTAAGAGAGGGCTGAGTTTACCACCGGTTCACAACGCGCCCCCACTGAGAAGAACCGGCAAGAAACTCAGTGGGGTGATGCACGTCGTTGAGGTCGCATACGTACGACCCTTCGGCCTCGACGGATCGTTTTTCGATTACGATTCAGATTAGTCAGTGTATGTTACGAGCGGTTAATACGCGAATGTTCGGCAGCGTGACCGGCAAACATTTTTATTCTTCGTTTATTACTATAATTGATTTACATCTTTTTTTTTCTTTCGATAAATGTTTAATTATCGTGTGAGCCAACTTAATTGACGCTATTAACTCCAATTTTATGATATTTATAATACCTACCAAATTAAACGCGTTTGTTGTGTGGAATCAAAACGGATTGGATTTATATTTCTTAATGAAACACGTGTTTTTGCAATGTCAATTATATGTTATAAATTAATCAGTAAGGTCATAACTTCGTCACGCTATTATGGCGGTTAATTAGTAAACTGGTGTAGTTAGATGATTAATAAGTTGTTCTACGAATGCTACGGATAGAACAAAGCGCGTAGTCATACGTCTAGCCAAGTTAACATAAAAAAAATAAACCACGTTCTTTTTTATAATTTTTTTAACTCAATATAATTAAATTCTTAATATAATTTACCCGTGGGGTGCTGGGTTAGAATTGCATCTCCCCATTTTCTATCCTTGGGTGTCGTAAGAGGCGTCTAAGCGAGAACGGGAAGACGATCAGCGTCTTGCTTTTATCTTCCACCTATACTGCGATCCCCGAGCCGCCTGCCGGGCGTGGGGATTATGGCAACCCCTCCCTTCTAAGGGGGAGGCCTTTGTTCAGCAGTGGACGTCTATCGGCTGCTAATGATGAATTAAATGAATGTTTGATGAATGATGATGAATTAAATTCGGTACTAAGGTTCCATCAAATAGTACAGCTCACGTAATAGTGGTTCAGACCTCGAAGTCAGCGGGTCATTTATATAACTAGCCTAGGGAGCCGTATCGCTTACCATCAGGCTATCGACAAATTCGTCTCATCAGTAATAATAATAAATAATAATAATATCTTGGGACAATCCACACACGGTCATCTGATCCCAAACTAGGCAGAGCCTGTACTATGGAAACCAGACAACTGATACTAATGCTTATATACTTTTTTTTTTTTGTAAATACATACTTAAATAGATAAATAACACCCAGACACTTGGTGGGAATCGAACCCACGACCCATCGGTTAGCGGGCAGGGTGTCTAACCACTAGACCAACGGGCGGGCCAGTAAACTGGTTTATGTAACTTTGGAAACGCATTCTGCTCAGATTTTATATACCCTTTGCAATTCATCATCATCATCAGCAGCAGCCAAAATACGTCCACAGCTGAACAAAAGGCCTCTCCTTTAAAGGAAGGGGTTGCCATAATCCCCACGCTTGGCAGGCGGCTTGGGCATCGCAGTATAGGTGGTAGGTAATCCAATAGAAAGACGCTGCTGCCCGTCTTCTTGTTTTCCCTTAGTCGCCTCACACGAACACCCAACGGGAGGAGATAGGTTAAATTAAGACTTTAATAACTACCTATTAATATTAACGATAATTTTATCACCTGCAACAATTATAATAGACTTGTTTTTTTGTGACTATATCTATATTATTTATAGAGTGTTGTGGTTGTCTTAATAAATCATACCATCTAACGTCTTCCCAAAAGTTTATTGACCATATAATGTAATACATAACAATTCAATATTCTCTTTATATATAAAGAAAACATTTTCTTTCAAGGAATAAATAATAACTTGGGCATAGTGGGTTGATAATAGCATGGCCGAACTCTGGCAGCCGGCCAAACGGGGGTGGTTTTATATTACACACGACACTGACCCGACAAAAGTACGAACGTTTAGAATAAACTAAAAAAATACATCTTATGCGTAGTTAAATTACGTTTTGATCGTGAGTTAGTCACACTATTTCCTGCTTTGGACGTTTTTGTTGTTGCAAGTTTGGGATGTGACCCTAGATATCTATCGAGAACGGCAGCTACTGCGAGGAGGACAGAGGCGGGGTTGCGGCTTCCTTCGCAATGAGCACCGTGAGAGCTTCCCAGGGGGCTATGATGGGCCCACATAGCGGTGGGCACAAAGGCAAGGCAGCAGAACTTACCAGAGAACCCAGGTACCCGATTCTCAGAATTCTAGAATGTGTCTTCAGGCGGCGGTGTGCAGGACAAGGGACGAAAAGGTTCTGAATCGCGTCTCGCGGCGAAAACTATCAAATAACGAACTTTAAGTCCGTTTTTATAAATCATTCTCGATGGTGCTTGTTGCTTTCTAAAATTAGATCAAGATCTCTATAATCCTGTCTAATCTAAGTACAAATATTAACTTTAACGTAATATAATTTCAGGGTTGACAGCACTTAGCTGTGATCTTAATAATACACGTCTGGAAATCTTTGAGAGCATGAGATGAGTAGCTAGATTGAATTATCGGTAAACTCAATTCGT
This sequence comes from Furcula furcula, assembly GCA_911728495.1. Taxonomy (NCBI): domain Eukaryota; kingdom Metazoa; phylum Arthropoda; class Insecta; order Lepidoptera; family Notodontidae; genus Furcula; species Furcula furcula. The sequence continues at coordinate 21,857,016 of OU452257.1, read as the reverse complement.
AACTCATTATACTGCTTTTTTATGAGCAAAAGCTGTCTTACGGCCGCACTCACAAACGCCAATTAACTTTAATTGTGTTTAGGTCACTTTTTAAAATCTTTTTCTTTTGAGTGTCGGAGTCGCTTATGATTATTTTTGATTGTTGAATACGAGATAATTGATATCTCAACTCACTGTCTGCGTATTAAGTATTAATTGTCTTCTAATGTCGAAATAATCCGATTTGAAAAAATGGATTAATGATCATTAACTATAACTGACGTTTGTAGGTTCGACAGTTATACTCTAATTTAACATAAAAAGACATTGCTTTTTTAAAATTTACACATAAAAACCGAGTTGAGCTGCGAGATCATATTATGTAATAGAAATTACGGCTTAATTGATGACTGCTGTGATTATATCCGTGGGGTGCCGGGCTAGAATTGCATCCCCCCATCTCCTCTCGTTGGGTGTCGTAAGCGAGGAAGACGGGCAGTAGCGTCTTTCTTTTGGATTTATCTTCCACCTATACTGCGGCTTGCGGATCCGCCTGCCAAGCGTGGGGATTATGGCAACCCCTCCCTTCTAAGGCGGAGGCCTACTGCTAATGATGAATGATTATGATGACGGCTTCTGTGCGCAATATCTCTTGAAATACGTATAAGCGAACAACTACTCTACAAAGATACCAGATAACAAGTAATGTTTTAAAAACTTAAACCCGACTACGGACAAAATCGCAGTCTAATAATGTGATATTATATAGCCTATAACCAGCGGACAATCAAGACGCTTCTAACGACACCCTACTTGTCAAATTATGTTAAGTACATTAGAAGATATGCGGGAACAGATGAACATACACACATACATACATTCTTGTTAAAATCATAACCCTCCCTCCGTTCCGTAGTCGGGTAAAAAACATACACAATCAATAGAGAACCGCTTCCTTTTTGAAGTCGGTTAAAAATAAACAAACCCAATAAGCCACAATTCAAACTAAAATCTCCAACAATCTATAAAACCGTAGCGCATCAAAGTGCTACAGCCTACATTATCCGTAGCGTCGTAGCCATTCACCGGCGCTACGGGCTACGCGGCTACGGACACTGCACTGTACGGTCGGGGAAGAACCGGGTCAACTCAGTGCAACCCCCCACCCTCCTCTCGTACCCCCCTCGTGCCTCACTGCCTACTACAGTCAACGACAAAAGTTTTTATACGTGATATAAATGCGTACTTTTGTACGTATTGGAGTTTAGTACAACGCCTTGCGTTTTAATACAAACCGTATTTGAAGATTAACTGCCGCACTCACAAACCCCTATTAACTTTAATTCTAATTATGTCACTTTTTAAAATCTATTTATTTCGACTGTCTGAGCAGTTTATGATTAATTTCGATTACTGAACACGAGATAATTGGTATATCTACTCACTATCTGCGTATTAAGTATTAATAGGCTTCGGGTGACGAAATAATCTGATTTCAAAAAATGGATTAATAATTATTAACTTTAATTGACGTTTGTAGGTTCGACAGTTAGAGAATTATCGGCTTTGAATTAGTTTAGTAAAAAATTTAAATACTTAACCACAAGTAAAATAAAAGCATACATTATAATTGATTCGGCCAACGAGACGGTCATGTTACTTTACGAAAAACTTAGATTCGCTGAAATCTTGACCTTGATCTTGGTGACCTTTAAAACCGTGGACAAAAATAGGCAGTATCCATTTTTAGTACTAGTCAATACTAGTAGACTAGTAGTGACAAATATTAATTTGTGCCGACTTGTAAGTCTGTCTGATTAAATAAATCTTAGAAATAATATTAAATAAAAAATAATGTGTGCAATTCACACGTGGTAGAAGTGGAACCATCAAAAAATAAAAAAAAATTACGTCTGCTTAAAAAAAGAAAAAATATATTGTCACCTTAAAAAAATACAGGCGCTTTTTCGTTCTATCGACTTTTAAATTACAAAAATGCAAAAGAAGTTTACACTTCAAAAGTAACATAAGATATAGACGAAAAATTTTCCGTTGCTAATATGATTTATAAAAAGTTAATACTAAAAATTGACTGGACAGACGACATTGTGCGCGTCGCAGGTAACCGGTGGATGCAAATAGCCAATTGTCGGTCATTGTGGCGTTCGAAGGGGGAGGCCTATGTTCAGCAGTGGACGTCTTCCGGCTGGTGATGATGATGATGAATACTAAAAATAATCCGCGGTAACATGAATGTAACATCGTCGTAGCGCGCTACGAGCCGCTACGTGATTGCTACGAGATTGCTACGAGATTGCTACGCCACTACGCACTGTAGCCAATGCGCTCATGTGGTGACGGCTTGTGGTAGATACTAATTAAAATTTTAATAAATGCCTAATGGAAACTGGATTTTGTATTTGTAGGTATTCTATTAGAAAAGTGTAATTAGTTATAGTCTAATAACCTGACTAAGGCCTTAATTTTTAGAAGAATTTTCATGAGACGACGATAAATTGTAAAAATGGAAAATAACAACCCTTAATTAATTTTAAAAAATACTCTATCACAGGTGTAAGGCTGTTTTGAAACATAAACAGATAAAAACCCTCTACTACAGCATTTCAGGATCACTGTAGACTTATCATGAACTTACTCCATTTCTCACACTCCCTCTACTTTTCACCCTCTCCTCTCTTTTTTCCCAGTTCCTCTTACCCTCTGCAGATATATAGTATGTATAGTCCCTTCTTCACAAGATCGTGCTCTATAGATAGGGCTGGCTTGCTGATAAATCATTGATTAAACCACAGTACCGTTATTCGAAGCTTATAATGAGAGCGGCACTTCCGGTTTCCCGTCATATTTCTTCCTATTGGTCTACTTCACTGTGATTTGATCGGACGTGACGTCATATAGCCAGGCGGGTGGGGGGAGCTGTTGTAAAACACGCTCACTCCATTCGTGTTCATTGGCGTCTTGTTTCCCGTCACGGACACACGTCCGAGGCTACAATATACAACTGTTTGTGGAATTTAAATCAAATTCTAAATCTAAATAATTCCAAAAGAATACAATGTTGAACAACAATATTTGCTACAAATAGTTGAAGCCGAACAAAATGCACGTAAGTACAAAACATTTTAACGGTGTTTGCCGTTCGTTTTGTTTGTGTGTTCCTAATGAAATGTTTTATACTATTAAATAGTGTGTGGTTTGAATATAGTGCAAGTAAATTGGGCTATGTTGGTCATAAATTTGTAAATAATCAATTTTCATTTAGCCCACTGACAGTAATTTGTATATTTTAAAACTATAAAAATTATTATTTAATACTTGTGCTGAATTGATATTTTTATTAAAGTTTAATGTGGGTAAGCTTTATGTGCGAGTTTTCCAAGTGGATAAAAAGTAACGGACACATAAACATGTAATATTACAAATTGTAATCTACCTGCAGTTTAAAACATTTGCAGAACTATTTTGTAGCCAAGTCCTACGATAATATAGTACATCTACCTGCAGTTTTAAGCATTTGCGGAATTATTTTGTAGGCGAGTTCTACGATAATAATACATTTCTTACAGTTAGTTCTAAGCTTTTTTTCAGAATTGATGGTCAATTTACAATAATACAATCTGAACAGTGAAACAGTGACATTAGTTGTACTTGAAGAAAAGGCGCTCAGGCGTTATCAATGTGGTGTGATAATTGGATAAATTCAGTAAACAAGTGAGTTTTGTTAATATATTACTTTTGATTGTGCGGTATCTGTAAGTTCACGTGTGCTGACAAGTAGAACTATACTCATAGGGTAACCTAGGATTGGGAATTAAAAGCCTAAAAACAGCCTAGTACAAATGGAGTATTTGTCTTATAATTGTGGCCGCCACCTCAATTTTACAGACAAACCATTTGCGACCATATTTTTTGTTGTATCTAACAAAAAAAAAAAAAAATTGCAGCTAAAATAGCAGGCAATGATATTATATACAATATCATTGTATCATTGCTTGCATGACAATATTTCGTACTCTTCTTGTGTGGGCTATGTAGGTTAATTACTATTATAGTCTGTGAGCAGAAAGGTGGAAATATAACTGTTTCAAAGTTGAAATACAATTACGGTTTTCTTTAAAATCTCTTAGAACTTTTTCAATAAGTTTGTGCGACGCATTATTGAGTATTGAGAAACGTAGAGATGCTATCATATTAACAAATCTGTTTGTCTTGGAGAAATCCAGTGCATGCGTACGCAACGCAGTAACTTTTAGTGTCTAATACACAAAATTCACGTATATATATGGCAAGCCTCGTATGGTTACAATCAATATAAAGTACTATCTCATGGCAAAAGTTGCCATCCATCGTTGCAGGATGGGTGCACAAATTATAAACCTCCCATCTCGGGGGCAGTACATGTACAGTTGCTCGTCGTAAGGCAAGCTCCTAGTTTCCAGATTTAATTTTGATAATCTTGTCAAAGCCTAAAAGTTGTTGGCTGAAGTCTACTTCACCAGCATAAGAGTACCATCGCGTGGTACGAGGTCTAATTTCTATTCTCCTTTGCATAACGTTTGTAAATATTATCGCCCACCCTCGCAGGATGGGTACACAAATAATTAACCTCTCGCAGGATGGTATGTATCATCTTATGTATGTTGATCATGACCACTCACCTGATTCAGAATCAATTTTGACGATCTTGTCAGTCTGACCGTTGTTGGCTGACTTCTACTTCACCATCAGCATTAAGTACCATCACGTGGCAAATTTTCTAGATTCATTTTAAACTGCATGGAGTTGCACAAACCACCACCCTCGCAGGGTGGTGCAGGGGCATATATGTATATATATATATAAATAATAAAGCTCCATCCCGTGATGGTACATGTATAAGTATAGTTATTTATTATTTCTTAGTTGCTCATAAAAAGAGCATGTATCCGGTACTTGAAATAAATTTTGATTTGTCAATTTGGAAGTGGTTTGGCTGAAGTCTATTTCACCATCAGTATATTGTCCTTCGCAAGGATTGCACATTTTATTACTCACCCTCGCAGGGTGGATACACAAAGATTTAACCTCCCTCGCAGGGACAGTAACATGTATAGCTCGTGGAGAGAGCACGTACAGTGTATCCGGTTTTTAGAATCAATTTTGATTTGTCAATTTGGAAGTGGTTGGCTGAAGTCTATTTCACCATCAGTATATTGTCCTTCGCAAAGACTGCACATTTTATTACTCACCCTCGCAGTGTGGATACACAAAGATTTAACCTCCCTCGCATGGACAGTAACATGTATAGCTCGTGAAGAGAGCACGTACCTAATTTTCAAAATCAATTTTGGCATTCTTGTCAGTCTGAAAGTTATTTTCTGAAGTCCATTTCATTATAATAATTTGACTGGCCCGTCGTTCTCATAGACACCCTGACTCCTACTCAGTGGTCGTGGGTTCGATTCTCACCAAGTTTCTGTTACTATTTATCGATATAATAGTTGTATGGTTGCCGTTGTGCAGACTGTATCTGGTTTGGGATCGGATGGCCGTGTGTGGGTTGTCCCAGGCTATTATTATTATAAGCATAGTGACATTGACAGGGTGTTTTTAGCAATTACGTACCTCCGCAGGGTACCCCAATAAGTAACAGTTCCCTGTAGGAGTGGTAACTGCATATTGCTCTTCGAGAGAGAGCCTGTTTTTCTGTTAAATTCAGCAGAGATATTAAGACATTAAGTGTGTGTGTGCCTGGCACATCGTCTTATTAATCACCTTTTTCTGGGGAGTTTGTTCTGACTATCACGCGCTCTCGCGGGGAGAGAATACAGAGATTTACCTTTCAGAAGAAGGTTGCAGTTGCTTTACAAAATTGCACGTACGTGATTCTATGAATCGATTATATATAAATATATAATTTTCATTACCCTGGCTTGCAGTCACGTCTTGGATCCTAATCATGGTCCCTTATTTTTACTGTCTTAAAATATCAGGACCAGTCGAGCGTAAACTGCTAATAGTTTATCAAAGTTTTGGATACAACATTTTAAGAAAGTTCTTCAAACAATGAATGGATATGATGTGGGGTCAACATGTCCTTTATTTGAAGACCACCATTACTTTTTCTATACTATATCCCATTTCAAAGTTAAAAGGTATGTACTCTTATAATTGGGAATTCTGGGGATCCACAATGATGGAATCATTCACGAGTTTCTATAAAAATATCACTCAATTCTGTGGGTGTAACTGGGTGTAAGTAACCAAGTTATGGCAAAAATGCATCGCCTGCATTATTAGCCAAAAGTAATGCAGTCCTCATTCACAATTGCGGAGAACAGGCGTATAATTGTACGAACTGTAATTGTTCTAATGAGAATAAAGATTTTTTAACCCCATAATTTAACTTCCGATCAATGTCGGGAGTAAGAAAATATAAAGAAAGCAGTTGCATTGCAACTAAAAGAAATATTTGCAATCCTGCTTACTATCTCTTGTAATTTCGCATTTATTACAAAGTGAGAACACAAGTTTCCTTTACAGAGGTAAGGGAAACTAGTATGCAGACAGGGGGTGGGACCAACCATTCACAGATGCTTATGAATATTATATTTTTCAATTAGTTCTTTAGTACAAATCAAATTTCATTGCTATTTTATACAATATCCTTCTAGAGACAGATAGTAGGATATACGGGGTACATAATATGTCTATAAATATTTAAGGTACTTTGGAGCAGAAAGACTACAAATCATCCTCCATGTATGATTATTCGAGTATTCAGTGAACATATACTAACTCGTATTGGCTCTGAAGTATTCTGGTATAGATTAAATATATATTTAATCGTATTGGCCCTGAATTATTTCGGAGAGCAGACTGTTCTTGAACGAGTTTTGAGTCAACTATTCATATGACACAACTTTTAAAGAGTCCTAGTTTTCGCATACAGACAATATTCTTTCGTTCTGAAACTTAAAAATGTGAGTTTTGGTGATCCAGACTTGACCTTTCAAATCGAACCAAATATTACATTAAAAATTTCACGAAGTAGTTTACAATCATCATGAGCTGGTCTTGATTTTCTAAACTAAATAAAAATAACTCGAAATATTGCCACATTTTTTGCTAGTTTATAGCGGATTCGAGCATCAATCATTGTTGTTTGGTATTATTATTGCCTAACTCTGACAATGTACAATACTGATCAGTCCAGTTACTTGCTTGTCAATTCTTAGCAACATGTTCTTAAATCGATTTTACTTATTAATCCTTTACTCATCTATTTAGGATATGATTTAGTGAGCAATTTTCAAAGTAGCTTACTTCACATGTAGAACACATACTTGCATATATAGCAATGTATAGACGATTTAACATTTATAAAAAGACCCTGACTAATGACTAGAGTAATGCCTTAATAGAGTTTAGATAAAAATCCCATATAATTTATCTATTACTACACAAAGTGAAGTCTACCCTTCACACTGTTGCTTGCTGGATGCTAAAGATTATCACACTGCATAATAATTAGAGGTAAACATTGTAACATCACCTAGTACTCTGTAAAGCATAGTCGTGTCCAAGAAGTGCGTTAATCGGAAGGCCACGTACTGCAAAGTATACAACATCGCAGTACCTGGCGTTGAGTGTTTAAAACAAATTATATATGTATTCAGTTATCTTATCTTTATTGATGGGTCAAAAAGACTAAAATCACGAACATAATTTAGCTTAATTAATTACCTATCATGCGTCACAGGCGTAGTGGTTTTTAATAATAGCTAGCACATTGAAATTGGAGATTTTTAATACATTTTAAACTGTATTATAAAGGCGAAGTCAAAAACACATAGCACGAAAAAAAAAAAAAAAAAACTTTGTACTGGATTGTTTAACAAAAAACAATGAATAATTGCCATAATATTAATTTTAATGGCTGATACAGTTCTATTCTCCTTCTCTTCTCTTTCTCTGCTACTCGTTTCTAAAAGAAATAATTAGCATATACAAATATATATATATATATACATATATAAGAATGCAATCTATTGAATTTTTATTTAAAATTCATACTTGGATATTTAAAATACATCCGTAAATCACATTGGCGTCATTAATCTACTGATATTACCAGGCGATAACAAACACGTCTCATTATAAGCTTCGAATAACGGTACTGTGGTTTAATAGCAGCGTTTTCCCTGAAAGAAAACGCATATTAAACTACTTACCTTATTCGAAGCTTACTTTTTAAACCTGCCTGGTATTTCTTCGACACAATGAACACGAATGGAGTGAGCGTGTTTTACAACAGCTCCCCCCACCCGCCTGGCTATATGACGTCACGTCCGATCAAATCACAGTGAAGTAGACCAATAGGAAGAAATATGACGGGAAACCGGAAGTGCCGCTCTCATTATAAGCTTCGAATAAGGTAAGTAGTTTAATATGCGTTTTCTTTCAGGGAAAACGCTGCTATTTAATTTATTGTTAAAAGCTTTTTAACCCATTAATATGTCACTGCTAGGCACAGACTTCTCTCTAGTTTGCCCTTTTAACGTCACACAAGACACATGCAGATTGGTACATTCACAGATCATTTTGAATACACTGGCACATAGGCCCTGTTGAAGTTTTACATTTCTAAACTAATAAGAACGGAGTTATGTAACACTGTTAATGTAATCGTAATTAATATTAAAGCTTTCATTCAACAATCCGTCTTTGAATTGCCATTAAGTAGGGTAAGGCTCGAGTCGATCGAATAGCTTGCGATTTTTTATTTATTTTGTGGCTATCTTTTTGCGATCAGTGATCGCACTATAAACTGATCTGTTCAAAGCTCTGATTTTAGAGATGTTCCTCTCATTATAAAATTCAAAGGAACACCCGTTTATTTGACTACTTCTACTGATTATATCGCTCAAACATTGTTTAAAAAGCGATAACTATTATGTAACGATAATAATTTTTGTACACACAATAGCATTACAGGAAAACGGAAATATAGGAAAGAATAGTACAAAGGCATAGCTTATTTCTAAAGAAATTTCTTCCAGCAGGCCCGCGAGTTGAAAGTTGGAAGAAAGAAATGGGATGTCCATTTGTTTGGGAGTAACAAAGCCTCGATAAATAGAGACAGGTCTAAAACTTACAACACCTCTTTCTATTTTTAGCGTCAGGGGCTCAAAGTATACAATAACCGTATTCCTCCTGGGAAATGGACAAATAATATATCATAACACCAAAATGATAATTTCTCGGTGTAATCGAGACAGAGCTTGTTGCGTATCGCCCGCGGGACTAGGTTGTTATAACAACGAAGAGGTATGTTTTGATAGCAGAGTTTATCTTATGAAGAGAATGAGCTGTGCTTATGATGGATAATTAATATCATGCTCTAATTATATTCTCCTAGTATACATACACGTCGATGAATACCTAATTGTCTCATAGGCAGTCGCTACCCGCGTACGTCTGTTTGTAAGCTTACTTGTCTTTCCCTAAACAACAAAACGAATTTGATGTTGTTTCAACTATCATTTAGAGATTTTGTTCCACGAGGTTTATATGTGTATAACATAAGGACACAACTTAAAGATGTAACTGCTGCGGTTGAAAAATATAGGAAACGCACTGTATTACCTAAACAGTGATACATTGTAAATTGATAGGCTAAAATAGATGTATGACCAACAAGTATCGTAGTTTCAATATCAAGTCTAATACTTTTCGCAAAAAAAAAAGAATTTTTTATGTTGCTTTGATGGCGATGCGTATGTTTTCTCATATTGGTATAGTTAAGGTATGACACCCTTTCCTTATTATTTACTCTTGTACAGTACTTTGTGCATTTCCTAAATATGAAGGCAGTTTACTTGATTTTCAAAGGCACATGTCACGTTCGTTACATTTTACCGAAATGTAACGAAATTCACCCAATTTGGGTGAATTTTTTTGTGTCTCTTTTCCTACGCTCATGGCATATCTATTGTATAAAATATCATTGACTTGCACACTCATTATCGGTAGGTTAGTTACGTGGCCCCGTGGTTAGTTATCGAACTAACAAAACGTCATCCACTCACAGTACAAATACCCTATTTAACTTCAAGGGCACACGATACTGTTTCGCAACGAGTTAAGTATTACGTCACAAAAACCTACACATGTTCTAAATTTTTAAAGGCAATAATTTTTGGTCGGCTTCATGTATGTAGGTAGGCCAATGGTACATAATGCATTCGGGACATAAAGTATAGTACAGTAAGGAAAGCAACGTAAGCGTAGTCACCCTGAATAATGAACAAGTCAAAGTGCCATCTTCTGGCTCGCTCGGACGTCGTTGCATCTCGCTCTGTCTGTATAATAATATGATATTGTATACGGATTTATCGTTATTGATACTTTAAATATTTACAACTTTAATTCATCGCTTAAATTGTTAACATACGCTCTTTTATGATTTTTTTATAAGGACAAGTGTACAGTACTTTTACGTAATTTTTGTTGTATTAGATGATAGACTTAATATACTCAGCGAAATGATACTACAGGTGCAGTGATTAGTTGTTTGAAAAGATACTGCCAAAAATTGTGTTATGTTTAAGATCGATTGATTAATAAGAAATTAATAATAGAAAGGCCTGGATTATACAATAAAGGACAATGCCCATTAGCAGTATATTTAAATGTTAAGTGGTGTCATATAATAATTAGAAAAACGCACTTCCCGCGGGGAAAAAAGCAACAAAAAATATTAGTTTTTCTTTTGATCTACCTCAGGATCCAGTACGTACTGATTGATACTAATAAATACTTTAGAGTAATTAAAACTCGTAAGTCGATATAGTTACGTCAATTTTAATACTATGTAGTACTAAATTAATAATTAAAACTAAGCCATATTTCATTGTGACAAAAAATTTTTTATAATAGTACCTACTGAAGCCCATATTCACTTGGTTATTGTAATAATTCAAGTTTAATAAAAATATAACTGATTTACAATTTAATATTTACTAGTGTTAATTTTGTAATATGTTTACTGGCTACACCGCAAATAAAATTGAACTATTATACTAGACAGGAGGAACAATCGACCAATATTTTCCTGTAACGCGTCGTCACTGATAAAGTTTTCACCAGAATGGTGATCGTTATATCCACAACACACAACACATTGGTCCCTGATGCGTTCTACGCGATATCGTGTTCTCAGTATCGGCAGTTATTACTTAGAAATGTTATTTATATACCGAATCTAAAGCACCAACCCCACAGAGGGGCCGACGTGATCGATACCTGTCGGGGTCTGTGTCACCCGGATCTTACGAACCTAGGAGCTTCTGGTTTACCCAGACTCTGTATTTTACCAGAACAAATATTTATTAAGTACGCTAATTATGATTCATTCGCTATTAAAACAATTTCAAGCGTCTTTCCCAAATATTCCCGGCGTTGCGTCCATTACTTCAGTTATTTTACGACGTAAATAATTAAGATAAATACGGCATAAAATTTTATAGCGGCTCGGTTACATATAATGTCTATCCGGGATAGATTAAGAAATCTTTTCAATAACAAGACTGGGAGAGCGGCGAGTCACTAGGCGGACATAAATCATGAGACGTCGCCATAACAACGGCGGTAGGCCGTGCAGGGGTGGCCAACCTCGAGGCTGAAACTCCCCCCTCCTCCGCGAAAGGAAAGCTCTTTTCCCGCGTTAGCCCTACTACAGCTGTCTCTATACACAACGCTATAGAAGTCCTTCCTGTCTATAATGGATGCCCGGGAATAAGAAAATGAGTTTGCATCAATGCTGTGTGCTGAATTTGATTATTTTTGTGTTTTATATTATAATATCTTAGCTTTCGGATGAAGAACCATTCTTATATCACGTAGTAAACGTCTTCGTAATAAATCACGAATGAACAGAAGAAAGTTATTTTTATGGAGAATTATCTAATAATTATTGGACTTTTTCATCACTGTAGTGAAGTTATGTGGTAGTTAAAACAATAATAATCAAACCGAGAGAGAAATAAATAAAAATATCTTAAAGCAATGTATTAAAGTATATTTCGTTGACGTTGGACAAAACGGGAACACCCGTTCAAAGTATGTATCTGACTAGGAAAGTACCGCATTGAACAATACCACAACCTAATTGCGAATGGTGATTTGCCTAACATAAATAAAAATACCAGCGCCCTACAAGAAGTCAGTGCCATTCTATTCAAGCGGCTGAGGAACATTTGCGTCGTCTCTGTTCCTGGAACCGTGTCGATTTCTCATAGAGTCTATCTAATCTATAGTCTATCTAATCTACAGATACCTCATAAATGTATTCACAACATACTGTCAAGTGGGCTTGCATTTAAGCATATTATTTACTAAATACACCGATCATCTTCATCATCATAAACTTACTGTTGACATAGGTTTCCCCGCAAGACACACCACCACCAAGCCTCATTTTCTTTTCTTGTTTTCTAGCCAACGCTTTGCGTATATCGTTGCTAAAGCAGATGACAGGGCTACGCTACGTTTTCCGGTTAGTAGTCTGCGTTTTAAGCATCAGACTACTCCAACAATAATGGGATATGCGGCAAATATGACCAGCTCACTGCCACTTGATACTGGTATCTCTCATTCACCCTTCATTCTCATTCTAAAATGATTACAACACAAGCCAGTAAACACAATAGCGGCAAATCCCGAACAAGACGAAAATAGCCAACGTTTTTACGATTTAATTAACGGTCAGGTTCGTCAAAATTAAATGTAAATAAGAATAGTAAGATATAGGGAATTAGCCAATGCTGTTTAACAGTCGTGCTTTCGTCATGGGTCTGGCACCGGGCCAACCCTGGCTGTATCAGCGTCTTTCTAACCGCAGTATACTTACGAAAGTCAATAGAAATCTGTTAATATTTAACGCGAATTGGGCAAACAGTACTGGTTTGCCCAATTCGCGTTCTATCGAACGCGAATTTAGATATTTACAAGTTTGGCGAAACAAGATGTGTACAATATAGACATTTACAAGTTTGCCGAATCTTTAGTATTGATAAATGATACTTTTAATGCTGATACTTGTGGTTTTATATTGGACTCTTCTGATGTTTCGAGTAGTATGCTAGTATTACTAAGGACTATAAGTTCACCTATTGATATTACAATGAAACTTATTGAACGACGCAAACGTGTGTTGTTTGTGACCCAGTTTCGCAATTCACAAGAAAAGCCCCAAAAAAATGATATAATATTATTTACAAAGAAGATTGGTTCTTTATTGGGTAATCTCATCCCTTGAGGAAATGAAGCTATTATTTGATCAACGTACTTATTTTCGATACTCAAAATTAAAGATACTCATGGATACAGGCTAACTTGGAAATTGTAAGATAATTTATACCTGCAGTAGTAAAGAGAACTGCCTTTAAGACTAAAGAGTGAAGTTGGCCAAAATGACGCATGAGGCAGTGGAACGGGTTTCCTCAGAGCCGCGTGTGTCGTGGAGGGTTGAGGGGTGCGGCGCCGCAGGGGCGCGTGCCGTGTCGCACCCTCGCAGTTCCCCGCTACCCCTGCACCCCCTCGATCGATAACGGTCAACGACCCCGGTAGCGGTCTGCGACCAGTGCATTGGCGGCCCCATCGCGAATCTAACCCACATTCTGTCTCTCGCCGGTACCCACCGCCGCGCTAATTACCACGCACAGATTACGCTGAAATATGTATTGTTTGTATCGAGGTCACGTCAGGGGATTGTACGGTGCGATTCCCTTTGAGGAGTTTTTTTTTATAAATAAAACAGTTATAAAATGGGGGATAAATAGAACAATATTTTTACTTTTTTGTTTTTAAATTAGTTTAGATTACTTAATGCTCATATTTTGTATGATTTACTAAAGTTATCCTGCCTTCTGTCTTCTGGTGGATCGCCAAGATGTTAAAATATTTGGTGAATAAAACTTAAATTTAGGCAAGTTGTGGCGGCTGCGGTAATAGCTTAGCGTTAGGAGTGTAAGTACACGTTAGTTTTGTAGCTAATAATATATATCAGTCTTCGTCTACTGGAGTCTTATCCTTTTTTGCAGTATTATCATCGACACCGTCAACAAAACAGATATGTCGAATACCATGGCTAAACAAAACATCCCTCAGTCTGCCTTATTAAATATGTATACCATCCGACAGATATTACGAAAGCAACGAAACTCGGATCATCATCATATTTTAGTAGAAACACGAACGTCTCAAAATTAAGGCACTTAAGGAAATTTAGCGCAAGGGAAACAGCTTTCGTGGTGTTTTGAAGTGGGCGGCCATTGCACTCAGCTTATATAACACCAGGGGTACAGAGGTAACAGGAGGTAACAGGAGGTAACAGGAGGTAAGTCGACACTCAGCAACCTTAATAACAAAAGGGCGTAATTCGCGACGTCTCTGAATATTATAATAGACTTTATTACTACGGTAATACATTCTATATTTAAACCGTTCGCGGTCAAGAGATGTGTGTACAGGAATGATTAATGATGCGTCTTAGCGCGTGTGGGTGACAGCGGGGGTGTGGCGCGGGACGAGGAGCTCGGGGTTGATCGAACTGAAATTGGCAGCGTTCAACGCCCGCCCGACATTTGTTTTACTGAGTAATTTGTCATCATGGTACAATGGTTTACTTATAATTTATCATTTAATTATGAATTACGATGTTATAATGATTATTAACGACGATTTTTAATAAATAAAACATAACTTTTACGTAATAGATTACTACAGAATGATAATATACTAATGATAGTATCAAACTCTTTCGGTTAGCGTAGCGCGGTCAAATTTAGGAACATTAGAAAATGGAACAGTCGGGGTTTTCGACCAAAATATTAAGCAAGCAATAGTAACTCTTATCCTATTAGTATAAAGATTAAACTCCCGACTAATGGATTGACATATGACTTTATTGCTTCAAATCTAGTTTGTATCTCAGAGCAGTCACTTATGCAATTAAAGACCTTGTTCTTGAAACGATAAATGTTAATTTTGTTTAATGTTACGGTTAGTAGTTGATACATTGCACGAGTGGATTGACACGTGGCGTCTAGGGAATGTCGTGTGGGTGGGAGCGAGAGGTGTAGCCACCATTTCACTCTGATTGCCCGAGATAGACATCTTTCTGACCCAAGTTTCTGACGAAAGGGAATCGGTGGGACGACACTGGTGTTATTTTCGTTATGGTTGGTATTTAAACCTAAATATTGGTACGGAGAAAGAAATGATCGGGATATGATAATTTTTAGAACATAATAACATTTTAGTTTGATTGCATAAGTCATATGCAAAAAGTCTTAGACATCGAAAGTTTGTACAATTTCCGCTGCTGCGCACAACAGTAAAATTTAAAAACAAACATAACTGACTAAAGTCCAAACCGTTAAAGTATCAAGACCTAATAAATAGTTTGTCAAATTGATTGAAAATAGTATTTAAAATTCGATACAGTAGATATTTTACGATTTACGCAGGTTTATATATACATTATTTTATTGTGCTCGATGTTACTACAGAAAAGATGTACCAACTACGATGTCGCAATACATTTAGTATTGTGCTAATGGAGTATGCCACTTAGGACGCCCGCTATGAAACGACTTCAGTACCGACTAGTGTCTTATAGCTACGATACTTAGATGTTGTCTTCTTTAAAGATGAGCTGTATTGTTATCCCTTACCTGAAAAAATAAAAAAATGGTTAGTTTTATGATAAAGGAAAAGAAATGTTCTACAGAGTAGTTGAATTTATTTAGTTAACTGTCAAAATACTTCCGAGTATACTTCCGAATACTTTGAGACCGTCACACACAGTTTATACTATACTTCTGTGATTTATGTCATAACACGGTATATTTAGCTAGGGTATTTGACGGGCTTATTTTGTGTTCGTCCGTCATTCTAATATTCGTAGACACTAAAAGCAAGCAGCTCAGAAGCTAAAATCGGAGTCAACTTGTGTACATTTATAAGCTTATTGCAACATCAGTGCAATATAAACAGACGGGCTTTCATCGCAACTCGAAAGTATACTAAATGAAATGTTTAATGGATAAAGACAGGACCCTATTCCTTCCAACTTCACTTAGGTTTGAAGACATATTTATGAAAACACCGATATTTATTGTTAATAAACTATTTAAAAAAAAAAACAACTTCAAAGTAAATTATCTAAAAAGCATAAAATAACGAAAATATATTGAAGTCGGTGCTAGCACCGACACTAACATACTACTAACATTGACTGTTTATTTTAACTAAGACTAGCACGAGCTGACACCGACTTCAATATATTTTATTAACGTTATTAACGTCATTAATCAAGATATTATATACTTAAACCATGGTTGATATATGATATCAAAATTAGCCATCCATCCATAAACAAACGATTAGACGAGCCATTAGTTCGCCGATTTAGACACAACAATTTGCGTAGTTATAATAATATTAATTCCGTTTAGTAACCCATTCAAGCAAATAATACGGCTATTTTAATGCGAACTTCGATGTAGGTAAGTAAAAGTCGCTACAAGGTCAGCTGTGGGCAAAAACTCGCCACCCATAACCCTGTGGCCACAGTAAATATACATACAGTAATACAATACTACAATTGGTCAGCGAACATTATAAAGTTTTGATGTTAGCAAAAACTTTCGTATTTTCAGTATTTTCTCAGAGACCGTGTTAACACCAGATGAAGAAAAATTGGCCGAAAGCTGTGCTGGAAAGGACCAATTTTAGGCAGGAAGAGCCGACATTGAAACAAAATATTCCGTCGCCCGAAGGAGATTTATGTTTTTGAATGTACCTATGTATGCCTATTACTTTCTATGCCGACATAGGTTCATAAAAGCCGATATTCAGCCCCTCATGAGAGGCCGAACTGGTAACGTTGCTCATAGATCTCGATAGATTCCGACTGAGGCGCTGCAGAATGATAAATGTATGGTGGGAGCATAGAATGTGTTGATCAATGTCAAAGATGTACATGGCGCTGTTAGCAACTCATGAATGCGATAGAAGTGACCGCGCGTAACGTTTATCGAGTAATAAAGCTTTAGTATTTGTGAGCGGATGTATGTAGATTGTGCGGAGTTGTATTACTGAATGTTTCGTCACTGTGCGGCCGAATCATATTATATTTGGCACAGTGAGCAGGGCTGTCACATCGCATTACTGGCTGCCGTTAACAACTTATTTATAAACGATAAAAATATTATATTTCATAATAAAAGAAAAACATGTGCAACTGGAGCCGGACACGTAAAATACCAGACAACACAATTGAAAATAATGAATTTTCTAGCTAAGATTTAATTAATACATAAGCACAAAATTTTCAAAGAACATAAAACAGCTCATTTTCAATATTTTTACACTTTTTACAATATTGACAATCTAACTTTATAATCAGAACTAATTTAGGATTTTAAAATATGTATGTAAATATGTTTCATTCAGGTATTAAGACATACTAGCCAAATCGATCGGTTAGTGGTGGGGAAATTTGATTACCAGAGGGCCTAGACAATGTAACATTCTACAAGCGTTAATGCTAATAGAAAGTATAAAAATTTATGAGAATGTCATAAGACATAAAAAATCACGTGACGTAGGGAATTGACATCGTTAGCGAATAAAGAAATAGAATCGCTATGAAGCGATTGTATCTTGTCTAGGCCATCTGGTCGCTACCCAGAGTCGTAGGTTCGATTCATACCTAGGACCAACAATTCTGTGCATCACACGTCTTTTTGTGTCTACCTATCATAGTACGAGCTCTGAGACTCTGCCTCTAGTATGGGATAAGATAACTGCCTATTAATTGAACCAATATATTTTTATTATTTAAGGAGAGCCTTAACCTTTTAAGATGTAGGTAACCTAAGCACCTTAATTATATTTGAGAATACTGTGTAGTCTATTTTGCGTAAGAGCAGGCCTTGCGCATCCCTTTCAAATATAGAACACGAATCAAATAACGTATTGTGTTTAACACAATAGTGCTAATCGGTTACCCATAGGCTATAGATCAAGGCTGCGAATGAGCTTAGTATTTTAGTAGATACCTTTAAGAACTTATACTTAAATACATACTCGATTACATCTAGACCAAACTTTATCTCCTAGATTTCGGTCCATTGTCTAATGTTACGTAGACACGACATTTTATGTATTCTTTTATCCTACATCTATGCTTATGTAGATGAGTACTTATGATTCTTTTTTTTTTTAATTTCCTGTCGTTTCTACAGTCCCTTGTTTGTAGACAGGACGAGAGATGGGCAAAATAGGTACTGGAGTGGAGACCGCGCACGGGTCGCAGAAGCGTCGGCAGACCACTAGTCAGACGGTCTGTTCTCCTAGTTATGTTGGCCGGACGAAGATGTATGAGGGAAGTTCAAGACCGGGTGGCGTGCTTTGCAGGAGGCTTTCACTCAGCATTGTGAAAGCCTCCTACCTACAGTGCACGCCACCCTTCAACCAAGGTGGCAACAGGCTGAAGAAGAGAGTGCCTTGTTTACGTTTAGATTTTAAAATATGATTTTCTACATATCTTCTTTTTTGTAAGCTCATAATTAAAACCGTGACAGTATATTTTACAGTCAGTACAGATGTCAAAATTACATAAACATTACAGGTAAGTATTAATTATAAATCAAGCGATTTATATATGAAGTTAATGATTTTTTTATTGAAAACATGTAATAATTAATGTGTATGCCGGGCGTGTTAGGTTGTTAGCATTGAATTTGACACTAGACAAATTGTGTTTATTGGTGGTGAATGGTATGACAAATGCGTGCCATGTTTTTTGTTGGACAGTGTACCTATACATAGGTGCGTGGTTTGGGCGACATATTAAGGGACACCGTATCTACATATTATGGAGTAATCAAAGTATGCGATGACACCATAACCTTTGTCATGCTCGCCATCTAGGAAGGCTTAATTTTAATACAACCAGGGCAGATAATTGTACAGCTAGGCTGATACAGGATGGTATTGGTAAGGTACCGCTTAATCAATAGGCTGGTGTGGTAACACAAGCCTATTGATGATAGCAACAACCGAGGCGACGAAAATAGAAGTTAAGTTTCTGTATTAATCTGAGAAAATAATATGAATTAGAAAAAAAATAAAACACTTGAAGAACGAATAAAACGAAAACGACTGAACTGATTTTTTAAACATAGATTAAATTACAATATACGTTAGCTTTTAAATTAAAAAAATTGCATTGTAATTATAGTGGGATACATTCGTCAGGGGTTAAAACAGAGTTTGGAAAAAACAGTCACAAATAAATATAGCTGTCAACATGAAAATTAAGGCAACTAATGTGATGAATACAACTGATAATTGGTCGAATATAACAAATGTTTATATAAAAGACGCTATCCGAATTATGAATCTCAATTCCCATCTATCTCAATAGGCTCGTCAGAGTACTTATTATAGAAAAAAATATTCTCATAAGATATTTGGCAATATCTTACAATAACAGATGGATTTATAAATGTATAGATTATACAAATAAGTACGTCTTTACACATTAATCGTAAGATTGTCATCATACAAATAGGTACATTTAAAAGAACCTTTGGTCTCTTTATATTCGAGTTTCGGAGATTAGTAAGATGACATATACATGTAAATGATTAAGTGGTGTGTCTCCAAAACACCCAGTTATAAATGACAATATGGTAACTATATGGAATTCTCATTGTAATCTGTTAAATATTTAAATATAATTTTAAGAGTTTAATGCTAATATTTTAGTGTCGTAATTGTTTGGTGAAAATGTTGGCGACCCCGTTTTCTGTAATGGACGTTCCATATTCGAATCATAAGTTTGAAAGTTTGTTTGTAACAAAAGTTTTATTTTTAAAGTTTATAATAATATCTAATCTACATATTTTGATTTATCGAGCGGGAAATTGATCTTTGAATAGTTACGCAGTGGTCCAAGGCAGTGGCGGTCCGAGAGGGGGGGTCGTAGGGGTCATGACCCCCCCCAAAATCCATATTCGTACACGGCAAAATTGGGTAGCGGCTAGGTCTAGGTGCAAAGTCACCAGGACCGTCAAATATGACCCCCCCCCAAAATCGTTAACTGCGACCGCGCCTGGTCCAAGGAGCTTGTCAACGAATGGTGGAGTGTAGTAATTTGAGTTTTAAATGTACAGATCATCTCTGAGACACCAGTCTGCACTCAAAAGGCCTGGCCATTGAAAGGCTAGCTCGCTGTTAAATGGAACCCCAAACGCAAAGGTCCATGGATAGGCGAAATTAGCCCGACGGCCGCATTAAAGTGGGAAATAAGCAGCGTCGCAATATCAACGTGATGTTAAGGCATGCCCTAAAAACCTATCTATTCAACAGTCTGCCCTTGTACTGCTTTATGTATTATTAAATATCGATGTGTATTATGAATTAAACACTCAGTGTAGATAAGAGGGATCTTTTGCTCTGGGTATGAGACTGAGTCCTAGTCCCGTATTTATATGTTTTACTAAGCCATCGTGACATCTTCTCGTCTGAAATTCCGCAGTGCCTGAAGACTGAGGTTTTTAACCAGTGTGTGTTTCCAGTGATGACATATGGTACTGAGACGTGGTCCTTAACAGCTGGCCTTTTAGAGAAGCTCAGAGTCACACAACGAGCTATGGAGAGAGCTATGCTCGGAGTTTCTTTGCGCGACCGAATCAGTAATGAGGAGATTCGCCACGGCAGGCCACATCGCTCGAAGAACCTATAACCGATGGGGACGAAAGGTTTTCGTGTGGCGACCACGAACCGGAAGACGCAGCGTAGGCAGGCCTCCCACTAGGTGGACAGACGACATGGTGCGCGTCGCAGGTAACCGGTGGATGGAAATAGCCAATTGTCATTGATTGTGGCGTTCAATGGGGGAGGCCTATGTCAGCAGTGGACGTCTTCCTGCTGGTGATGATGACTAATCCATCAATAACATCCGACCCTAATAATCTCTTATCACGGTACTCACGTAAACAGAAAGTTAAATGCTTGTCTGACAGACGATTGCTATTAAATTACTAGTACATATATCAAATTTTATACCCTCTCATGTGATAACGACAGATGATTTAACGAGTTAGAAGACATAACGATAGACGGGACCACACGCGTTTTGTGTCAAGAGTCAATGCTTGAAAAAGTTTTGGATCGACTATCTGTCATGAGAACTATTCTCAGCTACTTCTTAGTTAGTAGGTAGGTACCGGACCAGCCTATTTCAGTAAGGTACAATCACATTAAATCCTTGTTATTTAGATTTCTGTAGGTACCTACAACTCTCAGGAAGTACTAGGCGTGTACGTGTGTGGCGTATGTAGCTATGAAAAACGGGTACACGGATCGCAGATTTTTTAGGATATAGTAGTAGTAGAATTAAAAACAATAGTAGGTAAGTAATTATCTATACGGCGTGTGTGCCTGTGGGTGAACGCACCGGCGTGGCCTGGTTGGCCCGTCGCCAGCTCTCACGGTAAACGCTCCTAATCACTGAACTCTTAGCGCGTTAGTATGCTCCTGATAGCTTATAAACGCCTGGTACTTGTTAAATCATTGCACCTAACAGTCATCGCTGAATCGAATCACTTATTCCGCTAGCTGTTTTCCTGGTTGATAATTAGAAGTTCATTAAACTTTATGACGTATGACTGACGTAATGTCATTTGCCGCATACTAATTACGTTCTTAAAGTATACAAGTACCTATTAATAACTATCATTTATTTAAAATTAATTATAGTGAGCAGATTAAAAAATTAAAAAAATACATTAGACGGCTGGATCAACGGCCAGATGTAGAAGGCAGTGCTCCTGGAGACCGTTTTTAAATGCATTTGTTTTTTATATTTATATTTAAAAATGTTTAAATATGAAATAATAATATATAATATTTTGTACATACCTAGAATAGGCGTGCATATCAGATATGGACTTTATCTTATGTTTTAGTGAGTGATTGATGTGTTCGCTGTTGGTGTGTCAAATAAAATAAATAAATAAATATAAATATATCGGATTAAGATGTCAAAATTATGCACCGTACCCAACATTCGGTATTGCAGGAAGACATACGTTTGAGCGATAAGCGTTATCGGTTAATCAACCCGCGGTACTCGGTATCTCGGTGCAGTGACATAGACCTTACCGCGCCTCACGTTGTACAAAAATCCGGTCAAGTGTGAATTTTAAACGCTATAATAATAAAAATAATGTTTTTAATTGCTTGTCTTGGCGCACCCATTGAAGTGTAATGTAGTTTTTATAAAGAGTAAACAATACTAAGTTTAGGTGTACTTACGTGAGAAGCTGCCTCATCTACTGGCTTTATCATCACGTTCACTGCTGAACGAAGGCCCCTTGGAAGGGAGTGGTTACCATAATCCCTACGCTTGGCAGGCATTTTGGGAATCGCAGCAGCAGGTAGTAGGTAATCCAATAGAAAGACGCTGCTGCCCGTTTTCTTGTTTTCCCTTAGTTGCCTTTTACGGACACCCAACAGGGGGAGATTGGTGGGTGTAATTCGATCCCGGATACCCCACGGCTACTGACTCACTTAGTTTTAATAGACAGTAGCCGTTAATAGTTATTAATAATAATAATATCTTGGGACAATCCACACACGGTTATCCGATCCCAAACTAGGCAGAGCCATCATCATCAAAAAATCAAATGTTGTATCATTAAAAATACAAATATACGAAAACCAGAGGGTTGAGAACATTTATTAAATGATTTCTTACGTTTTATGAGTACCTTTGCGAAGATTACGTTATCAGCCAATCAGAGAACCCGCAACGGTGACACTAACGGACAAACAAACAAAACGGACCGCATTAGCACGCGATTTGTCTCACTTAAAATGGACCCCCAAAAAAAGATCGGCCAACTCACGTATGTTTTATTGGTCTGCCGGCGAAATATCAAAAGTTGTTTTAGGTATAGAGATGTAAGTACCAGGTCACCATGACCGCCGAGTCATGCTCAGATGCTGATAAGTCGGTGCTACGACCTCCTTCATTGCCGACCGCTGGAGTCCGAATTTCCGGCTAGATACATTCGCACTGAGGCTGCTCGCGAATGTTGCGTAACCACGATGGGCCTTTGTTTTTTGTCACAAGGAATTTTAAACTTTGATCATTTATATAGATAATACTATAAATATTATGAGAACTGTCATCAAAAATAAAATAGGTTTAGTAAGTTTATTTTAGTCGGTATATAATAATACAAATTGTATTTCTTTATTATAATCGAGTCACGCGTGCAATAAATAATTAAATCAATGTGATCGGTTCGTAAAGAAGAATTTCAAAATATACTGACTATTAATTAAACACAAGCACATTCAAACCATAGAATTTTAATTCGGTTTTATGTTCACCCTCATCCTAATTAAAGTCGGTGAAAACCCTTATTAAGTGTGTTTATTAATTTAACATAGGTACTTCTTATGTAAACTGTGGATGGATGTCATTCATCACATTTATTTCACTTACCAGGTAGTTAGGAACACAAGAAGTTAAAATTCGTCTTCACCGTACAAAAGGACCTCCTGGTTACCAACAACGTTTTATTACTACCATTAAAAGAATTTGCAAAGGAACTAAGGCCCCAGGTGGTAAGTGGAGTTCGTTCAAATATTACACAAAACATAAAAGGCGATAGGATCTCGGCCTTGAGTCTGCTATTTGGTAATGACCCTGCGCAAGCGACGTCTAACCGTCGTCGTAGCGAGATTACGTCGCAAAATATTACACTCGCACACCAACGATGTCTATGCGAAACTATTATGCAAATTAATACGTGCCAAATTTGAAAATCGAATTCACTTTTACTTTTTAATAGAATCCGGTCTTATAGTTTTATTATATTTGTTTTTAGACTGTATTGAATTTATTACATAATTTGCCTGTAAATATTTTGTATATTTGGGTCTAGTTGCCGGGAAGTTTAGGATGTGAGCTTCAGATGTCCATCGAATACGGCGGCGATCGCGTGAGCACCGTGACAGGTTCCCACCGGAGAATCCAGGGTCGCTTATTCGCCGATGCGACAGCTGCGGGGGTTTTAGTGGGTAAGAATCCCACATACCCCGGTCGAACCCCACAGCTCCCGGGGATCTTTGGAAGATTTCCCCCGCGTCAAAAACAAAAGTCTTTTACCTTGTCTTTTTAATAAACCAGTGCACTTAAGTGATGTCGGAATAGCAAAAAGAAAAATCGATATGATGTTCGTATCGTTATTTTTAAATCATATTATATCGGTTTCGATATATCGAAATATGTATCGGTAAGACGTTCTAAGGATTTTAAAAGCTTGTTTTTTTTTAATGATTTCTGAAGGAAAAAAACTTTATCGCTTTTTATACGATTTCGATATTTGATATCGATATAAGTATCAAAATATGAAATATAGCAAAAAATATCAATATATCGTAAAGAAAATCGAAATCGATATTAAATAAATCGATTTGGGCTCGTGATCACGCAAGCCTTTGGTCAAGAGGATTAGTAGAAATATATTAAGTTATAGCAATAGCTCTTCTAATAGTATAACAAGGTCTTTAAACTGTTTATTTTATCAACCGTTGCGAACAGAATTTGATACAAATGACATAATAAAATAAATCTAATGTTTGAAACTGGAGACAGCTATGAATTTGTTAAACGGGCAATATTTTGCTACCATTCTTTGAGTCACAAGAGGATTTAAAATTGTGACATTTGAATCATAAATAAAGCCTGTGAATCGCATTGCGTCGAGCGAGCGACGTAAACCAGAATAATGCATACAGACATGAGCGGATATTTGTCATGCGTACGAGTTGCGTACGGGTAAGAATGTGTACACATTGAAGCTCATCGTTTACTCGACTGCTTTTGAGCTAGAACACTAGCGTAGGTACTACTCATAGAGTTGATATATTAAGAATAGAGTACGCGTTTGTCTATGGCCTCTTAAACAAATCGTAGGCAGCTTACTAGGCAGGTTTCTTTAGTCCTTCCTCCAAGAGGAGGGAACTATGTAAGTGACAAGTAGTGATGGGTTTCATCTGTCACAGGCGCAAATGTCGACAAATACAGCTGACAGTATAGTAGGTACCTATTGTCGTGTATATGCTATCATGTTCTTACTCGTGCCTACGGTTCTTACCTGAAAATAAGCATTCTATAGTACTTGTACGTATACCTATTCTAAGGTACTACTCATAAAGAGAGCAGCACTTAAAGTATTAAACTCCTTTAAGTCATATTTTCCTGGTGCTCAATAATAATATTCCATGTTCAACCTACCGGAAATAACATGCCGGTTAGGCGGTTAGTATCGTCAATGACACAACAATTTTCTAATCGATTTGGATTTGAAAAAAATGCGTGACTGATAAATACATAATTTAGGCATCGATTACAGAAATGTTCACAAAAAGGTTACGAGTTAATATTCAAATAAGTTATCGAAGACTTGTCGATTATATTTTTATAGGTGTACCGATCCAGTTTTAGGGGTTAGATGGTAAAGGTAGTTCAGCTAATTAATTTTATATGACCTTGTGACGTCATTGGGTACGATTTTAACTCGAATTGGTTCGTCTTAAATGGTCGTCAGTATGCGCGCAGCCTTGCGATCGTGCTCAAACCGCAAGAGGTCGTGGTTCATTTGCAAATATTATTAAACGGAAACAAAAGAGGTACGTGTGAGCTCAGACTGGTAAGATCACCGCCCCCGCACTCACACCTGGCCACCAAAACGACAACGCAGAGCTCACAATTAACATTAAAAAGAGAGACGCTTTAAAACACCGTATATCCGTAAAACTCAACAACATATAGAACAATTCTCTTTGCGTACGTCTTGGCCTAAAAACAAAAAAAAATAATAGAAAAACAAACCACGCCTGGTATTTTTAAGTTACTTATTCTTGATAATTATTCTACATACATATGTATGTGCTCCTAATATAATGTTCTTCCAGAAGAAGAAATGTCTAAAAGCGGGTTCACGTGGTTCGATTTTCGCATGCGATTGGAGTCGTATTGTGACACATTCAATCAAACTCAAGCTTATTGCTTCAATTTGGTTGCAGCTTATTGCTTCAATTTGATGGAAAACTATTGAACGATAGTACTCCACATTTTTATGTGTGTTATACAAAAATCATTCTTAAAAGAGATTAAGACATCTCTAAACATTTCTGGTTCGATCCAAATTCGATTTTTGTTGTACGCCGATAAATATTGAACGAGCAGGTTTAGCTCCAAAATTGAATGAAATTCAATTCAACCTCCTGAAATCGTTTACGAGTTTTGTATATCAACTAAAGTTGATTAAATTGAATCGACTCATGTGTACCCGCCATTAATGATGGTGAAAACCTCACAAAAATATTGTATAGTTAAGCTTATAAACAGACAGATGCGGATAACGAATTTGTTATATACTTATTATACCGAGACAGATATCAAATAGGTATATATAGATGACATCATTCTATGTGATTTGATCTAGAAGGCGAAAGAACCATCTACGCTCTAAGTATTAAGATGAAGTCATTCAAGTAACTCGCTTGCAGTAATATATTTTGCATGATTGTCAAAATAAAGTTCTCAGTGACATGTTTATGTGTTAGAACCGCCAGGTAGCTAAGCTCATGGAATTTTTTGACGACTATGTGTATTGTGCACCGATAAAGGCATCGAGCTTTGTTTATTCACAAAATACTGAGAGTACAGAAGGCAAGCTCATGTATGTACCTCGCTTTTCATACCTACGCTCGGCGGTCGCGCTAGGTTTATCAACTCTGGCTTATGTGAAAAAACTATCGTGATAGTGGCACTCGTATCTAGTTTTTTGATTGATTGTTGAGAATACAACAGGAAGAACGGAAGACAAGTGTTTGAAGCGGACGGCATTCGCGCTCGCACTAAACCAAGATTAACCAAGAATTCGTGTCCGTGAGCGCTGTCTATGTGTGCGTTGCTCGAGCGGCCGTTGTATGAAGCTTGCCTTCTGTACTCTCAGTATTTTGTGGTTTATTGTACAAAGTAATCGAGCCATTTGTTTTTTTGCAGATATAAAACATCGCACCAAAGGTCAAAACGCCAAGAGGATAATGTTGCACGCGAATAACTAGACAAGTAAAGCTCCTATTGTGACCCAATATTATAAGTATACTCGGCAGACTCCGCCTCGCCGTTCCGAACGTGCCTCGACACATCGCGTTATAAAAGCGAGGAGTTCGCCCAATACACGCTGCGCTTTTACGACGTGCCGGGAAACCCGATCTTAAAAATCTTCATTATCGCTACCATCAGCCATACGTTACAACTTGCAAGCGCATAAACAATATCGAATTTAATAAAAAACCTCATTAACTCCCCTGTCACAGTAGCGCGAATAATTTCGATGCCGGATCGAGAACGCGAAATATGTCGATTTTGAACATCTCATGTCGACTATTCCCCGTCTCTGGGCTTATGAATGGAGGATAACGTTATTAAGCTCTACAAATAACGGTCCTGAATGCAGATGAGCCCTGTATCTAATCTAAAGTTGGCGCCTCACGTCGCTAGAAATAACAGAGCTCTGGTAGAAATGTCGATGTCCAAATACTGTATGTGACGCACTGGCGGACAATCCCGGCATGGGGTCAAGGCATTGATTTAATTACCGAACTTCAAATCTAGAATGAAATAATCGAATATAGCATATATATTTGATTATTTCATTCTAGATTTGAAAATCGAACACCTCAAATTTGAATACCATTCCAAATTTAATTTTTACGCCGCGTATTAAGAGTAACTTAAAACCACGTGTGGCATTAGATTAATTTAATCCCACAGTGTTTATTTTCGTCACGATTCTTATCGTCATTCGTCAGTTTTTACAAGATTCGCTAGCTTTAAAACCGCGTCATACTTTATGACGTTAGCGAATATACGCTTCCTAAATCTTAAATAGATGGCGTGGCGGTAATAAAGCTGTGATTGTGTAATAAAACTCAGCTGCTTGGAGCGGCGCCACGGAAAAAGTGTAAAATCACTTGTTTATAACATTCAGTTGTAAGTTTCACAAACATGGCGATTCGAGTTCACTCTCAGCCTCATTATGGGACCTTTGACTTTGCTCCTGAGCGATTATGCGATCCTTGTACTGGGATAATTTAGCCGTTGTGGTGCTTTCAACTCAAATTTATTTACCGAGACCGATACGCTTTGAAACGTTATTAAATAATCGATTGTTTTTTTTTTCACTTTTGGGAGGTGTCAAGTTTTTGCTGCACCGTCATTATGACGGGTCGGAAATTGCAGCGATATCGTTGCGGTCGGGTACAATACCACCTCACAATTAATTTAGTATACGATCTGACAGCATCGAATTAAAAACAAATAATCGGTTGTAAAGATTTTGCAATAGGAACAAATACTTGCGACCCGAACGAGATAAAGAACAATTCGAGACTTTCGCATATTTCGGTATCCATTGCGTGTTCGATTGGGAATGTCACATGTATTTGTTGTAACAAGAGCGTCGTTGTAAAAGGTCAGCTGTAGCGGTCACGTGTTGATGACGAATGGAAAGAGGTTGATGAACGCGAACGTGTTCTATTTCGGAGCGGTTAAAAACGGCCGCGGCTCACCGAGTGACATTTACACTGGCTAGGTGCATCCGACACTGTATTATCAGATACTGACTATAGATAACTACTCCCCAACTATGAATAGTTACAAAATCTGGAGCTTCGGGCAATCGTTTACAGGCGAGAGTTCGATATTCGAACATTTAAAAAAATGACAACCTTAACAATAATATTAGTTTGATGAAAATTCTAGACATAAATTCATAGACATTATGTTAAGTGTGTACCAATTTGGATAACCGATAGCATTTTCTACTACTCATAATAGAGTTTTGGTCATCCGCATCACACTAACTTTGATGGCTTGACTAGAATTTTTTTTAAAGTAATTGTTAGTTAGGTACATTATTTATGGACATCATATCAAAAAGAGTTTTC
Organism: Furcula furcula; assembly: GCA_911728495.1. NCBI lineage: Eukaryota > Metazoa > Arthropoda > Insecta > Lepidoptera > Notodontidae > Furcula > Furcula furcula. The sequence goes on along the minus strand of OU452257.1, from coordinate 21,827,919 downwards.
AGTTTCTGAAACTATTGCTCCGATCAAGAATTTTATAAACTCCTACTAATAACGCAACTTTTCGTGTTTATTAGTAGATACAGATTTAAAAAAAAACAATATCTGATATCTACAAGTTTTCTCAGTATTATAAGGTTTATTAATTGTATTACACCTAACCTGTTTCTAAGGCTACGTCGAGCATGTTTGGATGAAGTATCCACTTTTCAACAACGTGGGCCACGAAGCGAACGATCAAAATAAATACGCTCTAGCGATCATCGATTTGAACTAGGTAGATCAGGTATAACAAATCGATAAATAGTTAGAAAAATTAGACCTCCAAATACACGGTATGTTCTTATTTCAAATTGTTATTTAGAATTGTGTTTTGAATCCTATTTTATAGTTCTTAAGTTTTATTTTTAAACGCATTATGTATATGCAACCGTTATTATGCTTTCTGTATTTCACTTTCATGTTTAGAGCTAGTAGTACAAATAGTACATCGATGATCAACTTTTACATTCAAATTCAAAAATCCAGAATAACCAAAAGTAATAAATTAAAATAAAATTATCATCAATATCGGACGTCCACTGCTAAGCATATGCATCCTTAAATGGCAGAGGGTGCCCAAATTTGACGGGCGTCTTAGGGATCGCAATATAGGCAATCCAATAGAAAGACGCTGTTGCCCTTTTTCTTAAAAAGTAAAATAATTACGCTCAATTCCTAGGTAGGCTTGTAGCGAACACAGGTCACAAGCGTTTAAGCGTGGCGATATTTTCGTGGCCCAGCCACGCATCGCCATTTGAACATAACGCGTGGCTAATTAGATTATACTGTGAAAATATTAGTGATCAGGATATACATATTATCTTGCACGCACGAATGTAATTTGTAACAGAATTGTATATATTTAAACGTAAAACGAGTTTGGTGCGGGGGGAAAACGCACTCGGCTCGCAGCGCCCGTAGCAAGTATATTTTCAACCTCGCAAGCTTATAGGAATACTTTGTTTTTGTATGGAAACGGAACTGTAATGTTTCGTTACTCGAACGCCATAACGAATGAGTCGTACAATATTATACCCGAAATAGATTGTTTTTTGCATTTATACTAAGCGCCGCCGCCGTCTTGACTTATAATTGAACTCTATTTTTTTACCCAGAACCAAAAGCAAAGATAAAAGATTGACATCTATCTTTAGACAGTATACAAATAATGTAGGTACAGGTAACGTAGGTTATATATTCTGTATGTGACATCATAACTCCTAAATGGATAGTCTGAACTGAATGCATTTTTTTTTTAAATAGTTCAGCTAAATTCGATTAAAATCTGTTCAGCCGTTCATTACAAATTGTCATGAGTCAGTGTATTTTTTTAATTTCTTGATTTACATCGTAGTAATTTTAGTTTTTTATTTTATTACGGATAGCAAACAACTGTACATTAAAAATAAATCAAAGAAAACATCGTGATGAAACCTGCATGTCTGAGAAAGCCTAACTATACATTATATTTTACAAAAAAAGGAATTACACATCTATATAGTACATTATTTTATATGTATGCATAGCCCACAACGCTATCCACGGATCTATGTGTAACGTTAAGTTTTAACTGTGGAATCGGAATTTAGTTCGATAATAATGACATCTAACATAATAACAACATAGCCAATGGTAATAATAAACAAAACTAATTTAAACACAAAATAGAGTTCAAGTTTCAAGCATTAACTTATAATGCGGACCAATTTTAATATTGTTTTGCAAGGAACTTACATAAAAATAGTCAACTATTAAACTATCTGCTACTAAAGTACGACGAGTACGTTATACAAGTTACATGTAAGATGTTAGTATTATTATTAAATTATACCCATATGTAGGTATTATATAAGCTATTATATTTTGCAACAGTCGGTAAGAATTCTCGTATCACAGGAGTGATTCAGTCAGCCAGAATGGAAGATTAATGATCAAATTCAAGGAAGCAACGGACTCGCAATTTGATGATATCTTCTAATTTATCATGAATTCCTCATAACTAATTTGAACGCCGTGAGAAAAATAACGTCAGCCTTCAAAATGTGGTTAGCCAATCTTTATCAAGCGCATTAATTTCCCAAGATCACATCGGACCACAGAAATGTTTGCACAGCGCTGCTTTTGCTCCAGAATGTCTAACACTGCGATGGTACCTGATGGAAGGTACCAGTTAGGTCTCCTTCGGAGTCTGGACGTTCGGGGTGTGGGCCCGAGGACGTCCATTGAGGGCGGCGGCGCTGTTGGGAACCCGTCCCCGTGAGCACCGGTTCCCGGGCGGCTATAATGCAGACCAACCTCCTTTTTTTGAAGTCAGTTAACACTTAACACCTCTACTTTTATTGTTAGTAATGAATTAAAAATTGTCGCCAGGCGCCTTCGCCCAACTGCATGCTTGAACAAATGCATCTTTTTTTAAACTCCATTGCGCCACGCGATTCCGACAATAGATTTGACACTATATGGAGTGTCAAATATCGGTAAGGTCAGTCGATATTTCTATAAAAAATCAAAGGGTTCGCCGACCGCAGCCGGTGCCTAACCGCCACGATCTGCTTAGTTTATCGAGATCCTTTCGCACGCACCGACACTAAACGAGCAAGTCATTACAATGAATAACGATCGATTATCGTTTCGCAAGTAAAATGTTATCGATTCGCGAATTAAAAAGTTCGGGATAGTGGACCACCGAGATAAAGAGTGCTTTCATTTTTATTCGTCCTCGCATTCTATTCAGGTTTGGGCTGTCACTTTTTCTTTCGTTGCGGTAGTGGCGATGCCAGTAGGATCTCGATCGGTCGCGGATAGCCTTGACCTTCGTCGGCGATCGGTCGGGCGAGCGTCGACCCGCGCCGCCGCCGCCGCGCCTCCGGCTCACTAGTGCTGCTCGATTATTACTTATTGTATTACATATTAACATAACTATCGATACATCGATAGTTGTTCGAATATAAATTATAATATAACACAAAAATCCCGACTGCTAACAAATAAAATGGTCCAATTACATACCTGAAAGTTATATGTATTTCAACTAGTCTCGTTAAGACCTTTCTTTTTTTAAAGGTGGATTTAATTTAATCGGATTTGCCAAGTCGGGCTCGTTAAAAGCTGCATGTATTTGTGTGTGATCTATGAATAAGCAATAATTATAAATATCAAGTTATAGAACGAATGTTAATATTCATTGAAAGAATTGTATTCAGCCAAAAAATTTAGGTAGGTTCGTAAAATATTTACATACATGATTATCGAGTTGTATTCCCAAATTAGAAGATAAGCGCTAACAAGAAACATAATTCTTTTATTTTTACGTTATACTTTAAATCAAGAGAATGGATAATTAATGACTTTTAAAAGGTAAATATGATAAGATTTATCTTAATTTTTTTTTAGTTCAGATAGTACAGTTTTAAAACCAATTATTTATTATTCCATATTTGAATTTTAAATATTACTTGATTCTTAAAAAACTGGCGCCACATATTCATTATTCAGTGCAAATCACCAAATCGTGATAAAACTACGAAAGTACATATTAATTTATAAGATGGTTGTTGCCAGCAAATAATAGGTTAAAATAATAAAAATAAACTAAAACAAAATATGACAAAAATAGACAAGCCATATAAAACAAAATATGAGTTTCTTGCCGGTTTTTTTCAGTAGCGGCCGGGTTACGATATGGTGGTAGTTTCTAAAATTATTATCCTTTGATTATTTAATTGATGATTGTTGTGCAAGTGCCTCCGTGGGGACTATGCAAACGAAAGATATTGCGACTTTTGAAAATAAATAAGGAGACAATTCACTCATGGTCGTCTGACTTCAAACTAGGCAAAGCCTGAACTATAATAATCAGAGACGGACCCGTTAAAAATAATCGGTTAAAATCGATATAAATGCGGAGTAGTTGGAGCGCCTCCCTACAATTCCTTGCGAGGATCGCCGGCCGAGTCGGGCTGCGTACGATGCACTGCCCTGCACTATGTGTTTGTCTTCCGCAAATTATGTATGTAGACACACGATCACATGACAACACAAACTGATTATTTATATCGACACCATCTTATTTAAAACCAGTATCGAACGTTTCGCTTTGTCGTTTTTCCTTAGCCCGAAGTATGGGGACTATAATACTAGTTTCCATAATATGGAATTGGTACTGAACTACATAATTGCTAGTATTGGACTAATTTATTCATATTGTGGTATATATTTACAAAGTGTTAAGTTGTTAATCAATTACATTCATGGTCGCGAAATTAGATACTTTATGAACACCAATAAAAACAACACTTAAAAAATTACCACAGACAAAATAGTTTACACATTTAATTTACCTTTTTTTAACTCACCGAATTCATTATAAAATTAAATTTATTCTTTTTACTTTTTTTCTGAGGTGTCAGAAATCATAAATATAGGTAACTTTTTTTTAATGATAATAATAAGGCAGAGCCTGCACTATGGAAACCAAACAACTGATACATGTAGGTTTTTAACCTACTTCAAAAAAGGAGGAGGTTCTAAATTCGTCATGTATGTAATTTTTTAAAATACATATACATAAAGATACATTTATATAGATAATTAACAACCAGGCACAAGACGAACAGACACACACACAAATGTTTCTCTTAGGTGGAAATCGAACCCATGACCTATTGGGTAGTAGCCAGTATGTCCAACCACTAGACATAACTCCTGTTCGAAGCTATTTTCCTAGTGTTTATTTGCTAAATCAATCCGTTCAAAGCAATTTGCAACCAGGAGGAAATGTGTTCAAATGAGATGGATCGTACAAATAGTGTATTAGTGTCAGTAGCATGATGTAGAGGGCGTGCATGTCTTCCAAGGGGCGCCTCGCGAGCCATGACGAGGTGCCTCGCTTCCGCTGGCTGCGAGACACACGGACCTCGCGAGTGGCGCGCTTTATTTTATTATAGCATGACTGCCCAAGAAGGGGGACAATGTTTTTCTAGAGTTTGTGTATAAGTATGGTATGTATGTATGTGTATTTCTTTGGGACGGCCTACAATCTAAACGGCTCTATGGATTTTGACTTATATCGTTAGATTCGTGACTAGGCTAAGTAAGTATATATTTTTCGAAAAAAAAACCAGTCGCTTTTTCTATTTTTTTTTACTTTGATTTGATTTGAAATAACTAGATAAGTCAAACTATATGTGATGATGATCATATAGTTCTTATGTATGTTTAATGTAGTTTAAGACCATTTTGTTTGTACGCGGGCTTTATTTTTAGATTCTTTGTTTGTGTTGATTACTTAGTTTAAACTACTCAGGGGTTTTTTTTATTAAAAACCCTTTCAACGTCATGTATAAAATTCCTTCCGGAAGGTTCGTGTTAAGTTATATAATAAATAACATTTGTGTTTCTAAGCAGAGTATCAATGATAGAAAAACTATCGACTAATAAAACAAGTAATAAATTTTAAAAACTAAAACCCGACTACGGTTAAAATCGCAGTCTAATAATGTAATATTATAACCAGCGGACAATCAAGACGCTTCTAACGACACCCTACTTGTCAAATTATGATAAGTAGATTAGAAGATATGCGGGAACAGATGAACATACATACATACATACATTCTTGTTAAAATCATAAACCTCCCTCCGTTCCGTAGTCGGGTAAAAAACTATTATATTAACAAAAGGTTGTTTGCTACCACCACATGATTTCCACTACACAAGATCTATACAAGATTTAGAATTACGTACCTATATAAAATTGAAAAGTTTATAAAATTTCTTATTATATACAAAAAATGGGAAAATATGCACGCTTTTTTACTTTACTTGGGGAATAACTTAGTGTAGATTTCAATGAAATCTACACATAAGACTTGTGACAAGATAATGTTTCATTTACGGAATTTTAGATACGGCAGTTACACTAACCATATTTTAGTAAGTACAAAAGTTATTGGTTGTATTTCAGCTGTCAAACCTTCAAAAGTTAAAAATAATATTTTTTCTTTTTTTACAAAAGCATTTTTGCCGTGCAGGGATGTAACCTTACCAGGACTACAGAAACTTCCAACCAAAAGTAAATTAGAATCAGCCCTCGCCTCGTGCCGTCGTACTGACGAGCTGGTGCGTAATCTTGTTAGTCAAACATACGGGCACTCGAACGGACGTGCCTTAACGGCGCGCACACATGAATGGTACCTACGCCATGTACGTGAGCGTACGCGATTCATTCAATTTGTTTACACGGACTCATCGCGCATGCCGCCGCGACGCCGCGGTCAAGGGCGTCGTCCATCGCCCGCCCAGCACTCGCCCAAATCATTACGCCACTTAGTGAATACGCGATGATTACGTAAATTAACGACGTCGACGGTACAGACGCAATTAAGAGATTGTTGTTTACAAGGTGCCAAAATATCGTGTGAAAAACGTTTAGTGTTATGAAACTCAAATTAACAAGATAAATTGACTTATGTAGAAAAAACAGACTTTAGCTATCGCAAGAGTTCGTTGTCTCTAATTTTAATATGGTAAAAAAACTAGCTAAATCGACGGTCGCGCTATTATTCAGTCGAGTAGGTACGCAACATGTTGTAGGCAACGAACAACGTGACCGGCTGCGAGAGATCAGCACTCCGCCGCCACGTGGTCCCGAGACCTTCGGACCACCAGCTCTTAGGTCATTTACTCCAATTACGTAACACCCGTGTAACAACTGCGACTACGTATATAATCGACGGAATTTTTATTGACTAATTATTCGCCATTTTTTATAAGCGGTGAAGTCAGCGGATATAGCTAAATATTCAAACAGTGTATCATTCGAGGCTAACAATAACGTACAAAAAATCCTTCGGTTCGAATAATCTCACGTCGATATCTAGTGGTCCGTGCAATATAGGCGCTGGACGAGCCGGCCGGAGTCCGTAGGCTTTTATATGTCGGAGGCGGCGCGAGATGCTGCCACATTCCTCCCCGATGAGTCGGCGGGACCACCGTCGCGGGCTTTTCACACGTAAACAACATGTGGAAGCGGCTCATTACGTAGATATTTACTACTTTCGGCGTTGTCTCGAAGATAAAGTGTAGCATTGAAGGCGCGACCGCTCGCCAGCCCGCGCGGTGTCAACGCCCAGACGGATTAAAGGGACCGATTAACGAGCACAGTTTAATTTATAACCGGAATAATAAAAGCTCACGGAAGGCCCGCCACGTCGCGCGGGCACCGAAACCCTAACCGATATCGCTTGAAATACATAATTGAAGTGTCAGCAAACGTTTCGCTCGCCACCTCCGATAGTTTCTCGAAGTTACGGACGACTTTTAGTAACGAGTAAAGGATACAGGTTCTCGCTGCCTCCTTTGTATAGAGATGCTAATTTGGTGCATTCGACTTTATTAGTGTCACGTCGTTTAGCTTTCGATTTCGCGAAACGATAATTTTGATTTAGAGCAGAACGACAAAAAGCAACGCATCGGGAAACCGAAACCGGTCGGTCCTGTCGAAAACTCCGTAATTATTGAAACGAGACAAACCCACGTGGCCCTAACCCACCGATAAGTTTATTAGTTGGATCATAAACGATAGTGAAAGATGCTTTCGTAGTAGTTTTGTACAGCACACGTGTTCGAGGTGAGTTTCTACGATACGACCGGCACATCTGCTAGATAACATATTTTATCGAGACCGGAAAACAGTGTGATTCGCCGGTGAGCCGGGCTCTGGAGGTACCAGGGAAATGTGACTGATAAGGAGGTTACACAACAGCGTGTAGGAGCCAAGGTCGCAGCAGATGTGGGAAGCACAGTCTAGCCGTTCACGGCTTATCTCGACGAATGTTTGCCGAGCATAAATAAGCAGCGCTTCAAGCCAGTACGATCGAAATACTCGGTCGATACGGCGTACAATGTTTATGGGTGTGAACGCACTCGGCTATGCCGTCGTGAGAACTCTACTACCACACATTAGGAGCGATGATATGTGCGATAACGCGACACGTGGTAATCGAAGCTTAGCGACAACAATGTGTCAGTGTTACATTGCGTAACATTTTCTAAATATGTTCATAGACGCTGAATTATGGACTGTTGTCCCGGGTGCGAACGTGACGTTGATCAAGATGATTTTAAATGTCGTAAGAGATGAGTGCGTAGCAGCATACGACCGATAAAGAGTTCACGCGATCTCGGCGGGAGGGCGAGATGACGCGCCGGCTAACATTCCGAGACGATTTTATTTATTTTTAATAATGCCAATGAACGCTTAGCACGTTTACCTTCGATTTGCATCTACTCCTTTATTCAAGCGCTTCCTGCTCGCGCCTTATCCGTGTGGTGATTTATTTGTAGATGACATTCATTCAAGTGGAGAGCGTCGCCGGCGCGGAACGGGCTCGGACGCTGACGAAGCTAAAACCATTCGCCGCGGCGACGGGAATCCGGCCTCCGCCAGTGGGTCAGTGGACCCCGGGCCGGGAGCGTGCGTGTCCCGCAGGAATCCCAGCTGCGAAGGCCGCCATTCATAATAAAAATGACATCAACCGCGTGGGAACGCATAAATGCCAAGCGAAACGACCGGTCGGACCGGCAGATTTAATTACTAAAGCGCTGATTAATATTGGTATGAACGACATTCGTCGAAACCGTTCCTCTTCGTCGTTAACACAATGAAACCGAAAGCCGCGGGGGTAGCGCTCACGAAAAAAAATACAAGAAAGCGTGCAGACGATCGTGATGCGTTAGCGCAATGCACTTCTGCTGTCCCTGTCGCGACGGCGAGCGCACTTGTCATTGTATATCCGTCTTGCTCACGCGCGTTGTCACGTCAACCTCAGGGCTCACCTGTCCCGCTCGCGCCGGACACTTTGTAAGGAAGTGCGCCTCGTGCTTACGGGACCGCTCCGGTCTGCAGCTGCTTTGCATCGCATACCGAACAGATTAGGAGTTGAAGGTTTAGTCATTGAAGAAAATCAAACGAATTGCGGCGCGTGTGGCCGCGACATTTTACCCATAACAATGAGTGATAGTGCATCCGTCCCTTTCGCGGCGAGCCTCGCCGTGCTGTTGCTCCGAGCCAGGTTCAATATCCCAGACCTTGGGCCGATCGAGAGTACCAATGGCCAGTTGAAACTAGTTACTTACACCACCTGCAGTTATACATTTTGCCTGTATTTTTAGCATTTATATTTATACGAGCAGGCTCGACCTGGGTGTTCATTATCGTATTAATTAAGTTATCGTGTGTCACAATTTCGTGAGCGATTCTTTGTGTGGAAATGTATTTTTCCATATCGGTCTTTGTCGGCGCGGCGATCGGTCGGGGTCACGTTTGACATAACGGCTGAACATAAAAAAATGAATAGTTTATGATTTCTCTACCAGGAAAACTAATGAAGCGTCGGCGTCGGTGGTCGGCACAGCGCCGCAACCTCGTACCTACATCAAAATATACGACCGACCAATTAGATGTCGGGCGAATTGCGAAAATAATATAAATATTAGTAGAACCGACAAAGGTTTTTAATCACCGATCTCGATGCGTTTTGTTCCTTTTGCGGTCCAAAATTACAGGTTGCGAGTTCGCTCACCCCGACACGGCTTAGGGCAACTATGCTCTTGTGGATCGTGTGAAAAATTACCCGTGATTTTGCTCTTATTTCCCATTATAAATGGCATTCGATATGTATAATTTCTCGCATCCGGCCGAATACTGGCCGGCTATAGGCGCACGCACGTTCATGGTTAACCGCGCGGCTCTCGTTCGGATTTGAGAAACGGCTGCCCTTTAATCGGAAGGGTTTGCGGTGTCGCTCCGCGCTTACATTATAAATAATTTCAAAAAAGAACAATGAAAACGAAAGCGAAGACTGGTCGGCGAGTAGACGCGAGTCGCGAACGCCGCATCTCACCGCCAAGGTTACGTAGTAGGGGCGGCGACCGGCGAGACGGCCGTGACGTCACGGGCGCCGGAAACGATTGTCCGCCTCATAGTTACGGTTACATTTTGAGTTTAGAAGAAAGTGCTTAACGCCGCGTGGGCTAGGTCAGTGCTATGCATGTAGCAGACTTATTTTTAATAGTTATGATGTCCTGGTATTCAATTGAATCAATAAACCCTACACATATAAAAACAACATAAAAAAATCTTGAAAATAACTATTAAAGGAATATTCCTTGTAAGTAGACAGACGATAAACCAAAAGGCACAACAAAAGCCAAAAGCCCAGTCTTTGTTCGTAAAAAGGCAGATGTGTAAGAAAGCAGTCGACCTCGCAAGCATTCGTTTTGATAGCCAGCTGATAAATTATTTGTCCACCCGACATCTTGTACCTATCGATGTTCTGTGGTTTTAAATATACAATTTCGTTGACTGTGTTTTACTAACATTTGTGTCAAAGCATTTTGAGGTATACATACTGATAGACTGAATTACACATGTCTGATTCCTGGACGTAATTACCTGAAAAAGAGAAAGAAAATTATTAGATACAAGAAATAAGTTTAAAGTTAAAGTAAAGTTTTAGGTATTAATTAAAAAAAGTTGTTACATGGCAGCGTAATTTCTATTTAATTTTAAACTTTTTAAAATTGGAATCAGTGGGCTTTAGGATCGTTAAGGTATTTTGTAAATAATGTAAAAATATAACATGGAGTTATCAAGTATTATGCACATTTAGCATGCATTATGAAGGTATAAAAGTCTGTATCTTATCAGACGGTGAGAAATTATGAAGAGAGTGAGGGTATAAGGATACAAGGTTTGCATTGCTTCGAGCACAGCGGGAATCCACATTATATTTATGTCTTACAGATTCTTTAGCTACTAAGCGGTGTTAACGTATATCATATTAAGTTGAAAATGATGCATCTTCAAAATAAATTCATAATTATAAAAGATTACTTTCGTATTTTTCTGGTTTGTATTAAAATGATAAATAGAGCGTCATTTCGAACATACCTATAATTTTTTTTTTAATCGATTGGTAGCTATCTTATTTCTTCTGATAAATCGTCTTTGTATCGAGAAAAATGACAATAATTCATGTAAACACGTTGTGAGAGGACGCGACACAAAACAACAACATAAATTCGCGTAAATCAACTTGTGACGCGCACAACAAGCCGACGAACAATCAAACGCAGATGTACATTTCGTTCTAAAATACCGAAACACTGTATTTATATTGCTGAATCAAATGGGACAAGGCAGCAACATTATTTTTTATTTACCGTTTTTTTCTAATTCGGCCTGTTAATAAACGGCGCCATAAGGGGTACATGAAGACAGAAAAATAAAAATCTAACATTTTACTACATTTATAGATAGGTATCTGTGGTTTTTATATTTAGGTAAAGCCGACGCACATGTCTTATATTATGGGGAAGCTTTATAATTTATTTTCCTTCTTATTGTACACTAAGACACATAAACTGTAATTATAAACATAGTAGATGCTTGTACTCTCGCGGTCACGAACGGTGTACCACCTCTAGGACGACAATCGCTTGCACGAGCCGGCCCGAAATACGTGCGGGCGAGGTAAGCGCACGTAATATGGTTCAAACGATTTTGATTGAAAACTGGTACACCGTTGGTGTCCGCGATAGTACATTGGCGAGCTTAACTTAAAAATTAGTTTTCTAACAAACCAATTTACAAAGCGAGATTTGTATGTTCATTATATTAGAATTAATTTTGTATTGTATTAGAATTAGATTCGCATTATGATTCTGATATTCACGCGAATACTACACTAATATAACTACTTTTCGTACAGATGTTATCGCAGTATATTTTCGATTCTTCCTTTCTTGACTTGAACTTCCTGGAGTCATTTCTATTTAAAGAAAAATGCTGATTATTCTTTTTTCTTTTATGTCCACAATATATAAGACGTAGGTAAGCAGACGTATCAATCCCAAATAATTTTCCATATAAAAATATTTTGCCTTTATTATAGCGACACGCGACAGGCAGGCGTTCTTTACACCAGTCAACCAAGACCTGTCGTCTCACCTTGGGACCGTAAAATTGGTTTACAATGAGAAAGAACAGTGAATTATGAGAGGTCACATGTGCTTGGTCATGTGTATTTAAATACGTCTCGGCCGTTAGCGTTTCCGATAGGCTCGTCACGGGGCCCTACGAGCGAAGAATCACAATGACTCAGCTTGGCTAGTCTAAAAGCTAAATTATAATGTATTGGACTAGGCGCAATGAACGCATTCCACTAATTGTTTGGTGACGACGACTTTAATGAAGCAATAGAGTATTATTAGTTTTTTTTGAGAATATGAATACTTTAAATGACAGTAGTTTGGGATATATTTCGAAATAATAGGATGGCAACTTTTATGCAAATTAGTGACGGGACAATCTGGAAATTGGAATCGCCTGATTGTAAAGCAAGTAAGGATTGGATTCCTCTCTTGAATCCAGTACTTTCTCTAGTTAGGTACAATGCCCACGCCCACGTCGGAACAGTTGTTTTCTATAATTTCGGTTAAAGGCGTGGGGTATAATAATAATACCAGCCCTGGTTTGTGTCCCACTGCACGGGACTCCCGTTAAGATGAGGGGGCTTAGGCCGTAGTCCACCACGCTGGCCAAGTGCGGGTTGGTATAATGTAAACTAGATAGGTACTCAATACTCAATCTTTTAATGCGTTTTGCAATGTATAAAGTATTGTTTGGATTAATTGGACAAGCAAGATAAGAAAGTACTACTAGGGATACAGAAATTATAAATACGTATGATAAAAATTTTGAAGTTCTGAACGTTAGTCAAAGCTTGATACTACTCTAGTTTTGGTTCTGTACTTAAGTACCATAGTATATAAATACGTTGTTACTGTCATAACCGACAAGAAACAAATTATCAAGAGCCAGATATAAAAATGGATACAAATTGCACGTCATTAACGTCAATTATCGATGTTAAACGTGCCGATAAATCGAATCGAATTTACCAATGTCGACTAACCACTTCTGGAAAATGTAGGAATGGCAGCCTCAAAAACGGGTCCTGCGATCGTCCATCGAAACAAATAGCGAAGACTTGAAGATATCCGATGACTATATGCGTATTTTCAACGAATACGTAGTAGTAAGTTAGGGATCATCTGTATTATTAAAATGTAAATACATACGTGCACTGAATTTATGTTATCTTGGTATCATTCTCAATTTAACATTGTTTTTAAGTAAATGTAACTTGTATCTCATAGAATTTAATCCAAATCAAGCCCAATAAGCAGTACACTCTTTCCGCCTACCTTACACCGAAGATACATTGTCATTGAAATGAAACTAATTTTACGGATTATATTTTTCATTTCAATGTGTAGTATTCGCGTAAATATCAGAAATCATTATACATTGTCATTTTATTGAATTTAACTGGGAACCTGACACCAATTATTCTGGTCTTAACTGGCTCGACTGGCTTATTGATATGGAAAGGTATCTTAAGGACGATTCTTCAGCATTGCCACTCCATGAATTAAGTGGTAGGCTTGTAGTTAAATCAATTAAAGTCGAGCGTAGACCGTGGTGCGACATCTCGAGGATGTTGTGTGTCCACGCGGGACCAATTCTCGCCGACCCATTTAAATGCGTTGTAAAAAGTAATGAACTGCCGTTTATCGATCGTCATTATCGTTCTCAGAGACATAATTCAGCGTTCGTCGTGCAGTAAAATTAAAAACGCGTAAATGGCGCGGTGGGTCCGCCGCGGTCCTTGCCAACTTCAATTAGATTTCGCGAGACCCCGAACAATAAGAAATAAAATCTGATCTTTTACGACCTCTGTCAGGCGTCGGTCAGGGGAGATGCTCGTAAAACCGGGAATGCAACGGGCCCACCGTTGCTAAAAAACCAAAAGTTAAACGAAGTCTCGACAACTTTTAACCCGAAACGGCCGCGACGAAATTTGATGGGGCGGTTTATGGCACCAGAAGTGGGTCACTCGCGTACGAAGGCTCGCACACGAATTTCCACTTCGATTGCGCGCAATAAAAACAACGCCGAAGGTATGAAACACAGCCTTCGTCAGAATACCCTGTGAATCACGACGCACAGCGCTCGAGATTATCGTGGGAATGGACGTTAAGATCGCTCATGCACTTTCTTAGCTGATCGATTCAGTGCAAATTCGCATTTGAAAACAAAATTCACAGTCATCCGTCGCACACGACTACTTACGGAATGCAAAACGGAATCTCGCTCGGTCTTTGTTGCGGATTCCCAGACGGCGGCGATGGACGGCGGCCGAGGTAAAAAGCGGTCACATGTACCGCCTTATAAATTATGAACCCCACCGGGGGTTATTAGTTGTCGAAATGACAGCGGCGGGCGGCCGCGGGCCAGTGGGCCAGTGGCGAATGTGACGCCCGCGTTACCGTTACAAAACCTAGACCATTAAAAAACTAAGGGCGATAGGGTCGCGCAGCCAGTTTCGATCGCGTTTTATTTTTCACGATTTAAATTCGAGACTGGCCGAAGAACACAATGCCTTCGGCGGACAAAAAAATTAAAAAGAATTTAGAACGCTTTAGATAAACATCGAACTCGAACGTATGTAAGATTATACGATTTATATTAATTAATCTCGAATGCCCGGCGATGTTTTGACATTCAATTACAATAAAATTGTTATCGGGTGACATATTGACTTATCAAAGAAAGTAATAAGTCAACGACTCTATTGAAATCCTCTACAACTACATAATATAAATCGATAGCTGTTATACAAACGTGAATGTAAATAAAGTTAATTATTCAAGTTATTAATGGTATTACGCAACTGTTGCTATGTCTACGTTATTTATATATGGAGGGTATAAATATAAGTTGCGGAAAATAAGCCGTAGTCGCCAGAACTATAAATAGTTGATTGATGTTAAACGCCTATGCATTATGATAAATGTTATTTATAAGTGCATAAATAAGATAGAAGGCCGAAGCGTCCCACGCAATCTGAAGTCGAGGTAGGTCGGGATATAAACAAATAGTTTAAAATATACCAAGTGATCAGAAATTAGTATGTTATGTATACAAGTTGATTTATCAAACTCCGGGCATGCCTTGGTAATTCGAACATTGCTTTAGCAGCTAAAGTTTAGCTTATTCAACCCCCTACTAATTATAATGGCCTGGTTCCCATTCTAAAGAAATTAATCAATTAAAATAACGTTTTCACGACATAATAACTTTGTAATAACTTCGTTTCTTTGAGTCGATTATTACAGACAATATGTTTTTGTATGTTATAATACCTACCTACCTGGTCGTAATAACAGTCTGTTGCTAATTCATATAAATAGATACACAGTTTTTGTATGACCTAATAACTAGGTTGTGGTAATATATGGGTAGTGTTTTTTAATCGTTATTATCAGGGTTTTCGATTGACCTTTGAAACTGATAGCTGTCATAATGTTATAATAAGTATGACAACATAATGTCTATTGAAATAATTTCTAAGAATAGTCCAAATTGCTGATCTTGACACAGCTCAGCGGTACCACCGCTTTGTACAAGAAGGGCACTGTAGAAGCCGGTGAAATTATATGACTAATAAATTTATCGGGTGACGAGCGGCAGTGCATTGCAGCTGTCTCATAGGCAGACGGTTCGCAAAAAAAACTGCATTATAGAGAATTTTGCAGTTTTCTCCTTTTTTTGGTACAAACTCTCAATCAAAGTGTCAGTAGGAGTGAAGAGGTTGTGAAACTGCGTCGCTTAACATCAGTAAACGTTTTACTCAAGTTTTACTTGTCTCGTAATTAAGTTGAATAAGGAAAAAATGCAATATTACACTATTTCCTTTGTGCCGATAACTTACTAGGGCATCAAAGTGCAGTGGGAGTGCAGAGGTTGTGAAATTGCGTGTGACCGCAAGACATCCGGCGGACAATGACAGGCGCATGCGCGCGCTCCGCGGCAGACGAAAGCCCAACCGGATGTAGTATTGTGCAGATATTAGTATGTATGTACGCGTTTCTTGAATAATACAAGTGTAAATTAAGGATACGCGGTTGTATAAAGAAGTTCAATTGGAGCAGGCAAATATTATCTTACTATATTCAGTGTCAGAAACATCGCTGAAATATTTTGCATTTGTTTCAGAGGACAAACGTAGTATTAAATCCTCTTTGCTTAAAGGTGTGAATCTAAGAATATTTAATCATTTGAATATTTAACAATTCTTTTAAGTTATTGTTTTTCAATTACTAAACAAACTAACAAAATTCTAAAACCGATCGCACTATGATTTAGGCTGAAGTAAACAAATTTAATTATTTTAGTAGACTTTCGTATCGTTCAGACGGAAAGGAAACCGCAAGGAGGTCGACTCGAAGTCAAGGTCCCGGGTATTAATGATCCTGTAATTTGCTATAATATACGTGCTAAAATATTATTTCTTGAATGAAAAAAGGATAATTGTTGCAGTCGATCATGAGAGCTTTATTTATTTTTAAATTTTCAAGGATTATGACGTAATTTACAATTAAGGTCGACGGAACACCTCACCGTCACCATCCTTCATTGTTACCAGGCCATCATCAATAAGCTATAGTCGTCCACTGCTGGACATAGGCTCCTCCAATCGGACCCAACTGGCTTCGATCTTCGGCTATTCTCATCCATTTTTTGCCAGCCACTCTTGTATATCGTCAGTCCACCTAGCCTTAGGCCGTTAGCCGATTTGGTCTTCACCTAAGAACTTATTTGCTCCTTCAGTATACCATTTGTGTTCCACTGCCAGTTTAGTTTGTTAATCCAGTGGGCTACATAGGCTTTGGTTCCTTGTCGAATCATCTCGTTCTGAATTGGATCTTTTAAAGAACTAGCACTTCCTGTAGCACACTAAGCGACTTTAAATTGTTAACCTGCCCAACTCCGCACTCGACGTAATTTACCAAAACCTACCCAGCCCAGCATTCTTCAATAGGCATCTTCCTAGAAGTTTT
Source organism: Furcula furcula (assembly GCA_911728495.1). Taxonomy (NCBI): domain Eukaryota; kingdom Metazoa; phylum Arthropoda; class Insecta; order Lepidoptera; family Notodontidae; genus Furcula; species Furcula furcula. The sequence continues at coordinate 21,810,909 of OU452257.1, read as the reverse complement.
TCTTAACTAACTGCAAATATTCCTTGTGATATTCACAAATGTTAAGCATAGACGCAGAATGTACTCTTCAGTCTTCTTATAAACTGAAGAATTCAGTGTATGTATGTTTCTAATGCCACCCGCCTTGTTCGGGAGATTAAGAACCATCGCGATCGTTCCTGATGACTTGTCAACTTGAGCGTACTTTGACTGTGATAGTGGGTTACGAGTGACCTAGATCGGTGGTTTTTCAGTCAAAGGGCCGTTAATAAGCCCTTAACGCCATTAGGTAGGATTGTGATTATGCAAATGGTTATGTAAACTACTGTTCTAGATTAGCTATCCAATATGTCAGGCATTGTTATAAAAGTGATGTGGTGCACTTTCATTATGTCTTCATTACCGGTAAGATTATAAAAAATAAAACTTACGTATCATATTGAACCGAATCGAGTTTGGATTGACTAGGGTTTCATAGTCATCAGGAGTATCGAATGAAGCTATCTATCAAGCGGGTCGTTACCGCAGGGCTTGTTTATAGGGAAGCCTTCAATGTGTGGGAGCTACATGGTGCAGAGAACTGGTTTATCTATCTATGTTTACAGAGACGTTCTCGATGCTTCCATTTGCTTTTGTAATCCTGGTTCATTAAAATATAACCAATCCAGATTTAAATATAAAACATGGTTTCGAAATGTTTTTCAATTCAGAAACGCTGTGGCCTGTTGTGAAATTTTCTTTATTAAGTTACATAACGAAAGTTAAGTTTGGAATTTCTTTTGTAACTGAATCGTTTAAGTAAAACGTAATTGCGAACGACGATAACTCAAAAGATTCAAAACATGACCCGTTTATTCTTTGTTTGGTCGTAATTTACAAAATGCAGCATTCCTTTTCATATTTGCGTCAACATTCGATCACGCATTCTTATTGTTGAAATAATTACCGGTATTTAAAACTAGATTGACAGTAGGTATATAGGAAATGTAACAGCCATTTATTACCGATGACCTTCAACACTAAATAAGCCTGATAGGTTAATTGCTGTGAACAGATTAGTTTTTAGCAGTTTTTTCTGACAGCTAAAAACTTGATGCTCTTTGTTTATGATTCATAATTACAATGCGGTGTAGAGGCAATCACTAAACCTGTCATTATACTGTTCAAATAACTACTTATTTATACATTCGCTGTGTGATGTTAATTCGATACCTGTATCGGCTATGTTACCCTAGTCGTAGCCTCATTTAGGTATTTATTTATCGATTGCCAAATTGATGCCCAAAAAAAGGGGTTTCTTTATTGTATCGCTATATTTCATCAGTTTCTAATAGGTTTAATTAATAATAAAAAACTTTATTTACTGTAACGTAAAATTAAGATTAATTATGGTTATATTTTTTGTGTTGCTTTTATAAGCTTGAATTATGATTGGTAGTTATTAGGACCTACATCAAACGGGTCGCGTGTGACCCTATCTTACATGCATTCGATGCAACAATGACGTTATAACCAGACAAAAAAATCAAAATAACTGTTTGATTAACGTTTACGAACAAACGTGTGATCTTTTCCGTGTTCGCGTTTTTTACTAGTGCAAAATTAATGTCATAATTATAGCGATTTAAAGATAGCATAAAAACAAAAATAACTATTTATTTCAGACAGATTCCTTGCAAGTGAATCGGAGCCATGTCGGTGTTTTCATCAACATTACTACTTTATCGATGGCTCATTTTAAACAGATTCTCTGATATTAGGTAGATTGCACAAAGGGTGAGCAACCCAGCGCCAAAGGATAATAGGTTATATTATAATAATAAGATAATAACACGTCTGCTCTAAGCGGTGCGGCAAAACAGCGCGCTTTTTTCCCGCCGCCGAGCCGGCGTCCCAGTGTTGCCATGCCTGCCTCGCAAATTTATTCCCGCCAGTTTTAACTAGTTCAAGGTTGTTCAAGATGTCGTGCTCGTGAATGGGCGGCTTTATTTTTTATTTGCAATAGGTCGTCATTAGGTCACCGGAGTCACCCGGCAACCGGAACGGACGATGTCGTAAAGCCACACAAAGAATCTTGTGTTGGCCGCCTAATGAACACCCGATGACAATGAGATAATCTGCCTAGTTTATTAGTTGTTCAGACAGAAATTTGTTTCGCAAACACGACAAATAAAACGTAACTTTTAAACATTCGGAACATTACAACAAAAACAAAAATATATCACTAAAAGGATCCAATTTAAAAATTAATTAACTACTTATGGTAATAAGTTTAGGTACGAAAAAAAAGATGTAGCAAAACATCGCAAAAAAAAATGTCTCGAATGACGAAGACATTAAGTTATTTTGTAACAGAGTGCAATGCACTGGGAACTGACCGCGATAGGTTGGCAACCCGGCAGAGGGCCCTGCAAATACGCATCAGGGCTGCCAGATTAGGCGATTTATCGCCATTTAGGCTACCTTGGGGGGTCAAATGGCGACCAAAAAATCCAATCGGCTACCAGTAGCCATTTAGGCTACCTAACAAAAAAGGAACGGGCGCTTTAGGCTACTTCAGGATTACCTCAAAATTAACTAATTTCTTGTTAATTGCATGCTTCGACGAAACGTAACATGCACATCCAACGTTCTTTCGTCACTGAGGAATCCTCAGGTTCTTTCGATGCTACTTGCTTTATCCTTTCCAGTTGACAGGCCTGTTGGTCTAGTGGTTAGACAGCCTGGCGTCGTGGGTTTGATTCCCACCAAGTGTCTGGGTATTTTATGTACGTAAATAAGTATGTAGGATTTACAAAAAAAAAAGGTAAGTATATAAGTATTATAATAAGTTGTCTGGTGTCCATAGTACAGGTTCTGCCTTGTTTGAGATTAGATGACTGTGTGTAGATTGTCCTGAACAAAACCTATCCCTGCCTAGAACTGCCGCATTGAGACATCACGAGTCGGGCCTGCATTCAAAAACCTCGGAAACGTTTCGATCCCAAAAATATCTACTACCAAGTGAGTGAACTTGCACCTTGCGGCCAACACGTTCAAAACTAGCGAGGTGCAAAGTTCCCGAAAAACTCGAAATAGCGAGTTTGTGTCAATTTAAGTTACTCATTCAAACTCTCTGTATGAAAAAGACGGTTACATGTTTTTTTAGTGTGTTCTCTTTTTCGACTTAATACACTTAGCTCAAAATGTTAGGCGAATTAGGCTATTTGTCAAGAAAAAATATATTAGGCGATTTAGGCTACTCGGTAGGCAAAATTAGGCGAATTGAGTTAACAGATATCTGGCAACCCTGATACGCATCCAATCGAATCGTAAACCATCCGAAATTCGAAATGCCACGTGACCGAGGCGCTTGCATTTAAATTTGGAACGCGTCTCGTCCGATTAGTTCGTTAATTCAATTAGGGTTCTCCGTTTATAAGGCATTTAGTGCCCGTCGCAAAACGATTATTTAAATAAAGTAAAAAACAAACCCGATAAACTTATTAGTGTGTAGAATATAAAATTGACATTTTGGTTTCCGGGTTCGTTCGCCACCAGCAGGTGCTGCGAGACCACCGGGCTCTCGAACTCGACCGATGCAAAGTGACTTACAAGTAACATTGTTAAAAAAACATGCCACCAGCGCGCAGTAAGTCATCCATGCATATATTAATGTAATCTGCGAAATATCAAAACATCTGTCAACCGGCGGCTCCACACTTTGATCTACGAGCTGAGCAGGGTCGGAGGATTACGAAAATTGTATCGAAAAACTGAAAGAAAAAACCCGGGTCACGATTTTTCGCCACTCGAGCCGACGATTTGGATAACTTGATTACACATCAAATTAGTGATGTTCGATTCGCGTCTAATGAGATTCTAATTTGACATTTATTGTTCACAACTCAATTGGACTTCAGTTGCAAAAAGTGCTATTCATTACAAAATAACAATTATCTACTTGTAGCTTCACACTTAGTTTTTGCTTATGAACAAAAATATGTAAAAAGAAACGCAGAACAAATTATTACAAGTATAGAAGCGAAATATTCAAATATGGACGAAATATGTAAGAATAGTGCATGGAGCGGAGCTTTCACGAACGGGCACTTGAGAAATGCTACGAAATAAGATGAAAATGTAGCCACGGAGAGCAGCTGGTATCCTTATTGACCTGGATAGACGCGAACCAACGAAGTGGAAACTCCAATAACATTCTAAGCGGAATAACATATAGTGAACCCGTCAATGCATTCGCAAAAAGTTGAGTACGAGAGAACCACCCGTGTTGGTCTATAAAACAAAAACAAAATACTTGTCTCGTTAAGTTTTATCGACTATTATTAATATTGACGATTAGTTTTTCTATTTAAATAGATAAACATCTAAATTATTTACAAATCATGTTTATATTGTGAAATAAATAGTTCGATGAAGCGACAGCCACATCAAACGATTGCCGATACAACCCGCCACATGACGACCACCCAATTCAGATCTGTCCAATTATGCTACAATCCTCTATCAATATCAAGGTGCGTGGGCCCACAAAGATCACTTTAAATTGGACGTGAAACAGTCAGATTTGTCCGAAACCGTGAGATACTCCACAGAATATAGTATTAGCCGAAACCGACACGTATGCTGGTTTTCGTTAAAAATGTCGTCGGCATTTTAATGACTGGTCCGACATACCTGAAATATCGAATTAGTTATTTATTGCCTTTGTATTTAGAACGAAACATTCGACGATTGCAAAATTCGTTCTTTAAATAATTAAAGCTTTGATTTGTGTTTGTCGCCAGTATTTTGTATGAATCGATTAAGTTGTATTCGATAAAAATAGCCTTACAATGCATGTATTTTCTGTTCGAATAGACCCCATTCACGGTCGGCCGCACCGTCGTCCGCCAGCTGGCCGTTCCCTCGGGCTCCCACACTGGCACCTTGCTCACTTACCCCTAATTACAGGGACTGTTTCTGTGTCGACAATACGAATAAATATCAAATAATAAACATATCACCAGACCACAAAATACTGAAGAAAAAAACATTGAATCAAATAAGAAAAATATTCTATTTTCAAACGCGCATTGTCAAACTCGATTTTGTTTAGATTTTGACAGCTTATTAGGGATTCAAATCTCTTTAACTGCATCCCTTAGATGATAATGTATAGGTACTTTCACTCACTTTCGTTGTTTAATTCAGTCTGGTCGACATTAAAACAATATGGCGGAGAACAAAGCTCCATTCGATCGATTCCGGCGCAAAAACAAGATCGGTTAAATGTTGGAAATAAAAGAAGAAAAAAGCCAATTTCCAAGAATCGTTGACCGCTTTGCCAATTATAATAAAATTGTTGCTCAATACCGCCAGCGGAAAGGTTAGTGATTTAGCATACGTTTAGTTATGGGGTATCTCCACGGTTGAAAAGACTAAATATTTAAATTGGAACGAGTATATTCACGCAATATTTTCCAAAACCACGATATCGCAATATTTGTAAGTTTTTTTTAAACTATCAAGGTGGCACACAAGCGTACGGCCCGCCTGATGGTAAGCAGTCACCGCAGCCTATGGACGCTAGCAACACCAGTAGAATCACTAACACTTTGCCGACCCTAAAGATATATCAAGTCTCTGTAGAATAGCACCTTCCCGTCTCCTCCCCTTGGTTCCAAAGTCGGGCAGTAGCGTCTTTTTTTTGGGATTACCTACCACCTATACTGCGATCCCCAAGGCGCGTGCCATGCGTGGGGATTATGGCAACCCCTCCCTTCAAATGGGGAGGCCTTTGTTTGTCTTTCGGCTGGTGCTGATGATGACGATTAAGTCTGTTGCGTCCTACCGAAGACTTTTCGGATTTCACTACCAGGACACTTTTTTGCACAAGGAATCTACCTAGTATATTTTGCAAAATCATTATTGTAATTTAAAATCACGTAGACCTCAAATCTGATATGTTTGTGTAACAATAGTGGTATAGCAATGATATTATATCATTGTGGTATAGTCATTATATTCACCAATTTCTTATAAGATTCGCTGGATAATGATTGACTCGCGGTATTCTATACAAACTTAATGGTTCATTCCCGTAAAATCTTCTGGAAACTTCAAAACGTCGCAATTTTCTTGTCAGGATGATGCAAGGGTATCGTGTGCCATCCGCACAAAAAATCGAGTAGGCATGTCCATTTATGCGATTCCAAAATCGATTGTCGCAAAAGGATCGATGTTCTCGATGCGTCGCTCCTCGCTCGGTTCTAAGGATTATTACTGCGGAATGCCGCCCTACAGCTCTCGCTTTCCGAACGAAGCACATCGCCGGCGCGTGATATAATCGCTTTATAGTTTATTTAATACGGTCATTATTGAAACAATTTCGAGTATCGAGTACCTACATACTCGATACTCGAAATTGAACGATGATGTTACCGTGTCAATGCTTAATCGATGCTTTTATAACAATCGTTAAAACTTTACGAAGCTCGGCCTTAAAAGAAGAACATAAAGGTCGGCTTTTCATAAAGGAGTCTTGATACCATTAAGCATCATTACATGTAGTACAGACATTTGTTTTTTTTGAATTTGCATCAAATATCATTTATAAATTATAGTAATCAGTTTCTGACAAGGTTTCTTTTATTTTAGGACAATACGAAGGCTTTCAATTGATAGCAGAAGTCTAAATTACAGGTTGGTCCGTGTCGTGCGTGCCCAGAGGAGGTACAGCTTTTGTATTGTAAAATACAGAACTCCGGGCCCCAGGTGTCAATTGCTATGTAAAAGTCTTGTAAACAGTCTCATGATTGGCCGGTTTTAATAAACGCCATTGAGGTAAACTGATTTTTAAGTCTTTTATGCATTCTTTAGAACGCGTCAAATATTTTCAGTTTTTCTTCAAGCTTTTCACAGCAGCGCCTCTAGTGGAAACTGTCAAAAATTTTCACTAGACCCTGTTTTTTCATGCCAGCCTAGTAAAACTATCTTCTGAATACCAATAATCGAAGACAATGAAGCGAAAGTCACCTTTCTCAGAAGGGATTTAAATGATACCGAAGTAACATCAGTTAACTTATCTGAGGGCGTCATCTCAATCTTCGGGTCGTCTGAGTGTGTTGTTATGATGGTAAAAACTGCGGCTGACGGCAGGTGCGCACGACAGATGCACCACCGATTGACGACTTTTCGTACGGAAATACCAAATATAGAAATAGCTCAATGTTTTTATGCGGCCTTAGTATTTCATTTACAATATTATTTTTGTAATCCGGCCAACTTCCTTCTTTTTTCACAATATGTTTTTTTTTTTCTATCTGAAGAGTAGAAAATTCACATTTTCAAGTATGCAGTTAATGATTACTGTCTTAAAATAAGGTAGTAGTATGGGTGTATTATAGGCACACAACACATGTCAATATTATTCGTTATTTCCTACGACCATCAAAAATTCATTTACAACGCTTGAGTTATTTTTCTGTGGAACTCTAAACAACTGGCGTATTTTGACCCCAGCATGAATAATTTAATGGCACTGCCTTTTTTACAAAACTTTAAATAAAATATTTTATTTAGTCTTCAAATTATCGTAACAGGCACGCGACCATAACCACAAATGCGGTAACTTAATTGGCTTATTAATCTGTGATGCGTAGCAACGAATGTCGACTACCTAGCAATACCAAGAATTGAACACTGAATCCAAATGAATCGAAATTCGAAAACAAAACAAAATTGCGTTTCCGGGGCGCGCCGTTCGGCAGATGGCGCCTTTCCGCCAGCTGCCAGTCACCTCACAGAAACGAAACGTTACAAGTTAAGGCCGCCTCACGAATCAACTCTTCAATGACAGAGAAGCTCAGTTAGGAATCAAGTCTTCGATCCTATAATTAAAACAATGTCTCTTCTATAAATACCATCATTACGTACATTAAATAGCAGACTGTCGAAGGTGAACCGGTATAAGTCGGTGTAACTGGAGGAACTTATTTTATCGAGCGGACCTACTAGCAATCTTAATTAAATAAAACAACCAACCCACCTACAGGTGGCATATGTGAGCGGTCCAGTTAAAAAAAATGCAGTATTCAATAATTAACGACGCGAAATAATGTACCAGCATGCGAGACGAAAATCTAAAGGCTCGACACGCATCGTCTGGGGCAACTCGACACCGACCATTGAACACATTTTCACGAGGGAAATATCGGCTTACACGCCGAGAGTTCGCCACCCACTACGCACTCTGTATGGTCGCTTAAAACTAAAGCTCCACTTAAAGTATGCCACCCTGGTATTGTTTCAAAAATTAACAGCATTTTCCATCCTAACACTTACACATACAAGAATGTCGTCATCAATGTGAATTAACACTAAAATGTTGGCACGCTTTTATTATATCGCTCAAGTGGATGTCCAAAAACATAATAAACGATACACAAATCTTTTAATCGCGTCACCCTCTCAGCGGTCTCATCTCGTTACAACAAAAGTCCATAACCCCACACATGCCCGATAAAAAGTACGCAAATGCGAGAATAATGAACTCCCGAGATGACTATAAATCCCTTTCCAAACGTTTAAAACTGCATTTTAATTTATCGCCTATTTTAATAATGGCATAAGCCTGATTAGTGAGCAGGTAGATCGCGAAGCAGGTAGGCGCTTTCACGGGAATTCAGAGAACCCGTCGGTTAATAAGAGCCCAAAGCGGTCCCCGCAGGATCTTTTTTCGGTGGTCACTTTAGAGATACAGTTATGCGTGTTTCCTGACAATACACCGGCCCTTTGTTGCAAGCGTTAAAGTATTTATACATTTCTAAAAGTTTTACAGTGCAGCAGATAAGGGTTCTTTTCTTTCGCAGTACTATTGGTTGCAATAAATTTTAATTATCACAGCGAAGCGTTAAAAACCACAGTTTGAGAACGCGCAGTACCGATTAGCTATTAAGCTTAACATTCGTTTGCTTCTGATTCTCTGCAGCCGTCGTTGGACGTAATTTGTTCACGTAAAGTTATAAATTTCCACTTATTGTGATGAATGATAGACCAGCGATAACCCCACGTCCGCAGGCGGTAACAAGTACGCAATAAGTCACATTATTATGAATCATAGGAAGTCTTGCAACACATTTCTTCGTATAAAGTACGCAGAGCACCAAGACTCGTCGAATTGTTAAACTTGTTGGAGCGGACCCCACGTGGGCTCTGTCTACAAAGGGGTGTTAAGTACAATAAAATCTGTTAAAACCAGTCTACTTAGATGACTCCAGTAATAAATCAAGTTGTAATTGTTGAAAAACTTGATTTGCATATAACACTACCAAGCTAGACGATAAATACGTTAAATATTTTTGCACTTTACTATGCTACGATTATGTTGCCAAGAAATAGTAATAAGCTAGCGTGTAAACTAATACAATAAGATACGGACTATAACATTGAGCTCGATCGACTAATAAGCGCTCACGTAATTACTAGGTCAAATCATGATTTCATAACTGCTTATTACCGACTTAACATTACCAAGTAATGATAAATAAGCTCGCAGCCGCATAATTACTTTCGTCTAGCAACAGCTAGGTGTCAGGGTAGCGTGTCGGTCGACCGTTGGTGTCGGTCGCACGCGTTTCCAAACGGAAAGCGCAGCTGCCAGTGTTTGCCGGTTGTCGGCCGCTCGGGCTTTGTCGTTGCCCTTTTTAACACACTTTATTGAAAAAACGTCAAGCAGCGCAGTGAAACGGTTAAGGTGCAAAGGCGTCATGTTTTTGAATTTCGAATTTAAAATTTCTGGCAGGTTCTGACAAAATGCGATTAAATTGAGTTTTTTTTAAAGTCGGTTTAAAATGTAGGGCAGTGGAAGTCGCTAGGACGAGTCAAGGAATTGGGCATTGCAGTACAATAAACTTGCCTTAAATAAATTAGAACTGAAATTTTGATGATGTTTAATTTTAACCAGATTCCAGACAAAACACGAGCATGTGTTAGACATAACATATTTTACGGTGATAAACAACACCAGTTACGAACGACTGTCAAATGTTTATTTATAATAAAAATAACAATCGATTTTAGAGCCATCCAGGCGAAGGCTGGCTTGATCTTGTTAAACACAGGCAGAATGTTCCATGTTTTTTTTAAATTACAAAATGATTCAATGATTTCTTTATAAACCGAATTATTCAGAAGTGTAATTGTGGTTTAAAGGACCTGTTTAACCAAGTTGGCAGAACTTGGATGACAGAAGGATTCGATATTTAAAGTCAGTGATCACATAGTTTGCCAACACCTGCACCTGCCTTGTTTTTTTTTATTTTACCGGTCAAGCAATGCCAGAGGCGCTCGAAAAATTAATTAAATTGGTTTACCAATATATGCAGTTTATTTAATTAAGTATTAGGTAGACTTGTTCGTCTACCTACAAACATTGAACATTTAAAAATACAACAGACTGCCCAATATTGCGTAGGATAAACATTTTTGTTTCGGACAAGTTAACAAATTGTAAAGGTCAAATATTTTCTTCATTTGTACTAGGAGCGCATATGAACCGAGAACTAATCAGCAATTGACATTTAGCTGATAGCATTCACCTATCGAGAAATATTTGAGGACAGACAGAAGTGGCCGGGTGCGGGCAGGTGTACCAAGCAAGACGGTTACACCGTACGGCGCCGGCGGTTAGCAGATGTCGCCAACGACAGCTTGTAGAATTAGTAAACATGTAATTTATATTCGTAATTCTCGATGAACACATGTCTTATGATTAAACAGCAAGAATGATTGCATGACCCTGCCCAGGTGGGAAGAATGACCGCGTGGACTGTCTTCAGTTTGACACGTAGGGCTTTCGAGCGGATGGATGATTTCAACAACGTCACTGACCAATGACATCAGTCATCTTATGCAGCCCTTGTAACATGAAATCAGACAAATTTGTTTGTATTGTCTGCTTTTATATATAGAAAACCAAATTAACGTTTTGAGTATTTGCCAAAATAATAACTTTCTTTGATTACAAGAAAACACGCTCGATACATTAGCAGACTTCATGTGGTTGAGTTTACACATCATGGCTAACGGTTGGGTGGTATAAGATAAACAGAAACGTGCAAATGTTTGACCTGGGTGGGAATCGAACTCACGAACGGTAGCGGTCAAATGTCTCTCCAAAATATAAGTTATCTTTAGTTAATTACATTTAACAAGTAAAGGTGATGTCACATAGCCCGGCAGCATACACAGCACGATAAATTTAAGACAGAAGAAGTCGGATGTACGTAATTGTCTCGTTCTTGCCACCAACATTATTAAGACAAACTCCTCGATTTATTTATTTCGTCTACGCATCTAAAACTTGTACTTGGACTAGCTTTACGCAACCACACACATGTGGCGTTACGCACTGTACAATTCTTCATAACGACAGTAGTTCGCACATCTGCGGCCTAATCACTCAAAGACATTAACACCATATCCTGTCATTAAACCTTCCGAGGGAAAAACAATGAGATTTTTTTTACTAACAATAATGTAAGGCCACAAATAAATTAATCTCGGATAGAGATTGCCATCGCATAGTTCATCAGGAAAAATAACAGCGAATGTGTGGGCAGAGTAATGAAAGTCGCCTGCGGGATGGCCGCTTATTATGGGCTCTGGTTAAAGGAAGAGTAAATCGAAATGGGAGTGAGTCTAATTCGCGGCGCCGGCTGACAGGCCCAGATGGATTGTTGTCAACGTTAGTGCGGGAGCATATCGACTAGTCGCTCAGCAATGTAGCCCCGCCGTACCTTACACGACGATGACATAATTTATTACATCAACAGTCCGAAATAGAACCAATAGCTGTCGGAATAAGAGCCCATTTCACGCTGACGCATAACGACGTTTGCGGCATTACGATTCGATTATAGCCACTCTCGTCGAGGAGTACATGTCGCGAGACGTCTGACATTCGATTTCGAGCTCAGAAACAGAACAGCTCAAGGTCCACAATTAAACGGCGCAGCGGTTTCGCGCCGGATTACGGGCTTATTCGTGCTGCCGCGGCAATTAGGAAGTCATTCATTAGGGTCCCTAAGTTTCGCAGACGTGGGGGTGCCGCTGTCGTCGCACCGTGACGTCACACCGCTGTTTCTTTCGCAATGTGCTATGATTCGACATGATTCTATACTAGTTCATTCGCCCATTAGCTGGTCAGTGTATGTTTGAAACAAAAAGTATGTTTGAGAATGCTGTTGCACGCGACGACGTGCGCAATACAAACAGGAGCGAGACGCTTCGGGCTCGGCTCTTCCCGGGGTCGTGGCGCCACTCCGAGCGACAAGGACGGAGAAATGCACCTTAAAATAACCAAATTCGACGTAGTAGATACACAACTCATACAACCGTAGATTTCATTTCCGAACGCGCGATAAGGATGCAAGATGCGGTTAGCGGCGGCCCAGAATGCATCTGTCAAGTCCACAAAAAACGGGGCCCTGGAATTTCGGGACGTCTTGGCAACGGTGGGACACATGCTCGTTTATTTTTTTATCCTCAGTGTAGTTTCATTCAAAAATTGTCAACGGATAGGGAGATTTGTGTAATCTTGTTAAAGTAATAGCAGTTAGTCGGTTAACAACCAATTTAGCGATCATTCAGGCACTTTAAATTAGAAGTTGACATTTATTACTGTAGAACACACTCAAGGATATACCATGTTAAAAGGATGGTGACAGGTCAAAAATTTATTCCAGAAGCAAACCGCTACTGCTGATAGGTATAGGGAGGAGGGAGGCATACATAATTTCCTGTATTAATCATATGCTTTTATGTAAGATAATAGTCATGGGAAATCCAAAATTTTCGTGGTATAACTATCAGTTTCGCTTATAAGGCAGCCCCGTTTCCGTTCGGAGGGGCAAGAGTGCAAGACAGTGGGCGCTTACTGCGTCTACTAGGCGTGCAGCAGTGTGCAGGAGCCGAAACCTTGACCCTGACTGCGGTGGCGTCGACCGGAACGCACGTCGAGCTACATTGCGAATCTTGCCGATTCGCGTTCACCGCCTAGCCGATGTTGGGATCTTGGTACATTCCACTCGCACGTGTGCTTTACGAGATTGTTTTCTCTTTCGCTTATGTTCGCTTGTTCGTAAAATTACATCGACTAAGTTAAAATACAACACGTATTCTATTACGGTCTTATTGTATTTGAAGTATCTACCTATAATAAGAAATAGAAGTTAACCACCTATAATGTCGTAAGTTTTTACTTACCGAAACGATATGGTAACGTCAAAATCGAGAGTAGTCGCATGAGTATCAAATAGGAGTAAACAGAGGCCGAGAGGGGGGAAGTCATTGATGTGGAACCGGTCTTAGTAACCCGTCACTAAAACCGGCTTGTGACGGACGGGGATGAATTACTCACCGAAAAGCGCGGTTCGGGAACACGGTTATGGTAACTACTAACTACGTGCCGAAAATTGTTTGAATACCATGACCATAGACTACAGCCACATATTAGTTCTTCTGAGTTCAAAATAAGACCACTACTTTTTTATGCTTGGCTAGTACTTGAAGGCAATTTACCTGATTGGTAGTCTAGAATGCAGTTAGGGTTGGCTCTATTTACAACAAAGGTTTCCAGCCAATATAATAACATTTCAAAACACACTACACTCTTCATATGCAGTCATCTGTAAGGTGACCCCCCTGTTTCCATTTTTAAGCGGACATTTCTGCAGTGTTGTATTTCAACTACAAGACAAACGTTTTTTAAAGATCCAAGTCTTTCCGATCGCAAAAACATTTTAAGTCACTTACAAACTTTACCTTTATTTACTTACACTGACACAAAAACTATTGGATTCACAGACGCAAAAACTTTGCACGGCGCGCCGCCCGCGCCGTACATCAAAACAACAAACGCGCCGACAGGAGGTCCGATCGACATCGAAACATCACAAATCGACATATCGATACTCGGCTCCGACACGAGTCGACAACCGGACGTGACGTCACTCCGTGTCCGTGCGTAAACGCGAGAATTTTAAACAACCTTTTGGTATATTGCGTTGTCCAGATGTCATTGGTACAAACAATCGTGTCTCATTCGACGACATTTTATTATTACACGAATAAGACTCAAATTCCCATAGAAAACAGTCTCGATAAAAGGATGAGCCTATTTAGCATTCACGGCGTATGAAAAGTGCGTTGTTAAAAGGTCGTATTAGGTTTTGACAGGAATATACAATGCGCAATAGTTTATAGGCAAATCCATGGAATTCTATTTTTATTTTACCCGTCTTTTGTTCTTTTTGCCGATTTGCACTTAAAAGTCATTGAAGACAAATACAATTGAGAATTGTTAAAATTCAAGTATTTTGTGTAACTTCAAGTACAACATTATAATGTACGAAATAAGGCTTTCAAAAATGTCGTGGCAAATGCGAACGTACAAAGTTTGATACTAATATTGATAAGGTTTTTTTAAAATTTTAAGAAATTAAGTAAGATACGATTTAAATTCCACTTATTAGAGGTAATAATTCAATTATAGCGTAGTTCAAAAGATCTGTAGAACGTTGAAACGAAATAAAAGATGGCGGAGGAACGAAAACAAGTCGCCTAATCTCAGACAAAAATAAACAGAAATTTCAATGTCCTTTATAGAGAACAGGTAAATTTACAAAAAAAAAAGCTTTAAATGTCGGCAAAGGAACGTAATAATAAAGACTTCCACGTGGAATCATTACAATAAGTACTTAACAATCTGTCAGTATAGAATTACCTACTATTGTACTAAGTTTGAAAAGCTCACTAATAAAAAAAGATATATTCATTTTTTTTTGGAAAATATTAAGAACATCATGGTTTTTTTTTCTTTTTTTGCTAAAATAATATTCCGTTTAAGATTTTGTAGATGGATTATGTTAAGACTAGGATTAACGTTATTGTTAACGTACTTGTTTTTTGGATGGATGAAATAGGTATAATAAAGAGTTCTTTAATAGCCATAAATTCTTCTAAGACACCAAAAGAACGTCTTTAGGTTCACCAGCTTAGTCAAACTTCATTTTTAACACGTTTTTTTTTATAACAGTTTTCTAAGACCTAGATTTTGAATAGCTGTATGACTTTCTAGGAAATTATCAATAGGTACATGTAAATGTTCCGAAAATTTAATAATTAATTGGGGCATCGGTTTAATTTGTAGGAAAAGAACTTTTATTTTATTATCGCGAACGCATCGAAATAAGCCAAAGGAAACAGAACGCGACGCCCCAAAATAACAAGTGTTTTGAAAGAGCTACAGCTACCTTATCGCGTACGAAGGCACGTTCCTCGAAATTATATCCGTTTAGGTTATTTTGTGATGTCCTCAATAGTTAATTGGATAAATTGTGAAAATTTTAATAATACTTATACTTTCCTATAGAAATATTTTTACTTCTACTTTGTTATTTGTAGTTTTACATGTTTACGACTTTTTATCTTTAGTAAGTACTTCTTGCTTGTAATACCTAGTCAAATAGTGTAATTATGGTAAATAGAAATGAAAAAACTACGATTACAATCAAAACAAAACTAGAATACAGCTGTACCTATCCATATTTATGTACAAACTAAATATTTTACAAAATAATAAATTTCTAGAAGACATGCAGACCGGCAAAAGACATGAAGACAGAAAATTTAAAAAAATGAACATGTTTTCATCTAAACATAAAGCTAAGGGTCCTCCCTATTAGGCTAGCAAATTATTGAACAAAAAAAAACATCATCTATATTTAAAATAAGACAGTTATTCTATTCGGGATTAACGTCGAGGTTCGAAAAGATTTAATAAAAAACTATATATAATTATTTAGAAACATAAACCGCTAAGTGGACGAACGATCAAATCACAAAGTCCCCATATCAAAATGGTTGTACGTACGACAGCTGCGTGTTTTTGTCCTGGTTTTACAAGTCGCTCAGTCTGGAAATGCAAGGACCCGGGTATACAGGTATAGCCGAGGTATTATTGTTTCGCTGTGGGAAAGGACTCGGAGCGAATCGGGAGCTATTTAAAATGGTCCGAAGCGAAATCGGTTCATGTTTTTGTATGCAGCTACCAAGTGTTTATATAATGTAGTTTTTTTTTTCTCATAGACCGGGTTGGAGAAAGCCTAAGCTGGTAATACTTTTAATAAAAATTTTGTCTATGTTAATTCGAAATATACAACGCAAAGAAATAGGTGGATTTTTGGCAGTTTCTCTGTATGTCGTTGGCGAGTAAACAAAGTAACAGCTAAATCAAGATTGCCAAAATATACAGAGCACATCTACTGCAACACTCAGAGTCCATTAATGAATCATTATTCCTTAGTATCGAAGCTGTGATTTACACTTGAGTGACGAGATAATGATTTATCAACGGAGTTGACATTAGTGCAGCAGGACACTTACATTTATTGCAAGTAAATTCTCAATCAAAAGAATACGGGAAATTATAAATTATTTATTAATACTTACTAGTATGTATTTATGTTTACTATATTAAGTATATTATGCCTGCGTATCTGGTTTATTTAGATAATGTATTTAAATTAATTATTTTGTTAGATATTTATATTTCTTACACACACTACGTCCCATTTCTTTCTTCCAACTTTCCTCTCGCAGGCTGGTTGGAAGAAATTTCTATAGAAATAAGCTTTCCGTTTTCTTTTGATGTTATTGTGTGTACAAAAAATTATAAAATAAATAAATTATAAAAGATTGGCGTATTGCCAAATAATGGGACAAAGACCGTGTGCATCTAGGAACGTCACTGATGGTCAACTGCTTGCCCGAATGCACCAGAAGGATGGCTACGTTTTTTGAGAGTATGTATGTACGAGTATATTTCTTTGTCACGGATTAGAGCCTAAATGGCTTGATGGATTTAGACTTATAATATGTCGTTAGACTCATCTATGTTGTGAGCTATATATAATATGTCGTTAGATTCATCTATGTTGTGAGCTATATATAATATGTCGTTAGACTCATCTATGTTGTGAGCTATATATTTAAAAAAAATGCGTCTGTTATCCGCCATTTGGTACCAGTGACGCTGTTTAGATATCACTAACTTTCCATTGTCTGACTGGTTTCATTTTTCTTTAAATATTGATTCATTTTTATCGAATAACTGTAAACAAGTTGTGAGTAACAATACAAATACATAACGTATGACTATTGATCTAATAAAAATGGTCGTATCTAATCTATTTCATTCATTAGTCTGTTCAGCACCCCAAGCTTTGTCGCTTGCTTCTACATTGATACGTATTATTAGTTAATTTCAAATCATTGTGTGAAATAGTGAGTGTCGGCTATTCCTAAAGTGACCATACGTTCAGTTTTAAACGGGATAGTCCTGTTTACTAGTACTCAGTCCCGGTCAATAATTACAACTTTGGTGAGTTTATATTTTTACCTACACGTCAAAAGTACAAACTTAACTCGATGAAATGTTTTGAAAACATCACGTCCCTAAAAGTATAAAAAAGAGTAGGCATCCGTGTTCATTTATATATTCGTTTACTTGTTTCTTAAGTACATAATAAAATTAATTTTGATGCGGTACGGTAACCATCAGCTATTTATGTAAAAATATCATTGGTTGAAGACGACCGCAACATAAGTGTTAATTAATCTGTACATATACAAATTAATGAAATTACATTCATTATGTATGAAAAAATGTTTAATACATATCTAAAGTGTGGAAGGAAACTATACGAGATACAAAGTTGCGTAGAATTTTGAAGCCTTTTTTATATTATTTTGGTACTTTATAATAATAATAGAGAATAAATTAATGACAGAAGTGACATAGTGTGTGATAATTGTATATTCAGTTGTTTTTGTTATATTGATTAAAATTTGAAATATTGAAAAATATTATCTTTTTAAAGGCAATTTTTATAACAGACCAAGACCTGGCAAACAATGAACAACCTGTACCACTGGTCCTAGAAATTTGAGGAAGATGTATTGTTTACAATACGTAGGGACATAGTTATTAAAGAATTAATGTAAAAGTCTACATAATTGCCATACAAAAAGGTTTCATGAAAAATCGTCACATTTCATAGAGCTTAGTGGTCTCATACCACT
Source organism: Furcula furcula (assembly GCA_911728495.1). Classification (NCBI taxonomy): domain Eukaryota; kingdom Metazoa; phylum Arthropoda; class Insecta; order Lepidoptera; family Notodontidae; genus Furcula; species Furcula furcula. Next base: position 21,792,804 of record OU452257.1, on the reverse strand, counting down.
AGCTCAATGACATTTTTTATAGTCCGAAAAATCTTAAGGGTCTCAACCTTTAAGATTTTTCGGACTATTTATAAACTAATCATTTATGTGATCCAACGTTTTGTTAGACACAGCAAGTTTTCATTGTTCCCTGACACACAGTACAATTTGCTATCCAGCTAAAATGTTCTGTATCGAGAACAAAACTGTAAAGACTTAAATATGTCAACATTAATAATGCTAAATAAATAAACAATGGACGAGAGTTTAAACAGTAAAGTGCAATGTATGGTAAATCATGTAGGTACCTACCTTCTAAGAAGGGAATTACCCAAACAAGGTCCTTAGTATACTAGTACTTGGTTATTTACTTTCTCGTCTCAATGTGTGTAATTTCTTAGCATTGAGATAACTGATAATTTTGACATGTGTGACATAAAAGCGATAATTTATTGCCTGGACGTGCAACAATGATTAGATTTATTGGTAATTAAAAGTAACAATAAGTGAAATAATAATTTATGTTAGTCACAGAATAAGTAACAGATAGATAGTGCAACTCAGCGGATAGTTACATTATACCTACTTATTACATGCTACGCGTTCTAAATTCAAATAATAAATTAGGGACATGCACGTAATTATAATTTTATTTATCGTAGTCAGAGAAAAAGTTCGACGCAATTCTAAATTCAAATTGATGAGGGTGAAACCATTTTGGTTCGTTTTGTGGCCCAAATGACGTAGGTAGGTACCTGCCTGCATCAATATACCGTGATTTGCTAAGATATCATAGATAATTGATTCCTCCCGTAGACCGTGGCGCACATTTGAAGAATTAGACCCAGATAAGGGAGGCATCGGTCTCACTTTGTCGGCGCTTTTTGCCCATCCCTTACAAAAAAGAAAACCAACCCTTGGGTAAAGTTTTTTGCCGAATGGTACCTTTTAATTAGAGCCAAACGAATGGTTTTTTTTTTATTGAAACCTATTTTCTACGAATTTGTGGTGAGAAATTAGATAGTAACTATTTGATAGTGACTACAAGCAAATAGCAACCAAAAACACGTAAAACACACAATACATTTAAAATGTAGGTACGTGCAGTTTTTTAAACTACCTTGATTTATAAATACATCGCGTATACACATCTAAACAAATATCTTGTATAATTATGCAAAATATAAGTACATACTTACGATTACTGTAAATCAACAAAAAGAACACAGTAAGTTTTAAGCGAGATTAATAGTGAGAGCGAACGTTTCACAGCTTCATACGGCTACCTACCTACAAATACTACGAACGATGCAACTACGACTATCTACGCTACTATCTAATAGTCTACGACAACGAAGACATGGCATTTGCCGCAACAACAATAACAAACAAACAAAAACAACACGAGTCCCGCGATTTTTCCAGTTCGATGCGAGTTTACACATAGAATCCTGTCGCTGGGTGTTGGTTTTGATCGAACATAACCTAAAACTAGGCCGGCACGTGCGCCCTTATATAAGGGTGGCGCTGCGAACTCTCCCCGTCTGGCGTGACACCGAATAACCTCTACAGCTGTTCGTCGCACGACGTAGATAAACCTAACTAAAGCATTCGAGAACCGTACCTTGTCGTCCGACGATCTCGGCTACGTGCTCCGATGAGGGTACCGGAACGCACTCCGTCATGTTCTGCGATTTCTTGGCGCGGTCTTCGGGCGGCGGCGCGAAGCCGAGCGGGCTCCCCAGCGGGTTGCCGGTGGGTAAGCTGTCCCCCAAGCCCAGCATGCTCAACTCGAGCGCCAGCTCGAACGCGCGCTGGTCCTCAACCAGGCCGCCGCCGCCTCCGAGGCTCCCGAACAGGCTCGACGGCATTTCCACTTGAGAAGCAATTTTGTCGGATTTCAGCGAGAGGTCGCCCTCTCTGTCACTGGTATTAAAAATTGGGGGTGCGTTCGATCGTTTCAAACGCCGCGTTCGGTCATGTGATACGCACGTGTGGTTTAGTCGCGGCGCAGCGATGAACTGAGTCGCCGGCCGGCGAGCGCACGCGCCTAGCGCGCCGGTGCGGGGTGTGCGGGGCGCGCGGGGCGCGGGGTGCCGCCGTCGCGGGGCGGGCGCGGGGCAGGCTAGTGCACCCAGGGCGGGATGCGTCGCGTCGCAGCTTCCGCCCGCCCTAGCGATACTCGCGACACTTAACACCTTGTTCAGGTAGCTAATTATTTCGAGATCGCGTTTTATGTCAGCCGATTATTGTTGATGCCGTTTATTCGTTGCAATAACATCGATTGGACTAAATAGGTTTTTAATAAGCTAGTGTGCTTCACCATCAAAATAAATAAAACAAAATTATATTTCTTAGCTAGCATCACCCTTGCGATTTCGTTCGCCCATAGGTTAGTAGTAAATTAAAGAAATAGTACATATCTCAGATCTAGATTTTGCCCATCTTTATGTGAGGCTTAGGGCTTCCCACACATAACTGCGAATTCGAGTGCTGCGAGTTATGTGCCCTTAAGTCGGGTAATATTTTGGACATATTGCACGAAGAGATCCATCTAATTTAAAAAAAAAAGAGTGTTGACAGGATAGATTGAAGGAAACCGGCCAAGAGGACGTTGTGCAAAGCGGTGGTCGAACCAGATCTCCGAAATACTGGAGCGATCTGTCAGTCTTCCCAGAAGATAAGAAGATCGGCTTCAATGGAGGCGGATCACAGCTAATATACATGAGTGTGCACACCGGAGTCACGATCCTCAGTAATGAGGGACCGACTGGCAGAGAGAGAGAGAGAGAAGTCGGGTAATCAGTAAAGATAACAGTCTGAAATAAGTAGTGGCATAAGTAACACAAAAAGTTTTCCATATTCACACCTGGTAAAAACTAGTTCTTATCAATTTTTTACAAGTTTTGTGCTGCATTCAGCAGCAACATACAGCAATGTAGAAGGTACTACCGCAAATAGCATAATGCTTGTTCCGATCGGGGTGGTTATACGAGTACACCACCCCGTGAGTGTTTCGCAAGCTTTATAAGAGAAGTCTTCAACTGAGAATTTTTACACTTCGCCTAACTTGGAAATCGAACTCATGAGCTTTCGGTCAGCAACTGTACTCCAATTTTTAGGACCAATGCAATATACTATGTGTTTCAACTAAGAATGTGGCCGCCATCTTGCCATTTCAAATAAGTATATCTATTCTATTCTATATTCTATTCTATACTTATAATAAAACTGTAACAGGTCCAATTCTGTACATTGAAGATATTTTGAAAATTATATTGGGAGGGCATTCTATAACCGATACTAACTTTTATTTTTGTCTGTCTGTCTGTACCTCGGCTGAGCATCACGCCGAAACTACTGGATGGATTGAAACGAAACTTGGCATGATTTGAGTTAATACTTCGAGGTAGGACATAGGATACTTTTTATCCCGACATTCGGCACAGTTCCCTTGGGAGAGGGGACTAAAGTCAAAATGTGTACTTGGTTATACGCTTGCTCCGATTTTAACAATTTTGCTTATAATTATAATAAATATTTGTAAGGGAACACTCATAGACAGCTGTTAACAATGTTTGGAAATCGATCAGGTTAAACAACGTTAGGTAAGGTCATTAAATAGATGGGTGACCGTTTAACGCCATTTGAACTAAACGTCTCCGTGCTTCGGAGGGCAAGTACAAAGTGGGTCTAAGTTTTTAACCGACTTTAAAAAAGGAGGTTTTGTATTCTATGCGAATGTATATTATTGAAAGTTTAGTTAACGTAAACACAGCGCGGGCGGAGCTGCGTGGGTCAGCTAGTATTTAATAAAAATGATGTTTTAACAAAAATACATATGTAGCAAAATAAGATATTACAATAAATAATCAAAACTGGAGAGAATTTTTTGTTATTTTTTGTGTTTACTCTGCTGCCAGTACAAAAATCGTAAAAAACGAGTGAAGTTCCGCAGTCGCGATCATCATGGCGGCCACATTCTTAGTTGAAACGCATAGTAAGTCTAAAATATAAGAGGTTTTTCCAAAACATTAAACAAGTTTTGAACTCAGTCTCATTTTGGGACCCATGATACATACACGTATACATTTATACTCAACTGTTTATTAATAAAGATTTTTTTAAGTACCGTAATAGCAAATCGAAAAAGTATTGACAGCCACAGTGTAAATAATTAAGTTGATGCACTAGAACAAACGACTGTTGTTGATTGTCTGTGTAATGAGAGCTTTTTGTTCGTATGGCCACAAAATAATGAGAGGTATGGCTATGCATAGGTATAATATGTGTATGGTTATGTATTGCTACGTATGACTATGTTCGTACACTTATACTATGATTGTTACTCTGCGATATAATATTAGCTACTTTACGTGTCTTCACTTACGGTACTATATGCCCCGTCCATTCATCATCATAAGCGTCCACTGCTGAACAAAGGTCACCCCTTGGGTGTCGGTTGCCATATTCCCACGCGTGGCAGGCGTCTTGGGGATCACAGTATAGGGTGGTAGGTAATCCAATAGAAAGACGCTGCTGCCAGTCTTCTTGTTTTCCCTTAGTCGCCTATTATAACACCCAACGGGAGGAGATGGGAGGGTGCTATTCTTACCCGGACACCCCACGAGATCATCTTATTTTTTTGTTATTAAATATTTTTTTTATTACTTCTATTCTTCTTCTGGTATGTGGCGGTTGCAAGTATCAGGAAATCATCGTAACACGAAGATATGTATTTGGTTATGATGTTCTGTAATACATACTACAGTTAAATGTAGTTGTACGTGCTTCGAAAGTTTTTTTGTACGCACAGCGCATACGCGCCCTTATGTGGTAGACGTGTCTTCAGTCCTGACTAAGCGATTTGCTTCTTCATTTATAATAAGGACAGCTACGGACTGGAACAGTTTGACTGCATCGGTTTTCGCGCACGATTATAATGTGGCTATAGTCAAGGCTAGCCTGAATAAGCTTTTCATAAGCTAGTGTGCTTTACCATCCTCGATTGCGTCGCCGCTTTCCATCAGGTGGGACATTAGTGTGGCTTATTTTGATTAAAAAACTGTGGAAGGAGAGGATGTAGAAGGAGGCTTTGATGGCGGACAAAGGAATATGACACCCCTTCTGTTGCAGATCGATCTCTTACCCTTTGATGTTTACCTAGTCCACTTACCATCAAGTGCTAGATAGTCTATACAGATTAACTAACAACAATCTGAATTATGTGGGCTGACATTATTTGCTTTATAGTCACCAAAGCTCTTTAAAAGGCACGTACATTTATAGAAGTAATTAATTAAATATCGCTTATTAAACACCTGCTCTTGCGTGTGGTGTATCCTAAGCGCGGATTGTGTTGTATAGAAGCAGCCACTAGTATAGCATAAATAATGGACCTGTGATTATATAATCGTAGTTTAGGCTACTTATCAAAGTGTGGGCGCCTAAATTCTTCGAAGTTAATCTGACCTCATATCCGCGTTCGATTAATAAACATGCCGATAGTTATGACTGCCTAGTATTTTATGTAATAAGTAAGTAATAAGTTTTCATTCTGTTATCCCAAAACCACATACTACGGTGTGACCGGCTAATCTGGTTGATCAAAATTAATAATGATAATATCAAAATTATAAGTTTGTTTTTAATTATTTTCCTTTTTTCCCTTTTATTGATTGACCAGATGATAGATACGTACATATGTTTAAACAATACGATTATTTTATTAAAAATATAAGCGTATTAAAACTTCACATTTCTTCAATATTTTATTTACTATCGCCTCGTTTAACTGGTCACTCTCGGTATACAAGGAATCCCTTAAAATTGAGGCAAAAACAGACAGAGTACTTTGTGCAACCCATCCTAACCAAACGCAAGTCTTTTGTTACAAATTCTAGAGCATAATAATAAAATAGGTATTTTTACACTAATTGTACCTACCACACAATATTTCTTTACTACCCAAAGGTAGACTGTTAGAAAAATGCCTAAGTCAATAAGTCCGCCTTGAACTTTATGTGCATGAAGTTAAATAAATAACTAATAATTTTAAAGCTCTGATTAACATGTAATTGTATATTTTCACGGATTATATCTAAAGTTCTGATAAATAGAATGAAGTGACATAATATTTCTGTGCCTAACATGGGTATGAAAAAGTGTAGCAAAAACTTGGAGTAGTTTTTTCTTATTTCCGGTACTACGACCTACTGCGGTAAGAAACCACGCGAGGGAAGCGGGGTCAAGGTGGGACAAACGGACGGTTTTTGTGGAGAGCGCGAGTAATTTGTTTATAGTCGGATAGGACTGACTGTCATGGTGCTAGTTCGATAGCTTGCTTTTTGCAGTGTGCTCGTGTCGCCACGCTTGAGATATCTGCGCGTACGCAAACAACTTCAAATGCGCCTGCTTTAACACGTTGAGTGCGATACCAGGTCTAAACACCTTGTATACGTCTACGCTTACAGTGCGGCTAAGAAAAGTATAGACTTCCTTGTCTTGCGGAAGGCCTAACTTTAACTTGGTTCGGTGTAGGAAAAAGATGAATATATATCTAAGATGTATTATTAAAATAGAATCCAATGGTGTACCTAACTTAATACCAGGTTTTTACACCTGGGTACCAGGTACGGACGAAATACCACGGAAGAAATAAAATTTCATAATAATGCGAAACCAGGTCGAAACACCTTGTACCTCGCTGACCTGGTACCGCACCCCGCGTTAGCTTCGCGCGACTAGTGTTGGGCGTTGGCTTGCAATCGTGAGAAACCTGTCGACATGGCGTCAAGACCAACAAAACGGTGCCGAAAAAAATATATAAAATGATGTTTGCGAGGACAGTGATGCAGTGAAAGTTAAATCTCATTATAGATTGATTCATCAGAGACAGGTGAGTCATCATTACTATTTATTTTACTTACCTAATTACGTTTCCCGTTTAGTGCGTATTTAAGTTTACAAAAGTCGTCAAGTGCGAGTCGAACACGCGCATCGTGAGTTCCGTACTAACTAACCCCGGAAAATTTACCGAATCGAGTCTTGAACTTTTTCATTTTTGCCGATTATGTATTAAATGACAAACTTAATTTTGCAGTTTTCACCAAACATGATACAGTTTACTGCAAGTATAAGTATGTAATCGCAAAAATGTAAATCGTTTTGTAATGTAATAAAAAAAAATACGTTTCGTGGAGGAAATTATCAAAGATTTTACAAAAAGGACTTTGACAATAATACAGGTAATTTCAACGCAGACGTAAATGCGTGCACACACTTACACATACACACACATATACACATCCACATCCAATCCACGCTACACGCGCACACACATACACATACAAATAAATAATAATAAATTTATCTTTTCAGAACACGCACGAAAACTTCACAAACACACTTTGGTAAAAGGTAAGATAAGAAGAGGAATTGTGTCGGATGTTACGCAAAACTCCGAACCTTTTTAACCAGCCGCCAAGCTGACAAAAAAGTAAAAAAAAATTAACTAAATATGTTCAGTGCAAAAAAAGCTTTTGCTACCCATGTTTTATTGAAAAACATTAATTTATGTTGGTTTATTTTTTGTTAAGATTCTTAAATCTTACAGGGTCTATAAGCCTTGTACCGCCACAATGGAAGTTTTATTACCAGGTCTATATGCCTTGTACCGAAGGAATGGAAAGTATTGAAAAGATACTGTCGCAGCAAACGTGTTAATATGAGGGCAAAGATAATTATACTACTTAGGAATCGACCGGCCTTCGCGAGCAGAATTTTAGTAAATTTTAGTTACCATTAACTATAATTGACACTAATAAAACAAGTAAATTGAAATTAAAAACAAATACCATTTTTTTGTCGTATGGTTAGTGGCCTATCTGTTGTCTGAGTTTTCAAGCTGCCCTTAGGCCTCTGACTTAGCTTAACGGCTGCTGTCTAGATGTCTATAGCCGGGACCGACTTTTAACGTGCCCTCCGAAGCACGTAGACGCTCAGTTCAAATGCGACTAATCGGTCCCCCATCTAAGGACTGACCTTGCCTAACTGATCGTTTACCGTGGTTACAACTTAGCTATAAGCGCGTCAACAACAACCATATATCAGTTTAGCATCCTGTGATAAATATAACTTTATCCAAAGACAAGCATTCTTCTGCAAGACCTCAAATTACTCTCAGCTCTTTCCATACAAATCGGACTAACAATACACAATAACATATATGTAATCCTTAAAGTTAGTTTCATAAGATACACGTAAATATCAGAAATCATTACAGAATTATTCCATTAAGACGTTTGCAGCTTTGTGTTAATCCAGTGTTAATAGCAGCGAGCTATCAATCCTGCCGTCAAAGCCAGTACCAACGTGATGAATGTCTTTTCTACCTTAGCTCCGTGATCGTTTTGAAAATCATAATCTTGGAATGTATTTACTAAAACTACATAAGTAGATAGGACGTATCATCATACCTACATTTTTCTGTTACGTAGAAAGCCTGGCGTCTTCGGAAAAGTTTGATTGTTTTGTACTTATAATTTCGTTTACATATTTTATGTATTATATTAATATATAATATAATATATCATGAGACGCACGCTTTGGTGAAAGAAATTTCTTCCAAACTTATTGAAGTCTCAGGAGACCGCCGGGCTGGTAGCTTTTTCTGCCAACGTATAAGCTTGGCCATACAAAGGGGTAATGCCGCCAGTCTTTTAGGTACCATTCCCTCCCAGTGCGGCGACAACTTCGAGGAAGTTTTTTACCTAGTTTAAGTGTACATGTTTGTAAATAAACTGTAAATATTTTGTTTCAATAAATTACTATATATCATTATGTTGTCTTTTACTTACGCGAATATTACATTGAAATTAAACTACTGTTACTTTTTTTTTTTCAAGATACTGTAAGCTCTTACTGCGTAGATCGGACCAACAATAATAACTAAGAAGACCTGAGGGTACACCGGCATAATTGTGACATAAGGACGTTCAACATCTCAGTCCTCCCGTGACCATGGGTGCTGCAAAGCATTCGAAACGTCGGGATAGTAAAATCAATAAATAAACCGCGATAAAATCCGTAAAAGTAGTTTAATTTCAATAATATATCATTTATTTCTCCTTATAAAATAGACCATAAGGAAATACAGTTATATTTAAATTATATATACTACTGGATTCAGTCACAGTCTATTCGGTAAGAAGCTGGTGTCTGAAATGGGTATAACCCTGTGATACAGATCACCAGGTCCTATTAAATATATTGTACCTACCAACACCAGCGTCAATTACTTCAAAAACTGGTTGATAGAAATTTTGAGTAATTATTTGCTTAAGTATAAAGGTTACAGAAATTTTAAGAGATGCTCACTTAATCGCGTGACTTTAATGCTACTTAAAAAGGTATTTTCATTTCAACTCGGGCCTGTTCTGGATTCCTTATTGCTTTTCTGTATGAAAAATTGTCTTGATACCTCTAATAACAGTCTGCCCTCCTAATACACCGAATGTCAGGTTACAAATTAAACCTTATCACCGTAACAATAAGCCTGATTCCGATAAAAACATGGAAACTAGGTCGCCAAGGGTTGTTGGCCCGGGTCCAAAATAAAGGGTAAGTTGTCGATATACCAAAGTTCATTCTATAATAAGCGTTTCGTGTTATTTTTCTTTATGCCACTGATTGTTAGCGGCATTACCGGTTTTTCCCCTCTGTAACGGTAAAATGTTAGGGTATATATTTTATAGATCGAAAAAGGCCAATGATTGCTTAGGTAAAGTCTGACATTACGTTTCTTTTCACGTCTCAATGCTGCATGAAAATGCTGTAAACTTTGTAATTGTAACCCTTATAACCATCAAACTACTAAAAGGCCAGTCTTTAGATACTGTATACTGCATATTTCTACATAACGCTTCAAAACCATTGTCGTACTTGTATACTTATCTTTAATTTAGTAACTATTTCGCTCGATGGATTGCCTAATAAGACTGATTCTATTAATAATTTCTGATATTTACGCGAATATTACACATAGAAATGAAACTAATTTTACAGATTATATCGCGGTTTATTTTTGATTTTTATTACCCGACGTTTCGAATACTTTACAGCATTCATGGTCACGGGCGGACTGAGGTAGTAGCTGTCCATATATCATAGTTGTCTTAGGGTACCCTCAGGTCTTCTAATTATTATTGTTAGTCCGATCTACGCAGAAAGAGCTTACAGTATCTTGAGGTCTTGCAGTGGAATGCTTGTCTTTCAAGCTGGTGGTAGCACCCAGCCATCTACTAATTCTATTACTTCAAATAAGGAAAAGCAAACACTATATACTGATAAGCTCAACCATAACAGCTAAAAATCGTCACCCAAGTCAGTCCACTGCTGGACATGTTATTCCGTGGGCCTTCCACTGAACTCGATCTTCGGCTCTCCTCATTCAGAGGTAAAAAACGGTTCCTGACTAATTAAATGTTACCTTCAAACAATGCGCACTTTATTTTTTATTATTCTCTGTTTTATCATCGATTTCTCTAGTGTATGTTCGAAAACATACATTCGTTATTATTTTGGCCTTGTCATCATTTCTTTGCTTGTTCTATCAACCGCACCTTAGTCTAGCAAGTAGGTAGTACGTACTCGTCCCTTACGGACCTCCTAGTAGTGGAACACAGCTATGTTCACGTGCTGATCGCGCTAAATATGATGCGGGTGACAAAAGGGGAATTCTAGTGGACTGTAGGTATTTACAGTCGACGTGAAATGGTGGTGAAAGGCTTGGAGGGCTCGCACTTACTGGTATTCCTTCAGTCCTTTCGCCTTACAGCGAATCAGCACTGCACCCACGTCGACCTTGTTGGAATAAAACCTGCTTTGTAATTAAAAGAACTCTAAAAAAGAAGTGTCTAGTTGCTATGGTAACTATATTACTGTGAAGAAAAACAGTATTGTCAAATAAATATTCGTTTAATATGTCAATGTATACTATGTAAAATATATACAAGTAATTCTTATGAAAAGTACTCCGTGTTTACTTTACGACGTCTGTAGTTAAGGATCGAACGAAAACGCCACTACGTGACAGGTTATGTTACAGCACTATAATCTTTAACTATGGAAAACGTTATAGGAAAAATCCAAGTTGGTCTTTTAGAAGGAAAATCGAATTGGGATACATGGAAATTCAAAGTCACGTCCCTACTACGTATGGTGCCTCATGCGTTAGAGGTAGTGGAAGGCTCGTTCCAGAAACCCATAGCACCAGCCGCCGGTGCTGGCGATGCCGATGTAAGCGCATACAATGCGAATGTAGAGCGCTTTAATAAAGGTGACACAAGTGCCGTCCTTTTACTAACTACCAACATGCAGGAGGATACCCTAAGAAAGGTAATGCGGTTTACGAGTAGTCGTGAAATATGGCTGGAGTTACATAGACTTTTCGATGGAACCGATGAAGATAAAGCATATAATCTATGTATGAGCTTTTTTGGTTACAAAAAGGATGCAGCAGATGATTTGGCTACACACATGTCCAAGCTAAAGAATATATGGACACAGCTGAATCAAGAGCTAAAGAGAGATAACAACAAGGAGCTACCAGATTTACTATTAGTATGTAAAATTCTTGATACTCTAGATGAATCCTACTTATCTTTCCGAAGCAGCTGGCTGTTGCTACCTAAATCCGAACGAAATGTTGAAACTCTTACGAGCCATCTCTGTGCATTTGAACGCGCAACGGCGCGTAATAATGATATGCAAGAAGCGTTTGTTACAAAATCCAGTGGAATTCAGTCTACTGTTGAGAAGAAGGACAAAAAGTTGAAGTGCAATTACTGCCATACAAAAGGTCATCGTGTGAGAAACTGTCAACAGTGGATCAAAGATGGAAAGCCTCCAAAAGGCTGTAATCCAGAACCAACACCGTCAACTTCAAACATGGTCTTGCTATCAGTAGCAAACACAGAACTTTATTCAAGCGAACACGACTCTGGAAACTGGTACGTGGATAACGGTGCCACGAGCCATGTTACTAATCGAGCAGATATGTTCCATGATTACGAACACTTTAACGAGAATCGTACTGTAATGACTGCTAATGGCAATGCAATTAGTGCTAAAGGCAAAGGATCAGTAGTACTCGAGGCAAGTGTTAAAGGGAAGACAATTAGAATTACCCTTAAAGACGTTTGGTACGTTCCTGCTATAAATAAGAATTTATTTTCAGTTTTAGCGTTACATGACAAGCATCCAAGAAGTTTTTTCTCATCAACGATAGATGAATGCATAGTCTCTGTCAACGGAGAAGCTTGTTTGATTGGTAAGAGACAGAAACATGGTGGTTTATATAGGCTAAAAGTTGCAAATATATCACCAGATGTCCCACCAGAAGTTTATGCGACCTTAGCAACTATGCAGCTTTATCATGAAAGACTGGCACATCAGAACAAGAGACATGTAAAAGCTACAGTTAAGCGCGAACTGGGGTTAGATCTGCCTCTTGACAAGGAAACCTGCGATGGCTGCATTTACGGGAAAGCGCATAGACTTAAATTCGGCACAAGAACTCGAGCAACGGAACCAGGAGAAATCATTCACACAGACGTTTGTGGACCATTTGAACCGAGTTGCTCTAAGTTTCGATATTACGTTTTGTTTAAGGATGATTTTACAGGTTACCGTATGGTATATTTCCTGAGACGCAAGTCTGAAGTCAAGGATAAGCTCGCCTTGATGCTAGCTCAGACAAAGACAGCAGGATATAATGTAAAATGTCTACTCAGCGACAATGGCGGAGAATTCGACAATGAGTCAGTTCGTAAGATCTTGAATACGCATGGAATAAAACATAGACTTGTTACTCCTTACACACCTGAACAAAACGGTTCGAGTGAGCGAGAGAACAGGACCCTTGTTGAAACTGCACGTTCAATGATGTATGCTCACGAACCACTGCCACAACATCTATGGGCAGAACTCATCAACACTGCCGCATATGTTCTGAATAGAACCGGTCCGACAAACACAAACAAATCTCCTTATGAACTTTGGTTTGGGAAGAAACCAATTATAAAACATCTTCGTATAATAGGTAGCACTGTTTACGCCCACATACCAAAACATAAGAGGAAGAAACTAGACAAAAAAGCCACTAAAGGTAGACTTATTGGCTATGATGAAGACTGCTACCGAGTTTGGATCACTGATGGAAAGAGAAACATGCTTGTTCGTTCACGTGATGTCATTTTCGATGAACAGCCACTTCAATTAGTTGACACTGACCCGCCTTGTGTAGAAACTGATACAAATTCCAGGGAATACACATTACAAATTCCAGTAGAAAAGACAACTAATAATGAAGATACGGCTTCTCAAATCGGAACGCAACAGGATCCATCAACAATCGAAAACGAGGGAGATGTAGAACACAGTGAACAAACAGTTGATAGCGAAGTATATGCGCCACCAGAAGAAGTGGTGGATGAGGAAGAATTTCATGACGCTGCTGATTCTCATAGATACAACTTGCGTGACAGAGGTCAAATCAGACGACCTGAAAAACTGAACGACTACGTATGTATAGTAGAATCATATCCATCAACCTTTTCAGATGCCATGCAGAGTGAGGACTACGAGGAATGGATGAAGGCAATACCGTGTCAACGCCTATTGAAAAGAGACTTTTCAGACAGGGAAAGTTAGGACCTCTAAGATCGGTTTGTTTCCATATAGGGAGGCAGTAGGTGCTCTCGCCTATTTAATGGTAGGATCACGACCAGATATCGCCTATGCTGTAGGTGTTGTTTCTCGTAAGTTGGAAAACCCTACACCAGATGACTGGAATAAAGTAGAGGATTTTCCGTTATCTAAAAGGTACATCCGGATGCGGACTTAAATACAGTTGTGGACCTAAACAAGTTCTAGGTTACAGTGACGCTGACCATGGAGGAGACATTACTACCGGTCGCTCCACCACTGGTGTGGTGTGTCTTTATGCTGGAGCAGCCGTGTCCTGGTTGAGCCAACGTCAAGCTTCAGTAGCAATATCTACAACGGAAGCTGAAATTGTTGCAGCAAGTGAAGCAGCAAGGGAACTTGTATGGCTCCAAAGAATTTTTGAGAAGCTGACAGATATGGAAGATGTGCCAAATTTAAGAGTTGACAACGAAGCTGCAATCAAACTAGCGCACAATCCCGAATTCCATAAGCGGACCAAACACATTCGCGTGAGACATTTCTTTGTGCGTGAAATGGTACAAGAAAATACTCTAACAGTTGTTAAGACCTGTTCAACGGAGCAGCTCGCAGATATTCTTACGAAGCCAGTTCCAAGACCGCGCCATAGAGAATTATCCAACAAGATTGGACTGCACCAAGCAACTACTAGTTCAAATTAATTAGGGAAAGTGTTGGAATAAAACCTGCTTTGTAATTAAAAGAACTCTAAAAAAGAAGTGTCTAGTTGCTATGGTAACTATATTACTGTGAAGAAAAACAGTATTGTCAAATAAATATTCGTTTAATATGTCAATGTATACTATGTAAAATATATACAAGTAATTCTTATGAAAAGTACTCCGTGTTTACTTTACGACGTCTGTAGTTAAGGATCGAACGAAAACGCCACTACGTGACAGACCTGGCGCGGCGCGGAGGGCGATCACTTTCTTGTCTTTTTATTATTGTTAATTACACATCGCGGTAATATAACACAACACTGTAACGTGGCGCGGAGCTATAATGCGAGTTTAAAATGCTCGCAGCGCGGATATTTTGTATTAACGTGCGGATCTTCAATATTTTCGGAACGACTGAAGGCTGCCATCAATCTTGACAGCGATCTTCGGTGCGAGCGGTTTATGGTAAGAAAAAAGGAGTTTGGAAGGATAGGAAAAGGAGGTTGCAAGGTGGACATGGAATTGATGGTATAATTTAGAATTTTGCGATATCTAGCGCAACCATTTCCACCCGCCCTTAATGGGTCACCATTAACAAACATACTTAAGGTGAGATATGAGTAGATAGCGCTCAATGCGCGCGGAAACCTATCGGTAATAAGCGATGTGTAAAGAAACCGTAAAGACTGTAAAGCAGAAATTACATAAAATATAATAATAAATGCGGTAATAATATAAATATAAAGTTATTGTTTTGGTAGAGGACACAAACGAACAACTGGACGAAGATAACATCCCTTGGCAGTTCGGACGGTCACCACGCGTGCGATGCCGTCTTTTGAAAGATGAACTTGCTCCACAACAGCTAAAGGCCAAGCTAGGGGCGGACAATTATCATTTATCACTACCACGACAGTTCCGGGAGTGATAGGTGCGGATGGAGTATTCCATTTCTGCCTAACTTGTAAACCGTGTAGATATTCCATCCTCCAGCGATCCCAAAACGATTGAACCAATTTGTCCAATAGCGAGTGTCTATGAAGCAGGCTGATAGAGCCAGACCCTACCTCAGGCGCGGGAAACGATAATAAAGGCGCGGTGTGCAAAAAATGACTCGGCGTTAAAGCCGAGGGTTCAGACGGATCTGAACTAAGAATAGTTAGCGGGCGCGAATTAAGAAGACATTCCACTTCTGTAAGAACTGTGCAAAGTTCTTGATAAGAAAGAATTTGTTGTCCAACAATGCGGAAAAATATATTCTTTACCACCTTGACCATACTTTCCCATGCTCCCCCATGATGAGGCGCATTAGGGCAAATAAATTTCCACGTAATGCGACTCTCAGCATATTCTTGCTCCAACTTTTGGCGATATTCGTTATTAAGAAAACGATAAAGGTCGCGGAGATACGAATTTGCACCTCTAAAATTGGTCCCGTTGTCAGAATACATAAACTGAACGGGCCCACGTCGACAAAGGAAACGTTTTAGCGCAGCAAGGAAACTGGGAGTGCTGAGGTCCGTGGCGACTTCGATATGTACAGCGCGCGTCGTAAGGCAGGTGAATAAACATATATAGGCCTTCTCACTGCGAACGCCCCGACGGCGCACAGGAGTATAGGCAAGCGGGCCGGCGTAATCACAGCCCGTGTGCGTGAACGCCTTAACGACAGCTCGCGTGCGACTACTAGGTAAGTCAGCCATCAGCGGGTAAGTTGGACGCGGATTTTGGCGAAAGCAAATATTGCACATGTGGATTCTTTGTCTCACTATGCGGCGTGCGGATAGGATCCAGAATTTTTGTCGGAGAAGAGACATTAACAATTCTGGCCCTGCATGTAAATATTTTACATGATAATAATCAATGATCATGTTCACTACATGACCACTGCGCGGTAATATAACTGGATGCTTGTGAGCATAGTCCAGTGCGGAGTTGACAAGGCGACCTCCAACGAGAATCAGTCCGTTGTCAATAAAAGGCCTCAAGCGATTGAAAGCTGGTGAACAAGATTTATTATTAACAATATTAGAATATTCTTCTGCAAAGTGCTGGCTTTGCAGGGCGCGGAGCATTATATTTTCTGCGAAATTTAATTCTTCAGCAGTCACTGCAGTAGTGTTGCGGCGGGGCAATAACTTAGCGAATTTACATACATACACAATTATACGAAGTAATTTACTCCATGAGGAGACGCGGAGAGATAGCTCATGTAAAGCGCAATACTTTACAGGCGTGCACACAATGTGCGTTAAACCCTTTTCTTCAGGTATGTCTATAATAGACTGGCCGTCCAGGCTCCTAAGAGGCCACTGAGACGGATTCAATATAGCCCACGGCGGGCCGTGGAGCCATAGCGGGTGCGAGACTAGTTTCTGTGGGGTAAGACCACGAGAAATAATATCAGCGGGATTTTCCGTACCCGAAACATGATAAAAATCATCAGCGGGAATATTGTCCGTAACTTGAACAACGCGGTTTGCGACAAAAGTCTGCCACCGGTGCGGCGAACTTTTAATCCAATATAATGCGACTTTAGAGTCAATAAATGCATAAGTCTTGATTGGGATGATACGGGAATAATTGTCCAGAACCTTGCGAAGCAGTCTCGAAAGGAGGACACCTCCACAGAGCTCTAGACGAGCGATGGAGAGTGGCTTAGTGGGAGCGACTTTGGATTTCGCGCACACTAGCTGCACGGTATTTCCAGCGGCGGAACTGACGTGAATATAAACCACCGCTCCATATGCATGGAAACTCGCATCTGAAAACCCGAGGAGAGTTATGACACAATCCCCTCTCACACCTACATGGCGTGGAATGCGTATACTGTTAAGAATAGGCAGTTCTTCACAGAACTGCTTAAACATCTTAATGATGTGTAGCGGCGGTGTATCATCCCAGTCAAGATGGAGTTGCCAAAGCTGTTTTATTAACAGCTTGGCATATACAACTGCGGGAGCAACAAAACCCATTATGTCCCACAGGCGGGCGACGATTGATAGGATGGAGCGCTTAGTGCACGTCACATCAGTGGGAGCGGTAATTTTGAATAAAAATGAATCATCACCTGTGGACCAATGTAATCCCAGTATTTTGTGATGCGCGGATTTATCAAACTCCACCTCATTGGGAAGCTTGTGAGACGCGGGAATGGTATCTAGTGCGGGACGACTGTTGCTATTCCACTTAACGAGATTCCATTGTGCACCTTTAAACAAGCTGATAAGCTGCTGTGATGCGAGGACTGCCTCTCGTTCACAGGGAACTGAGAAGACGATGTCATCCATATATAACGAAGTACACGCAATGCTACTTGCGAGCGGATATTTCGCACCATCATCGTCAATGAGCTGCCTCACCGTGCGCAATGCATGGTATGGGCTAGACGATAACCCGAAGCAAACACGATTGAACTGGTACAGCACAAGGGGGTCCTGTGGATGAAAGCGATACAGAAAGCACTGAAAACGACGATCACATTCTCGCATAGTAATCTGCAAGAACTGCTGGCGACAGTCGGCGGTCATCGCTACTGCGTGTAGACGAAAATTCAATATTATTGTAAATAAGTCGCCTTGCAGATTAGGTCCAGTGTGTAAGACATCGTTCAGTGATCGTCCGGAAACAAAACCAGCACTAGTCTTAATGCTAGTTTTACTGCTGGCATCCAAGACGACTCGAAGGCGAGTTGAAGCCCTATCCTCACGGATGACTCCATGATGCGGGATCACATATATTGGCTTAGGATCATGAGGATCATACGGAGGCGCGGGAGAAATATACTCCTTGGAGAGATAATCTCTAATAACTTCATCATATGCCGACCTCAATGTATCTGAAGCTTCAAGTTTTCTCTCAAGGCACATGAATCGCTTGCGAGCGGCATTATATGAATCTCCGAGTGAGTATACATCCTCTTTGAATGGCAGGCCCACAATGTATCTGCCACTCACGGGATCGCGAGTAGTAGTTGATTTATAAAATTCCTCACATTCAACATCAACTGGGTGTTGAAGGGGGGACGCGGAGGGGAGCTCTTCGATCTCCCAGAAACGCTTGACTAAAGAGTCCATTGCATCAGGTCCTTGAACGAGACAGCACGTCAAGGCTTGATGAGCGTGAAGTGTAGGTATCGTAGGTACAGTGCCCATTATTACGTATCCTAACACAGTGTGTAATGCAGGCGGCAAAGATGAATTGTGCGGGGCACAAACTATGTCAGGCAGTACCAAATGGGGAAAGAGCGATGCTCCAACCAATCCATCGATTACATTTGGTACCCCATAACTACTGTCGGCCATTGGCAATCCAGACAGATGTGATAAGACAGATGTGTCTACCACAGCAGCAGGTAATAAGTCGGTGACTTGATCAACGACCAGCGGTGAAATAGTAAAATTAATATTATTATCAAAACGCGAGTAAAATGTTAAATCAACAGAGTTGGTTTTAATCACATTTTCAGTTCCACCGAAACCCTTAACAATAGTAGGCTCAGTATGACGAAGCTGAATGCCTAAGCGATCACAACAACTCTTTGTGATGAAATGTGATTGCGAAGCGGAATCTAACATAAGACGAATAATGTGTCGCTCACCTTTAGTATCATAGGCGACGACTTGAGCGGTAGATAATAGGACAGTAGATTGTCTACGGTCAGATGCATTATGCAGTGAAGATGAGCAAGGTAGCTGGTTTACCGAGGTGGTATAAGTAGCACACAATGCAACGTCCGAACGCTCATTAGGAGCGGCAGATGTGTGTGGCTTCGCGGCGTGCGCACGCTCTGCATCTGAGATATTCTGCACTGTTGGCAGTACAGGCGCAGGCGGCGGCGGTGCGGCTGCATGGGTCGCGCGGCTTGTTGGTCTCGCACTGTTGTCAAAATGCAACATGCTGTGATGACGGAGACGACACACGCGACACGCAGAATCCGAAGAACAGCTGGAAGCTCGATGCTTTAAGCTTAAACAATTTACACAAGCGTTGTTAGCCTTAACGCATTTAAAACGCTCTTGCGGAGTCATCTTATTAAAATCAGGACATTTAAATAAATGCTGATGCGTAATATTATTGCAAAGACATTTGCACGCGGTATCCAACATTGTACTTAAATAAGCCTGATATTTAGGCGGTGGCGTCGGTGGGGTGTCTCTATTAGTGGCACCGCGACGAACAATATTTTGATGTGATACCTTTGATGTACTTGAGCTAGCCTGAGTACGTTCTAAAGCCTTAGCGCGAGTTTTAATAAAGTCGACTAAGTTCTCGAAAGATGGCATGTGGGAACTAAAGCTCAACTCGAAAGTGCGGACGGTATCTGTATCCAATTTTTTAAGCGCGATATGTAATAGTACTAAATCAGTCAGGTTGTCCAACTTTAGGTTTTTTAAACCACGCACTGCACTTATAAATTGTTCTGTAAATACATCAAAATTTGTCGCGGAAGCAGATTGCAAAGGTTTAAAGTCGAACATCTGATTTAAATATGCGGACGCGAGCATACGCTTATCTTCATATTTGTCAATAAGCGCTTGTAAAAATAATTCATAGTTTTCTGCGCAGGGTGTAATACCTGCACACACGGTTTGAGCTTTCCCAGTCAGCTTGCCTAACAGATAATATAATTTTTCACCATTCGTGAGTGATGGATTATCATGCACGGTAGACTTAAAACTGGCGTAGAAAAGAGCCCAAGAGCGGACGTCACCTGTAAATGGAATTAGTTCCAAACATGGAAGCGTAGGTCTAGCCTTGTGCAGGTTGGTGACATCACGAGCCTCATGTGAGACCGTTGTTGGCGTTAATTTAGATTTAATACGTTTAATCCTGCTATAAAGAGACTCGAATGCAACGAGGCTTTTATATTCAGGTTTCGCGGTGGGATCTAATTCCAATAAGCGGGTATTATATTCGTCCAAAATACGACCAAAACTTTCATGCAACGAATCGATTTGCGAAGATTCATCGAGGAAAATTTCTGTCTTATCCGTGTTTGAGGTGTCCAACGACAAGTCATAAATTTTCTGCACTATTTCAAATATAGCATCGCGTTTAGCTAATATTATAGACAACGAAGAATCATCAATTGAGTCTTCAAAATTATCGGTGTTGGTCTTGGTTGGTCTCCTTGCCATTTTGAAACAAGTGCAAGAAAATCAATAAACAAAAAATAAACAAAATATTTTTTCAAATAATATGACAGGTCTCAATATGGAAAATTCCAAATTATGAAAATAATAATGAATATATTTTCAAATGCGAAATTGTTGGAATAAATATAAAGGATATGCTTGTTGGTGGAGAAACTGAATTTATTAAAGAATAACAAAAATAAGAATTGGTAAAAATACGAATAGTTAAAAAGGTGACAGAATAGACATCTAATTTCTTTTTTAAAATTGTCTTTAACTTTTTAAATATAAAACAACTATATAACTATATAGGTCGTATTACAACATGCTCCCTTAAAAAGTTAACAGAAATTAACATGCTCCCTTAATTCTAAGGTATATAAACCATAATAGAAACACTAAGACATACCCATATGCTTAATACATTTGTGATGTTTTGTTGGCCCTAAAGGCTTAGTTAAAACATCAGCAGGTAGTTTATCGGTGGGCATATACTTTAGTTCTACTGTCTTGTCACTAACCTTCTCACGAATGAAATGGTACTTTACGTCTATATGTTTTGTCCTGGTATGATGTACAGGATTCATGGCTAACTTTTGGGCACTCTGACTATCCGTGTACAATACAACATTAGGACACTTACTTGTAATATCGTATACCAATCGTTTCAAGTATATTGCATCCTTTACTGCCGAAGCTAAGGCCATGTATTCTGCTTCTGCTGAGGAAAGAGCTACCGTAGGCTGCTTTCTAGCTTCCCATGAAACAGGACCTGAGGCAAGCTCGAAAAAGAATCCAGTATATGACCGTCTGTCTGTGGAACAATTGGCCCAATCTGCATCTGAAAATCCTGTTATTGAATCAAGATTGCCCTTAGAATAAGTGATACCATAATCTTTGGTATGTTTTAAATATCTAAGACACCTTTTAGCCATATTCCAGTGAGATTCGTCATAGCATGAATTAAATTGGCTTAAATAGCTCACAGTATAGGCAATATCTGGACGAGTATTTACAGCCAAAAACATTAAACATCCAATCAATTCACGATAAGGAAACTCACTACACTCGCTTCCGCCATGTTCAAGATTTTTCTTGATGAGCGGGGTTGAGACATCTTTACAATCGATCATATTGAATTTCTTTAAAACTTTGTCAATATACGTACTTTGGCACAATTTTATTCCATTGTTATCACGATTAATATTTATTCCAGTGAAGAATTTTATTAAACCAAGATCTTTTATTGAGAAAAAATTCTCAATTTGACTTTTGAAATTGTCAAGCGTCTCTTGATCTTTGTAAAGAACGACGAGGTCGTCAACATAACATGCCAACACCAAAGAGTCTTTGTTCGAAAATTTTTTTATAAAAATACAGGGCTCTGTTGTTTGCTGAAAATCAAGATTAAGTAAAGTCTCCTTGAGCTTCGTATTCCACGCTCTTGGTGCCTGCTTTAAACCATATAGTGATCGTTTCAGCAGACAAACTCTTGATTCTTCCCCTTTCCGAACAAAACCTTTCGGCTGTGTCAAGTACACTTCTTCTGCTAAATCTCCATTTAAGAACGCTGTATCGACATCAATATGTCGCACATTATAGTCTTCTTGCACTGCAATTGCTAACAAGGTTCTCAAAGACGAATTACGTACAACTGGAGCAAATGTCTCGCTGTAATCAACACCTTCTTTTTGTCGAAATCCCTTTGCTACTAAACGTGCTTTATATTTGACTATGTTACCGTCTGCATCACGCTTTTGTTTGTAAACCCACTTGCATGGAATACAAGTTTTATTACTTGGTTTGTCTACCAAAATCCATGTGCCCTTTTTGAGAAGAGCATTGTACTCTTCTTTCATAGCTAATATCCAGTTATCTCTATCATCACAAGTGATAGCATCATGATAACTATATGGATCATCACAATCATCATTTAAAAGAGTAGTATAAGAGAAGTAGTTTGGAGGTTTGCGAACTCGTGAAGGATATCGCCTTGAAGAATCATCATCTACCCTAGATTCATTTGAGGAATCTGGAGACAAATCAAACTGCTCACCTGATTGTTGATTATTATCGACAACATTGGCCTCTACACCTACTTCGTTCTCCTCTGAAGTATCATCAGCATCCACAAAAGAAGCATCCGAAATATCAACATTTATGTCACTACTCCCAGAAGTAGATGGTAAGTTTTCTTCTCTTCTAGCTCCTGATGAAGATGATGTCTGAGAAAATAATTTGACAATGTTAGAGTTCACAGTACATATTGGTGCACTTTTATTATCCTTTAATCCAGTAAAATTATTTTCAAAGAATGTTACGTCTCTCGACTTCAACAACCTTCTTGGACATGAGGCATTCCTAAACAAATAGTTTTGAGGATTATCTGAATATCCTACAAAAATTTGTTCCTCCGCTTTCATATCTAATTTGTTCCTTTGACCGGACGGAACATGAATCAGTGCTCTACATCCAAAGACTTTTAGGTGAGACAGATCAGGTTTTATGTTAAACCACATTTCATAAGGCGTCTTACCTGTGAGAGCTCGATGTGGTGAACGATTTTTTAAGTAAACACTCGTCTCTACTGCTTCTTGCCAATAGGCTTGTGGAAGAGAACAGTGTGACAATAGAGAGCGAGCTTTTTCTACTATACTACGGTTGCATCTCTCACTAACCCCATTCTGTTGAGGGCTGTAAGGTGCCGTGGTTTGCCAAATAATTCCCTGTGATTCTACAAAGTCTGTCATTTCTTTGTTGAGAAATTCTGTCCCATTGTCGGAACGCATACTCTTTATTTTTGTGCCAGTCTGTCTTTCTACAAATGATTGAAAAGCACAGAACTTCGTCTTAACGTCAGTCTTAGACGACATACAATATACAAATATAAATCTTGTATAATCATCAACAAAAATTATAAAATATTTATTACCTTTGAACGAAGTTGTTTGCAGAGGTCCACACACGTCTGTGTGGACAAGCTCCAAAAGTGATTTAGCCTTTACATACTTCAAACTTTTAAAAGGTTTTCTGGCTTGCTTACCCTCTATACAAGGTATGCACGGTTCTTTATCAACTACTGTGTACTCCACGCCGATAGCTTGACCTTTTCTAAGTAGGTCCATGCCAATTCTGCAAAGATGCCCTAACCTTTTATGCCAAAGCTGAAAGTTAGAACAGTCAGAGTGCACATACTTAGCTGAAGGAGTATTGGACATATTAACTTTACAATCTAAAGTATATACCCCATCACAAAGAGAACCCTTAGCTAATATTTCTTTAGTAAGAACTTCATCATTTTTCTTACGCGTATAATATATGATACAACCTTTTTCGTTAAAAACTACAGAATAACCTTTATCTACCATAACCTTAACTGATAGTAAATTACAACTCAGATGAGGAACATGGGCTACATTATCTATTTTATCTGCTAATGAGTCAGTTGAAATAGATACATCACCAACTCCTACAACAGCCACTTTCTGTCCGTTAGCCACAGTAATCATTCCACCTTGTACTGGTTGATAACTGCCGAACCACTCACGATGTGGAGTCATGTGTATAGTTGCACCGGAGTCTATAATCCATTTCCGATCTGTCAGTGATGGTGCTGAGAGAGCCATTCCCTCAATGGAAGCCTGTTCCACCATCTCAGTTACTTGGGAATCTGTGCTTTGAACCTCTAGGTTAGTTGTCACACTCAACGCCCCCTTCTTATCATTTTTCATTGTACATTTTGGGCTTTTGTGACCTGGTTGCTTACACTTATAACAGATTATAGGCCTTTTCTTTTTAGTAAATTGAGATTCCTTCGATCGCAGTGCAACCACCTCTTCTTGAGGGGTGTCTTTTGACAATTCGTTTAATAATCTAGTCTTGACCAGTTCACTACTAACAAGAATATTGGAATTCTCTAGGGCCATAATTAATGGTTCGTATTTTGAAGTCAATCCTCCGAGAATAATCGCCGCCAAAGAACTGTCATCGATTTTCTTTCCAATGTCATCGAGATCTTGTGCAGTACTGATAATAGCATTGATATATGATTCAATATCTTGAAAATCAGTCAAAGAATATTTATACAACTTACGCTCTAGTGAAAGTCGTCTCCCCATACCTCGATCTTCATAAGCTTTCTGCAGAGCAGTCCAAGCCTCTTTAGCAGTTTGTGCAGATCGTACATGCGAGATTGCACTTGCGTCAACAGTAAGGCAAATTTTTGATAATGCCTTCTGATCATTTCGTAATTGTATCTCTTTTGACGGCTTATCTGAATCATTGTATCCAACTATGGCTGTCCAACACTCCTCATGAATGAGTAGCATACGCATTTTGAACTTCCAAGTTGAATAACCATCTCGGTTTCTTAACATTTGTATTCCGTGAAAATTCATGTTGTTCCCCGCCATAGAGCTTCGTGCTGATAACGTGTTGGAATAAATATAAAGGATATGCTTGTTGGTGGAGAAACTGAATTTATTAAAGAATAACAAAAATAAGAATTGGTAAAAATACGAATAGTTAAAAAGGTGACAGAATAGACATCTAATTTCTTTTTTAAAATTGTCTTTAACTTTTTAAATATAAAACAACTATATAACTATATAGGTCGTATTACAACAGAAATGATAATAGGTATATGGTATGATAAATAAACTACGTAGAAATATAATATATCTAAATAGAAATACACATAACAGTATGTTACGGGCGAAAATTAGGTGACTTTACGTAGTAACCTATGCGGGAATCACAATAACATTCGCAATGAATGTTCAGAATATCGCTTATTAGGGCCTATAGAAGTATGCTAATAAGGGCGGGTCAAGGATAACTGATTATCCTGGGTCAGAAGGACCACAAAAAATGATCGCGCTAAATATGATGCGGGTGACAAAAGGGGAATTCTAGTGGACTGTAGGTATTTACAGTCGACGTGAAATGGTGGTGAAAGGCTTGGAGGGCTCGCACTTACTGGTATTCCTTCAGTCCTTTCGCCTTACAGCGAATCAGCACTGCACCCACGTCGACCTGGCGCGGCGCGGAGGGCGATCACTTTCTTGTCTTTTTATTATTGTTAATTACACATCGCGGTAATATAACACAACACTGTAACGTGGCGCGGAGCTATAATGCGAGTTTAAAATGCTCGCAGCGCGGATATTTTGTATTAACGTGCGGATCTTCAATATTTTCGGAACGACTGAAGGCTGCCATCAATCTTGACAGCGATCTTCGGTGCGAGCGGTTTATGGTAAGAAAAAAGGAGTTTGGAAGGATAGGAAAAGGAGGTTGCAAGGTGGACATGGAATTGATGGTATAATTTAGAATTTTGCGATATCTAGCGCAACCACGTGCCTTTTCTTGTCGGGGAGGAAACTTGCAAAATGTACCCAGAGTCCGTAAGGGTGGAGGCCGGGTTAGTTAGTTAATTTACTTATTGTACCCCGTGGGGTGTCCGGGTAAGAATAGCAGCCACCCATTTCCACCTGGTGGGCGTCGTAAGAGGAAAACAAGAAGACCGGCAGCAGCGTCTTTATATTAGATACTGCGATTCCCTAACAAACGTGTGGATTATGGCAAACCCTCCCTTCTAAGGCTTTTGGTTCGGCAGTCTTTCCGCTGATGATGATGATGAAATCTTACCAGGTGGCCTTTATCGATGTTCACACACCTACTGCTTTGCGTAAGAACATCTATTACTTTCAAACGCATTGCCACAGCTGTAGCATTGTATCTCGCCGCCCAAATTCAAGGAATCTTCTCAATCTATATTCTTATTCTATATTTATATTCATTGAATTCTTATCTATTATATTTACGGAGTATTGTGATGTGGACGCAGCGCGCAATCCTTGTTTTCACTTCAATAACGCTTCAATAGATGCATTCACTTAGATGTCGGCGGGACTCAGGTGTATATGCGGTTGGTTTTATTTAGGACTTTCTCAGTTGCAAATAAATACAATTATAAATTATCTTTTAGGTACCCTTCCCTCCCAGTGCTGCGACAACTTGGTGGAAGTTTTTTACCTAGTTTAAGTATATTTGTAAACAAACTGTAACTGTTTCAATAAACGCTATTTTATTGTTATAAATTTGAATGTTGTGACGTTAGAACTCTATCTTTTCAGTATACTAAAGTAGATACACTAAGTAGATGCTTATAGTATATCATAATTGCACGATACCCAGTATTTACCTACCGAGGCGAGGTGTGTGTGTATATATCCAGTGGAAAAAATAGTGATACACTCGATTATTCCATTATAAATTATTATAACCATGAGACAATAGAATAAAATAGAACCAGAAGACATTTAGTTAAATCTATTAGTTACAAGAAATATTAAAATGATAATTAAAAAACTGAATGAATTTCGCCAGTCATCAGATCAGTCATCAGTTCATCACTAAGTTTCATGTCAAAATTACCTGATCGTAAGAATAATCCCAGCTACATCTCACAATGTGGTCACCCTAGTAATCCGTATCGTCTCAAGTTCAAGAATAAGTACACGACGAGACTACAATAGCGCGAACGCAGGTAGTGGTTTTTTTCGCCATCGTAAGGGCCTTAAACACCATCTGCTCATAATGCGCCGGATAGCAGATGCGAGGTCGGGCTTTGTGCGTGGACTATATTATTTTTTTGCCGTTTACAAGATCTTTTGAACGTCTCTGAACTCCTGGTAACGGATGCGTCGCTCTTAAGTGTATGGAGAATCGATTTTTTGAATATTGCGAATAGTATCCGGTTTTCGTTTCCGTTTTTAACGGTTTTCTTATGAGCTTTGATTTATATGTGAAAATAAGTTAGTTAGATTTAGCTTCAGAGGGTCTGGCAGTACAAAATACAAATTATTATAGGACCGGTAAAATGTTATTTACCTGGAATGTTTTTGTCAGATTAATTTGACAAATTACTACTGTAAAAATCAAATTAATCTTTCCCAACCCGGAAATCGAACTCGGAAACCTATAATCACAGTAACCGCACTTACGAACACGGGATTAACGAGTCAGCTGGCAATTATCATAATTATTAATATTAACAAGAGTATTTTATTTTGTAAGTAGGGCATAATGTAAGTATGTACTAAGTAGTGAAAACTACATATTTTGGGTGTATGAAATGAAAAATACAAGTTACTAAAATTAATCATTGAAAGAAAAGGAAAAGAAGAGGGCCTGGTGGGAGAAGGATTTCATAGGCTGGAAGGAAACATAAGAGACTGGTTGAAGGTGGAACACAGATAAATTAATTCGCATGACTCAGCATTCGATTATGTTTCCCTGTCAGCACAGGGAAACACAGGGAGCAGCAATGTGTCAAACTAGTTGTGTTAGTAACTGAATCTTTAGACAAAGTAAAAATATTCGGGCTTGTTAGTCTACTACTAAGACACCTTAGCCGGTATTCAATAGGTCATGGGTTCAATTTCCACCCCGCGTCTGGCTGTAATTTATCAATTTATGTATTTTAAATATTCTGGTACAATCCACCACAGTCATCTGATCTCAAACTAGACAAAGCCTGTACTATGGAAACCAGACAACTGATACTAATACTTACATACTTTTTTTTTGTAAATACATACATAAATAGCTAAATAACACCCAGACACCTGGTGGTAATCAAACCCACGACCTATTGGGTACCGGCCAGGGTGTTGCCGCCCGAATGCCAATTATCGTACTTAGTCGGTATTACTATTAGGTAATTAACTATAAGTTCGCTTGTAAATAAGTAAATTATAATATCAAACAGTGTCACCATTAAGTATTCCTACATTTTAATGATATAACTTAAACGTAGAATCTAAATTACACAGAGCCAACAAACGGTGTCGTTGACTGTCGCGGTCTCGTCCTACATTGTGGACTTTCAGAAGAATTTCAAACAGATTAATCAACCCCTGAAGATTTCTGTAGCGCCGTTAAGGGTTGACTGTCAGGGAAAAGGGTCGAGACCTCGGCGAGCCCTTGTCGGCAGCTGGGCCAGGTCAACAACCTTTTGCGCTAATTCCGTTTCACTCATAATATAGCTTTTTGTACTGACGCCTACTAGGAGATTATAAATTACATAGATTTAAAATAATATCATAAACTACTTGTGGCAGGCCAGATTCAGGAATATCCGTAACGATATTTCTGTAACATTTCTTTGTTCAATTCAATTTCATTATTGTGATATCCATACGACTAGAAATACTCAAAGTTATAAGTATTATCTCGACTTTATATAAATTTGAATTCACCTATGAATTCTTTTTTGGATTTGAATTGTACAGGCCAAGAACTCATGTAGGTAAGCTAATTTAGGAACATCTAAGAGGCACTAATTATTGTTATTAAATATTCGCACATTGTAAGTGCAAATTCTGCAATAAATAAATAAATTATATAAATGAATAGAAAAATAAATAGATGAATTATATAATTCATCTAAGGTTTAGGTAGTAACAAAAAACATGTTTTGTGTAAAATCCGTGTGAAGCACACGACATCGATTTATTAAGGAAAGGTCCCCCTACGTATTGAATATAGGACTTTTCCCACAAGTTCATTCGTCACCCCAATTTCTCGCCGTCCCGATAAGATTTCGCCGTGCAAAAATTTCTTTCACATTACCTTCCATTGACCCGGCGTATTGTAAAAGCCCTTTCTCAGGGCCCTTGGTTCACATCTGCCGTTGCACCGGCCCTGCAGTTGCATACAATAAAAGTCTTAAATTCGGTTGAATATTTTTCAACGGTTGAATTCGAACGAGAACTTTTGAACACCTATTGATTTATATATGCCTGGTAACTAAGTGTTTATTTTTGTTTGTTTAGATAACTTCAGAATGATTCGTAATAGTTTTTTTTTTAGTTTTGATTACGGATAGTTTTCAGCCCTACATATTAATTAATTACACACCAATTTACACAAACCCTACATATTTTTTAATAATCTACACACATAATTAATTAATTATTAATTTAAGACACGATTTAGTAAAAATAATAAAATAAATAAAAAAACCGACACTAGAAAATGAATTCTTGGCATAAAAGGCATTCATCAAACATAAAAAAGGGCGAAAAGCGGCCCATGGGCTCTGCCTACCCCTACGGGGAAAAGGCGTGAATATATGTATGTATGTATGTATCAAACATAACTATGAAATGAATCATACCGCATAAATAAGCTTTCAGATAAAACCTCATTTACATTCGTCCATGCGACCAGGAGTTACGAAGCCAGAGACAAATGGACAGATAGACTTCGTCACACGTCACACTTATTACACACCTCCTATTTGCGTCGAGGGTAAAAACATAGGTACAGTGCGTACATACAATGATGCTATCACTAAATTTACTTACAAAATATACATAGGGTATTGTTAAACTTCATTAATTTCACGAATAACTCAGCGTGTTATATAAGGAAGATTTAACAATGTTGTTTTTTTACACAAACGACAAAGAAAAGGTGCAAAAATAATTGTAATTTTAGTACTTAACAAAAAATGTTGTGTATTGTGTAAGCGTATCTTATCCATTCATGTTTTACTCCTCACTTCATTTCATTGAAACTTCGAAAGTTTCTTGTCCTTGAAATAGTGATGGGAAACTGGATTTATAAAGCATAGATAGATTCTTTCATATTTGTATGATTTATTTTGTAAAGATATATTAAATTATATTATTATATTATATGTCACGTATTTACAATATTTGAAGTGTTCGATCCCTAAAGGCAACTAACTAACTAACTAGTCCATCAATATGTGTCGTTTATCTGTCCGAATGCTAAAAACATGGTTCTATATTTTGATTTTTTTTTTTATGTGGTAGGTTCCTTGTGCAAGGAACCGTCCAGGTAGGTACCATCGCAGTGTTAGATATTCTGCCGCCAAGCAGCAGTGTGTTGTATTCCGGTGGGAAAAGAACTGTAGCTGGTGAAATTACTGAACACAAACAAAAGACTTAATATCTAATGTCTTAAAGGTCGGCAACGCACTAGTGATCCTTCTTCGATCCTCCGTAAGTATGAGATAATAAAATATAGGCATAAAATACGCAGTTAAGGACTTAGATTTATAATATTTGAAATTTATCGATAAAAGATACAACACTAAACCAGGTGCGCAAAAGTTTACCTGAGTCGCTAATTCTAAAGGAAAAGGGTCCAAAAGATGTTACCTTTCAACAAAATTGTTTTGATATTGTACTTACTTACTTAAGTAATTATTATTATTACAAGTTTCGCAGGTAAAAGTAGCAACTGCAATATAATATTTTTATTCAAACTTTCGAGTCTTTGAAGGATGCAGGATAATAATAATATTCTACGACAATGCACACATGGTCATCCGATCCCAAACTAGGCAGAGCCTGTGCTATGAAAACCAGATAACTGATACTAATACTTATGTATTTACCTTTTTTTGTAAATACATACTTAGGCTAGACAGCCTAAGTATATCCTGGCTGACAGGAGACACAGTGGTGGGGCTGAGTGGTGGGATTAGTCCCATTAAAAAAAATACATACTTACTTACTTAAATACAAAAACATTCAGACACTTGGCGGTAATTGAACCCACGACCTATTGGGTAAAGGTCAGGGTGTCTAGACTAACAGGCCCGTCAAGGAGAATTTCTATTCTAAGGCTAAGGAGAGAACAGAAGATATTATATATTTGTAGTCTCGGTAGCGCACTGGGAACCCACTCGCTTTGCACCCACTGCTTTTCCGGGGGTCAGGGATTTCATTCCTATAGGAAGCAACAACTTGATGTAGTTTGTATTGCTGGCTTAGGACAAGTTGAAGTTGAATACTTGATTGTCTGAAAAGTTGTATGCACTAATGCATTGCATGGACAAGAATAAAATCAGTCCTACGCCTGACCTTTTCTTGATTGGGTCGTTATTTCGTCCTATCGAATTTTTACTTTTACTTTACACTTATAATTGCGCATAAGCGCTTTTGCGCTAGAATATTTTCTTCTTGTACTCGGTTGATCTTGTGAATAATTGGCCGCAGTGGCCCCGTATTGGTTAGAAGAACATTCTGTTAGTGTTATGTATACCTATTTTGAATGTTGTAGTGCCAAATAATTTAGGATTGAGTTGTTTTCTATTACTTATATATGCGCTTTGATTGCCGCCTAGCTTGAGGACTGTCTGGTTATCTCGCTTTGATTGCCGCCTAGCTTGAGGACTGTCTGGTTATCTCGCTTTGATTGCCGCCTAGCTTGAGGACTGTCTGGTTATCTCGCTTTGATTGCCGCCTAGCTTGAGAACTGTCTGGTTATCTCGCTTTGATTGCCGCCTAGCTTGAGGACTGTCTGGTTATCTCGCTTTGATTGCCGCCTAGCTTGAGGACTGTCTGGTTATCTCGCTTTGATTGCCGCCTAGCTTGAGGACTGTCTGGTTATCTCGCTTTGATTGCCGCCTAGCTTGAGGACTGTCTGGTTATCTCGCTTTGATTGCCGCCTAGCTTGAGGACTGTCTGGTTATCTCGCTTTGATTGCCGCCTAGCTTGAGGACTGTCTGGTTATCTCGCTTTGATTGCCGCCTAGCTTGAGGACTGTCTGGTTATCTCGCTTTTTGCCCGAATGCCCCAGAAGGAGGGCTATGTTTTTCGAGAGTATGTATGTATGTATTTAAGTAAGGATGTAGAATAGAATACTCTTTATTTGCACAGCAAAGTAAAACATACAGAAAACTTAGAAAATAACTTAAATTAGATACAAATGGCAGTCTTATCGCTAATAGCGATTTCTTCAAGACAACCAAAACTTTAAAAAGAAGAAACTGAACTATTTCTACTACTACTGTAGTAGTATTTATTTGATGTATGTACTTACATATGTCTATTTCTTTGGTACGGCCTACAGCCTAAATGGTTCGTTGGATTTTTACTTTTAATATGTCGTTAGATTCGTCTTTGTTGTGGAAGTGACAATGGCTATATACCTAATTGAAAAAAAAAAATGGGGGCCGCCAGCCAGCGTCATTCTGTATTTTTTTTTTTACTTTCAAAAACATCGCTCGCATCGGTATACATGTGTATACTTACGTATAATGTATGTAAGTACTTATTTACAATTAGTCTGCTAGTTGTACTTTTATTCTAAGAGCTGTAGATTTTTGTTTGAATTAATAAAATTAAATTAAAATAAATCAAATGAAAGGTCTTAACGAGAAGAGTTGATATATATAAATATATGATTTATATAAGTATGTGTAACCATTTTGTTAGTTCGCAGTCGACCTTTTGTAATTTCATTCTCCTTACTGCTTTGTAAAAACAGTGAAAAAGAATTCTAAATCTATGGTAATAACTGACCAGATATACCTATGGCAAGTTCCTACACACAATGGACCAGCGTAAACCCCTTGGGTAAATACGGCCGTCATAGCTTGCAGCAGATTTACTGTCGTACACAAACATCTTGCAAAATTCATCCCCTGATGCTTTGTATCCGAAAGGATTCTGATAAAATCAGAACCGATAATACATAGGTAACTTGTACTGCAAGTCTCTCGTAAATAAAATCAGATTTAAATTAAGCCAATAATTAGGCTTATTTAACTCTAACTTCATTAGTTTAATACATATTATAAATAAAATAATAATAATAATATCTTGGGACAATCCACACACGGTCATCCGATCCCAAACTAGGCAGAGCCTGTACTATGGAAACCAGACAACTGATACTAATACTTATATAGTTTTTTTTTTTGTAAATACATACTTAAATAGATAAACAACACCCAGACACTTGGCGGGAATCGAACCCACGAACCATCGGTTAGCAGGCAGGGTATCTGACCACTAGACCAACGGGCCCGTCCGGCCCGTATTATGTATAAGTAAATAATGAAAGAACCCTTATTACCTAAACCTACACTATGTTTGCCCGCCGCATATACTTAGGTACTCGTAGCAACACAGCCCACGCGCCCAGACCTATATACACCGGAGCCTTATACTTCGATGTCGCCAAGGCATTCAATAAGGTCTGGCACAACGGCTTGCTTCACAAGCTCTACCTCATGGGCGTGCCAGACCGTCTGGTCCTCATCATACGAGATTTTCTCAGGAATCGTATTTTTCGATATCGAGTCGAAGGTGCGCGATCCACTTCCCACCCTATTCAGGCCGGAGTCCCTCAAGGCTCTGTGCTCTCTCCACTCCTGTTCAGCCTGTTCACGACCGACATCCCTCGTTCGGACAGGGTGCAACTAGCCCTATATGCGGACGACACCGCACTATATTTCTCACACAGAAATAAGGCTTTCCTGACGCGCACTCTTCAAGTCGCCGTCAACGCCCTAGGCGAATGGTTCCAAAAGTGGCTCATCGAGGTGAACCCGGTAAAGAGCGCCGCGGTGTTCTTCTCCCGGGGTACCAGATCCCACTCTGCGGGCCATCCCAGTCGTCGTTTAGGTCAGATCACCCTCTATGGACGTCCCATCCCTTGGACCAAAAAGGTCAAATATCTAGGCGTCACCCTAGACTCCCACATGACATTTGGACCGCATATACGGTCAGTACGCAACCGAGCGGCCTTCGTCCTCGGCCGGCTCTACCCCATGATCTGCAGGCGGAGTAAACTGTCGCTTAGAAATAAGTTGACACTTTACAAAACCTGCATCCGTCCCATCCTAGCTTACGCCATTGCCGTATTCGCACACGCGGCTCCTGTTCACATCACTAGCCTACAGGTTATTCAAAACCGATTCCTTCGACATGCCGTCGGTGCCCCATGGTACATGCGGAATGTCGACCTTCACTCCGACTTCGATCTAGTCCCTATCCGCAAATTTTTCAAAGAAATGTCCGAACATTACTTTGAAAAAGCGTGCGTCCATCCAAACCCGCTAATCGGCGCCGCTGCCGACTACATCCCCGACCCCGACCCTGGTCCTGGTCCCTCAGATCGTCGAACTACCGTACATCACCGCCGTCCGCGGCATGTACTGCTCGACCCACCCGACCCGATGTCCGTCCTCCTGGACCATGACACTACACCTACACCAACGTCATACGTCCATGATATCAAGCTTCAGTTGTCCACCGAACTTAGATGTCAACTGTTATTCTAGTGTTTTAGTATTGGTATTTATCATACAAACATTTAGAATTTTTCACTACGTATTTATTGGTCAAGTAGGCAATACCGAATACCGAATGAAATCATTTGGCAGTTAATTGATTGTCACTTGCTGTAGTGTTCATCACTATAATTGTCAAACGAGATACGTAATAGGGGTGCTAATTAGTTTACTATTAATTGTTTGGTCGGCTGTTTGGTTTTTCAAGCAAAGGAATAATTTAACAAAAATGTTACTGGTAGCGTCCTCTCTTAATAACTTACTGAATCACTACAAATTTTGTGCGTTAGCAACATTTTTAAATTTTTATTTTTTCCTTTACAACCCACTCTAAACTAAAGATGCGCGACTGTTACTAATTCGACGATTCGAATTATCTACAACTACTAATGTACGCATTCGACTTGATTAGTAATTACTAACGGCGTTTGAACTAGATTGTTCGCGAGTCAGTCGACAGTTTTTGAATGAAATATGAATGAATTATTTGCCGTTCGGATCACGGAACGAATAATGTCAGAGTGCCTATTAAATCACATCATTCAATCCGCCGAATAATGAGCAAGTCGAAGTCGAGCAAGTATCAAATTAGTTACTAACTTCGTAAATCATTCGAATAAGTCGAATGATTTTTATATTCGAATAATTCGAATGAAATCATTCATAGTCGCGCATCTTTACTCTAACTAAACTAAAACGTCAAACAGTTGTCAAAATGGCACGTCAGCAGCAAGATGTTGATGAACTTTTCGATGTTAAAAATGCCTTTTATGTTGGAAATTACCAACAAGCAATCAACGAGGCACAAAATGTGACTGTAAGTAATGCTTTTACTATCTTTACCTTTTATTTTCCCCACCATTTATCCTGGTTTCAGCAAGTAAAACGACAATGACGTTACACCGCTTTTGGTACCATCAGCTATTTTGTGTAATTTTTCTTTATTTTATGTGTGTTAAGGTTTTCCTTATGGTGTACTATTACTATTTGACTCCTGAAGTTGATATTCAGATCAAAATAAATATGTTTTCAGCCGTCTAATCCGCTGGTGGCTCTCCACCGAGATGCGTTCCTTTACCGTTCGTACATAGCTCAAGGAAACTACAGAATCGTTCAACAAGAGCTTAAAACAGCCGATCCTTTGCTAATGCCATTGAAGACTTTGGTGGAATATGTCTCACCTGGTGCAAACAAGCCAGCCATTGTGGCCGACATTGATGCGAGGGTGAGTTTTAACTCTTTAATATTCTATAAACCTGGTAAGCACTTTCTGTTTTCTTTTGCACCTACTATACTGATTATTTTACTTACTGTAGACACAGTAGTTCTTCTTTGGCATGTGGGTGTTGTCCACAAATGGATGTCTAAGCGCCTATTTACTGCTAGAGCAAACATTACTATTGTAAGGTAAAGATAAGTAATAACCCACTGAGCCACCAGCTCGGTGATTAACTACGGGAACACCCCACCTCTACCACTGGAAGGAGTGCTATTTGGCAACAAACTTTTTGTACAGTCTGTGATTTATACTTTCTGGATATAAAATGATTGCACTCATTGCCTTAAGATAGATAAGGGATCAAGCAAAAGCTTATATTCTATTAAAAAACTCAGGAAGATAAATTAGCCTCTGGTACTCACAAATGCCAATTAATACTCATTCTAATTAAGCCACTTTTCAAAATCTATTTATTGACTGTTATTGAATATGAGATAATTGATATTTCACTCATCATCAGCAGCCGAAACGTCCACTGCTGAACAAAGGGGAGGCCTTTGCTAAGCAGTGGATGTTTGGGCTGCGTTAGATGGGAGGGGTTACCAATTATGGCCTGTCAAGGGTGGGGATTACCCCACCCTTGACAGGCGTCTTGGGGATCGCAGTACAGGTGGTAGGTAACCCAATAGAAAGACGCTGCTCACCGTTTTCTTGTTTTCCCTTAGTCACCTTTATGGATACCCAACGGGCGGAGATGGGTGGGTGCTATTCTTAACCGGACACCCCACGGGAAGATACACACCTACACCTACTCAGTATCTGCATATAAAGTATTAATTGGCATCAAGTGAAGATATAATCCGATTTCGAATAATGGATTAATGTTCATTAGCTATAATGGATGTCTGTAGGTGCACCATGTAATGTTTAAAATTGTTTATTTCAGGTAGCAAAGGGCACAGAGCTAGCAAATGAGATATTTCTTATTGTGGCTGCAACCATTTACTATCATGAAGATAATTATGAAGCAGCACTCAAGTAAGTGTAAATCTCTTAGCACTTAGCTAATTAGCATTAATTTAATGATAAATTTTACAGAATGGTGATGTAACTGTATATTTTCTAGAATCCTTCACAATTCAGAGTCTTTAGAGCTGAGGGCCTTCACTCTCCAATGTCTTCTGGCTATGAACCGACCTGACTTAGCCCGCAAGCAGCTCAAAGCCCTACAGGATATAGAAGATGACAGCACTTTGACCCAATTGGCTCAGGCTTGGTTGAATTTGTCCCAGGTATGCATGCAATTTATGCTGTTTAGTTCCCTCAACATTCATATTAAGTCTTATCCATGCCTGTTTTTAAAACTATTATCTTTTCAACCTTAGTTTGCCCTCCTGAGTGTATAAATTGCCAGAATACTATTTAGATGGCAATTTATTTAATGCAGTCTCAAAGTTGGCGATAATGCCCCCCTGTGGGTGCTATAATAGATCCAACCGTTTATTTTCTTTTTGACAGCACCAATAGAACGTAACTGCGTCAATTTACACAAAAGTTTACTTTTATATGCGAGGTTTTAAAAATATGACATCTGCCTAAGTTTGCTCCTTGATCCCGTATAATAATCATCTTTGACAAATTGAGTCCTTATGTGCAGTAGTTTTTTTTATAAATTACATAAAATAACAAACGTTTTTAAAAATTTACGTTCTATGGCTATCAACATAGTGATGTTACGATTGAGATATCGATATTGTTTATTAACTATTTTTACACGGGTATAATGTAGCATTCTAAGTGGTTGGCCACAGTGAACGCGCGGTGACTTGAGCCTAGCGCGGGCGCGGCGGCGGGCGCGCAGGGTGGCCACAGTGATGCGCGGGCTGTTGTGGCGATAACACTTGTTGCAGGTGTCGCAAACCTTTTATGAGGATTCTGTATTTTTTACTGGATAGGCCAATCCTGAGATGGGAGGCGTTGATCATAAGAGATGGTGTGCTGGGTGTGCACGAAATAACTAAAAACAGTTAAATGAATGGAGATTAAAAAAAAAAATATTAAGAATTGAAATTGTAGTCAAAAAAGTTTATTTTATTTATTAAGGAACATTAACAATATACATATTATACACTTACAATTTCAAATGTCCAAAAAAACCTTTTATATACATGTATTTAAAGTTATTTAATAATAAAAAAATACTTAAAACGAGCGACAAGACAGAAATGGTTTGATACCCCGCCAGCCGCGCGATCGGTCGCTTGTTGACTAGGCCCGCAGTGTGGCCAGAACGAGCGGATAGGAACGTTTGAAAAGTACGCCCGCTAACTCGCTCAAGCTGGTCGCGCTAGGCTCCCGCCTAAGTCACTTCAGTGTGGCCGCAAGCGGCGTTTTCATATGTTTGATATTTCGCGCCCGCCGCCGCCGCCGCGCTAGGCCTGCAGTGTGGCCGACCACTAATGTAGTATAAATATAGATTGGTATGAAATGATATGGAACAATTATTGTGACTTTTATTTATTTATTAATCAAAATCAGATTCATCGTCGCTGTCACTCGAGCTATCGCCGACATTTATAATTAATTGTTGATTCATATTATCTATGGGCACGTGTTTATCCCAATCTGCCATTATAGTTTCTTGTGTTTTTTGAATTACATTTTGCCAGTTTTCCGCAGTTACTTCCACACATGCATTTTTTAAGAAATCAAGCATTGTGTTTCACACCATTTCTCTCGTCTGTCCTTTCAGCACTGATCCTTTCGGCATTTTATAGTTCGAATATAAAACTACAAAACTCAGCAAACAATGACTAGCACGGGCGTCTTGTTGCGAGTGACAGATGACAGTGACAAACACAAAATGGCGGTGGACCATTGAGTGTTGCTACCTTGAAAAAATACTACTGCTTACCCATAGACAAAAAATGGGGTAAGTAATAGAACGTTTTAAAAACCCCGCTCTAATATTTAGGAAGATTATTATTACGTGTCAATGTAACAAAAGTGATAATAGAATGACGTTCTACTACTTACTAGCGCCATTCCTACGACTGTTCTCTTTCCGCACAGACTCTATAGAAAAATGAATCGATATCGTGTCCACTATAATCACTTGGTCACAACACTATAACTGTCAAATTAGATCTGTCAAATAGAAAATAAACGGTTGGATCTATTATAGAGCCCTTAAAAATGTGGTCGAAGCCCCAGAGAAAATAAGGAGGCAATGATACTATCTAAAAAAGGCAACAGTTGATTTGATGTAAGATAAGACAATATGATTTCCTAGTATATTTCAAACTAAGTTATACAAAAATTACACACTAGATAGCCTACTACTAGGTGGTAGGTTCCTTGCAGGGGGGTGCAACTCCCATACATTGGTGGTTATTAAAATGTAAATAGAAGCTACTGCCATCTGTGTTACGGTGTCCAAAAATATAGTTTTATCTAAACGCCGTTAGAAGGAGCTAGTGTGTAATTATATCTCGCAAGTAAAGTTTAACAGTGGATGCGTTTAAATCCAGAGTACATTTGCAAGCAGTATTTATGTCTTTTTAATAATATTTAATTATTTGTTATTGGAATATTACAATTTCTGGAATTTTGAAAATTATAATTAATTTCAAGAGATATAAACAATTATAGGCAAGGCAAAGGCAGCGCCATCTAGCGAGCTAAACGTATAACATGCTAAGCAACGCCATCTAGCAAACAGACCTTCAATTATAAAATTGAAAACTAGAGTTGCGCATCTATCTCAGTATATTAAGTATCATCTATGGTTCCTTGTGCAAGGAACTGTTGAGGTAGGTACCCACCGCAGTGTCATTTGACACTGCGGTCTGATATGCGGCAGAATATCTATTCTGCAGCCAAGCAGCAATTTGTAACCATTGGCGTGTTGCGGCGTGAAGAGCTGCAGTGCTCTGGTACAGTGACTGGTGAAATTACTGAACAATGCGCTAGTGATTCTTCGGGTATTGCTAGAGTTTATAGGGTTGACTGTTTACCATAGACGGGCCACACGCTTGTTTACCACCTTGGTAGTATAAAAAAAAAACAATAATCGTTCATTGCAAATATAATTTTTAAATTTAATATTCAATATGGGCAGTGTGCAATATAAGTTTGAGAACCAATTAATTATTGGTTCATTATTATAATGATAATACGTCCTCCAAAACGTAAAACTAAAATTCTCCTTCAGCGTAATTTTGCCAACATGGATACTGAACGTCTAATGGAAGATGCCAAGAAGGTTGATTGGTCTGTAATTCAAGAAGCACCAACGGTAGATGAGCAAATTGAACTATTTAACTCCCTGATATTACAGTTACACGACGTACATGCACCTATTCGTCCAGTTAGAGTGAAGCATCTTCCTGCTCCTTGGTTGACAGAGGAGATTAAATCTTTACAGACCAAGAAAAATATTGCCAAATATAATTATAAATGTAACCCTGACAAATACAAAGAGAAATACAGACTAATACGGAATCACTGCAATAAGGTGTGTAGGGATGCTCAACGACGCCACTTCCACAAGTCTATTGACAATGGGGATCCAGCAAAAGTCTGGAGGTTTCTTAATTCTATGGGAGTAGGAAAATCAAATCGTGTTTCGTTGTCCAATCAACTTGATCTGGATCAACTAAATCAACATTTTTCTTCTTCGACTGTTTTTGATGACGTTGCCAAGTTAAACACATTAAAGTTTCTTTCTTCTGTCAATACTCCCAAATGTCCTTCTTTTTCTTTCAGTCAGGTGACCGATGACTATGTTAAGAGGCATATTCTCTCTATCTCCTCCAACGCTGTTGGCACTGATGACATTAGTCGTAAAATGATTCTTCCTCTCCTGGACATTGTTACTCCTGCCTTGACTTATATCTTGAATTCTTCTTTGACCACTTGCTCTTTTCCTACTCTGTGGAAAGAAGCGTATGTTATTCCTCTTCCTAAAAATAGCAATCCCTCTTCTTTCTCAGAGTACCGCCCAATCTCCATTTTACCATTTCTTTCTAAAGTTCTGGAGCGGCTAGTTCATCACAAGCTCAGTTCTTTTTTGTCTGATAATTCTCTTTTAAATCCTTTTCAATCAGGTTTTCGTCCAGGATGTTGTACTGCAACAGCGTTAGTGAAAATCACAGATGATATTCGAGCGGGTATAGATGATTGAAAGCTTACAGTTCTAACTTTATTAGACTTTAGTAATGCATTTAACACCGTGGACTTCGATGTTCTGTTAGCCTTACTTCATACTCTTAACATATCTCCATCGGTCATTGACTGGTTTCGCAGCTATCTGTCAGGTCGCCGGCAGTGTATTAAGGTAGATGAAACTTTCTCTTCCTGGTGTAGTACTACTGCTGGGGTACCCCAAGGGGGCGTTTTATCTCCACTTCTACTTTCTATTTTTATTTCTTCTATAACCCAAAATATTTCCTCTTTCTACCACCTTTATGCAGATGATCTCCAAATTTATAGACAATCTTCTCTATGTAATCTACCTTCTGCTGTTCAAGCTACAAATGACGATCTAACGGTAATTTCTGACTGGAGTAAAAAATTTGGTCTCACTGTTAATCCGACTAAAACCAAATCAATCATTGTAGGTAGTAAGGCTTTAATTTCTCGAGTTGACTGGGCCCTGTTACCTCCTATTATGTTCGATGGCGTTCTAATACCTTACAGTGACGTAGTTAAAAATTTAGGCGTTTTAATAGACCAAACGTTGTCGTGGGCTCCACAAGTTGCAGAAATTAGCAGGAAGGTGTTTGCTGTTGCAGGGTCGCTTAGGCGATTACGTAACTTTTTGCCAGTTGACTCCAAAATTGCGCTCGCGCAGTGCTTACTTTTACCTCACCTTGATTACGCCGACGTCAGCTATCCAGATCTTACAGAAGAGCTATTAAATAAACTTGAGCGTCTTCAAAACTTTTGTATCCGGTTCATATTTGGTTTGCGCAAGTATGACCATGTCTCTAGCTTTCGTAACAAGCTCAAGTGGCTTCCTATCCGCCTTCGCCGGAATGCTCATGTCCTTTCACTTCTATACACTATTCTCCATAACCCGCGGGCACCACAGTATTTGAAAGAGAGATTTAATTTTTTTACCTCTGGACATCACACTCTTCGCACCTCTTCTGAACTGTGTCTTCTTACTCCTTCCCACACATCTCACACTTATACTAAGTCCTTCACTGTCCATGCTGGTCGTCTCTGGAATGCTTTGCCGCAAAATATAAGAAGAGCTCAGAGTTTAAATGTGTTCAAATCTCAGGTTACTTCTCACTATCTTTCCTTGCAGTAAACTTCTCCTATTTCTGTTTTTTTTTTTTTATCATCATAATACGTTTAGTAGGTATGTATATTTATCATTTCTATATTATGTTATATATATATATGTATGGTTATATATGTTATTGTTTTATATATATATATATATATATATATATATATATATATATTTATATGTACTGAATATGTATGACACACCTACCCTTTCATATTCGATCCTGTACCCCAAGGTTGTCTGGAAGAGATCGCTTTAGCGATAAGACCGCCTTAAATTGTCACACTGCAATTTTACTTTTCCATTTTATGTTGTATCTTCTTTTTTGGTGTACAATAAAGAATATTTGTATTGTATTGTATTGTATGATAATTACAGGGTGGTCCCGGGGTGCAAGACGCACACTACAGTATTATGGAGCTGTCTGAGAGGCTGGGAGCGCTCGGAGCTGGGCCCGCGGCTGTGGGCGCGGCTGCCGCTGCTTCTAGAGGTAATCGTAACGTATTGATTGAGATTCAAGGTTCCAAGCCATGAATTCACGTTGAGATTGGGATTTGTATGACTGATGATTTTCGGTTAATAACATCATAATCTGACATCAAGTCTATTCTATATTCGTGGGTTCGACTCCCACCACGTGACGGGGTGTTGTTTATCTACTTTATATTAAGTATTTATTTACAAAAAAAAGTATAAAGTATTATTATCTGTTTTCCGGCATAAAGTGCTTGCCTGCGTGCGTGCTTTCTCGAGGTTAGGGTGCATCGAATTAATTCATTCCCCCACACCCGCACGCAAAATACGCGCTTGGAACGTAGGGTTGCGGAAACCAGCCTGTTATACCAATACCTATGGTATCCGTTGTCTGCCTACCATAGTACAGGCTGCCTATAGTCCAATCATTAATTCACTAAACTGATGTTTACTGTGT
Organism: Furcula furcula; assembly: GCA_911728495.1. Lineage (NCBI taxonomy): Eukaryota > Metazoa > Arthropoda > Insecta > Lepidoptera > Notodontidae > Furcula > Furcula furcula. The sequence goes on along the minus strand of OU452257.1, from coordinate 21,749,707 downwards.
TTTGACAAGTTTTTGATGAAAAACAAATAGTGATGTGACAAAATGATTCTATTGATCATTTAGCCAGTACTTGTGAGCAAAAGAAATATTCGTTACATCAGAAGTTAGAAGCCAAATGATAAATAAGATGACGCCGTGTCGCGGCGTGTGTCAAGTCAAGGTTAACTTATTCCTACCGACTTGGTGTAATAAAATTATAGCCCATGCAGCCTTGTTGTTCGTCAATTTCACTAGATTTATTTATAGTTATCATCTAATGACAACTAAATATTTTAAAATTATTGCTAGAATTACTATTTAAAATTATTGTTAGCATTAGATATGTTCTCATTAACTTTGAGCAAGTGGTTGAATCACTATAGAATGGGAACATCACTACTACTATTAATATGACAATATTATTTTACAAAGTGACATTAGCTAATGTCAGTTTACTCTAGTGAATTAATGATTGTACTTTAGTTTGAGATTAGACGGCCATGTGTGGATTGTCTCCAACAATATTATTATTTTTATTCTTCCTCTCAGGCATGTGGGAGGAGGCGGAACAAATGTTGACGGAAGCGCAGGCGCGTGCCCCCCAGCAACCCGACTTGCTGCTAGGACTCGCCGTCACCGCTGCGCACAGCGGGAAACCTCCAGAGGTCAGTTAGATCTTCATTTATGCCAAGTTTTTAGCATTTATTTACAAACATTGAAATCAAACTACTTGAGTACTCCCGTCCTCCCGGGACCATTCGAAACGTCGGGAAAGTAAAATCTAAAATAAACCACGATAAAATCCGTGAAAGTAGTTTGATTTCAATGTGTAATATTCGCGTAAGTAAAAGACAACATTTTATTTACAAGTTAAGTAGCAATGGACAGATCATATCAGTGGAAGAACGGATAACCGATGGGGAATAAAGGGTATCGAGTGGCGACCATGAAACGGAAGACGCAGCGTAGATAGGCCTCCATTCCATTAGGTGGGCCGAAATGGTAAAAGTCGCTGGAAACAGATGGATGATAAAATCTTTTTAAAAAAAAAAATTGAACCGACTTCAATATCACTGAAAAGTATAAAATTATTTAAATATTATTGAAGTTGGTTAGCTTACTGGCTGTGTATATTTGGCACCAACTTCAATAATAATTAAATTATTTTATACTTTTCAGTGATATTGAAGTCGGTTCAATTTTTAAAAAAAATGATTTTATTTTAAACTTTTTAGTGATATTTTCATACATAAAGATTGAACCATCGAAGACCGTAAAATGGTCTAGGTAGGTTATGATCACATTATCGTCTACATAGTTTTACATAATTCGTGTTTCTTCAGAAAAAAATATCCGGTCGTAATGAAATTTGCATGGAATCATCATAGTAGTTTACTCTCTAGAATAAAAAAAGAATCATCGAAATCGGTTCATAATTGTCAGAGCAATGTAATGGAGAACATCAGTTTTATGGTTTTTACCAGATAAATTCCTCCTCATCGTTCATGGTCCTCCAGGAAGTTCTTCTCCGGTTGTGATAAATTTCATACAGATTCATTACAGTGGTTTCTTCTTTCGAATAAAAAAAGAATCATTGAAATTGGTAAATATTTAGAGTTATGACCATTTTTATCCTTAAAAAGCGACATAAAGTCATCTATATAGGCTTTCCTGCAGCTTTCCTGCGCAGTCACCATTCTTGTTTTTTCAGGAACTACTTATTACTAAGCAATAATTTTTTTTATGGGACCCAATCAATGGATTGAAGAATAGATGGAAAAAAGATTCTTTCAAATCGGTTCATAATTGCCAGAGTTATGCGCGAGAACATACATAAAATATATATATATACAGACGAATTGAGAACCTCCTCCTTTTTGAAGTCGGTTAAAAATAGCTAATTGTCGTTCATTGTGGCGTTCAAAGGAGAGGCCGTTCAACAGTGGAAGTCTTCCGGGTGATAAAATGCCGAATGCTGCATATAAGAATATGCAGCAATCCGTCACAGCAAACCCAGTTACTTCTAACGAGGCGTCATTTAACGTTTCACAAGATTTTTACGTAAACTACAATAATAGAAACAGTTTTAGCTAACGTCTATAAAGTATATATAATATACTTATATTGTCCCAAGTATGCACGTTGGCTTCGGTGACTCCGGATTTTATCTTCTCGTACTCTTAATTCGATACCTGTTACTTTAGTCTTTTACACGAATTCCGAATCCAGCATATTAATCTTGTAATTTTTTCTTTCCAAGACCGGCCTCCCCATTAGAAAGGGAGGGGTTGCCATAATCCCCACGTTTGGCAGGCGGCTTGGGGATCGCATTATAGGATCTTTACCGCTATGTTCATAAAGGAGATGTTCCATTTTGGGCCAACACTATGTACACTACATGGAAAAATAGGAAAAACATAGGAGAGGTTCATAAAAATACTTATAAATTAATTTGAAGCAGAGTACAATTGTACATAAATGGTTACTTATGGAGTTATTTAGTAGGTCCACCCTGTTTTTAGGGCAGCCATGACAGTTGCGTTTGACGTTGGTTTACTACTTGACAGTTAATGCTATAGGTGACGTTTCGTAATAGATTGTTTACGCGTGGAGTACATATTGTATTTCGGAGTTTTTAGTGATTATTTATGTTTACGGACATTCATTGACTGTTTCTTTCTTGACCCGGAGTTTTACTGTATTGATTATCGCCTGTGATTTGGATTGGAATCCGTCCGTCAAAATCAAAATCGGTCAAAATGACATTTTAGTTACGTATTTCCGATCCATCATATTATTGTGTGATGTTGCTACAGTAGTATTTTATTATCTTTGGTGTTGCTCTACTTGACCAAGATATCTTAAATGTACAATAAAACGAAGCAATATTAAAAAAAGACTACATTATAAAACAGTTTCTATATTGCATAGTTATATATACATTTAGTGTACATGGTGTTGGCCCAGGCTCCATACATTTCTGGAACAACTCCTTTATTGCGATTATTATTTTGTCAAGAAAAACAGCGTATAGATCGGTAATCATTTAGGCACACGGGGAGAGACTTCGTATGAATAACGTAGTATTTATGTCGCAAAGAAGACGATACTAAGAATTTACTAGATGCAGGTCCCTTGTGCAAGGGACCATCCAGGTAGATATTACTGCAGTGAAGTGCAGTGTCAGATATTCTGCCGCCAAGCAGCAGTGTGAAAACATTGCTATGCTTTGTTTGGTGTAAAGGGCTCCGAAGCTCGTGAAATGGCCGGGCTCAAGTCTATCGGCCGGCGTATCGCTTACCACCAGGTCAACCGTCTTGCTTGTCATGTCGCACTAAGAAAACCGTACAATATTTTGGTCATGAAATTTATTAGTACTAGGCAATCATAACGCGACTATTGTGGATAACCATAAATTTTACATTCTCCAGGTATTTTCTCGCTACATTGCCCAATTGCTGGACAGCTACCAGGACCATCCCTTCACGAAGGACTACAACGCTAAGGTCAATGAGTTCAATCGCCTAGCCGCTCAGTACCAGCCGTCTGTGCAACGTTAATTTTATGTTTATGAATATAGAGTTGAATATCGATTGTAATGTATGTATTCATTTGTGTATTGAAAGAGTTTATATTACATTTTGTGTTTCTTTTTTTACATATATCTCTTCGAAGAACACATTTACCACCCACAGGTGAAGAAAGGCTTAACATGAATCATTAAATAGAGTAGATTCACTATCATCATCATAATCACCAGCCAAAAGTCAGTTGCAGAACCAAGGCTTCCCCCTTAGAAGGGAGGGGTTGTAATAATCCCCACGCGTGGCAGGCGTCTTAGGGTAGGTATAGGCGTCGCAGTATAGGTAATCCAATAGAAAGACGCTGTAGCCCGTCTTGTCTCTTACAACACCCAACGGGGCGAAAAGGGTGGGTGCTATTCTTACCCGGACCCAACTGGAATTCATATAACTTTTCTGGCTTTAAATCTTACTGCCGCACTCACAAACGCCAATTAACTTTAATTCTAATTAAGACACTTATTAAAATCTAAATATTTCGACTGTCGGAGCCGTTTAGGATTATTTTCGATTATTGAATAAGAGATATTTGATATCTTTACACACTATCTGCGTATTAAGTATTAATTGGCTTCGAGTGCCGAAATAATCGGTTTTCAAAAAATGAATTAATCATCATTAAATAAAATTGATGTTTGTAGGTTCGGCAGTTAGTTATGTTAGTGTTATATAAAAATCTGTGGTCCCAACAGATGTTTTTAAGGAATAAATTAAAGATCTAGTTATTAAAAAACTTCCTTTATCATGCGATCCTAGTAGAAGCTATAATCATAATCATTGTCCGAGTCTTCGTCCTCATCCTCCAGATTCGTCATGTTGGCCAAGATATGATACTGACGCAGCTTCTCTAATACCGCCATGTCGTCCAATAAGCCCAGCGGCACGTCCGAAGGATCGGTCTCGCCCTTGACAAGGGTCCAATCGGTTGTAGATTCGTGGAGGATCTCGCCATTGAGACCTGAAAATCATTTTTGTTATCAAATCTAAAGTAGATTAGTATTAATATCCTCCTGGCCGTCCGCAATCAGCGATTTACACGGAAGATATTATAGCGCAGATGCTTTAGTAGATACAAAACTATCTCATCCTTTACTCTTACAATCCGATGACATGGAAGACCGACGCGACCGAGGACAGGTCAGGCGCAAGACCGAGTTTTGACATAAAGATAAAGATATATTTATTTGTTAAAATATAGTTTGATAAGATGACATAAAAAAACATTTAGTGCTTTGGCCTATTCCCAGTAGTTCTACATTTAGTTCTACATGTATGACTACTAAGAAAAAAAAAATCCTCTTAGTTCTACACTCATGTAGAACTAGTAAGAATGCATTAAATATTATTTTTTCATTCCTAGTAGGTCTACACGATGACGTACTGCAAAAAATATTACATAAACTTTATTAGTGAGTGTGCTAGTAAACTTAAGGATATTTTTTTCTTCAAAAATTTGATATTTTAAGTGTTTGCTTTTTTTTCCTCTAATTCATTCTTATCAGATATAAGAAAAATATTATACCAGAAGTACTAGGACAACAGAGGGCACAAAGAGGTATCATCTCTCTTGTGATATCAAGTTACCCTTACCATTTCTTACCTTAGGTTCGTACATACCGGGGTACTGGCATCTCCTCCACGAGTGCCCGGTCCATTGTAATTCCAGAGAATACGTCCAGAGGAAGGACAATGGGCTTGGGACGTTGTACACTGGGCACCGGGTAATATCTCCACTCTGAGGTGGCCAGCTGTTGCTCGGTGGCGAAGCCTTAGTGGGGGGGGGGGGGGTATGAACTGCTCTTCCAGGTATATGAGTGCCGGTTGAGCAGCAGAAAGGCGCAGTGGGGTTGTAGGGCGGGGGCACCGCTACAGCTGTTCCCGATTGGACCCGTCGGTTGAGCGCTATGGTGGTGCAGGGTGGAGTCGGGGCCGAAAGGCCTTAGGGCGGGGGCACCGTAGCAACCACTCTGATCTATATGGGCGCCGGCAGTACCGGGGTATGGGGGCCGGTAGCTCGATCCAATCTTAGGGCCGAAAGGACGAGGAAGGTAGGAGAAGTATAGTATACTTCTCTGTTGAGCAGACTGGACTGGAGGGCACCACATGTGACATCGGGGGGGAGAGCCTGCAGAGGCTCCAGCTTGGCCATTTTGGTCGAGCCGTTGTAGGTTTGGCGCAAGCCGAACGGCCGCTGGCCGGAACCGGAGGAAGTACAATGTACGTTCCCGGGGCCCACCTATAGCGGGAGTGCTGGAAGGCCTGATGGAGTTTTAGTCAGTAAGAGTCTAACATCACCCGCGCATAGTAGGCCGTGCGCGGGTCATCCATGAAAATAAATCTATCGCAAAAAAAAGTACGTACATACCAGAAGTAGGTACTACTAGAGCAGGAGAGGAGATTGGGTTTTACCATCATTGGTTTTACCTCTTAAGTGACGTCTAGTGTTTGTTATCCAAGCTTCAATTTTACCAGAAGTACCAGGGTAGCATAGGACATAAGCAAGCCTCATGAATAATGGCATCTCAGCTGCCGATGCAACAGCCGCACAAGTTTTTTAGTGGATACTAATCTGAAATACCCTGGTTGACCGCCACCGGGTGAACCTATATATCGAAGGTTTCTCCCACGTGTACAAATAAAAAATATTCTGCTCACTAATAAAGTTCTAATTTTCTAATACGTCATCGTGTAGAACTACTGGGAATGAAAAAATAATATTTAATGCATTCTTACTAGTTCTACATGAGTGTAGAACTAAGAGGAATTTTTTTTCTTAGTAGTCATACATGTACAACTAAATGTAGAACTACTGGGAATAGGCCAAATATAAGCATTTATTTTACCAATTATTGGTGTACAAATATTGCTTATAATATAATTAAGTAACAAAATTATAAAAAATCTATATGGCACGCATGGATCATAGACAAGCAGGTGATCGGCCTTTACTGTCCTAGCCAGTAAGGAACAACTTCACAAAATTGTTTATCCCCGCGGGCGGGATTAGTACCCGCGACCTCCGGTTTGCAAGGCAAGCGGTTTTCTGCTACGCCATACAGACTACTGTAGTAGGCTAACATTAATCTGACTGCGTTTCTTATTTTATTATACACTGGTTATAAACACAAACCATTTGGAGATATTTCAACATGCCCCTCGACCGGTGGTGCCGTGTAAGCTTCTAATTCCTGCTCAGTTCTGCTCTCCCGGTCCATTTTCTCCTGTTTGCGCTGACGACGCCACGCCTTTTGTAGATTAAATCGTTCAGGTCTAAAGAAATACAAACAAACTATTGTATTTTAGGGTTCCGTACCTAAAAGGGCAAAGCGGAACCCTTAAGGTGCATTTTCGTCTGTCTGTCTGTCACCCTCATTACCTCAGTACTCACGGACGGGTAGGTTTACCTAACCATATTGCAAATGAAAAAAATATGATTTTACTTTCTTTTCATAGGGTTTGAAATAGAGCAACGTCAAAGTGAGACTCCTATATCAAGTGGGGTAGGTATCGTATGAAAGAACTTCATTTGCAGATTTCAAAACGGATTTTTATTTATTTTACGTAATTTGCGACTAAAGAATCTGTTTTTATGCCTAGCCTATATTTTATGTTTATAGAGCCACTGCCTCAAACTAGATTTTGACTTCACCTTCAAGATAATGTCATTCATCTCGTGTTAATTTCGTTACTCCGGAACAAACAACAAAGATAATCTCTAATCTTATCTCTACTCTACACGATCGTAAACATTGACTCACCGCTCACCGTCGCTGTACACGCGGGCCTCAAGGTTTTGTATGTCATGTCTCAAGTCCGCTATCATTAGCAGCATGAGGTCCAAGGATCCTTTGGGGCCCCGAGCACCGCGGGTACCGCGTGGCCCCGAGTCGCCTTTGGGGCCGTCCCTGCCCGGCGGCCCTGGAGGGCCCTGTAAGTATATCATCAATATCTTTATACTGATATCTGTTTGAGGTTAAACGTATAAAATTAATTAATCTAATATCATATTTACAACATAAGTACTACCTTTCTACCTACTCTTTTTTTTAGTCCCCCAGGCCTGTCATCACTTTTCTGTAAACATGTTTATTTCAAAATAATTCTGATTAAACAAATTAACGAGTAATAACAGCTCAGTGGGCAAGCGCTTGCCTTGGAAACAAGGTGCGCAGGTTCAAACCCCGGCTCGCACCACTGATTTCTTTCATTAATCATGTGCGAATCGTCTTTGTGCGATTGTTACTAGCTTTCGGAGAAGGAACACATCGTGAGGAAACCTGCATGTCTGAGAAAGCATAACTAGCTCTCGAATAACGTGTGAAGTCCGCCAACGCGCACTTGGCCAGCGTGGTGGACTATGGCCTAAGCACCCTCATCTTGAAGGGAGGCCCGTGCCCAAAAGCGAGACATAAACAAGGGCTGGTATTATTATTTTTATCTTTATACTGATATCTGTTTGCGGTTAAATGTATCCAATTAAACTATTATCATATTTTTAACATACGAGTAATTAATATTTTCATTCCGCAGTCCTGTCTCATCACTTTACTATAAAAAAAAAGATATTTTTCATAATAATACTAATTAAACAAATTAAAGATTTACCCTCGGTCCTCTTTCGCATCGACAGTAACCTCCTTCCAATGGTGCTGTGGAATCCAATACCCTGTAAGCGTACGTTCCTTCAGCAAAACGGTCGTTGTTGCCTGAAATAAAACCACCGCTGGTAATCGGATTCAAGAAACCTTTAACGAATTCGATTAGGTACTAGTGCCTGTAGGAACTATGAAAGTTGAGGAGACTTCATAGAATAGGCATGATGACTAATTTTGAAAAAATACTCTATAATGTACTTACGGGTCTACTATTGCCGAAAATAATCATATTTTTGTATTAAAATTACAATTAACAGCAATATTTTAAATTTTTATAATAGAGTTTGAATTTCGTTCCAAAACGATGGCCGGTGCATGGCGCCATGTTGTGACGTCACTACGGCGGTGTAAATAAACATCTGTCAAGGTATAAAAGTGAATCATTGTATGAAAGAAAAAGTTGAGATGACAGTTTGAGAGTTGTTTATTTACACAGGATTGACGTCATTCACTCTGATCAACGTTTATTACAAAATGGCGATTAGCTGTATTTAAGCAATTTAATATCTCGAAAATCTCTCTATTATTATGAAAATGAGATGCATTTTTGGAATCAGTGCAATCTGTTCTAATATTTAAAACCACAGATTTATTGGTATTGTGTTGCAGTCATCATGCCTTCGCTTAGATATATCTAATGATAGTTATTTCTTCACCCCCGATTTTGTACTTATCTGTGGTTATTTCAAATTAAGAAGTAATCTCAATCAAAGGGGATCGCAATAAGTAAAGCGCACGAACCTGTATTATAACTGGACAGCGCAGTCTACTAAAGATCACGAGCCGAATGAGAGGTCCGAAAGTAGTAGTGTATCTCTGTCTAATAGGGTGTCCACGCATTACTATGTGGAAGGATTCTTTTTCTCACTTCTAAGGCCTTTTGGCGGCGGATCGGGTCACAACGGGCGGTGCCACATCGGTGCTCTTGCGTGACCTCCGTCAAGAGTGTGAGGCGCACCGCATGAGTCGATTTTTGCGTTCAAATCGTAATTTTGGTGACATAATACTAATTATAATTATTATTTGTATTTTATAATTGGATGGAAGTCCGCAGTCATTACATATAAGATCTGCTGTACTTACCACAATTAAGACAATAAATTATTTGAATTTGTGGTAATACCTAGCTATCGTTTTCTTCCGGATATCTGTATTTCATTCCACAATTCAGGTTTAGTTAACCAACGTTTGTATGGAAATTATCACCCAAGACGACCGACGCGACGCCATACATAATAATGGTCACCCTACTCTAACAGTATACCGCGAAACCGGTTACTTACTACGACAATGTCGACAATCACAAAACAGCTCAGTGCTGCTACCTTCATAATGATAAATTGTTACTAATATTATTGTTAATAAAAGTATTGCATGTTGTTCGTGTGCTAATTTATGATATTACATTTCATCATCCTAGATATATTATATTTCGATGTTTTATTACACGAAAAATTTTCAAGTAAATGTAATCAATTTTTAAAAAATCTACCTTACACTACTAAAAAGAATCATATTTTGCGTTGGCAACTTACTTGACAAGGGGGCAGACAAGGACACACATCTACTTTTGAGCTATCTCACTCGGCTCGTTTTTCTACTTTGAATTGTGTCAACGAAAAACAAACCTTAAGAATGTAATATAAAGTTTAAATTAGTGATATAAATATATTTATGTGATCTATCCAGTTTTTACGAAGTAAAATATAAATCCGTGGTAAAGCGTAATGATTCTGTCAAGTAGGTAGTGTTGGTCCTATCCATCGATATATCGATGGTCTTAACGGTATTACTCCGTGAACATATCACGGTACCAGGCCTCCAAGTTTTCACATCTTACCAGGAAAATAGGACAACCAAAGAGTTCACTCACCGTCTTTTAAAACGGGATTCTCCATTAGTTTCTTGAGGGCTGCCTGCGTGGTGTGCAGCTGGTCGCTCAGCTGCTTTACCTTCCGTGACAACCAGGTGACTGTATCGCATGGCGCGTAGCACCGCGATGACGCCCTTACCAGAGGCATTGGCTCCTGAAACAGGTGGGCAATCTGGGCTAATTACAAGACATCTTTTAAAACTATCTTGTTTTTAAAAAGTTGTTTTCTTACAACTTACAACGAGACAAGAAAAAGTTCACCTAGGAGTCCAATACGAGTTCTGATAGTATGCGAGCTCGATCAAACCATCTGTCAGTTTTTGAAGTGAAACTTCTTATGCGACTTCCAAAAAAGTTATCACATAACGCGTTAAGCGTTAAATGAAGGTGATAGGCGTTAAGTGACAGGTGTTAAACGTTAAGTGATTGACGTTAAGCGTTAAATTTGTTAAGGTTATGAAAGCGCTCATGTGACGCCGTCACTGAGTGAGTAGGTGAGTGGGTTTCAGTGCGTTTCAGTGGGTTTCAGTGAGTTGAGTTGAGTTGAGTTAGTGTGTGTGTGTGTGTGTGTGTGTGTGGGTGAGTGAGTGAGTGAGTGAGGGACCGACCGACCGATCGACTGAGCGAGAATGAAGTTTCACTTCTTCCGCGCGGAGGGACTCCACGCACGCACATTTTTTTTTTCCATAAATTTTACTAGTTTTTGATAGTTACCGCTAGGTGCGCTGGTGTGAAATGTATGGAGAAAACTGACAGATTTGTGCTTGTGAACTATCAGAACTCGTACTAGACCCAGTAACAGCTCACTATCTAGGCCCCCTGATGTTAAGAGTAACATACCTATCGACAGCTACATTTATCGTTCAGATAGGTTGCCGCAAAGCAGCATAGTGTATTTTTGAGTGGAGTGCACTCCACAACTTATCTGGTAGGCTGTAGTCTAGCTACAGTGCACTCCACTCTAAAATACCCTATTCTGTTTTGCGGCAACCTATCTGAACGACGACTCTTGTATAAGAGATCCTTTTTCTGTTAGGGAGAAAACCTTCAAAATGTACCCGTTCTCTGTAAGGGGGTGGAGACCGAGTTGTGTGGGATTTTTAACCACTAAAACCTCCCGCCTTTATCGAAGCAATGGAGAGACTGGACACTCCTCACGTTTGGACGTCCAGTCTAGACCAGTCTCTCTAGCGCCGGATGCTCGCTAGTCCACGTGCAAGGGTGCACAACTAGAAAATCGATTACTAAAAGCTTATGTGTGGTTGTCTGTCTCTCTCTTGGATAGCGATTTATAATTAAAGCCATCTCTTTTTATTACGTTGCTTCCTTTATGGTAGTTGCCTAGAAACTGGTTGATTTGTTGGATCATCGAGCAACAGTCATTAAGTATTCTTACCGGGATCGCAATAGGCACCCTTGGACCCTCACATCTCCTGCCATCGCTAGCGACTGCCAGTGGCGGCGCACACTCGCAGTGATACCCTCCAGGGTCATTCACGCATCGCTGCTCACACCCGCCGTTGCCTGTCGCGCACTCGTCCACATCTGGATACCAGGAGGTTATAAAATGGGTGTATGTGGGAGTTTATTTTGTTGTGAACCTTGGCAGTTTGAACAGAAACAATGGGTTTTTAGAACGGAGTTCTTTATCGCACGTTCTGATGTTTGCCGGCTGAGGGGCTAGAACGAAAAAAGTGTAACAATTAAAAGCGACACCCGTAAACGACATATTAAACCACAGTACCGTTATTCGAAGCTTATAATGAGAGCGGCACTTCCGGTTTCCCGTCATATTTCTTCCTATTGGTCTACTTCACTGTGATTTGATCGGACGTGACGTCATATTGCCAGGCGGGTGGGGGGAGCTGTTGTAAAACACGCTCACTCCATTCGTGTTCATTGGCGTCTTGTTTCCCGTCACGGACACCCGTCCGAGGCTACAATATACAACTGTTTGTGGAATTTAAATCAAATTCTAAATCGAAATAATTCCAAAAGTATACAATGTTGAACAACAATATTTACTACAAATAGTTGAAGCCGAACAAAATGCACGTAAGTACAAAACATTTTAACGGTGTTTGCCGTTCGTTTTGTTTGTGTTCCTAATGAAATGTTTTATACTATTGATAATGAAATGTTTTATACTATTAAATAGTGTGTGGTTTGAATATAGTGCAAGTAAATTGGGCTATGTTGGTCATAAATTTGTAAATAATCAATTTTCATTTAGCCCACTGACAGTAATTTGTATATTTGAAAACTTTAAAAATTATTATTTCATACTTGTGCTGAATTGATATTTTTATTAAAGTAATGTGGGTAAGCTTTATGTGCGAGTTTTCCAAGTGGATAAAAAGTAACGGACACATAAACATGTAATATTACAAATTGTAATCTACCTGCAGTTTAAAACATTTGCAGAACTATTTTGTAGCCAAGTCCTACGATAATATAGTACATCTACCTGCAGTTTTAAGCATTTGCAGAATTATTTTGTAGGCGAGTTCTACGATAATAATACATCTCTTACAGTTAGTTCTAAGCTTTTTTTCAGAATGGATGGTCAATTTACAATAATACAATCTGAACAGTGAAATAGTGACATTAGTTGTACTTGAAGAAAAGGCGCTCAGGCGTTATCAATGTGGTGTGATAATTGGATAAATTCAGAAAACAAGTGAGTTTTGTTAATATATTACTTTTGATTGTGCGGTATCTGTAAGTTCACGTGTGCTGACAAGTAGAACTATACTCATAGGGTAACCTAGGATTGGGAATTAAAAGCCTAGATACAGTACAAATGGAGTATTTAAGTCTTATAATTGTGGCCGCCACCTCAATTTTACAGACAAACCATTTGCGACCATATTTTTTGTTGTATCTAACAAAGAAAAAAAAAAAAAAATGCAGGTAAAATAGCAGGCAATGATATTATATACATATATCATTGTATCATTGCTTGCATGACAGTATTTCGTAGTCTTCTTGTGTGGGCTATGTAGGTTAATTACTATTATAGTCTGTGAGCGGAAAGGTGGAAATATAACTGTTTCAAAGTTAATTGAAATACAATTACGGTTTTCTTTAAAATCTCTTAGAACTTTTTCAATAAGTTTGTGCGACGCATTATTGAGTATTGAGAAACGTAGATGCTATCATATTAACAAATCTGTTTGTCTTGGAGAAATCCAGTGCATGCGTATGCAACGCAGTAACTTTTAGTGTCTAATACACAAAATTCACGTATATATATGGCAAGCCTCGTATGGTTACAATCAATATAAAGTACTATCTCATGGCACAAGTTGCCATCCATCGTTGCAGGATGGGTGCACAAATTATAAACCTCCCATCTCGGGGACAGTACATGTACAGTTGCTCGTCGTAAGGCAAGCTCCTAGTTTCCAGATTTAATTTTGATAATGTCAAAGCCTAAAAGTTGTTGGCTGAAGTCTACTTCACCAGCATAGAGTACCATCGCGTGGTACGAGGTCTAATTTCTATTCTCCTTTGCATAATGTTTGCAAATATTATCGCCCACCCTCGCAGGATGGGTTCACAAATAATTAACCTCTCTCGCAGGATGGTATGTATCATCTTATTTATGTTGATCATGACCACGCACCTGATTCAGAATCAATTTTGACGATATTGTCAGTCTGACCGTTGTTGGCTGACTTCTACTTCACCATCAGTATAAGTACCATCACGTGGCATATTTTCTAGATTCATTTTAAATTGCATGGAGTTGCACAAACCACCACCCTCGCAGGGTGGTGCAGGGGCATATATGTATATATATATATATATATATATAAATAAATATAAATAATAAAGCTCCATCCCGTGATGGTACATATGTATATAAGTATAGTTATTTATTTTATTTCTTAGTTGCTCATAAAAAGAGCATGTATCCGGTTCTTAAAATAAATTTTGATTTGTCAATTTGGAAGTGGTTTGGCTGAAGTCTATTTCACCATCAGTATATTGTCCTTCGCAAGGACTGCACATTTTATTACTCACCCTCGCAGGGTGGATTCACAAAGATTTAACCTCCCTCGCAGGGACAGTAACATGTATAGCTCGTGGAGAGAGCACATACAGTGTATCCGGTTTTTAGAATCAATTTTGATTTGTCAATTTGGAAGTGGTTGGCTGAAGTCTATTTCACCATCAGTATATTGTCCTTCGCAAGGACTGCACATTTTATTTCTCACCCTCGCAGGGTGGATTCACAAAGATTTAACCTCCCTCGCATGGACAGTAACAAGTATAGCTCGTGGAGAGAGCACGTACCTAATTTTCAAAATCAATTTTGGCATTCTTGTCAGTCTGAAAGTTATTTTCTGAAGTCCATTTCATTATAATAATTTGACTGGCCCGTCGTTCTCATAGACACCCTGACTCCTACTCAGTGGTCGTGGTTTCGATTCCCACCAAGTTTCTGTTACTATTTATCGATATAATAGTTGTATGGTTGCCGTTGTGCAGACTGTATCTGGTTTGGGATCGGATGGCCGTGTGTGGGTTGTCCCAGGATATTATTATTATAAGCATTGGTGACATTGACAGGGTGTTTTTAGCAATTACGTACCTCCGCAGGGTACCCCAATAAGTAACAGTTCCCTGCAGGAGTGGTAACTGAATATTGCTCTTCGAGAGAGCCTGTTTTTCTGTTAAATTCAGCAGAGATATTACGTCATTAACAGTGTGTGTGTGGCTGGCACATCGTCTTATTAATAACCTTTTTCTGGGGAGTTTGTTCTGACTATCACGCGCTATCGCGGGGAGATTTACCTTTCAGAAGAAGGTTGCAGTTGCTATACAAAATTGCACGTACGTGATTCTATGAAACAATTATATATAAATATATAATTTTCATAACCCTGGCTTGCAGTCACGTCTTGGATCCTAATCATGGTCCCTTATTTTTACTGTCTTAAAATATCAGGACCAGTTGAGCGTAAACTGCTAATAGTTTATCAAAGTTTTGGATACAACATTTTAAGAAAGTTCTTCAAACAATGAATGGATATGATGTGGGGACAACATGTCCTTTATTTGAAGACCACCATTACTTTTTCTATACTATATCCCATTTCAAAGTTAAAAGGTATGTACTCTTATAATTGGGAATTCTGGGGATCCATAATGATGGAATCATTCACGAGTTTCTATAAAATTATCAAACTCAATTCTGTGGGTGTAACTGGGTGTATGTAACCAAGTTATGGCAAAAATGCATCGCCTGCATTATTAGCCAAAAGTAATGCAGTCCTCATTCACAATTGCGGAGAACAGGCGTATAATTGTACAAACTGTAATTGTTATGAGAATAAAGATTCTTTAACCCCATAATTTAACTTCCGATCAATGTCGGGAGTAAGAAAATATAAAGAAAGCAGTTGCATTGCAACCAAAAGAAATATTTGTAATCCTGCTTACAATCTCTTGTAATTTCGCATTTATTACAAAGTGACAGCACAAGTTTCCTTTACAGAGTTTCCCTTACGGAAACTAGTATGCAGACAGGGGGTGGGACCAACCGTTCACAGATGCTTATGAATATTATATTTTTCAATTAGTTCTTTAATACAAATCAAATTTCATTGATATATGGGCTACATAATGTCTATAAATATTTAAGGTACTTTGGAGCAGAAAGACTACAAATCATCCTCCATATATGATTATTCGAGTATTCAGTGAACATATACTAACTCGTATTGGCTCTGAAGTATTCTGGTATAGATTAAATATATATTTAATCGAATTGGCCCTGAATTATTTCGGAGAGCAGACTCTGTTCTTGAACGAGTTTTGAGTCAACTATTCATATGACACAACTTTTAAAGAGTCATAGTTTTCGCATATAGACAATATTCTTTCGTTCTGAAATTTAAAAATGTGAGTTTTGGTGATCCAGACTTGACCTTTCAAATCGAACCAAATATTACATTAAAAATTCACGAAGTAGTTTGGAATCATCATGAGCTGGTCTTGATTTTCTAAACTAAATAAAAATAACTCGAAATATTGCCACATTTTTTGCTAGTTTATAGCGGATTCGAGCATCAATCATTGTTGTTTGGTATTATTATTGCCTAACTCTGACAATGTACAATACTGATCAGTCCAGTTACTTACTTGTCAATTCTTAGCAACATGTTTTTAAATCGATTTTACTTATTAATCCTTTACTCATCTATTTAGGATATGATTTAGTGAGCAATATTCAAAGTAGCTTACTTCACATGTAGAACACATACATGCATATATAGCAATGTATAGACGAGTTAACATTTATAAAAAGACCCTGACTAATGACTAGAGTAATGCCTTAATAGAGTTTAGATAAAAATCCCATATAATTTATCTATTACTACACAAAGTGAAGTCTACCCTTCACACTGTTGCTTGCTGGATGCTAAATATTATCACACTGCATAATAATTAGAGGTAAACATTGTAACATCACCTAGTACTCTGTAAAGCATAGTCGTGCCCAAGAAGTGCGTTAATCGGAAGGCCACGTACTGCAAAGTATACAACATCGCAGTACCTGGCGTTGAGTGTTTAAAAACAAATTGTATATGTATTCAGTTATCTTATCTTTATTGATGGGTCAAAAAGACTAAGATCACGAACATAATTTAGCTTAATTAATTACCTATCATGCGTCACAGGCGTAGTGGTTTTTAATAATAGCTAGCACATTGAAATTGGAGATTTTTAATACATTTTAAACTGTATTATAAAGGCGAAGTCAAAAACACATCGCACGGAAAAAAAAAAAAAAAAACAACTACTTTTGTACTGGATTGTTTAACAAAACACAATGAATAATTGCCATAATATTGATTTTAATGGCTGATAAAGTTCTATTCTCCTTCTGTTCTCTTTCTCTGCTACTCGTTTCTAAAAGAAATAATTAGCATATATATAAGAATGCAATCTAATGAATTTTTATTTAAAATTCATACTTGGATATTTAAAATACATCCGTAAATCACATTGGCGTCATTAATCTGATATTACCAGGCGATAACAAACACGTCTCATTATAAGCTTCGAATAACGGTACTGTGGTTTAATAGCAGCGTTTTCCCTGAAAGAAAACGCATATTAAACTACTTACCTTATTCGAAGCTTACTTTTTAAACCTGCCTGGTATTTCTTCGACACAATGAACACGAATGGAGTGAGCGTGTTTTACAACAGCTCCCCCCACCCGCCTGGCAATATGACGTCACGTCCGATCAAATCACAGTGAAGTAGACCAATAGGAAGAAATATGACGGGAAACCGGAAGTGCCGCTCTCATTATAAGCTTCGAATAAGGTAAGTAGTTTAATATGCGTTTTCTTTCAGGGAAAACGCTGCTATTATTATTATTTTAATAACGATAAATAAAAAGCTGTCTTACTGTTATAGAGATTTAAACGGACTTGAACTGTTTAAGAACAGTGAAATAAGGTCATAGATAGATTCATTTTTATTTAGGGTAAGCAACGTTAGATAAGTTCATTAAATAAATGGGTGACCATTCAATGCCATTTATACATACTAAGCATCTCCGTGCTTCGGAAGGCGAGCAAAAAGTGAGAATTTTGTATGCAGGGAGGGGGAGAGCGAGAGGGTGTGAGAGAGGCAGAACAAAAAAGGAACTCCGTTCTAAGCGGGTGTCCATAAGACATTTCTCAATTTTTTTTTTGTATTTTTGTTTTCCTAATACGTAAACCTGATCACACACATTCCTATATTACTACAGCTTACTGTAGCTAAAAGAAAAACATTGAAAAACTAACTAGAATCCTGATAAACCAGTTTTCGCGTGCGAGGTCGACTCTTAAGTTGTCAACGGTTCACGGGGTAGAAATGAAAAAAATCTTGCATTGCTAAATGGATATTTTCTGTAGTACCTACTATGCGATACGACAAATCTTACCAACGCAATACGGCTGTGTCTTCCGCCTGTAGTTTCCCTCATGGAACCTGTAGCCAGCATGGCAGGTACACCACACGTTGTCTCCTCGCAGCTGACACGCTTGCTCGCATAGTTGCAAGCTGCACGGATCCACCGATTTTGAAATACACCTGCAAAATAGACATAGCATAATTCATTCGACAAAAGATAAGCTTTTTTCTTCAACTTGGTGACCAAGGTGATCAAAATGGAATAAACTGATGAGTCTAGCCCATATCATAGCGCCCGAGTGCAATCATTTCCTTGGCGCCAATGTATGCACCCTCTAGTACCTATAGGCCCGCGGTCAAAGTGGAATAGTAGGCGCCCCCTAAAAACCAGCGCCCGGGTGCACTGCAATGCACACATTGCTACCCTCCTGACCCCATGACGGTCCTATTGGACCGGGATGCGCCGAACCCTCCCCGACAACCGTATGCTACACTAGCTATCAGACACCGGTCTCGCCGGCGAGGCCGAAGGGTCGTACGTATGCGACCTCAACGACGTGCATCACCCCACTGAGTTTCTTGCCGGTTCTTCTCAGTGGGGGCGCGTTGTGAACCGGTGGTAAACTCAGCCCTCTCTTAAGGCGACAGCCCAAGCAGAGGCCGTGCCTCCCTGTGGTGCCCTTGAGCTCGTCGCTACTTCTGCCGTTAAGGCTAGAGTGCTACAAGCGCTCGCCTCCTATTGTCCGGTGAAGCTATAATGACCATCTGCGGCCAACAGCGTCTATCATTCCCAAAAAAAAAAAAACACACCTTGCACTAAAGGTAAGGCCGCCGCTGTCGGCCAATAGGTCCCCGGGGAGTTCAACCAGGGGTATGTTGGATTCTTATCCACTAAAACCTATAAGAGGGTCACATCAGTAAGAGGGGAGAACTGAGCTCTTCGGTGGGATCTGCACCAGGTACCCCTTAGTGTCTGCCGCCCGGTGCGTATTATAGCCCTCCGGGAACTAGTCATGGTGGTCACGGGGACGGTAGTCGCAACCCCGCCGACGTACTCGGTGGACGTCAAGGGCCCACATCCCAAACGTCTAGTGAATCCAAAGTTCCCGTCCTTCTTGTATCAAGGGCTCATAATAACTTACCGTCCAGCAATGAAGGTATGCGTGTGACAGCATCTCCGTTTGATGCACTGTATCTCAGCGCCGTTCATGTGGCACGTCTCCCGAACGCGGAGAATGCGGTCCGTAGGACACGGAGATCTGCCATCTAGTCTGAAATATGAAATGAAATGACTCGTATAATAAGTATTGAAAATATTCTGAATTAATTAATGTCAGAACACCGCCGAGTTAGACACCGTGCCGCCAAGCTTGATGTGTTCCCGTGTGAAGGGCACTGTAACTGGTGAAATTATAGGACTCAAAATATCTAATGTCCTTAGAGTCGGCAACGCGCTAGTGTAGTTTTTTTTTTTTTGGAATGATAGACGCTGTTGGCCGCAGATGGCCATTACAGCTTCACCGGACAATAGGAGGCGAGCGCTTAAAGCACTCTAGCCTTAACGGCAGAAGTAGCGACGAGCTCAAGGGCACCTCAGGGAGGCACGGCCTCGGCTTGGGCTGTCGCTTAAGAGAGGGCTGATTTTACCACTGGTTCACCGGCACCGGCAAGAAACTCAGTGGGGTGATGCACGTCGTTGAGGTCGCATGCGTACGACCCTTCGGCCTCGCCGGCGAGACCGGTGTCTGAAACGCTAGTGTAGTGTTGCTAGCGTCCAGCAGTGTGGCTGCAGTGACTGCTGCAGGCCATCAGGCGTGCCGCATGCTTATTTGCCACCTTGATTACGTTCTGACTTTGTGTAAATTACAAATACCTACCTACGCTAATCAATGTTTTTGTTACTAGCTAACGGAGAAGACAAAAATTGTGAGGAAACCCAGTCATGTTTCCTAGAATTTATTTGAGACGAATATGATTCATCGATTTTATTGATCTATGATCTCAATTTAACAAGTGTTAGTAAATGCCGCAGTTGTACCACCTACCTACTGCATGTAGGAACTAACAGAATGTTTTGTATTCTGCCGTAGTAAGCAGTAGTTTTCAAACATCGTGTTTAGGGTGTGGAGGGCGATCTAACCTACCACAGATGAACGCCGGTGGTAGTGAACGTCTTGCTCGGTTCTGCTCGCCTTGTCTCAAATCAGCTAAGTGAAGGGATAGTGATCCATTAACTGACTATAGTCATAATCTGTGCTATAGTGCGCAGCAGTAATTGCCAGACAGTCTTATTATTTCTTATTATTATTTATTTATTGTCTTATGGATACGCAAACACATCTAAATTACGTTATAGATTTCTATGGCAAAGAAGGCCCGGGGATGTCCCGGTGGCTGGACCAAAACTAATTGCGAAATTAGTTATGTGTAGGAATCAAACCCGCGACCTTCTACAATACCGCTACAATGAGATAACGCTAGACTGCAGCGCTATCCGGTCATCGCCTGATGCCGGACAAAGTCAAAATTGTGATTAACTCGCCACTCTGTGGTGACCTAAATAATAGTTAGTTAGTAGTATGTTTAACAAAGATAAACAATATCGTTGGTACATAATTCATCATAATTTTGATGACGTGACCATTGCGGTCAGTGACGAAGCTGAAATAAAAATAATATATGATGCGTGATAAGGCTAAATGTTAATTCTGGCCACATACAGAGTTCTGGCTAAACAAGACCAGGGTCATAAAGGAAGAGGCGCATTTAGCGGCAAGATGATAGCTTAAATGACTATTTTATTGACAACTATGGATCCACCGGACACTACCGATAAGGTTACTTTGGAGTTACGAGATTCTTAGACTTTTGATTAAGTTAGATCAATCCAATCTAATTTTAAATCCCACCAATCGAGTAGTGCTGCGGCCAAAGAGATTAAATGTACATGCCATTATTTTTTTGTATTTTTTTTATTATTATTATTTTTCTTTTTTTTTTGGTGCGGGGGAAATCTTCCTAAGATCCCCGGGAGCTGTGGGGCTCGACCGGGGTATGTGGGATTCTTGCCCACTAAAACCCCCGCGGCTGTCTCATCGGCACATGAGAGGGGGGGACCCCAGGGCTCTCCGGTGGGATCTGCACCAGGGGCCCCTCAGTGCCTTGCCTTTGAGCCCGCCGCCGGGGGGCGCATTGTAGCTCCCCGGGAACCTGACACGGTACTCACGGGGACGGGGGTCGCAACCCCACCGCCGTCCTCCTCTGAGTCGCCGCCGTACTCAATGGACGCAAAGGGCCCACCCCCCGAGCGTCCAGCGACTCCGAAGGAATGTACATGCCAAAGTTAACTGCCTCTAGCTACTGTTATGGCCCTGTCATCATGGACCATGTTAAAAAACCAACAAACAAATCGTTTATATTTTGTACACAACAACGCTGGCCGCTAGCTCTAACTGTAGTACCTTGGCATATACTTCTCGCGACGGACTTTCGGACTTCTCAAACTTTCAGTTTTTCCCATACTTTTTTGGTTGGGGATGAAACCTCCAAAAAGTATCCAGTCTCTATAGGGGCAGAGGTTGGGTTAGCTATCGTTTCCTGGGGCTTCGAGGAGCATTTCGAGCGCCTGGTCCCCCGAGTCGACAGGGTTGCAGCGGCCTTGCACAGGCTGCTCCCCAACCTCGGGGGGCCGAGCGAGGAAGTTCGCCGCCTCTACGCCGGAGTCGTGCAGTCCGTAGTCCTCTACGGGGCGCCCATCTGGGCGCCGAGGCTGGCCATTCGACGCTGTAGAACCAAAATCTACAGCGTCCAGCGGAGGATGGCACTTCGGATTGCACGAGGATACCGAACGGTGTCCTTTGAGGCGGCGACCATACTGGCACGCTTTCCGCCCTTAGACATCCTGGCGGGCATGTATGCGAGGGTCTATGACCGGATCCGCATCGCCCGCCAGAGTGGCGGAGGCGAGCCGGTGGCGCTCGAATCAATCAAGCGGCAGGAACGACACATCGCTCTCACGACGTGGCGCGAGCGGCTCCAGCCGGAGCACATAGCGCGCAAACGCGTCGTTGAGGCATTCCTGCCGCATCTCGAAGCCTGGATACAGCGACGGAGCGGACGACTCACCTACAGGCTTACGCAGATAATCACCGGACACGGTTGTTTCGGTGATTATCTGCATAAGATCGGACGTGAAGCGACGACGAGATGCTTCCACTGCGACCAGTCTGACTCCGCCCAACACACGCTGGAGGCTTGCCCCGCGTGGTCGTTGGAGCGTCGAGACCTGGTCGCAGTCATCGGATCGGACCTCTCCCTGGGCAGCGTAGTGTCGGCTATGCTGTCCGGGGATGCGGCGTGGGGAGCGATGGCCGCCTTCTGTGAGACTGTCATGTCCCAGAAGGAGGCCGCCGAGCGGGAACGCGAACGCGCTGATCCTGCTCGGCGACGAAGGCGCAGGCCGCCACAAGCGGCCGCCCAACGTCTCGCCCCCCAGCCCTGAGCCCGGGGCTATAAACAACGGGCAACCTTCGGAGTCGCTGGACGCTCGGGGTGTGGGCCCCTTGAGCGTCCATTGAGTACGGCGGCGACTCCGAGGAGGACGGCGGCGGGGTTGCGACCCCCGTCCCCGTGAGCACCGTGACTGGTTCCCGGGGGGCTACAATGCGCCCCCCGGCGGCGGGCTCAAAGGCAAGGCACTGAGGGGCCCCTGGTGCAGATCCCACCGGAGAGCCCTGGGGTCCCCCCTCTCATGTGCCGATGCGACAGCCGCGGGGGTTTTAGTGGGTAAGAATCCCACATACCCCGGTCGAGCCCCACAGCTTCCGGGGATCTTTCGAAGATTTCCCCCGCGTCAAAAAAAAAAAAAAAAGCTATCGTTTCCTGCCCCGCGTGGTCGTTGGAGCGTCGAGACCTGATCGCAGTCATCGGATCGGACTTCTCCCTGGGTAGCGTAGTGTCGGCTATGCTGTCCGGGGATGCGGCATGGGGAGCGATGGCCGCCTTCTACGAGACTGTCATGTCCCAGAAGGAGGCCGCTGAGCGGGAACGCGAACGCGCTGATCCCGCTCGGCGACGAAGGCGCAGGCCGCGTCAAGCGGCCGCCCAACGTCTCGCTTCCCAGCCCTGAGCCCGGGGCTATAAACAATGGGCAACCTTCGGAGTCGCTGGACGCTCGGGGTGTGGGCCCTTTGAACGTACATTGAGTACGGCGGCGGCTCCGAGGAGGACGGCGGCGGGGTTGCGACCCCCGTCCCCGTGAGTACCGTGTCAGGTTCCCGGGGGGCTACAATGCGCCCCTCGGCGGCGGGCTCAAAAGCAAGGCACTGGTGCAGATCCCACCGAAGAGCCCTGGGGTCCCTCTCATGTGCCGATGCGACAGCCGCGGGGGTTTTAGTGGGTAAGAATCCCACATACCCCGGTCGAGCCTCACAGGTCCCGGGATCTTTGGAAGATTTCCCCCGCGTCAAAAAAAAAAGCTATCGTTATGTGAGCCCTAGGACGTCCATTGTCCACTTAATCCGCACTCAGAGCCATTATTGAGCTATTATCTCGGCCCTCACTATAGATTGTATCTGTGTATAAATTTCACTATACTTATCGCAACAATGATTCAATTGCAATCTGAATGCGAAACTAAGCCTGCCATCTGATAGGTAAGTCTTAAAAAGAATTGATTCACGTTTCATTCATAAACGGTTTCTATTTTTTTTGTCGTGAAGAGATGCCTAAGTCAGACCTCGCCAGACTGTGTGGGATTGACACACGTGCCATGATAGACAAATACGAAGCACTGCAGGTGTCTTTTTCGTTCAGGTGGCTCGCAATGTTTGCACACTGTTGCTTTGTAGTCGAAAGATTGTCTGACATTGCGGTAATTATCTACTTTGACGCCGAATGATATGTGCTATAAGGTGACAACCTTCTTTAGTAAAAGACAAACTGTGATCGTTTGACTTTCCTGATAAGGTAGAACAACTTGAAAGACTAAGGGCAAAAACAAACTACTCGTAATCATGTATTTGAAGATAATAAGTTAAGTTATATAATACTATGTAATATTTAACAAAGATCCAATGCTGATGACGAATGTTGAATTTGTTAAGTAACACACACAAGCCCAAGAGGCTTAAGTATTGCTATTTTACTTATGTTTTTGTATATTTTTTCTTATTATGATAATAAATTTTAAAAAAAATAGTGAATTCATTTTAGTAGGTACAATAGAATAGAATATTTTATTAGCAACAAATGATACAATCATTTAGAACTAAATTTAAGTATGCCTAAAACTAATCTTAAACATTATTTATTTGTTGACCACTGGTATCCAAGGTAAGAATTAACTTGTGGCATGGGTACCAGGGCTCTCGCTCAGTGCTTATCTATAGGTATAACTGAACATTAAATAGGAGCTGTAGAGTTACAGACGAGAAAGATGATTCGTAAAAAAAAACGTATTTTTGTATAGGGTGGAAGGTATCGGTATTTACCGCACGCGAAGTCAATACACAGCAAAGGGTCGATCAAGTGTTATTTTTGAATACTTGTGGCTCAAATTCACAGAATCTGCAAGTATCTACAATACTTAGCCTCATTCTATGAAGGTGCTCATTGGTACCAAAGTGTCCTAGAAGGTGCCTTATTTGAGCTCTGTAAGTGAGTGAGTAAATCTGAAGTAAAGTCTATGGCCGTTGACTGCCGAAGCATGGTCTCAGCATTGGGGATACCTAACACAAGATCCTCATCTTCTTATTGTTCTCGTTTTCATCTATACTTATAATAAAACTGTAACAGGGCCAATTCTGTACATTGAAGATATTTTGAAAATTATTTTTGAGGGCATTCTATAACCGATACTGAGGCCGAAAATGTAATATTTTCAATTTTTGTCTGTCTGTCTGTCTGTCTGTATCACGGCTGAGCATCACGCCTAAACTACTGAATGGATTCAAATGAAACTTGGCATGATTTGAGATCTTACTACGAGGTAAGACATAGGATACTTTTTATCCCGTAATCTAGCACGGTTCTTTTGGGAGAGGGGATTAAAGTCAAAATGGGTACTTGGTTATACGCTTGGTCAGATTGTATCAATTTTTCTTTATAATATAATAAACATTAGTAAGGGAACACCCATAGATAGTTGTTATCAAGGTTTTGTAATCGATCGGGTTAAGCAACGTTAGGTAAGGTCATTAAATAGATGGGTGACCGTTTAACGCTATCTGAACTAAACGGGTCCGTGCTTCGGAGAGCAAGTAAAAAGTGAGTCCCAGTTCTTAACCGACTATAAAAAAGGAGGTTATGTATTCGATGCGAATGTCTGTTATTAAAAGTTTAGTTAACGTAAAAATAGCGCAGGCGGAGCTGCGTGGGTCAGCTAGTACTTTAATAAAAATCATCGCGCTACCTTCCCTGGGGGATCGGAGGAGCCATACACTATAACTACTAGTCTGCCGATTTGCGGCGGTGTTCACAAACCAACTCGCTGGCGTTTGTTAACGTCAATGAAAGTCAGTTCTGGAAACACGAAAACAAATACATACATGCAATTGATTTCATTCCCATTCCAGAAAAAGTGGTTCACTTTATCAGAGACTGATCAGTCGGGAAGAAAGAGTACCTATATCCAGCAAATAGTGAAATGCTGAAATGCACTGCTGAACAAAGGGCTCCCACTTATGTGGGGTTGCTATAATCTTCACGCTTGGCAGGCGTCTTGGGGATCGCAGTATACGTGTTAGGTAATCCAATAGAAAGACACTGTTGCCCGTCTTCTTGTTTCCCCTTAGTCGCCTCATATGCCAAACAGGAAAAGATGGGTAGGTGCTATTCTTACCCGGGCTGTAGTAAAATACGGTGCCTGAAACAGTGTGATGTTTTGATAAAGCTTATATTTATAAGTGGGTACTAAACTGTGGTAAGTACTATGCTTTTAGGGAACATAGGTGTAGGTACCAGCTGATGAACCAATGAACAGATTAAATTGGTCACATCAATTAAGGTCACATCTAGTCTAGGCGACCACACAAAGAGATAATGACTCATATTAATCAAGAGAATCTGATAAAGATCTGCTCATGGCTACTTATGTTGGAGAAGCTCTGGGTATAATGAATCCTAATTCAGCTAGTGTTACTCGTATTCTGATATACGAATGAAATAACATCGTAAGTGCTATGTTCATTTCCATTGATCCCGTTGGTCTAGTGGTTAGACACCCTGGCTGCTATCCGATGGGTCGTGGGTTCGATTCCCACCAAGTGTCTGGGTGTTATTTATCTAGTTAAGTATGTATTTACAATAAAAAAATGTATATAAGTATTAGTATCAGTTGTCTGGTTTCCATAGTACAGGCTCTGCCTAGTTTGGGATCGGATGACCGTGTGTGGATTGTCTCAAGATATTACATTACATTAAATGAATTATATTTTGAACATATTATCGTATTGTTTGATCTAAGATAGTATCATATTGTCTTTCTCCATAGTAACTATCTCTCGCAGGACGAATCGCGTTTGATACTAGCTATTTGGCAATACTTTCTACCATGGACTAGAACATTTTTATGCACGAAGTATAGTTTAAAGCAGATGTCGGATATCAGCCCATTCTGCATAATAACTGCAATGTCACAAACGACAATGTGTAGAACCATTCCAGTGTGAAGGATTCTGGCTGGAGACTAGGGGTTACTTCGGTTCTGAGGCTATCTCAGCTGATAAACAGAAGTGCAATGCAAATATGGAATATTCCTTCCTTCCTTTGTTTGCCATACGTGTTTGAATTACATCCCACTTGCCTCAACAAGAATAAAGGAATATAGAGCTTGCCAATTCAGCACAAAAATATTGAAGCTTTCGCAGGGTCGAAGACTTTCAACTCGAACTGCATAATCGCTTCCAGTGCCTCACCGAATGCGAAACTGCGGACGAGATAAACAATGGGTTGGTGCAAACTGTCCACGCAGTGGGGTCCAAGTTCTATAAGACAGCACGCCGTACAAAACCTCAAAAGCTCTCCAATACAACCATTAAGCTAATGGAAAACCGGACTGAGATGAGACTGCAATCTTCAGCTGCTATGTCGGAATATGCCGAACTCAATAGACGAATCTCGAAATCCATGCGACACGACTTGTGTTCCTATAATACAGCATGTATTAAGGACGCAATTGAGCGGAACCAAGGCTCTAAAGTGTTCGCAAAGAATTCGTCTATTGGGCGCAGCCAAATGACCAGGCTGAAGATCGACGACGGCAGTGTCATCTCATCGAGACCGGAGATATTGAGAGAGCTCGAGAGGTTTTACGGACAGTTATACACCTCAACACAGGAACCCATTGCCAGAACAGCTCAGGACACCAGAGCCAAACTAACCCGACACTACACTGAGGACATCCCAGACATCAGCCTGTGCGAGATTAGAATGGCTCTCAAACAGCTTAAGAACAACAAGGCGCCGGATGAAGACGGGGAATCACAACAGAACTTCTGAGAGCGGGTGGAAAACCGGTACTTTTAATCCTCCAGAAGTTATTTGAGGGGCCCGTTGGTCTAGTCGTTAGAAACCCTGTCCGCTAACCGATGGGTCGTGGGTTCGATTCCCACCAAGTGTCTGGGTGTTATTTATCTATTTAAGTATGTATTTACAAAAATTATATAAGTATTAGTATCAGTTGTCTGGTTTCCATAGTACGGGCTCTGCCTAGTTTGGGATCAGATGACCGTGTGTGGATTGTCCCAAGATATTATTATTATTATTTAATTCCGTCTTACTCGAGGGTACTACGCCAGAAGCATGGCACGGGAGTGTGGTGGTTCTTTGCTTCAAAAAAGGTGATAACACCTTGTTGAAGAACTATAGACCCATCTCACTCCTGAGCCGTGTATACAAGCTGTTTTCGAGAGTCATTACGAACCGTCTCGAACGCAGGTTTGATGACTTCCAGCCTCCCGAACAAGCCGGGTTCCGAAAAGGCTTTAGCACCGTAGACCACATACATATGCTCCGCCAGATTATACAGAAGACCGAGGAGTATAATCGGCCATTAGGTCTAGCGTTTGTGGACTACGAAAAAGCCTTCGATTCAATCGAGACCTGGGCGGTATTGCAGTCCCTCCAGCGGTGTCATATTGACTATAGGTACATCGAAGTGTTGAAGTGTTGTACAGCAATGCCACCATGTCGATCCGACTACAGGACGAGAGCACGAAACCAATCCCATTGCAGCGAGGTGTGAGACAGGGAGACGTTATTTCTCCGAAACTGTTCACAAACGCATTGGAGGACGTTTTCAAGCTCTTGGACTGGAACGGATTTGGCATCAACATCAATGGCGAATACATCACTCACCTTCGTTTTGCCGATGATATAGTCATTATGGCAGAGTCGCTGGAGGACCTCAATACGATGCTCAGCGACCTCAGTAGCGTTTCCCAACAGGTGGGTCTTAAAATGAACATGGACAAGACGAAGATCATGTCTAATGTCCATGTTGCACCCGTACCGGTAGTTGTTGGGAACGATACAGTCGAAGTTGTTGACCACTAGGTATACCTAGGACAAACTATCCAGTTAGGTCGGTCCAACTTCAACAAAGAGGTCGCCCGAAGAATCCAACTCGGATGGGCAGCGTTCGGGAAACCACGTGACATCTTCTCATCAGAAATTCCGCAGTGCCTGAAGACAAAGGCTTTTAACCAGTGTGTGTTGCCAGTGTGACATATGGTACTGAGACGTAGTTTTTAACAGCTGGCCTTTTGGAGAAGCTCAGAGTCACACAACGAGCTATGGAGAGAGCTATGCTCGGAGTTTCTTTGCGCGACAGAATCCGGAATGAGGAGATTCGCCGAAGAACCAAGGTCAGCGACATAGCTCGTAGAATATGCAAGTTGAAGTGGCAGTGGGCAGGCCACATCGCTCGAAGAACCGATAACCGTTGGGGAAGAAAGGTTCTCGAGCGGCGACCACGAACCGGAAGACGCAGCGTAGGCAGGCCTCCCAGTAGGTGGACCGACGACATTGTTCGCGTCGCAGGCAACCGGTGGATGCAAATAGCAAATTGTCGTTCATTGTGGCGGTCTAAGGGGGAGGGGCCTTTGTTCAGCAGTGGACGTCTTCCGGCTGGTGATGATGATGAGGGTCTTATAAGAATTAGGAGGTACTTGAAAGACAATACACCTAATCAAGAGGATTAAACGACGAGGATGAATGAGGATGAGGGCGCGCGGATACTCACTTCAGCAGACGCGTGCTAATACACGAAAGAAAATTAAAAAAAAAGTAGAAGATACTTGGTTTTCTCAGAAGCCGAAAAACAGTTGAATTTGAATATAAACGCTTTTTACAGATTAGGCTTAGTAGCTAGTATCGTGTTACAATATGGTCACAACATAAAATCAAGGAAGTAACTTCCAAGAGCTTACCACCGCACTATTTATAACGCAATATGCAATAATATGTGAGTACATTACCTACTTGATGGTGCGGTGCAACGTACATTCGTATGCAGTCGTTGAACCCACGCACTTTGATTTTTAAACCAGTGCAACAGTTACTAAATTAATTTAAGGCCACTTATTGGGGTAATTTAATCATTAAAGCTCCTTTAATTTACTATTGTCTGATCAAGATCAGTCATTGAAGACAAGCAATTGAAAGACAGTACTTACTATGCTACCTACTCGTTTAGAAATAAAAAAAAACAAAAGTTATGTATTAAAGCTTGTTCGATCAAATTCTTTGTCTCATAATTTATACAAACATGACAAATTTTAAAATTAACACGAATATAAAATATATAATTACGTCAACCATTTTACGAGCTGTGCTTCCGCCAACATGGGAGATAATTAAATAAAATAAAGAAACACTGAAATATCACTTTTGGAGGCTGCAAAATTCACAGGATGTTACTAGCGACACATAAAACACTCACACGTCTATCACATCGTCGGTGAACGCGTCTTCTGCTTGGTATCCTCTGTCGTCCTGATAGCAGAGTACCAGGCTGACAGGATAGAGGAGGAGAAGTGCGGCACAGGCCGCGGGCGCGAGCGGCGTGCGCATCGCGACTGCGGGTGCGCGCGCGCCGCGGATATGCGTTTGAACACCGATATCCAAACTTTTATTTATACGTATGTGCGTAAAATATAATGTTCCTCGTTGCATCATATAAATTGCATCGCATGAATGAGTTCGTTTCATTAATAACACATGCTCTAAATCGGATTTGATTGCAATTCAGTCCGATACAGTGCAGTGATAAATGAATAATGTACATTCATACTGACGGTGTTATAATTATAAGTGACCTAATTACGAATTTTAAGGTATCCCTTTATTTATCGATACAGAATCGGATTAGAACGGCCAGATAAAGCGTTAAGGACTACCTGCAGATTATGCAAGCAGCGTTATATAAATGACATTCCCTGATTCTAGTCCCGTCCTTTGAACTAAGCCGAAGTGAACAATACAATAATGTTTAGGGATCTTAGCAGAAACCAATTGCAATCAAACCTTAATGTCTTTATTTTGTGCAAACTCCACGAAGCCCTGTAATTGTTATGTGCGCTTCAATTGTGTCTAATTATTCTATTAATTATTAAACTTACAGTTTGAACATCTTTGTTCATAGGTGCTATTAATAATCCCAAAATAAGCTCCAGTGCGTATAGGGTAGATGAACGAGTATTTATGCTGTCAGGGACCATTCAATATTTCATAGACCGTAAATTAATAAATTTGATTAGGTACTTCCCTTTTCTAAAAACAGCCGACTACGCATGTCTATTTTAAAATGTATAGCGAATTCAGGGCCGGTTCACGCAAATTATTTTAAAAGTATTAGGTTTGTGTAGCTGGGAAATGTCATACTCTAAAAGTCTAAATATAAGTTTGGCTAGATTTTAGGTATTTATATCAAACATACACCTGTAAAAATCTTTGTAAAAGGAACTCTAGGTAAAAATTATGACGAACCAGGGACAGAACGGAGAACTGGGCACTTCCGTGCCATCCCGCTCGTCTCTCTCCATTTCGTCGACGAATGCCACCAGGGAGTTTTTAGTGGGTAAATGTCCCATCCTAACCCAGCCTCCACCCCTACGGAGACCAGCAATAATGTACAGTTTTCCTAACATTTATTTAATCAATACCTAATATCATTATTACGTTTCAAAACAAAGAGAATTGTGTCAATTGTAAGTTTCGTGGCAGGTTGTTTATGTGTTAACTTATTTTGTATGGAAATTAATTTAGATGGCTACACTTACTAATACTATGCGCTGAGTCTATTCTTTAGCTTATAATGATGACGGGCCCGTTGGTCTAGTAGTCAGAGACCCTGCCTGCTAACCGATGGGTCGTGGGTTCGATTCCCGCCAAGTGTCTGGGTGTTGTTTATCTATTTAAGTATGTATTTACAAAAAAAAAAGTATATAAGTATTAGTATCAATTGTCTGGTTTCCATAGTACTGCCTAGTTTAGGATCGGATGACCGTGTGTGGATTGTCCCAAGATATTATTATTATTATTAATGTGAGAAAAAAAAAGAATTGTATTTTACCCCTCCACGGCCTATGGTTTGGATCTGCACAATGCCTGATCACGTGGTCGGCCGGCGAGGGATTACTAAAAGACATACCAATATGGCTATTAGAACTGATAGTAACGCTGTTAAATTCGCCTTCTGTTATTATTCGCCTATTCCGCCCCAAACAAACCTGGCGTCGCCGTCGGCGCACAGTAGGTACTGGCGAAAGTGAAAAGCGTCAGGAAAACGTCGAGTGAAGTAAAAAGCGAAGCTCAAGACCGATCAAAATGGCAGATCACTGTAAATGCCCCACTTAGGGGACATAGGAACTGAAATGAAATGATATTTACAGTGTATTTTAATGTATTATTGATGATTAAACGAACTTACCTGAAGTGAAGTTCTATCCCAATTACACGAAGGTCTATCCGAAGAGATCAAAATAGGTATACAGGTAGTACACGCTAAGTACTACTATACAGGTAGTACACGCTAAGTACTACGGTATCCGACCACTATTTGAAAGAGGTAATACTCAAAAAACATAAACATTACGGGTTGACGGCGGCGTCCTCTCATGATAATCTCATTTAGTTGCAAGTCTGGAAAAGGATCTAAAAAACCTACATACACACAACGCACAAGGGTAATTTGGTTCTTATCCATAGGGATGGGTGGGTATTGATCTCTTCGGACAGACCTTCCTGTAATTGGGATAGAACTTCACTTCAGGTAAGTTCGTTTAATCATCAATTACACTTAGGTCTGTCCTCTAGATCAAAATAGGTATACAGGTAGAATTTGAAAGCTCTAGTTGCGTTGTGTGTATGTATAGACACATATATGTAAATATTTAATATGTTGTTGATATCCTTAAACTCTGTCGAAATTAAGCAAAAAAATATAGTCAACTGATTTGTTTTAATTAGCAAATGTGATATTCTTATAGCTAACGTAGCAAATACTAATGACGACCCACTTCAGATTTTATAACTTAATCTATGCCAGATTCAAAAACCGTAGAAGTAGATGCATCTCTGGTGGAATGTGTCGTAAATATGCTGGTGTCAACCGCACAATCACATACAATATTCTTTACCAACAGATAAACGTCTGTGAGTTCACGGTTCCGTGAGGTCCATTAAAGCCTATGAAAAGGTATTTTTGTTCCCTTCTAATCAATCACTGTAAACCACAGTTGTACTTAAATATGCTAACAGTGCATTTGGTTGGGCAAATCTCGGGGCACTAAGTAAATAAGAAGATATACTTCTTTTTTACAGGGACAGGATTATGTGGTACCAACTCGCGAAGCTTTAATCATATCAGGCATTCTTATAGACATACAAGTTGGAAATACAAAAATGTTTGTTTAAAATAGTCTTAATTTTCTGGCTGTCACTAAAGTAACCAGTGCCATTTAAGTAAACAGTGTCATTTTACACAATTTCATTAGATAATTTAATATAATGGAATTTTATGTCCCACATTAAGCTCAATGTTTTTTTTTTTTTTTTTAATTATATAATATTCGGAACAGATGTTTTATATAAGTCGATGTTTGGCGACTGAAAGGAAAAGTATCAGTTTTTAAAGGCTGTTTATCATTACTACAAGGTTTTTTTATTTTTTTTAAGTGGTCACTGATCACTCATAGTATCGATCGAAGTATACCTCCCTTTAATAATGGCGTCCGAAAAATCTGCCAACAGCCATGGTAAATCGTGGTGGGGGTATGTGGGAACACGATACAAGAGGATGGTTAATTGGCTCAAACAATACAGTTTTATATACTAATAAACTTTCAAACCACGAGTGTGTTGGCCAAATCAATTTAATATAAAAACATATATTGTATAAGCATCGGTGTCTTTTTTCCATGACACGTATACATCATATTTTTATTTAATCTGAATGCAAATAGATCAATAAAGGAAATGTCGAGTGTATGGTTAATTCACGCAGAAGAGTTCCCACTTAACGTCAGGGCTCTGCGTATTTAATTTTTCTTGCAATAGAAAACTGCCATCAGTTCTAATAAATTAATATATAAAAAAAATCTCTGCATCGCTCTAAGGTCCGTTGGCGGTCTTATCGCCGCATGATATCCCCCCCCCCCCTGTTTTGTTGTAAATAATTGTATTCTTTATGTAACAAATAGACAGCAAAAACAGTTTTACAATAGAACACAAAACATATATTCAATAGCCTGATTAACCCAATATGGGTAAATATTTTACGTATGCTTATATTGTTCTTTATGGTGTCTAACCACCATAATAGATCTGCATGAATATGTGAAGGTACGTTCATATAGTTTTCATAGTTATCAGATTTTAGCCAGATATTTATACCTCTCGAAGCCCTTACCAGTGTCTTACTGCTGGGCAGGCAGACACAAGCAGTCCCATTAGACGTGCTAGTGATCTTATTTTACATAGCTTATACATCTGGACTTTAGAGTCTATGGAATATTTTCTTTTTTGTAATGATAACATTGTTTAAGCATTCTTTATACGATTTTCCTATATAGCTAGATAAATAGCATAAAATCTTAATAATGCCATCGCGGGTTTAAGCAGTTTTGTGAAACTCAAGGAGCTGTGCATTTGTGGGAATTAAAAATAAGCATCCTTTGGAGAAGGAGGAATATCTGGTAAAATACATCTGTATTAAGAGGTAATCTTTATCCTACGATCCACGAAAGGATCAATGGATTGCTAGTGACAAGACGCCACTTATGAATTAAGTATGATACCGGATGACGCCAGCTTTGAGCACGGCGTGATTGGCGCTTGTAGTCCGTTCTGTTGAACTGAGCATGCATTGTTAGGCGGCGCGCAAGTACTCCCATCTGTCTGCATGCCCGCTGACAGAGTCGCTTCAAGTTTAAATTTTGTGAATGGTTTGGTTGTTTTTGATGCATAGATCCTTACTTTTTTATTTTTTATTTATTGCTTTAACCGCTTTTAACTATTAGCTTAGCTGGTAGCCAAACAAGTGACCCCTGAGTCACCTCATGTGAGATACCTGTTTCATACAAGTGCATCTCGTTTTATCGATCGGAAATTTTCTGGAATATGTATATATATGAAAAAAAACTTATATATATATATATATTTTTTATTCCCTTGGCCAGTCCACAAAATGCTGTAAACTTGTTCCCAACTTAGAGCATTTTAAGATATAGTGCGCCCTTTTTTTTTTTTTTTTTCCATGTGTATCTGGCAGCATGCCAATCATTTCCTCGGGAAGAACTTCAGCAATAGGTTCTATTCTCATTCCTTAGAGCAAAAGGATCTATTTGATCTCCAGATGTTGGCCAAGGCCAAAGGGTCTGCTGGTCTTTATCTGCCCACTGAAATTTCCGGGACGGTACCAAAGGTGTCGTGTATGGCATGTTTAAGACACGTGTTTCTGTATCAGGTTGTATTCTTATGGAGATGATATAGTTGTACTTAAGTATTATTAGCTTAGGGACAGTCCTAAAAAATAACTGACCTCAATTTTAAGTTACGTAAGATATTTGTTTTTTAGTAGGCATAAGTACATATTTTTCTTTATGTGCAAAATATGAAGAATACATTCCGTTGTGAGTCGTAATCATTGAGATTTACGTGTAATATAGGGTCCTTCGTTCTGCATGCACAAAATTTGAAGGATGCATTCCGTTGCAATGCTCAATCATTGACATTTACTCGTAATTTATGGTACCTCGTTCTGTATGTACAAAATTTGAAGGAAGCATTCCGTTGCAATGCCCACAATCATTGACATTTACTCGTAATTTATGGTACCTCGTTCTGTATGCACAAAATTTGAAGGAATCATTCCGTTGCAATGCCCACAATCATTCACATTTACTCGTAATATAAGGTACTTCGTTCTGTATGTACAAAACGTGACGGAAGCATTCCGTTGCAATGCTCACAATCATTGAAATTTACTCGTAATATAAGGTACTTCGTTCTGTATGTACAAAACTTGAAGGAAGCATTCCATTGCTATGCTCACAATCATTGATATTTACTCGTAATTTATGATACTTCGTTCTGTATGTACAAAATTTGAAGGAAGCATTCCGTTGCAATACTCACAATCATTGGCATTTACTCGTAATATAAGATACTTCATTGTGAATGTACAAAATTTGAAGGAAGCATTTCGTAGCAATGCTCACAATCAAATACAATAAGGAACAAATACGTTATGGACAGTCCCAACGAACTGGCCACATCTTGCCACACACGTTAGGGACAGTCCTAAAAAAGTGACCACATGCTATACATTTTTTTTTTAGATAAACATTCCGTTGCATTGCTCACAATCTTTAACATTTATTCATATGTAAGGCACTCACAAGTGAGGGACAGTCCCAAGAAACTGACCACATCATATGCATTTATTTTTAAGGAAGCATTCCATTGCAATGCTCACAATAGTTAACATTTACTCATAATGTAAGGCACACACACGTTAGGGACAGTCCTAAAAGACTGACCAAATCGTATGCTTTTTTTTTTTTTTGAATGATGCATTCCTTTATAATGCTCACAATCATTAACATTTACTCATAATGTAAGGCGCACACACGTTAGGGGCAGTCCTAAAAGACTGATCACATCCTATGCACTTTTTTTTTTTCTTTTTTTGTGAAGGATGCATTCTGTTATAATGCTCACAATCATTAACATTTACTCGTAATATAAGGTGCACATACGTTAGGGACAGTACCAAAAAACTGAGCACATACTATGCGTTATAAATATATATATATTTTTGGAAGCTTTCCTTTGCATTGTTCACGATTGTACATTTACTCGTACCTAATATATGGTACACATACGTTCACGTTACGTGGTTTACGTGGGGTCAGTCCCAAAAACTAACCACTTCTTTTGTTTTGTTTTTATACGTATAGGTACGCTCTTGGTCACGAACGGCATACCACCTTTAGGACGATAATCGCTTGCATGAGCCGGCTCAAAATACATGCGGGCAGGGTGAGCCCACGTAACATCGTTCAAATGATTTTGATGTAAAACTGGTAACTGGTACGCGGGTACAGCGTTCGTGTCCGCGATAGTATATAGATACCTATTCTGAAGCACGCAATATATAAGTATTGTTTATAAAACGAATACAGACGTCTCGTTTGCACGGTTTGTAACTATTGTTTATTAAACAAATACACTCGAGCCTCAGATAACAGTTCTTATGAACTGTAGGCCGAATATTAATTATCATAATGGCGGGTTCATTCCACATAAATGACCACAGCCTAATAATATCTAATATTTTATCTTGAATGTATGTCGATTTTGTACCTATATCCTTTACTAAAATTCTTATAATTTTTAGGTACTTACCCACTGGTTGTGACGAAGCCGCGCGATGTGTTCATTTTACTTTTAACACTATAGTTAATTTATTCACTTTCCTTCTAAAGCATAGATTGTAGCTTCAGTTATTATTATATATTATTTCCCTATTCACAAAAATAAACTTATTTGGGTTATACACTTATTTTTATTTATTTTTATTGACAAAATAAACAGCGTGGTGGATAGCGTAAGCACTGAAACGTGAATGAGATTATCATGAGAGGACGCCGCCGTCAACCCGTAATGTTTATGTTTTTTGAGTATTACCTCTTTCAAATAGTCGTAGTAGTAGTGGTCGGATACCGTACTACTTAGCGTGTACTACCTGTATAGTAGTACTTAGCGTGTACTACCTGTATACCTATTTTGATCTAGAGGACAGACCTAAGTGTAATCGTAAGTAACGTGTAAACTTGTTTAGAATCGATGATGATGCACTTGATTCTTTTAGTTGTGTATTGGAACCCTTTTTCGAATCGTTGCGTCTTGTTATGCCTATCATATAATACTTTATAATACTCAGAGCAGATTTCACCCACATACTGTCTTATTTATATCTTTGCCTAAAATTGAAGTAATCTTAGAAATCTCTCTCTCTCTCTCTAGAAATATTAAGGATATACAATTTTCATGAAATATTCACCGATAGAGTAAGACGTAAGTTTGCTGAATTCTATATAGAAAACAAAAAAAAACACTATTTGCCGGCTTGACAAATTTTTATACTTTTCTGGTAATTTTATCTACAATCGAAGCCAATAGAAAAGGCAAGTTAATAAAATATATAAAAAAAAATTTAACCGACTTCACACTGAAAAGTATAAAATAATTTAGATATTATAGAAGTTTGTGTATGCGTGTAGCGTACCTACTGTCTGCTGTGTATATTTTGCACCAACTTCAATAATAACTACTTAAATTATTTTATACTTTTCAGCGTTTGTTTTTTTTAATATTTTATTTTATACTTTTTAAGTTTTTTTTTATATTTTCATACATAAAGATTAAACCATTGAAGACGTTAAAATGATCTAGGTAGGTTATCGTCTCCATAGTTTTACATAATTCATGTTTCTTCAGAAACAATTTATCCGGTCGTAATGAAATTTGCATGGAATCATCATAGTAGTTTACTCTCTCGAATAAAAAAAATCATCGAAATCGGTCGAATTAAGAACCTCCTCCCTTTTTTGAAGTCGGTTAAAAATAAATCTATACGAATACAGCGAGGCATGGCTAACATTTATCTCTGAAATTGTTTGTTTACGGCAACATATGCGCGAGCGCCGATGGACATCTCACGGCCACCGCCTGACACAGTGCCGCTTGTGCTGTGTCAATAAATAATAATTATTTATAATGGTTTATTTATAACATCTTTCAAATTATGATTTCTTGGTGTTTGGTATTGAGCACTGATGAGAGACGGCTACTTAAACATACCCTAAATTTATGTTATGTATTTTCTTTAAAATATTTTTCGTTATTTCTGTACTAGAGACAATATTTACCTAATTTATAACCTGTTTGGTAGGCGGTAGGTTCTTTATCAAGGAAACATCCAAGTAGTATTCGAGTACGACCGCAGTGTCAGATATTCTGCCGCCAATCAGCAGTGAGTAAGCATTGTTGTGGTCCGGCGTAGAGGGCACTAAAACTGGTGAAATTACCGGACACAAAAGACTTAAGGGTCGGCAACGCGCTATTGATTCTTCTGGCGTTGCTAGCGTCTATGGGCTGCTGTGACTTCTTACCATAACGCGGGCCGCACGCTGGTATGCAACCCTGGTAGTATAAAAAAATACGTTTAATTATACATATTATAATCTGTGTAGTAAGCAATCGATTTGTGAAAGAAAATAATGAAAAAAGCTTAGTATACTCCATGCAGTACGCGTGACAAACCAACAGACGAAGTCAGACCATATCCTTTTTTACCTTTTAGGTACGGAACCCTAACAACCGTAACTCCAAGGCATGATGTGATGGCACAGGGTTGCTAAGGAACAGTTTAAAGACGACGACGACATAAAACTAACGGAGACAAGAGACCAAATAATTAATTAATGTCTCGAGTGGTGAGCAGAAGTGCTATGCACCTGTCTATAGGTAGACGTGTCGCTTACCATCAGGTGAACGTCTTGCTTGTCTTGTCACATCAAAGGCAAAATATCTATTTTTAATGTGTTAAGAAAAATTGGGCCTATTTTAATCAATTCAAAATTATTTATGTCAAATAGGCTTAAGTAGCACTTTTGAAGGGTAATTTTTTTTTAAAAAAACCTACCACCTGGTCACAACGCGGCCTCAACTGAGAAGATCTGGTAAGAAACTCAGCAAGCTTTGTCATTTTTTCACTTTTTTTTAAACAATCTTTGTCTTGTTACAATTACTTAGATCAGCATCGGCGACAGTGGGTCCTGCCTGCCGTTCAAAAGATAAAATAAGAGAAAAAAAAATACTACGAAAATACAACAAACTAAAAGACTAAAAGGTAGTAGTCCCCCAAGCAGCACCCGCGCACGAGTTGACTCGAGCAGCAACTATCACTCTCCTCAACCATATTGAAGGGAATGGGGTGACCCGCCACACGAAGCCACCACAAGGAAGAATTTTCGATGGTACATATATTACATAGTACTCCTTTTGGCTAAATAAACCCTTTCCGAGACACCCGGTATATATCTTTAAAATTATTAGCCATATTCCACAAAACAAATAACAAGACAAGAAACATCAAAACGACAATCATAGTGTGATGCAGATACATTGAATTGTTTTTTTTTTATGTTTATATGTACTTTATTGTACCTACACAAAGAAACACATAGTACATTGTAAATGGGCGTTGGTGATCCTAACTTATTTATTGTATTTTGTTTATTCATAAAAAAAGACATATTATTATGATATAAGACATAAGACAAATTGGTGGGAGAGGACAGTATTTTTCCTAACCAAATGAGATCTTGATCAGT
The DNA here is from genome assembly GCA_911728495.1 of Furcula furcula. Lineage (NCBI taxonomy): Eukaryota > Metazoa > Arthropoda > Insecta > Lepidoptera > Notodontidae > Furcula > Furcula furcula. Next base: position 21,709,794 of record OU452257.1, on the reverse strand, counting down.
ATGCAAAATCGAGATAATTAAGACAGACACCATTAGTGCCTCCCACATAAAACAATCTCGTGCTAAGTATTTCAACATTGGACGTAAAAACCCGACACCTAAGCGATCTAAATCACTTTTAATTACTACAATTCACTGATTGAGACAAAAATAACCACCATTATATGGAAAGTCCACGATACGTAAATAGACTAAACAAATAAGCTCGCGTTCGGAACGAGGTTTAAATAATCGTAATGCCATTTGTCACTGTGTCCCACCGCCCTTCAGAGTTAACGTGGGGCCCAAAGCAATAACGCCTGAAAAAGGTATACTCTATTGTTAAAAAATACAGCAGGAAAACTAGTTGTAGTACGCGATTTAGTTCATCGAATTTTTCGAAATCATCGTATATTTATACTTTGCTATCGAAAGTTAAATATATTGTCATGATTTTTAAAGAAAACTATAAGATATTAAATGTGCTTTATAATGTTTTTTTTTATTTAATGATGTGCTCATAGACATACAATAATCATAATCATTTATTTGTAAAGTTATTTTACACGTCAGTTCATTTAAGTCGATACATTCAATCCAAATCACGGATTCACCGGATCTTCTCAGTTGAGGCCGCGTTGTGAACCGGTGGTAGCTTTTAATAAACTATTTTTAAAAAAATAATAACCGACTTCAAAGTAAATTATCTAAAAAGCATAAAATAACGAAAATATATTGAAGTCGGTGCTAGCTAATCATGTTAACTAACACTACCGCCAGCTGACACCGACTTCAATATATACAATAAATTAAATTAAATTAAATTAATTTAATTTGATTTGATTTGATTTGATTCGATTCGATTCGATTCGATTCGATTCGATTCGATTCGATTCGATTCGATTCGATTCGATTCAATTCAATTCAATTCAATTTAATTCAATATAATTTAATTTAATTTGATTTAATTTAATGGCGTGTCCCTTACGATCAGGTGAACGTCTTATTTGCCTCATGACCAGGAAGAAAAAATATACTTCTAATTAAGTACTTACCTATATAAAAGTAATTAATTTATCAAAAAAAAAAAAATATTTTAATTGATTTATTTAAAGTTTTGGTCACTATCTACGTATTACGTTTAATTGAATTCATTTTTGTTAAAAGAAAAATTACCCCAGACTTAAGATCAGTCTAGTCGGACAATGTACAAATTGTCGTAAAAAACAATCGAGTTTTTATAATAATCCTTCACAGAATCTTAAGACTTATCAATGGAAAATTAAGTTAGGATCTTTATTAATTTTACTTAGTTAATATTTTCACTATTTGGCATAATGTTTTTTTTGCGAGCACTAACCATCGGTACAGTTCAAGTGACACTAAACAACCAAGTCGACCAATTTGATGTTTTGGTGTACCTGATATTGTCAAGTGTTTGAACATCGAACATGCTATCTAGACGTATATATAATCAAAGCATACAGGTCAAACTAATAAAAGCGTGTTAAAAAGTAAAGAAAAAAAATTAATAAATTTTCCTATATATTTTCGGAGTGCACGAGTACGCAAACTCGTGATAACAGTCGTGTATACGCCACTTGGGAAAAATCACACTTTTCCTCTCTTGTTGTCTACGCGGCCGTTAGTATTTGTTTGGACACCGACCTCGCTCACGCTTATATGAAAATACCTAAAAAATACCGAATTATATGATAATAAAAAAATAGTTTGGGAAACATAGCGAAATGCTTTTATTGTTTCTTATAGTCAGTTTTTTCACTTCTGTTTGTTCATGGTACTCGGGTTTTGACGACTATTATTGGATACCAGGAGATCATGGGTACCATGGAGTGCATGACGGTTTAGAACACGCTAGGGATTTCGTTAATGAGTGGACCGTGGAGGTGGAAGGGGGTGAAGAAGTGGCGCAGCTGGTTGCCCTCGAATTGGGGTATGTTTATGGAGGCCCGGTGAGTATAAGTAACTTGTAATATGCTGTATAACCTAGTGTTTTTAACTGTAACCTTACCTGATGGTAAGTGAATAAACAGTGTTAGATGGTTAAAGTACCAGCTTAAAAGGAGCCATGTGTCAGACAAATCCCTACGCTGGCAGCAAAAGGGACATGTTGTTGGTCTCTGCCGCCAGCGTCATAGTGTTTTAATGCGGAAGCTGAATGCCACAACTCTCGAGAAGGTGGCAATATGTTTGGTATAATGAAGGTTTTCCTCATTCAGGCGGTTCCATTAAATACAGTATATATTTAAATACAGTTCCATTAAACCTGAGGTATTAAATATGCATAGTACATACCTCAATGGGCTGGCCCAAGTTTTCTAGTGCGCGCATCTTTGCCCTACCAATATTACACGTAGTACCTACCTATTAGAAGTAATTTATTTTAAGATCTTATTTTAGTTTGATACCAAAATAAAGGGAAAGAAATACAGTTCAAGCGAGTCGGACTCGCGCACCGAAGGTTTCATACCTTCTATGAACGAATTAAAGTTATTTTACTATTCATCTAACAGATAGCAAGAAACCAAACCGCAAAACGAAATTTCTTTATCGAGGTCATTAATTTAAGAACAAACTCAATAGTACAGTTTGGTATCAGGTGACCGTGTGTGGATTGTTCCGGGATAATAATCAAATCAAATAATTTATTTCGTTATTATTATTATTGGACTTCTTGTACAGTACTAGCGACCATAAACAATAAACACAAATCGATGTAATTTCAATTTAATTTGCTCCATTTTGTTGAAAAGCCAAGTGTAATTCGTTTTCTAATTTGTGTTCACAACGCGAAGCCTACCTGGGTAGGGTGTATTATTTATAAATTTAATTAGAATATAAACTCTACCTCTGGCCGTTTGTTAATTAACAGGTTGAGTGCGGTGCCATTTTCAGAGGACTTTCAGCCAGTGCGTTAGAGATCTATTAGAACTCAAAAAAACTCATATCTCTATCAATAAATAAGATACAAGCTATTTTCTTTTTGTAAATAATAGATAATTAACTATTCTACCTCAAGTTTGCTACGCATGGGGATATGACAAGTGAGTTATGAGATATAACGAAAAAAAAAGGGTATTGATTGGATCGCGCATCGCAACTAAAGATAGGTAAGTTTGGGTAGTGACTAGTGAAGGGAATAAACTATTTTTAAAAAAATAAAAACCGACTTCAAAGTAAATTGTCTAAAAACTATTTTAAAAAAAATAAAAACCGACTTCAAAGTAAATTATCTAAAAAGCATAAAATAACGAAAATATATTGAAGTCGGTGTCAGCTGGTGCTAGTGTTAGTTAACATGATGTGCTAGCACCGACTTCAATATATTTTCGTTATTTTATGCTTTTTAGATAATTTACTTTGAAGTCGGTTTTTATTTTTTTAAAAATAGTTTTTAGACAATTTACTTTGAAGTCGGTTTTTATTTTTTAAAAAATAGTTTATTTAACACTTTTTAGTGAGAAATCCGCGGACAAACCTACATACATACATACATACATACATACATACACTCATGAAATTTGGTAAATTTGTTTAGAAGCCCACATAGACTAACATATATGAATATTACGCATTTCTATTAATATTACATACATACGCGTCGAATACAGAACCTCCTTTTTTGAAGTCGGTTAATTAAAATACAACCCCAGTTCTCGACAGCTGTACTTTTATTGTAGTAATCATTTAGACATAGTAATTTAAAATATATTTAACTCTTCCAATTTTTTTCTTTCTCGCGTTTTTATACACTTTTTTTACTTGTATTTTATTTTTTTGCGTCATAAAAACTTAACCACTCAACCGATTTGCATTCTGTAAATATGGTTTAAATGAGAAATGAACTATCTAATAGGTGACATATTTAAATATAATATTTTATGAAATATTAATATATTTTTACAAAGGGAGAGTAAAATATAGAAGGGTTGTTAGGTGGGTTTTGGTCAAGGCCGATATTTCCTATTCTTGGTTTGATATTGAGGGTAGAATATCTAACCCTACACTAAGAAGGAACTATATTTTGCACTAAAATTATTAATTAAACTAGTTTCAAATAAACCCGACTCATTTATATTGATTGTGATTAGTTTCCTCATAATTGACAAGTGTTATTTTGTAATCCAGATATAAATCACGTATAAGTATATCACAGGTAAGTAATTACTTATATAAGCGCGTATTTTTTCATACGAAGTGCACAGGTACACGTTATCGAGCATCGATTTTATCGACAGTTGAACAACACTAAGCGCGAGCGAACGGCGCCCGCGCTCCGTTCCTTGCGTCTACGAGGCCTGTGTTTTAGGAGGTGGGAAAGATCTCCAAACGCAACACATGCATATCATTACAACTCAGTGCGTTAGGGACCTCATCGATCTCCAATTGTTTTTATTACATTATTCAATCAAACTCGCAGCTGGAAGTAGGTATATATTTGTCTCTGTCAAACACATAGAAATAACGAAGTTACGACCTCCCGCACAGACGTGGAGAACACGATTTTCGGCGCCGCACCAGCTGAAAGTCACGCTAGAGATCGTTTAGATCCCCTAACGCACTGAACATGTTAAATTGTTCAGCTATGTTTTACTGTATTTCCGATTTCGTTACACCGTATAACAAAAGCGGTTTTGGCAACGTCGACACGTGTAGGGTGTAGGTGGAAAGGAAGGTACCTAATTAATGTGGTAATTCGTGGTGAGGCAGTAGGTAAGGGACCTGCCCTTAACCACCTTAAACGTTGTAGCTACAGGAAAACGTTGTAAGGAGATTTTCCCTTAACTTTTTGAGACTATTGGACCAAAATACAAAATGCAGGTACCGTTGGCACAAAAAATGAACAATTTAGATAATAACTTTTTTTGACGCCAATCGATCATATTTCTTATTAGTATCAAAACACTCTATTTGAAAAACCAAGGTAATGGTACTAGAAATGGCAGAAATCGCAAAAACCTTTTTCTCATACCAGCAGTCAGTTTGTAAATGGCTCACACAGCTCTTTTCTGCAGAATGGTATACATGGAAATTATATCACCATTCATCCGGAAAAAAAGAAAGAAAGAAAAGCGATATTAAGAAAGAACAAGACGTCCATTGCTGAACATAGGCCTTCCCCTTGGACGCTTATAGGCAGTAGTAACCACTGTTCGTTAAACGATCAGTTGGGTAAGCAACTCAACAAAACTCAAAACTCAAAAATCTTTATTTCAAATAGGCTTAACGCTAGCACTTTTGAATGGTAATTTTTCAAAAGCTACCACCGGATCACAACGTCAGACAAGGTCAGTCCTTAGATGGGTGACCGTTTAGTGGCATTTAGCTGAGAGTACGTGCTTCGGAGGACACGTTAAAAGTCGGTCCCGGCTATCGTCATCTAGACAGCAGTCGTTAAACTAAGTCAGAGGCCTAAGGGCAGCTTGAAAACTCTGACTGTTGAAAACCAGGTTGGTCACTAACCATACGACAGAAAAAAAAGAATGAGAATTGGCTATTTACATCCAACGGTTGCCTGCGATTTGCACAATGTCGTCAGTCCAACTAGTGAGAGACCTGCTTACGATGCGTCTTTCGGTTCGTAGTCGCCACTCGGTTTTTCGAGCGATGTCGCTTGCCTATTGCCACTTCAACGTGCAGATTCTGAGAGCTATGTCGGTGACCTCAGTTCTTCGGCGAATCTCCTCATTCTGGATTCTGTCACGCAAAGTAACTCCGAGTGAGCATAGCTCCCTCCATAGCTCGTTGTTTGACTCTAAGCTTCTCTAAAAGGCAGTTATGGACCACGACTCAGTACCATATGTCATCACTAGCAACACCCATTGGTTAAAAACCTACGTTCGTCTTCAGGCACTATGGTATTTTGGATGCGTGGAAATTGAATACATATCATCATCAACAGCTGAAGACAATCCATTGATGAACATGGGCCTCCCCCTTATAAGGGAGGGGTTCCCATAATATCCCATGGTGGTAGGGTCAGACACCGGTCTCGCCGGCGAGGCCGAAGGGTCGTATGCGACCTCAACGACGTGCATCACCCCACTGAGTTTCTTGCCGGTTCTTCTCAGTGGGGGCGCGTTGTGAACCGGTGGTAAACTCAGCCCTCTCTTAAGCGACAGCCCAAGCCGAGGCCGTGCCTCCCTGAGGTGCCCTTGAGCTCGTCGCTACTAGGCTAGGCAGGCTAGAGCGCTCGTCTCCTATTGTCCGGTGAAGCTGTAATGGCCATCTGCGGCCAACAGCGTCTATCATTCCCAACTACTACCCATGGTGGTAGGTAGTCCAATAGAAAGACGCTGTTGCCCGTCTTCTTATTTCCCTTAGTCGCCTCTTACGGTAGGAGATGGTAGGATTGGTAGGGTGCTATTTTTATCCGGACTCATGGGTCATACATATAATTTGGTTATCTCCAATCAAATTAAAAGTATCCAAAGCTTACGTCATCGCAACAATTTTGTACAAATATTGTTAGATAAAAATCCTTCATAATGAACTTTCTAGTGTATTAGAGTGGTGCAGATAATGCTGAAATCAAAGTTATGACGCCGGCGCTATCTCAAGTGCTACTTGACGGTATGAGAGCCTGGTATATTGCAAATGTAGGCTCACCATATTTAACGAGATATCGCATTTTTCCATATGTTTTTCTAACCCGCACCCGGGTAACTATGGGATAGAGGAAGACCAAGGATGAAGTTTTATGTAAGGTAGCAGAAAAAGTGGGAAGAGTGTCGTATCAGGAGGTCAAAATAAAAGAAAATGCGTGTAACACGTGATTGGAATGGTAATTGCTACACCGACACACAGCTCTTTAATTGAAGAAGAGAAGAATGATTAGAGTCAGGGGTTCCCAACCTTTTTTACATTACCCTAGTCCCTTATCCTACCCTGGTCAATATTTAAATTTTCATTCCCTTTCACTTTTATATTATTTTTATTATCTATCTATACTATAATAAAACTCAAAGAGCACTTTTTCTGTACATTGAATATTTTTCCAAAATTTCTATGTGGGGGGGGGGGGGGGGGGGGGGGTACTATACTATCGACATAGAGGCCAAAACAATTTTTTTTGGAATTATTGTCTGTCTGTCTGTCTGTCTGTCTGTCTGTCTGTCGTTCTGTTCGTCCAGGTATCATTTGAAAACCCGTGGATGGATTTTGATAGGACTTTCACTGATGTGTTGTGTAGAAGTCAAGGTGTAAGTTGGTATATAAAACATCACGCTATGTTTCATAGGGGCTAAGCAGTGAAACATTACTTGCACATATTACCACGTAATTTCCTTTGTATGTGAATAGGGTAATTATAGACTGTTCAGTTAATCATTAAGATATGTATTATTACGCTATATACAATAGGGACTGAGCAGACATTTAGTTTGCATAAGTTATGGCATTGGCGAAGGGTCAATTTTTGTAAGGGGTAAGCCGGTCCGGTACACCCAGGACATTTTCATTAGATTTCTATATTGTTCTAAGTACTTTGCTGATAGCAATATGACATTATATCTTTGAAAAGTTAAAATCTGTAAATCCCGAGCGGATCCAAACTAGATTATGTATGTATTACAGTCGCAACAATAAAAGATGCGGAAAACTTAAAACTTTCATTATCGAATATCATTAGACAATAATTTACGATGTTAGCGTGATTTACATTATGAACAGCGCCATCTATCGGTGAAATTAAACATACAATAACTATAGAACTTTAATCTATACATTATATCAAAGAAAGTCGTGTTAGTTACACTATTTATAACTCAAGAACGGCCTAACCGATTCGGCTGAAAATTGGTGGGGAGGTAGCTTAGAACCAGTAAACGGACATAGGATACTTTTTATCCCGGTAGGTTAAGTTTAAGCAACGTTAGGTAAGGTCATTAAATAGATGGGTGAACCGATTTGTATGAAAGTGTGCATATCGGGTAGGTCTGAGAATAGGTCCTACAGTATATTTCATACCGCTAGGTTAAGGTTAAGCTACATAAGGCAAGGTCATTAAATAGATGGGTGAACCGATATGTATGAAATTATGAGTGCATATCGGGGAGGTCTGAGAATAGGTCATAAAGTATATTTAATGCCGCTGATACCATGATTGACGAGGATATATAGAACGAGAGGAGGGTGCACGAGAGGAGAAAGAGGGAGAGGGGATTCGAGAAGGGGGCGATGGGGTGAGGGATCGGGGGAGTTAGGTGGAGTAAGGGCGGAGTGAGAAGGAGCCAGTTCGTAGAAGAAAGAGGGGGAGAGGGTTCAGAGAGGGGATAACAGGGAGAGGAAGAGGGGGAGTGTGACGGAAACCGAAGCGGGAGGGGGAAAGAGAGAGGAGAGAAAGAGCATATAATTAGATTTTTTTTACAAGAGAGAGAGATATGGAGAGAGATAAATCTAGGGAGGAGGGAGAAAAGGGGAGCAAAATGTAATAAAAGCGCGGGCGGAGCTGCACGGGTCAGCTAGTTCATATATAAGCTTTGTACCCAACTTGCGGATTTTTAAACCGTCAATCGTCCCACGCCTCTTGTGATCACATAATTGTTTCGTCTTTACGAAAAAGTATCGCGAATAACTAAAGAGTTACTAATTATTAATGAACTCCTGGTATTCTCGCTTCCCGTTGGGTGTCGTAAGAGGCTAGTAAGGGATTGGATTACCTACCACCTAATACTGTGATCCCCAAGACGCCTGCCAAGCGTGAGGGTTAATGGCACCATGGGTGGTCTGTATAATACAACTGCGGAGTGATTATTTAAATGTTGTACATCTGTGACTTTATTTTAAACAGACTGTAAACCATTATACCATTCATTTTGTAATGTACATTTGCATGAGTGTAAACAAATGTTGGTAAACCAAATAAATAAAATAAAATAAATAAATAAAATAGTCATTTTTAGGGTTCCGCACTAAAATGTAAAAAAGGAACCTCAAGATTATGGTGCGAGTTCTTCTGTCTGTCACACCAATATATTTCAGGAACTAAAAATGATAAAATTTGGAATAGTTTTAGATCTTACTTACCTCATCACAAAAGAAAAAATATTTCTTTTCCTTTTTTTTCTTTACATTAGAGGCCGAAATGAGGCGTCAAAAATTTTAAGTGAGACTCCTATATCAAGTGGTGTATCAACGAAAGGGCTTCATTTTGCACATTACAAAACAGATTTTTATGTTACGTAGTTTTCCACTTTTAACTAAAAAGGAAGATAAAATACCGTTCTTCCTTTATGTCCGAAGTTTGTAAAGGGAAAATCTCAATCAGGAAAAATAAAACTTAGTTTCTAAGTACCTAGCGTTTTTTGTTTCATAAATCTACAAACAACTTTAAGAAAACAACTTAATTATGCGGTTTGTTTTTTTGCTACCTGAAACGATGGATAACTGAATAACTTTTATACATCGAAAGAAAGTACAGAACTGCTCGGTGCGCGAGTCCGACTCACACTTGACCGGTTTTTTTTAACATCTACTTACTATCTTATTGCTATTTAATTTAACATCTAAATCTACCTCTACATGCCTTTGCCTATGAAAAACCCACACCCATGATTAAGGATTCACCCATGAATTGATTTACCTACCTCTTTAATGGTATTAACTACTCTTCTTAACTTATGTTTCCCCATGAACTGTCGTATATCCGCCGGCCGCTACTAACGTGTCTAGAGTTCTAAATCTTTGTTAATTTTAACCGAAAGGGCGATGATATAGAAAAGTAACTTACAACAGAGTTGTATTTAGAATTATTGCACTTTCAATAAATATCGAGGTGTTTTATCTATTTAGTTACCGAATAATTAAACAAGGCCTTCGGAGTTAGTTGCATGACGTTTGGACGTTCTAGATGTCTATCGAGCGACTCCGAAACGAACGGCCGGCGGCGGTATTGCGACTCCCGTCTCTGTGAGTACCGTGACCGGATGTACCCATGAGGCTACAATGCGCCCTTCGGGGCAGTGTGCTCAAAGGCAAGGCCAGTGCCTTGCCTTGTCTTGCCTTGCGTGAGATACACCAGGTACCATGACTGCATGGTATCTCACCGGAGAGCCCAGGCAACCCCTTATGTGCTGATGCAACAGCCGTGGGGGATTTAGTTTACCCCCAACAGCGTCACGGGGACCTATAGTAAGTTTCCACACGAGAACAAAAAATAAAAATCTGTTCCAAATGTTTAAAATCTGTTTTAAAATAAACGTTACATCTACTCATATAACGGGTATCGTGGTATAAGAAAAGAAAGAAGAAAGAAAGAGAGAAAAAGCATTTATTGCCACAGATAATGAGACACAAAAAAATAAAATAAAAGATTAAAATAGAGACATACAAACCAAAAAAAAAGCACACTTAAATACTACTTCTAAACAATTGGTTAATAATAGGTTAATAGCTTGCTTTAACTTATAATGACACATAGCATGGCAGTTATAGACATGTGCCTCACAGTTCTGCAGCAACAGGTGCTCGGTTCAGCATACAGCCAAGCCGGGGCTTGGCGTTGGCGCTGATTTTCAACCGAGCCCTAAGTGCCCACGGATGACAAAACGTATTAAAAAATATTGATAAATATAATAAATTAAATGTATGTACCTGGTATATAAGGATCATACCTATTGAAGGTTGCCCACGCGAGAACAAAAAGAAATAGAATCCTGTTTCTATTGTTGTTTTTTCTGTTTCAGTTCCAATAGAATAATTTATAAAACGTGTTCCAAAATAAATGTTACATGGGACACACAAAACGGGTACAAACTAACCGTTTCATACGAGATCGCTCTTTTCAGTAAATGCTTCTGTTACACAATGTAACATCTCATGCTATATCTTTTAATTGCTATAAGTTAGAAAGTAAAGGTCATGTTCTAAGTTTCAGGCTGGAATATTGCTGCTGAGGCTGGCTGGTTACTTTTCGAACTTAAAACAACTGAAAGAGTCAAGCACACTTACAGATTTTAAACAGTAATGGCTGTTTGTGTATTGGTCGGTTGGAACAGGACTTGTTAATTTTTGAACGTCCATTGAGTACGGCGGCGACTCCGAGGAGGACGGCGTAACTGGTTCCCGGGGGCTACAGTGCGCCCCCTGGCGGCGGGCTCAAAGGCAAGGCACTGAGGGGCCCCTGGTGCAGATCCCACCGGAGAGCCCTGGGGTTTCCCCTCTCATGTGCCGTTGCGACAGCCGCGGGGGTTTTAGTGGGTAAGAATCCCACATACCCCGGTCGAGCCCCACAGCTCCCGGGATCTTTGGAAGGTTTCCCCAGCGTCAAAAAAAAAGAAAGGACCTGTTAATTAGTTGCTACAAATACGCCTCACTCCTTCCCTGTCGTGAGTTGTAGTCGCATACTCTATCCTAAAGTTATTATTATACAAATTATGATCTTCCATATATTCAAATAGCAAGTGGTTTGCATTGAGTCTCATACGAACAATAAACGTCTATTTATTAGACTTGTCTGTGAACGTAATGGTGACAAATGTAAAGGATTAGTCGACATCGTTTGTTCTAGTTTGCGATGCTAAATCATTTAGTTTATTGCATTCGGTGGACGAAACCCGAGACGAATGGTTCTCTCTATTAAATTGTAGTTAGAATGTCAGCTTCCTGCCTTAACGATGACATATTATATATTTTTTTAAACTGTGACGTCATCAATTCGTTACATCTTGGGACAATCCACACACGGTCATCTGATCCCAAACTAGGCAGAGCATGTATTATGGAAACCAGACAACTGATACTAATACTTATATACATTTTTTTTTTGTAAATACGTACTTAAATAGATAAATAATACCCAGACACTTGGTGGGAATCGAACCCACGACCCATCGGTTAGCGGACAGGGTGTCTAACCACTAGACCAACGGGCCCGTTATAATATGACAATATTTCGTTTCGATTTATAAATAATACATAATAACTAGATTATTATTTTCTAGTCTGTTTCAATGTCGACTACAGTGATGCACATCTAGGTCATTATGTTCTCCTGATGAATTAACTCAACTGGAGAATCACTCGGTTGGACGTAAATCAAGTAAGGCACTAGAAAATAGCCCCAGACATTTTCTGTACAGCGTGGGTGTACTTACTTGCGTGGTCGGTAATATTTTTATTAAAATTAGATTTCAGTTTCTGATGTCAATTTTGTTAAACCATGCTATTATTATTTATATCTTAGAGAATATATATAATTATAATTATGTGTCTGTGTCACAGACGCGACGGTACCAACACTCTTTTTGCTGAAATTCCCTGAATCAAAATATGTAAATACAATTATATAACCCTAGATGGCGTTAGTAGTGTCTTTTAGACATCGATGATAGTATATCGATGCTTTTAGAGCTAAGAAAAATACTATTCGCCAAAATAATGGCGAGCTCCGTGAGGTTAAGTACAAAGAAAATTAATCCAAAGAACAATATAACTTAGCAACTACTTATATGTATGTAATTATACCTACTATAATACTACTAATATTCTGACCACAGCGACATGTGATGTGATGACTAATTTTCAATTAATTTTAAATACTTAAATCGTGTATTTAAACTTTTGATTTTATTGAAAAAATGTATGTATTTATATAGTAGAGTTTTTCTTATGTTCATTACTAATAAAATATATTCAATATATTTGTGGGAGAGTCATCTTTTTATTTTATGTGCAACTGTGACTTTGGACCAAGTAGAAATTCCCGGTTGCTTTATCACGAGTAGAGCTCATCGCGTCGTAAACATTTTGTTTCGCCGTACTTTTCACAGATGGGTCTGTCTGCTACATATATTATTTCTAGGTATCAACGAAGTAGCTAATCTGTATTCTATCTTTACAGCGCAAGGCCTGCTGAAACAGCGGCGTTAAGTTTTTCAGGCGGCGCTAACTATGGAATTGGCGTCGCATGTACCAGGCTCTCAGAGAGCAGCAAGAAATATGTTTCAGCGCGTTTCAGCGTCGTCGTTCTATTTCCGTAGTACGCGCCGCGCCGCACCGGGCTGGGGATGTTTAGTTTCAGTAGATAATGTGGTTACGGGCAAAAGATTAGCGGTGTGTGCATGTTATTACGCCACAACAAAACATATCAACGTACCTATACCTACTATACACACACACTTAAAAAAATCTGAAAATATAGGAACTCATTAGTTTGTTCTGTATATTAAAACTTTTAATAATTATTATTTACATTTTAGCGAGTGTTTACATGCTTCACTATCGAACGAATAATGCCGGAATCACTTATATCGAAACATAAAATAAAACAAATGCATACTGAAAATGAAATCGGTTAAAAAAACAGACACGCATAATTTATACTTCAAAGGAAATCATTACAAACCATGCGAAGCATTTTTAACCGAAATCGTTTGATGTAATCAAAACCGGTGCCCAAGTTACCCACCCGGCCTTCCACAGATAAGATAAAAAACGTTGTTTTTTACCTAATTCGTAACAAAAATGTCGGCGGTAACAGGCTCTCATAAGAACAAAGATGGTTCGAACATGACGTAGTTCATTTTACGCGGTTTTCTCCCAAAAACAAAATGTGTGTTTAACTTGCTTCGGAGAAGGCAGGTCAACACTGACCTCTAATATGAGGTCAACGACATCATTAATTACTTTATTGTGATATTATTATCATAAACCACAATACAAACAACACACGGAACTATTTTTGTGTTCTCGCGGCGGTCCCCGGGACCTGCGGGGGTCAACCGGGGTACACCGGGGTCACAGAAACAGATGCGCGGGCATCTGTCGCATCGCCACATGAGAGACGGTACCAGGGCTCTCCGATGGGATCTGCACCAGGAACCAATCAGTGCCTTGCATATTAGCCGCCGCGCCGGTGTGATAATTATAGCCCCCCGGGAATCAGACACGATGCTCACGGGGACGAAGATGGCAATACTACCACGACCCTCCTGGCTGCAAAAGGTATAAACAAAGGTCCTTCAGCCGTCAGGGCACTGAATCTTCATAGACTTTGTATTAGACACTATTAAGACTATCGGGAAACCTTGTGTATGTGGGATGCCTACCCACTAAAACCCCCGCGGCTAACGCATTGGCAGATGAGGGGGTGGGATCAGCACCAGGAACTTCTCAGTTCCGTACCTTTAAACCTGCTGCCGATGGGCGTATTACCATCACGGTTCTCACATGACGGGAGTCGCAACCCGACCGCTGTCGCCGCCGCGCCGTACTCAATGTCTGTTAACAAGGCTCTGACTACATTGTAAGAAATTGAAAGACCACGATGCAAAACGCCTTTAATAAAGCCGGTCAAGTGCGAATCGGACACGCGCACCCTCATACGACGTCTAAAAGTTTGTTTGCGATTAATTTAGGGTATTTTACCTATCAAATAGCAAAACGACAAACCCGCATAATTGAAGTTTGTTTGTTGAAACTTTTTGAGGTTTTCATTTCAAAAGCTATGCATTTATGATTTTCTTCAACTTTGGAGATAAGATAAATACTCGTATGTCCTTTTTGGACATTGTTAATTGTAAGTTAAAAACAACGTGACATGTTATACTATATTATATCGATGGTGACATGTAATAAAATTACCAACGACCAAATTAAGCTCTTATATGATACCCCATTAAAAAGATCGTAAAATACAAAAAACAAGAAGCGAAGAAATAAGACAGAAGACAATGATCACGGATGCGCTCAAACATGCATTGACATTGAAGTGGCCATGGGCCGGACATGACTCACGATATATCGATAAAAGGTGGACTAAAGAAGCTGGATGGCTGGATGGAAAGGACCACTGGGGAAAAGGAGTGTTGGCAGGCCAATAAGACGGTGGGCTGATGACGTCATGCAAATACCTGGGAAGGAATGGATGGACACAGGCAAGAACAGGGAAGCGTGGACGGCAATGGAGGAGGCCTTCACCCGAAGAGGGATCCATATCTCAGAAGCAAAAGAAAACTAACCATACTAACTACTAGACTAGGAATATCTACTAACAATCACTAACTACTATTTCTTTGAGATGTGGAATAAATGGCTTTTTATTATATTTAATTTAATTTATTAAGGATCGCCAACATTACATACATTATCAAAAATGAAGAACATGAGCACAGAACATGAGTTAAATGTTGTAATAATTATAGGTGACCACGACATGCGCAAATACAAGTGCGATAACAACATTATTATTATACACTAGCTGACCCACGCAGCTCCGCCTGCGCTATTTTTACGATAACTAAACTTTGAATAACAGACATTCGCATCGAATACATAACCTCATTTTTTATAGTCGGTTAAAAACTGGGACCCACTTTTTACTTGCTCTCCGAAGCACGGGCCCGTTTAGTTCAAATGGCGTTAAACGGTCACCCATCTATTTAATGACCTTACCTAACGTTGCTTAACCCGATCGATTACAAAACCTTCATAACAACTCTCTATGAGTGTTCCCTTACTAATATTTATTATATTTTATAGAAAAATTGATAAAATCGGACCAAGCATATAACCAAGTACCCGTTTTGACTTTAATCCCCTCTCCCAAAAGAACCGTGCTAGATTACGGGACAAAAAGTATCCTATGTCCTACCTCGTAGTAAGATCTCAAATCATGCCAAGTTTCATTTGAATCCATTCAGTAGTTTCGGCGTGATGCTCAGCCGTGATACAGACAGACAGACAGACAGACAGACAGACAGACAGACAGACAGACAGACAAAAATTAAAAAAATTACATTTTCGGCCTCAGTATCGGTTATAGAATGCCCTCCAAATATAATTTTCAAAATATCTTCAATGTACAGAATTGGACCTGTTACAGTTTTATTATAAGTATAGATTTATTTTGTTTTATTTATTTATTTTATGATACCCCATTTGATATAGAAGTCTCATTTTGTCGACGACACATTTCACGGCGGCCTATTGAAAAAAAATGCTTTTTTTAATTTGCGATGAGGACCGACGCTACCGGTGGATGCATAGCCGGGGAGCCCTAGGCGTAGGCCTCCAGCAGTGGACGACCCATGAAACTAATTTTACGGATTGTTTGTATCGCGGTTTATTTTTGTTTTCCCGTCATATCGATCACTTTACAGCGTTCAAGGTCACGGAAGGAGATTGTAGATAGCGAAAATGAAAATTAAGCGCGATATATTCAGTAAAATTAGTTTAGGTTACTTTTTAAAAGTGCTTAAAAAGGGGGTTTGCTAAGCAAACCTACAGCCTACAGGTTCGATGTCATACGGATTAGCGGTATTCATACAACACCGTGTGGATGGGTGCTGGCTTCTCATTAATCGTTCGTAATTTCGTATTAATAGACGCT
Source organism: Furcula furcula (assembly GCA_911728495.1). Lineage (NCBI taxonomy): Eukaryota > Metazoa > Arthropoda > Insecta > Lepidoptera > Notodontidae > Furcula > Furcula furcula. Next base: position 21,693,464 of record OU452257.1, on the reverse strand, counting down.
ATTCCAACCAGTCCAAGATTGTTTGTATGACATATTTTATTTACCTCACAAAGTGAGGCTGTAAAAATTCTTAAGACTCATTTGAGTGTTCCCCTCCACGGAAATCTTTAGTAAAAGGCGAAAGATTTATGCGTTTTGAAGGGAAACCAGAGTTACTCATTTTAGTTATACATCGAGTTTATAACGAAGCCAGAGTAACCTAACGATAGCGTGTACAAAATAAGCGTAGCGACATCTAGTTGTGCAAAGGAAAACATTTTCTAAAGGTACTATAGTAGTTATAATTTTGTCATTACAAATTATGTTTATTGAGTTTATTTATTATCTACGTTCGCTTAAATAATTCAATTTTATACAAAAATTAAATACCGCATTTTACATTCGTTAATTTCTAGCCTATTAATAATTTGAACAAAAAACAAAAAAGAAATTATGTTTAACAGAATTTAATTTCTGTTATTTTTTAGTAATCATGTCATACATATACGATCTCAGTTATTACGGAAGAGGGGAAGAGGTAAGAAATATCTGTTTTTAATATTATGTGCGTCTAATGAAGCGTCTAATGAAGAATCTCTTAAGGCAAAAACTGATTTGATGTAACACTAACTACATTTTTCAGTTATTTACTGTGGGCATTTAACAATACTTAAACTCCTATTTACCTGCACAAATAATTAAATCAAATGAACGTGCTAGGAACGTCAAGCAGTCATGTATTCCTAACGACAATCCCCTTTGCATTTTCTCACCCTTCCCCGGCCTATCCCAAGTCCCCAACCGATATCCCGACATGTGCGACACCGTATGTGCGCTCGACCTCTTCAATAGCCATGGTCTCCTAGTAGACATGTGACTTAGAAAACTCACATGACTCCACAAATGTCACACGTGTGATGTCGATACAACCCCACCCAATATACTACTACACCCATGTGTATGCATCGTACATGTATGTATGACTGTGTTGCATGGTGTAAGGAACTGTGGTGATAGTAGTGTGAACTGGTGTGGTAACACACCACACCAGTTCACACATACATAGAATCAAATGTTTTGTGTGTAGGACACGGTATTTTTGGTACGACACAAATAGTAGCTTTGTGGTGGTTTCTCTAAAGAAAAGAAAAAGATAGTTGGGCGTTTATAACACACACATGAAAATCGGCGCTAATCCAAAAATCTACTGTCGATGGATTTCAATTGTAGATTTCACCAGTCGGAATAAAAGCCAGCAATACTTTCTTTCGGAATTAACAAATTGTTTTTGTGGATCTTATAAGTGAAGATGGCTATTATAAAACCTATCAAATCACGAAGATTGGTTGAAATGACTATACCAAACTCTATGAAGGCATTATTCATTTAATAACACGTAACACTACTATTCCACTAAATTTCGCACTACTACGCAAAATAACATTATTATCGATTGCTTATCACGCACGGGCGGCGGGGCGGGCGGGTTTGACTCACTGATATGTGATACAATATGTGTATGGCACATGTGTGTTATACGTGAAATCGCCTCGCGTTCATGTCGCCCTGGTGCATACATGTGTTCGGGACATCATATGACGGCGTTCATTTCCAAGTGACGTACGTGTCACACACAAAATGACAGCTCGAAATCACGCACACAAAAGATACAACACACACTCATTTGTTTGTGCTTCTGCGTTTGGCTTTGAGTATTAATACTCAAAGGCGTTTGGAGACAGCAAATGAATGAAACCGAGTGTAATTTTTAAGCACCTAAAAAAGTATACAATAATAAATAACAAGTTTAAACTAATAATTCCCCAAATAAGTAATCCAATTCAGTAAACAGCTAAACCTCTAACACTTCTATAGTCTAAGCTCTAACAGTAATTAAGTCTGATGATGGTATATTATATGATGGTATTTGTATGGTGGTCACAAGAAGTCAGGTTCATTAAACGTTAGACCCACCGAATTTGGACTCGTTGGATTGGGCTAGAAGATCTCTATGACCAGGGTGATCAGGGTTTAAAATTGGAATGGATGGAAGAATCTCGTTGTAACGGCCAAAATTATTAATTGATCTTGATTTATAATCTTAAATGTAGGATTAAGCTGTAATTTGAAATTTTATTTTCATAGAAAATCCATCCAAAATCCGAAGATTTTGGAATATTAGCACGCTTTTTAATTTTACCAGCTTCCTGTACAGTGCCCTTCTCACCGGAACTTAGAGAATGCTTGCTTTAAGAGCTCCGGTCCGGCCCTGTCTGAGCTGTTGAATGGTCGTTTGATGCATTGATGCTTGGTGACAGATTGGTCATTGAGGTGTCCGGGTAAGAATAGCACCCTCCCATATTCTCCTGTTGAGTGGCCGTAAGAGCTGACTAAGGCAAAACAAGAAGATGGGCTGCAGCGTCTTTCTATTGGATTACCTACCTCCGATACTGTGATACCCAAGACGCCTGTCAAGCCGGACGTCTTTCGGCTACTGATAATGATGACGACTCAAAATTTATCGTTAGATAGTGCGAAAAACAAAGACACAATACGCGTTTATCTGTTTTTGGTTACTTATTTCAAAAACTATGTACATATGTATAGTCACAAGTTTTCACTGTCATTAAACTAATGACGACCAATTTCTTTCGGTGCATTTTGTTACTCTGTGCTTTTAGTATTTTATAAAAAATATTTTTGCTTTTGGCTTATTATATTGTATCAGAGAGTGTTTGTTATAGAGAATATTCATTTATGTACGAACGTATATACTTACCGTATACTATAGTGCATTTTCTCGTAGGTTAACCCTCCTCAGAGGGTAGTAACCGCCCAAAAGTGGTCCACAAGCGTTGTTAGGGCGCCGCCTACATCCTATTGTTTCAGACGTCAAATACCAGGGCGCAAGAATTGTGTAAGAGGTTATTTCGCGCGGAATAGGGATGATACGGTTAGGGAATGTATCTATCAACGTAAATAACTAGGTACGAGTTAAGGGATGTTTATCTTATCACTGTCAAAATTTAGCAATTTGTTGTTTCTCAGAGCTACTGTCTATTCGTAGTTTTTTTATTTATTTTCACATAATCATGGGCATTGGTTATTTTGTAAGTTAGTAGTATAATACTAAATAAATTAAAATATTATTTATTTCAAAATAAAATAAATATTTATCTGTCGACAAAAACAATGAATATAAAATCTAAAATTTCGCAGCTCATCGGATTCCCGAATAAATACATGTTCCTGAAATATGAGCACGAGAAGCAACGGCGAGCTCCAAGCCACCACACATCGATTCTCGTCAAAGACAGGAGGGTGAGTTGTCGTATATCTTCCACACCTAACTGCACTCATGACCCCCTAGTAACTTTGAACTCTGACTACACGTGGTTGTCTGCCTCTCCGGACATTATTGAAAAAATGAAGTCGGTTAAAAAATGTATACCAGTGAGTGAGAAGAATATTTCGGCATAGAAAACAATAACGTGTGTGAGAATATACCTTGGGTTTATAAAATGCTAACACTTTTGTTTGAAATGCAGGTGAGATGGGCAGAGCAGTTATTCGCCAAGTCGAGGGTCAAAAGATATCCCATACCTGACCCTGATGAAACGTTAGAGAGAGTGAAACGGGTTGATGAAGACACTCTGAGGCACGTGGGACGAAGACCTATGTTCAATGATGAGTTATGGAGCCAAGAATGGTATTTGGTAAGTCATAATTATTAGCTACTAGCTGACCCACGCAGCTCCGCCTGCGCTATTTTTACGTTAACTAAACTTTTAATAACAGACATTCGCATCGAATACATAACCTCCTTTTTTATAGTCGGTTAAAAACTGGGACCCACTTTTCACTTGCTCTCCGAAGCACGGACCCGTTTAGTTCAAATGGCGTTAAACGGTCACCCATCCATTTAGTGATCTTACCTAACGTTGCTTAACCCGATCGAATACAAAACTGTCTGTCTGTCTGTATCACGGCTGCGCATCACGCCGAAACTACTGAATGGATTCAAATGAAACTTGGTATGATTTGAGATCTTACTACGAGGTAGGACATAGGATACTTTTTATCCCGTAATCTAGCACGGTTCTTTTGGGAGAGGGGATTAAAGTCAAAATGGGTACTTGGTTAAACGCTTGGTCCGATTTTATAATTTTTTCTTTATAATATAATAAATATTAGTAAGGGAACACTCATAGAGAGTTGTTATCAAGGTTTTGTAATCGATCGGGTTAAGCAACGTTTGGTAAGGTCATTAAATAGATGGGTGACCGTTTAACGCCATTTGAACGAAACGGGTCCGTGCTCTGGAGAGCAAGTAAAAAATGGGTCCCAGTTTTTAACCGACTATAAAAAAGGAGGTTATGTATTCGATGCGAATAGCGCAGGCGGAGCTGCATGGGTCAGCTAGTTATAGTATAAACCAATATATACACTGTTTTGAAAAACAGGGTATCTTAGATCTACTGATGGTACTGATGTCAATAACAATTTAATAATTATTACCAGTCGATTATTTGATATTATACACCAAGCTGAAACGCAACAAAAATTCAGTTTTTAAATAATAATGTGGAAATTTTTGCTCGACTGTTCTCGAAGAAGAGGGCTATGTTTTTTAACCGACTTCAAAAAAGGAGGAGGTTCTCAATTCGTCTGTATAATTTTTTTTTATATATAATGTTCGCGTATAACTCTGGCAATTATGAACCGATTTGAAATAAAATATTAAAAAAAAAATTGAACCGACTTCAATAACACTAAAAAGTATAAAATAATTTAAATATTAAAGAAGTTGGTGTTAGCGTACCTGCTGTTTATATTTGGCACCAATTTCAATAATATTTAAATTATTTTATACTTTTTAGTGTTATTGAAGTCGGTTCAATTTTTTTTTAAAATATTTTATTTTATACTTTTTAGTGATATTTTCATACATAAAGATTGAACCATCGAAGACGGTAAAATGATCTAGGTAGGTTATGACATCATTATGATTTCACATTATCGTCAACATACTTTTACATAATTCATGTTTCTTCAGAAACTCAGAAACAATTTATCCGATCGTAATGAAATTTGTATGGAATCATCATAGTAGTTTACTCTCTCGAATAAAAAAAGAATCATCCAAATCGGTTCATATTTATCAGAGAAATGTAAAGGAGAACATCAGTTTTATGGTTTTTACCAGATAAATTCCTCCATATCATTCATGGTCCTCCAGGAAGTTCTTATCCGGTTGTGATAAAATTCATACAGGTTCATTACAGTGGTTTCTTCTTTCGAATAAAAAAAAATCATTGAAATTGGTAAATATTTACCAGAGTTATGACCATTTTTGTCCTTAAAAAGCACCATAAAGTCATCTATATAGGCTTTCCTGCAACTCTCAGTGCGCAGTCACCATTCTTGTTTTTAACCGACTTCAAAAAAAGGAGGAGGTTCTCAATTCGTCTGTATATATATATATTTTTTTTTTTTCTATGTATGTTCGCGCATAACTCTGGCAATTATGAACCGATCTGAAAAAATATTTCTTCCATCCATTCTATAATCCGTTAATTGGGTCCCATAAAAAAATTATTGCTTAGTAATAAGTAGTTCCTGAAAAAACAAGAATGGTGACTGCGCACTGAGACTTGCAAGAAAGCCTATATAGATGACGTTTTAGTCGCTCGGACTCGCTCGGTCGGACAAAAATAGTCATAACTCTGGCAAATATTTACCAATTTCAATGATTCTTTTTTTATTCGAAAGAAGAAACCACTGTATTGAATCTGTATGAATTTTATTACAACCGGATAAGAACTTCCTGGAGGACCATGAACGATGTGGAGGAATTTATCTGGTAAAAACCATAAAACTGATGTTCTCCATTACATTGCTCTGACAATTATGAACCGATTTCGATGATTCTTTGTTTATTCGAGAGAGTAAACTACTATGATGTTTTCATGCAAATTTCATTACGACCGGATATTTTTTTCTGAAGAAACATGAATTATGTAAAACTATGTAGACGATAATGTGATCATAACCTACCTAGATAATTTTACGGTTTTCGATGGTTCAATCTTTATATATGAAAATATCACTAAAAAGTTTAAAATAAAATCTTTTTAAAAAAAAATTGAACCGACTTCAATATCACTGAAAAGTATAAAATAATTTAAAGATTATTGAAGTTGGTGCCAAATATACACAGCAGGTACGCTAACACCAACTTCAATAATATTTAAATTATTTTATACTTTTCAGTGATATTGAAGTCGGTTCAATTTTTTTTTAAAAAGATTTTATTTCAGGAACTACTTATTACTAAGCAATAATTTTTTTATGGGACCCAATTAACGGATTAAAGAATGGATGGAAGAAAGATTTTTTCAAATCGGTTAATAATTGCCAGAGTTATGCGTGAACATACATAGAAAAAAAAAATATATACAGACGAATTGAGAACCTCCTCCTTTTTTGAAGTCGGTTAAAAAAACTTTCTTCCATCCATTCTTTAATCCGTTGATTGGGTCCCATAAAAAAAAATATTGTTTAAGAATAAATAGTTCCTGAAAAAACAAGTATGTTAACTGCGCAGGAAACTTGCAGGAATGCCTAGAAGATGACTTTATGTCGCTTTTTAAGGACAAAAAATATTTTTAAAAAAAAATTGAACCGACTTCAATATCACTGAAAAGTATAAAATAATTTAAATATTATTGAAGTTGGTGTTAGCGTACCTGCTGTGTATATTTGGCACCAACTTCAATAATATTTAAATTATTTTATACTTTTCAGTGATATTGAAGTCGGTTCAATTTTTTTTAAAAAAGATTTTATTTTGAACTTTTTAGTGATATTTTCATATATAAAGATTGAACCATCGAAAACCGTAAAATTATCTAGGTAGGTTATGATCACATTATCGTCTATATAGTTTGACATAATTCATGTTTCTTCAGAAAAAAATATCCGGTCGTAATGAAATTTGCATGGAAACATCATAGTAGTTTACTCTCTCGAATAAAAAAAGAATCATCGTGAAGTGTATGTGTGTACAGACCTTTAGGTTAGGTTTAGAATATCACTTAGTTTGTAGTTTCCGTCATAGTGTATTTTACGATAGAATAAATCATGACTTGAAAGCAAGCAGACGTGTTTAATTGAAGCTCCAAGCCCCCACCTCTTCATGGCGACACTGCCAGACAGAAGGTCAGGGTCACCAGGTTTTGTCGTCAACCATGTGTAGAGCATCAGTGGGAAAAGAAGATGTGTTCCTGAGCCAGAATGCGGCTGGCAGCAATGACGCGGTATTAAAGGACATCGGTCGCCGCATGGACATCCTTCATATAGGTGTATTCCTGGTGGTGGGCATAGTGGTTTTATTACTACTATACTTTGCGGGACGTGCCTACGCAAAGTGCCATCGCCGCTGGATGCAACGCGAGATAGGGCTGACGACGATGCAACGCATCCGGTCGTCACTCCGAGCACGTGGCCGAGGACCTGGTGATGAACAGGTTTAAATTGGGTACCTATACCACAGCAGCGTGACTACGTGAGTGTTTTTTTTTTTAAATATTGTGCAGTGAAAAACTTTTAACTATTAAAGTGCCATACTATGTCTTAAAAATACTTTTGAACTTTAATTTTAATTCATTAATGGTGATTAAGTTTGCTAATAGATATCATATTTCATAACGTATAAATTAAAAGTAGCTTAAGCCGTGCACAATCACTCATCGAATATGATACCGCTCGCGTAAACTGCAACGCAGCGCATTCCGCGCAATGCACGTAATGTTGTATGGAGTAAGAATAATATGGATATACCATAAAATATAATAATGTTTATGTACAAAATAATTATTTTAAAATATGATAGATAGGTTACTGGAATATTACGATGTTTTAATAGAAATAAGAAAATATTTGATCAAGAAAGGCCAAAGTAGGTATACATGTAAAAGTACTAAGGTTAAGTTAAGTGAATCTAAGGACATTTTTGATAAATGCACAAATATTTTTTCGTCTTTAAAAACTAGTAAGGACTCGGAATTAATAGCGTCAGCAATTGAACTATTTAATAAAATCCAGAAGGTATACGACGAAATTGATATTTTGTGTAGTAAATCTAAAATAAAATCAGACAATATGGAGTTTGATTTAAAAGTAGCGTGTAGTTTGATTCCAGCTATGGACGGTACAGAAGAGACAACAAAGCGACTGATTGACTCCGTCGAGATGTACGCGGACATGATAGCGGAGGAAAAAGGTAAATCCTCGTTGATTAAATTTGTTTTAAAAAGTAGACTGTCGGAAAATGCCAAATTACGCGTTTCAAGTTCTTATGTTACAGTAAAAGACCTTATTGATGACCTCAGGCGTCATTTACTGCCTACAAAATCTTTTGTAGCCATACAGACGCAACTTTTAAATACTAAACAAGGCTCAAAATCTATTGACAGTTATGGAACTACAATAGAAAAATTATTTACAGATATGACTATTGCTCAGGCAGACGGAAAGCCTGATGCATATTCGGTGTTGAAACCTTTAAATGAACGATTGGCAATAAAACGGTTTTCAGATGGCCTGCGAAGCTCCCGGCTGTCTACGATCATCAGCGCTCGCAACTACAGCAGCCTCAAAGATGCGATACAAGCAGCAAAGGACGAAGATACGCCTCTCGACCAAATAACAGGTGACATTATGCATGCATCTAAGCAAGGACGAGGATTATATAATACTAGGCGTCCGCGAGGTTACCAATATCAAAGGAATAACGCTAATTATGGTCAATATCGTAGCAGTAATTATCGTTATCAAGCAGGACGTAATAATTTTAGAGGTAATTATCGCACACCATTGCCATTCTATAATGGTCAAAGAGGAAGAAGCCACGGTAATAGAAATAATTTTCCAAACCGCCGTGGTTCTCGTAATTTGTGTCCAATAGAAAAAAACGAAATATCACATGAGACGAACAATACTGACACTTCCGTTATTAGCCCAAACCAGTTTTTTCGATCTTAAAAATATTATTTTATCATTTAATAGTAACGCAAAATATGTAGTTTTTTATGTGAATAATATTAGATACTATTGGCTTATTGATACGGGTGCTACACTATCAGTTATTAAAAGTGGAGTAGTACCACACGGAACTTCAGTAAAAAGAGACTATACTTTAATTAATGGTATAGGTGGACAGTAACGTTCACAAGGTTACGTAAACTTAAATTTAATTAGTGAAAATAAAATACAATTTCAACATGATTTTCTAATAATTGACAACTTACCATTAAAAGCCGATGGAATATTAGGTTTAGATTTTCTTATTAAATATAAGGCAATAATTAATATAAATACAAATATTTTAACGATAAGCATTGGCAAGAATGAATATAATTTGACATTTATAGAGGAACATGATAGAAATAAATATAATTTGTCACTTCCAGCACGTTCCGAATCTATACATTATATTTATGTAGAAAATAAGTCAAATGAAGATGTTATAGTATGCGGGAGAGAGTTACAAAATAATGTTTTTCTTGCAAATTCTATAGGAAGAGTGAAAAATAACAGGATACCAATAAAAATATTAAACGTTAATGAAACGGACATATATTTACAATCTTTTATACCAGATTTACAATCTTTAAGTGACTATAATATGTGCGCATTTAATAAATGTGATATTGATGTAGAAAGAGTCAAAACACTGCTGTCAGAATTGAATTTAAACTATTTAAATGAAGAGGAACAAAAGTCAATTGAGTCAATTTGCGCTAAATATTCTAATGTTTTTCACGTAAAAGGAGACAAAGCAACAACTACAAATATTTACGAACAGTCTATAGTTATAAAACCTAATACATCCCCTATATATACTAAGCCGTATCGTTTACCGCAAGCGTTACGACCCGAAATAAGTAAACAAATTAGTAACATGTTAGAAAATGATATAATAGAGGAAAGCAATAGCGAATGGTCTAGTCCTATTTTATTAGTTCCAAAGAAAAGTTCAGAAGGAAAAGAAAAGAAATGGCGATTAGTAATAGACTACAGGAAATTAAACGAAGTAGTTTGTGATGATAAGTTTCCTTTGCCAAACATTAATGAAATTTTAGATTCTCTATCTGGTGCTATTTATTTCACACATCTTGATCTCTACCAAGGCTATTATCAAATGACCTTGGATTCCAATAGTCGAAAATTAACAGCTTTTAGTACTAGTACTGGTCAGTATCAGATGAAACGTTTACCCATGGGATTAAAGTCAAGTCCTGGTGCTTTCAGCAGAATGATGTCTGTAGCGATGTCTGGACTAGCATTTGATAAATGTTTCATTTATTTAGACGATTTAATTGTATTTGGGAGAAATTTAAATGTGCATAATCAAAATTTGATATCTGTATTGGAAAGACTTAGAAAAGTTAATTTAAAATTAAACCCACAAAAATGTGAATTTTTAAAGAAGGAAATTTTATATCTAGGTCATATAGTTTCGGAGAAGGGAGTCTCCCCAGATCCAGAAAAAATAAAAATATTAAAAAATTACCCAACTCCTAAAAATGCAGATGAAGTAAAACGATTTGTAGCGTTCTGTAATTACTATCGTAAATTTATTGATTCATTTGCGAAAATAACTATGCCATTAAATAAATTAAGTAGAAAAAACGAACCATTTGTTTGGACAGATGAATGTCAAGAAGCCTTTACATTTTTAAAAAATTGTTTAATATCTCCTCCAATTTTACAATACCCAGACTTTTCTGAGCAAAATGAATTCGTAATACAGACCGATGCTTCTGGTAATGCTATTGGAGCTGTTTTGTGTAATAAAGACTTGCGACCCGTTGCGTATACTAGTAGACCTTTGAATAAAGCCGAAAGGAATTATCCAACTATACAAAAAGAACTACTTGCTATAGTTTGGTCAGTTAAATATTTTAGACCCTACGTTTATGGTCGTAATTTTACAATAATGACAGACCATAAACCGTTAGTGTATCTTTTTGGAATGAAAGATCCATCTAGCAGACTATTAAAATTTAGATTAGTGTTAGAAGAATATGATTTCAAAATTGTGTATGTAAAAGGAAAAGATAATGCGGTTGCAGATGCTCTATCCAGAGTGTGTTTGACATCGGACGAATTAAAGAGAATGCATGAGGAAATTGTGACCGTTATAACTAGAGCTCAAAAGAAAAAGGCTGACGATTTGATACAAAGAAATAAAAAGGACATGGATCTTAATAAAACTAACAACAATTGGCCTGATCAACCAAGAGTTGTAGATTTATTAAGGAAACCATATAATTCTGTAGAACTGATGTTGACAGAGAGTTCTAAACTAAATAAGTTAAGGAAGGATAATATGATAGAAGAAGAGTATGAATGTTTTGCTTTTATAGGAAGTAAAAAGTTATTATGCATCAATCTTAATTTTAAGGCACATTACTCGCGAGCCGAATTTGTGCAAAAATTAAGTTTGTTTTGTAACAAGATACGTATCGAAGAAATTTGCATAATAAAAGATAAAGATAATATAGACTTTATTAAAAACATATGTGATGAAATAAAGACATTAAAGGATTGGTCCGGACCAAGAATATGTATATTACGCGGAATAAAACGAATTGTTGACGATAACGAAAAAACATTAATCATGAATGACTTTCATCTACTACCTTCCAGTGGTCATGCTGGAGTACGTAGAATGGTTAATACCATAAAAAGACGATATTTTTGGCCAAATATAAATAAAGACGTCCAAGACTTTGTAAGATCATGTGACAAATGTCAGAAATCAAAGTATTTCCGATATATTAAAGAGCCAATGGAGATAACCACAACGGCCTCCTCGGCGTTTGATAAAATATTTTTAGACGTAGTAGGTCCATTAGACAGAGATGAAAATAATTACTGCTATATACTGACTATTCAGTGCGAATTAACGAAATTTGTACAAGCAATTCCTTTAAAAAATAAAGAAACGACGTCCATTGCTGATGCATTCACGAGACATTTTATTTTAAGATTTGGTATTCCAGGTACAATAGCCACTGACAGAGGAACTGAGTTTATGTCAGCAACTATGGGAAACGTATGTAAAATTTTAAATATAGAAAAATTAAATTCGACGGCGTATCATCACCAGTCTATAGGCGCTTTGGAAAACACACACAAAAATTTAGGTTCATTTTTAAGGATCCAGTGTGGTAAGCATACAGATACGTGGAGTTATTGGTTACCATTTTGGTGCTTTGGTTTTAATAATACGGTTCATACGGAAACAAATTACACGCCTTACGAATTAGTATTTGGTAAACTTTGTCGCATACCTTCTACAATAAGTGAGTCTGTAGAACCTCTTTACAATAGTGATGATTATGCATTACAATTAAAATACCGTTTACCATCGCCATCGTTTTGGAATGAAATTCAAACTCTATTTTAAAAATTGAAAATATTGCTGTTAATTGTAAATTTAATACAAAAATATTATTATTTTCGGCAATAGTAGACCCGTAAGTACATTATAGAGCATTTTTTCAAAATTAGTCATTATGCCTTTTCAATGATTCTTTTTTTATTCGAAAGAAATACTTTAATGGATCTGTATGAATTTCATCACAACCGGATAAGAACTTCCTGGAGGACCATGAACGAGTGGAGGAATTTATCTGGTAAAAACCATAAAACTGATGTTCTCCATTACATTACTCTGACAAATATGAACCGATTTTTTTTATTCGAGAGAGTAAACTACTATGATGATTTCATGCAAATTTCATTAAGACCGGATATTTTTTTTCTGAAACAATATGAATTATGTAAAATTATGTAGACGATAATGTGATCATAACCTACGTAGATCATTTTACCGTCTTCGATGGTTCAATCTTTATGTATGGAAATCAAAATAAAATTTAAAATAAAATCTTTTAAAAAAAAATTTGAACCAATATCAATAACACTGAAAAGTATAAAATAATTTAAATATTATTGAAGTTGGTGCCAAATATACACAGCAGGTACGCTAACACCAACTTCTATAGTATTTAAATTATTTTATACTTTTCAGTGTTATTGAATTCGGTTCAATTTTTTTTTTCAAGATTTTATCGAGTATATGTGTGTATCCTGCGTATTTCATTGGCACGGCGCGGCGTACGGGCGTATAGTACACTAGTAAAATATCATTGACACAGCCTAAACGGTTCGATGCATTTACAGAGGGAGAGCTATCTATTTTATGAAATTTAATATTGTATGTACGAGCGAGGCATGCCTTTTAAGTTTTGTCGTTTGAAGAAAAAAACACAACTAAAACCTTATAGTACTTTTTTTTTATTGTTTTTCAAAGTATTCACCACGTAGCTTAATACACTTTTCCCATTCGCTCAAACCAGTTATTGTAACATTTATTCCACTCTAAAGTGGGGGTGTTCAAAATGGCTGACTTGAAAGCGTCGACAGCTTCTTCACCGGACTGGAACCTTTGACCACGAAGACTTTTCTTAATTTTAGGAAATGTAAAGAAATCGTTATGGTTTAGGTCAGGACTGTATGGAGGATGGTCAAGAATTTCTACTTTTTCCTGCTTCAAATACTCAATCGTTTGACGAGCGCTGTGTGAGCTTGCGTTGTCGTGGTGCAGGATGATGCGTCGCTTTGAGTTAGATTTTCGAAGTTCGGCGATGACTTGTGGTAAACAAACTGTGGTATACCACTCTTCGTTAACCGTTCTACGATCTTCAAGTGCAATAGTCGCAACATGGCCGGTTTTTCCAACGAACGTGGCTACCATCTTCTATGAAGTGCTTCGAGAACGAACAACTTTAGTCGGCTTTGGCTCGTCTTGAAAGACCCAGATTGTAGATTGTTGTTTGGAATCAGGATCGTAGGCATAGATCCAAGATTCGTCACCACTGATGATGTCGTAGACGTGATTTGACTCTCCTCGGTTGAACCTTTGCAGAGTTTTCTTACACCATCTGACGCGGGCCGCCTTGTGATCGTCGGAAAGCAGATGCGGTATCCAACGGCAAACTAGCTTTCTCACACCAAGCGCTTCATGCAAGATCTTCTGAATGGTTGTCCCTGAGATGCCTAATAGAGCCTCTATCTCTCGATACGTCACATGACGATCTTCGAGAATTAGTTGTCTCACAGCAATGACGTTATCTTCAGTGAAGGCGGATTTTGGGCGTACTTCGCGAGATTTGTCACTAACACTAGTATGTCCACCAACTTTCGACAGTCCGCAGACATGGGGTTTCATCACTGAACACAGATGTTAGCTCTTCAAAACACTGAGCCGTGTCAGGCCTCTTCTAAAGTTGTAGAAAATTATTGCACGAAGATTTTCCTTAGAAAGATTCATTTTCGTACGTAACCTGACTGATTCCAATCGCCGCTGTGACTAGCAATAGCATTAATCCTAATACATACTTTCAACTGTCTTGAGATTCAAAATTTAAACACATTCAAATATAGAACAGTTCCAAATTCAAAATTGCCGGGAAATATGGAAACGACAGAACTTAAAAGGCAGGCCTAGTATGTATTGTTTGACATCCATATGGGTATCTGTATCAAATGAAAGGCATTAATGAGACAACTTATATTACATTTATGCGTTTGTACGTTATATGTAAAATGTAATTTAAAACCCTTAACTTATTCTAAAAGTTATTCTCCTTTACAGCAAGATACACGCACGATCAACAACTTGCCTCGTTTAGATTTAAACGTTTTGCCAGTATACATAATGGGCTACAATGGCAGCGGGGTGCGAGTCTCCGTGCTCGACGATGGCATCGAGTACAATCACACCGACTTGCGCGCTAACTACGTGAGTTTATGTTCTCCTGGTGATTTTGAAGCGGGTGGTTGAATTTTCTGTGCTAAAATGGCACATAAGCTCAGCGAGCATGTTTCGTTACTAAAAAAACAGATGGCAGCATTGAACTCACTATTCAAGACATAAATTATTTGAAGCTAGTGCGTTATTAGTTTCTACATAATATTAATCTAGTTCTGCTAACTAAACAAGATTTATTAATCTATTATGTCCATAACATAGGCATTATTAAGGTATTTGCAATAAATAGTGTTTGCTTTGTCCGGGTGGGCGTGGGCTAAACAAAAAGTATATCGATCTCCGTTGACTTATGAACCCCTGGTACTTTGTTATAGACTGTTCGAAAATTCCGTGGTAAAAAGACACATCTTACTTCGTCCCATTTTGGGACGCGCACACCAGTCTAGGGGAAACGAAACTGGCCCTCCGTCACATAAAGACCGATCCCATTTGGGTTTATTAAAAACATATAGTTGAAAAAGAAGAAGAAGAAAAAACGTTTATTTCACATATACACACAGAAATTGTACAAAGGAAGCGAAACAAAACATATAGAAAAGATACAAAAATGAGAAAAACAGACACACAATAAAACATAATTATGTACCTGCGTGCACATGCCAAAGGGGTCACCAACTCAGCATGGGCTGGACGGAATACACCCAGCGGTGATTTTCTGTTGGCAACCTTGTATAGTGACTCACGGACGAAACGGTAAAAATATAGACGATTTCTATATAAATACACAAGTAATTATAATAAAATAATAATATAATGGTTGGTCTTAGGGCGGTTTTTTAAATATTATTAAATTGATTTAAAACCAATAAAACATTCGAATTATAACAAAAAAAATTAAAGCAATATTATAAATGAATAAGAATGAAAATCATGAAAATCGTACAAAAAATTGCACGAACCAATTAATAATACTCTTCGTATTGTGTTGAACTTCGTTCACCTATAATCCCCTGGTAAGTAGTTGAAGGCTGATCGAAATTTTCCGTGGTAAAAAGCCGCATCTGCAGTGTTCGCCGCTATTCACAATACACAACACAACCGCCGCGCCCGAAATACCCGTTTCTGAATCCGATCGAAAAGTGTAGCGCCCACCGCAATACGAGGTCAACATAAGAATAACTTATGTAGCCTGTTTTTCTTTACAAGATCAAATTCAGGAAATATATGTATGAATGAACACAGGAGTGATGGCCACTGGCCACCAAAAGACAATTGGTAGGGATATTATGTCCTATTTATTCCATAATCATTTATTTATTGTTCCTTAGATCGACGATTGTGTTACATCATGTTACCTAATTGGACGTGTACCTACTTTATGTGTTTATCAAAACACGAAAACTAATAGCACTTGCATGAGTAAATTTTAATTATGTTCAGCACATATTATATTGTCAGTGGCCAACATCGTTATAATAATTATATTTATATCGATGTAATATAATTTAGTCCTTTCTCCAAGAATATAATCAGTGAAACGTGTTGTGTGGTAGACAGTGTTGTCACAAAACATAGAGAGAATATAATATATACTCTCTATATTTTGTGGTGTTGTGTTCAACTTCGAGCATCTTCGCTGACGTATAATCTCCTGGTACGTCGTTGAAGACTGTTAGAAATTTTCCGTGGTAAAAAGCCGCATGTCTGTCTACGTTTACGTTACGATAGAGATATCATTTTCGGGTACGATTTTAAGTTTAGAAAGTAAGTAAATTAGAGTTTTCGAAAAGCATAGTAGGTACACTCTACTTGGTGACACGGCTTTATCTTATGTGAAGTAAAGTGAAGAAGTGATTTTAAGTTATTTTGACCATATCCATCCAACTAACTGATGTGTCTGCCATGCCGGTCTGTGCGTTTCTGTAGCATCGTAGTTTCCGAACGAATGGACTGTTTGTTCGGGTAGTACCTATGTAACCTATGCTTCATAAAAGATTCAGCTGTTTAGCGCTTTTCGTCGTCGGTTTAGAGCACAGACTTACTAGCTATACGGGCTAATTGCTAAGGGATATGTTCTGGAATTAAACTATTACAGCAAATAATGATTTAGATATTTACGCGAATATTACACATTGAAATGAAACTAATTTTACGGATTATATCGTGGTTAATAATCCGTAAAATTAGTTTCATTTCAATGTATTACAAGCAAATTTGACTCGCATTACACCATCGATATATAATAATAGTACATATATCGATGCATTACACCTTTTACGAATCTGAAGTAGTAAAAAAAAAAAAAAAAAAAAAAAAAATTGTAGAACAAGATATGCGAATAAAACATCTTCGTTGATGTTTATGTTCTCCTGGTACTTTGTTGAAGACTGATCAACATTTTCTGTAGTAAAACGACACAAACTCGAATTGAATATAGTTTGTGGTCTTCTGTTTTCTCTACACTCCTTCACACTTCTTATATCCTGGTAAGTTCGCGGCCGATATGACGCGTCGGGCGTCTGCCGCTGCCGCGCCCTTAGCGAATTCATTAGCGGTTTGCGCACCATAAAAATTAAACTATGGGTACCAAAATTATGATTTGTCATGGTTTGCAGGATCCAGAAATCAGCTGGGATAGTAACGATGGCGATTCAGACCCTTCACCGAGATTAGAAGATCTCAAAAAGAATTCACACGGAACACGGTGTGCTGGAGAAGTAAGTTTTACTTATTTTCTTTGTTACAATTTAAGTGAATTAATCCGTTGTAAAAATGATATTAGGTACGGTCTATTTTAGTCGCGGTTTATTTTAGGTTTTACTTTCCCGATGTTTCAATGCTTTGCAGCACCCATGGTCACGGGCGGACTCACTGACGGGCTATATATTCCGAAGAGTAGTTTTATTCCAATGTGTAGTATTCGCGTAAATAAAAGACAATATTATGTACGTATACATTATTTACAGATCGCAATGACAGCCAATAACTTGAAATGTGGTGTAGGCGTGGCGTGGGGAGCAAAGGTGGGAGGTGTACGAATGCTTGATGGACGAATTACAGACCGGATAGAAGGCGAAGCAATAGGTAGGTAATCGGTCATAATCATTTAATTTACAAGCTGCCCCTTTTTATAAGCGCCTGGTACTTTCGGTCGCCATGTTGAGGGCAAAATGTCGTCGTTCGTGCAAGCGAGTCTTATTTTTTAACCGACTTCAAAAAAGGAGAAGATTCTCAATTCGACTTATATTTTTATGTATGTTCGCGCATAAATAACTCTGGCAATTACGAACCGATTTGAAAAATTCGTTATTGTTGATTGGGGTCCCAAAAAAAAAATATTGCGTACGAATAAGTAGTTCCTGAAAAAACAAGAATGGCTCGTCAGAAAAAATTGTAAAAACGCCTAAAAGAGTAAAAGATGACATTTTTGTCGCTTTTTAAGGAACAAAAATGGTCATAACTCTGACACATATTTACTAATCACAATGATTCTTCTTTTATTCGAAAGAAGGAACTACTATCATGAATGTGTATGAATTTTATCACAACCGGATAAAAACTGTCTTGAGAACCATGAAAGATGTGGAGGAATTTATCTGGTAAAAACCAATAAAATGGATGTTCTCTATTACATTATATCTGACAAATACGAACCGATTTCGATGATTCTTTTTTATTCGAGAGAGTAAACTACTAAACTACTATAATGATTCCATACAAATTTGCATGCATGCATTACGGCCGGCCGTAATGAAATTTGCATGGAATCAGGCCGAATAAATTATTCCTGAAGAAACATGAATTAAAATATATAGTTTTCCACCAAACCAATTGAAGTCAGTTCAATTATTTTTTTAATGTTTTCTTTCCTCGACTGAACAAGGAGGGGTAATATATATTAATATATATTAGGTTTTTCGAGTGTCTGTTTATGTAAGGCAAAACTCCCTTTAACTCTGCAAAGTCCCGGCCATTTTGAAGTGCTCCGCGCCGGCGTTTATGTTAGTCTCAAGTGTCATGCGCGATAACGGCGCACGTCATTGAAATGACGATATCTCAAGTTGTTTGTATTAGAGTACTATACGATACATACATCGTTAGAATCGTTATGAATTAAGCTAATAGGATATGTATGAATGAGTACGCATTTATCTTATAGGGTACTGTTAATTCCGAGTTTTTTTTTAACTTAAGTTTTTTTTTAAATTCTAGGTTTTTTGAAAAAAATTATAATAAATATACATTAAAAACATTCTTAGTAAAAGTATTTGTTTTATTTGCAAATAGATATATTATTTTACACATATTAGTTAAAAAAACACGCCTCCCCCTTAGACTATATAGAATACATAGACCACGCGCACGGAACAAATAAGTGACGCCGGTTTGACCTTGCGTAAGCTGCGATTTCTGTGTACGGATACAATTACCTGTGTGTGCGTAGAGTTACCAGTACCTGAAATAATCTCCCGAGTATTTTTCTTTATCTTATGGACTTTCAAATTTTGACTTATTGATACTAATGATTATTATTATAATATATAAAATAAACTATTTTTAGAAATATAAAAACGACTAAAGAACATTATCTAAAAAGTAATTAACGAAAATATATTGATTGTGTGCTAATTAACACCAGCAGTAGCAAAATGAGGAGAGGTGTTTTAAGTTTGCCGCCTGGCTGTGGCACGATAACCCGCAAACGACTATTATAGACGAATTTGAATTTTTAACCGACTTCAAAAAAGGGAAGAGGTTCTCAATTCGACGACTTTGATAGTTCAATCTGTAAGAATTCGAAATCAAAATTGTTAGGCATAGGCCTCATGGGGGCTATGATCGTAACGCGGCATCCACTGAGAAGAAACGGCAAGAAACTTAGCTTGCATTTTTTCAATAACAATTTTTTTTTTGTTTTATTGACAAATGAAAAAGTACGTGTCCAATATTTTTTGATAACCTAAATAGAATTAAATAGATTTTTTTAGTCATCTAGCCTATTGACAATTCTGTGGAAACGCGTAGAGTAGTAAAGGCGCACAGCCCACATCAAACACAAATAATTAAATAAACTTCGTAGAAAATAATTCGAACTTGATATTTTTGAGATAAAATGTTTAGCAGTGGCGTGCACTCAGGGTAGGCAAAAAAATGTATTCGGCTTGTTCAACCCATTTTAATTATATTAGTATACCATTTCAAATATTCATAAGCAAGCAAATACTATAGACATATTAATTTGCAGTTCAAAACATTAATAAGTTCATTCAGCGGCTCCATACTGACAAAAATACTTTGCCTACCCTAGGATTTCTCTAAAAAATCTTAATTTAAAAAAATCTTAGTTCGGTCATGAATTAACGTATTTTTTTTTAATGTAAATGAATGTGTTGGTAATGTTGATTAATTTAAGGATATTTGTGCTGGAACACGAACAATTAGCATAAAGCATAAACAACTCGAAGCTATTTTTGGCTGCTTTCTGTGCACGCCACTGATGTTTAGGCGTGATTGACTGCTGTCACAGGAATCAAGCTATATTTTACCGGGTATAAAGATCTCTTCCAGACAGCCTTAGGGTACAAGACAGAATTTTGAAGGGCAGGTGTCAATCAAATATATACATAATAATATGTATTTAATTATAACATTATGTAGAAATTATAAATAAACATATACAAAACAAATTAAATTAATTGTATTATAAAACGTCAAGCTTGAATTGTTTTTTTTACCGCTCATAACTTGTTTAAAACTATTAACACCTATGTCCACTCATCCCTTGAATTATCGAAATAGGAATTGCAGTTCCTGAAAAATACGTTGGCAAACAGACATACATACAACCATTTACAGTACATTTGTTTTGATGCCCACGTGGACTAACATTACGCTAATATTACGCAATTGTATTAATATAACATACATACGCATTGAATACAGAACCCCCTTTTTTGTCGTTAAGTCGGTTAAAAACTTTAAAAGTAATCTATTAATATTTAGTTCCTAATATCAAATAAGTTACCCACAAAAGATGTGATATTTTATGGGAGAAAAATTTGTGCAGTATGACAACACCGTATGACTTTGGTGAGGTTTTGTGTTCCGAAGTTGTGGGATCAAAAAGTTCACCAAACTAATTAGAATTCTGTTATTTTTAGACATTTACCTATGAAATGATAATCTAGTATTCTTTCTTAATTTATCTGATGCGTTTTTATAATATTTTACTACACAGTACGGCATAGTTTCGATGTTTTTTTTTGCTGTGACCAGACGTGCGCTCCCGATCGTGGCTCGCGATCACTGCGGGTCGAATCATAGCACTTTGTGTTTTCATATTCCTCGTGCCCGGCGTCATTTGTTAGTTCCGCGCGTCATATCTATTTCTTTTATATGATCTAAGGCCTCCCCATACATTTTTCCACGGCGATTATCTACCGAGTGACGAAGCGCGCCAAAAAGCGCGCCAAAATGTTTGCACAGATGAATAAAGAATTCAAATGTTCGATGTTCAGTGAGTCTATTTTTATGACAAGTGACATTATATCCTTATCTAATAACGAACTCCTTGTGAAAGTTAGAGCAGTACAGATACACTGTATAGAGGTAAAATTGTTCATTAAAATAGCGCGGTAAAACGCGACCCGGAGCGGGTCGCGGACAGATGCGCTATAAAATACCGCGACCCGCTGCGGGTCGCGGGACATGGCAGGGGTTTATATTCAAAAAATAATCACGAGGAAGCGAGTATTTTTTTTAGTAAGAACATCGTAAGCGACAAATATGTCAACATTTTGCCATTGTAACTCATTGTAACCTAGAGATTTTTTACGTACTCGTATGTGTTGTGTGTCGTCAAGTGTTTGTGTGTGTGTGTCCCAAAGTTAGTGTTTGTTGTGTTATTTGAATAGTATAAATTATGTATACCTAGTGTTTGCGTAAGATTCTCAGAGTACCTACTGTAACTTTATTAGTTTGATGGAAATTATTCGAGGGCCTCTCATATATAAAAAACTCATCAAAATTGATAAATGTTTGCCAGAACTCAGGAAACATACAATATAAAACACGTACGCGACGAATAGAGAACCATCTGCCTCTGAATAATTCTTATGTTATAATCAGTAGAAGATAAAAAAAATCGGCGATCAAAACCGTAAAAGTAGTTTGATTTCAATGTGAAATATGCGCGTAAATAAAAGACAACATTATTAGGTATTTTTTCAGATAAAGTAAAAGTACTTACAATTACTTGAAAAGTATGTATGTCATGCTTTGGTTTAATACTCAAAGATGTCATGTGATTCTACACATAAAGGTGCGCGTCCATTGGCCGGCGCCGGACGCACCGCACGCACGGCACGCAACGGATTTTAGTTTGCTTTGTATGATTTTACATACCGCCGCGTCCATTATCCGCGCCGGCATTTTCCGATGCGGGCCGTCAAAATCATAGAAAGCAAACTAAAATCCGTTGCGTGCCGTGCGTGCGGTGCGTCCGGCGCCGGCCAATGGACGCGTACCTTTACTCGTCTACCGATCAGTTCTTCTCTTCCACAAAGGCTATAATAATATATTAAATAATATGTTATTAGTAGTACTACTAATAACAAACTATTTTTATTATTTTATATAATCAGTCACCATCTCACAGACAGGGTACAAATAGCCGTAAACGATTACTGAAATAGGTATCTTCACTATTTTTGTGTAAAAGCGCCATCTGTTTAGCTAAAAATAAATTATATATAGCCACGAAAAGTAGATTTTTCTTTGCGTTTCTGAAACCTTAGTAATATGGGTGAAATGTGACGTAACAGCGAAAAAACAAAGATATTGGTTTGTTATTTTTATTGGTTACTCATGATTTTGGGAAATAATTTCATATTTAACCAGTGTCAGTAGATGATACTAAAAAGGAAGGTATGTACTATATTTCAAATGATTGATTTGGTTTTTCCTTATTTGTCTTGCAAAAAGGAGGGGGTGCTGTATGTTGCTCACGGCGCCTCTCTTCTCTCGTGGCCTCGTAGCTTAGCAGTAGATGATTTATACGAGAGCAATTTTTTTTAAAAAGTGGCTTTAATCGGTGATTGTTAGCTATATTTCTTAAAAAACCTAGCAAGTCAGTCCCTTCGTCAGGGGCCCAATAGATGTGACGAGAGGGATGAGGGATCGTGGGTCGCTGACGCACCGGGTGGGGCGAGGCCTCAGCCTCGCCTGTGCTCGCGTACCGCGTACCGTGGAGACCGCGACGACAGCGATATTGTTATATCGATGCGCACGAACGACGATCGGGTGCACTCTCGGACATCTTTCGATTCACGTTTCGTCAATTTTTACTAGGAAAACAGAGCTATGCGATAGTAGCTCTACTACTGGTTACAGTTAATGGTTCTACGTACGGAGTGCAGATGTCGTGATTTTGATATTATTTTCATGTTGTTATTACACTATGTTTGATAACTTCAAAACCAAGAAAAGACTTGACTGACTTACTGGGTCATACAATTGTTATTCCAACTATTTTTGTAGAGTCCTTTTATTTTATCGATATTTTTTTTTTTTTTTAATTAAAACAAAATGGTGACTGACGGTCTCTTTAATGATTCTCCATTCGATTCGGTCTTGTAAAAACAATCTTTTCTTTTGCTTTCCGATTGGATTTATAATGTCGTATGGCGTTCCCGTGGCGTTCCTATACCATACAAAACCATCGAGTTATTATCTCAATATACTTGTACAAAAGATACTAATTTAATAACCGGCCAGCTGAGTGGTGTTGTGGCCCTAGTCACAGCAAAACTGGTTGCCTTTGGGTATTACGCGTAAGATTTAAAATTGTACTCTTGTTTTTGTTACGTTCTCTAGGCTACGCTGTGAATAAAGTTGACATATACAGTGCTTCATGGGGTCCTAATGACGACGGTCGCACTGTCGAAGGACCGGGACGTCTTGCTATCGAAGCGTTTAAACGTGGAGTCACTGAGGTAAGTGGCCCTCTCTGGGAGAACGTCATGCCACAAATTAATGCGGTTGAATTTTAGCTAACAGCGGCTTCACACGAATCAACTCTTTTACTCAATATAAGCTAGTTCTTTTCTGTGATCACATCTGAAGATAAGTTATCCCAATAAAATTTGATTTCGTCTTGAACGTGACCGTTTGAGACAGGTTTAATTATTGAGATTATACATAATGCATCACAGGTAGTATAGGTATCAGACACCGGTCTCGCCGGCGAGGCCCACTGAGTTTCTTGCCGGTGCCGGTGAACTGGTGTTCTCTCTTAAGCGACAGCCCAAGCCGAGGCCGTGCCTCCCTGAGGTGCCCTTGACACCTCAGGGAGACTACTTCTGCCGTTAAGGCTAGAGTGCTATAAGCGCTCGCCTCCTATTGTCCGGTGAAGCTGTAATGGCCATCTGCGACCAACAGTGTCTATCAGGCTCAAAAGAAAAAAGGATATTCGCGTAAATATCAGAAATCATTAAATGGCCAATGGGTTAAATCAAATTGAACTTTTGTTTGTTGACGAAAGTGTGCTTAACGGTTGGTATAGTATGAGATTACCTAGTTGATCAACTAAAAATAAATCGTGTGAGCCCGCTATAATAAATATTACAGTTTCTGCAAACTTATGTATCCCTGCTATAAAAATCTGAATCAGTCGCTAGTGAAGCTTGTGCTGTGTCTTTTCATTTTGGTTCAAAACAAGGTTCCATGAATTAATTATTAGTTTAGTGTGACAATTGATTTTTTATATAAATCATTATTTTGGAGCACCGATATAGTGTTGGTTAAATAGTAAGTACTGTTTATCGATGTTCTGGAGCGTTCTTTCCAAAAACTTGGCGCTTTACAAGTTTTTTTAGAATGAACCCTACAAGAATTTTAGTTTGAACTAACAAACAATAAGGTGAAAATGATAGTCAATTCAGATAACATAATATATCATAAGTCATAACTATTTTACAGGGGCGAGGTGGCAAAGGTGCTATTTATGTATGGGCGAATGGCAATGGCGGAGGGCACGGTGATAACTGCAATTGTGATGGGTTAGCATTAGTTATAAACTTTTAATAGGTGTTAGGTCCCTTGTGCACCACCACCGCAGTGTCAGATATTCTGCCGCCAAGCAGCAGTGATAATCATTGCTGTGTGAAGGGCACTATAGCTGGTGAAATTACCGGACACAAGAGACTTAATAGGTAACTAATGTCTCGGGCGACGAGCGGCAGTGCAATGCAGCTGTCTATAGGCAGCCGTATTGCTTACCATTAGGCTAACGTCTTGCTTGGCTCGTCACCAGGTCTAGGTTCTATAAAAAAACGTATTAGTATGTACATAACGCATAGTTTGTGTACCAGAAAAGTGCAAGAATTTCGCGGTTTCTCGAGTGATGCAAAGTTAGTATATGTACATATTTCAAAGCTGCAAGCTCATAATAATTATACGCTACTGTTAGTGACTGGTCTAACAAACAACATACTTATTACAAAATCAGAACTAGCCGTTAGCTTGCGATTTTAGCAATTTCTAGTGTTAGATTTGACTATAAACTTTACGTACCTAATTAATTAATGCTATAGTGCTCTGTTACACTCTGTCACCATCAGATGTTGCATTAAGCACTGCTAAATAAAAATTACTAACATCCATGATAGTATATCGATGCTAACCATCACGTTATTTAAGTAACTGTAACTGCTTAAACTGTGGAGTGACCAGGGTAACATAATATTTATAATATGTAAGAAAATAATATTAACATTAATGTATGTTTTAAGGTATTCCTCAAGTATTTACACGATATCGATCGGAAGCGCATCTCAGCATGGTCTGTTTCCTTGGTACGGCGAGATGTGTTCTTCCACACTTGCTGCTGCATACTCCTCTGGTGCTTACAAAGATCAGAAAATTGTAAGTTTTCATCAGAAAAGTGTTAATATGCGTGTGTAACCCCGCGGCTACATCTGCACGCGAATATTCGTGTCGCCCTGTCGCGATAAAACTTCGTCTTCGCCCAACGGCGAAGACGCTGGCTACATTATCGTCCTAGCAAAAGCACGTGGTATTCGGGCAAATATTTGTCGGAATCAGTGTTGCCAGATGCATTGAGCGTTTTATAATCTGTATATAAATCTGTACCTACTTATGCCTTATTAACATGAAATCTGTATAAAATATGTATGGACAAAAGAGCTAAAATAAGTGAATTGGATAGGTAGGATTAAATAAAAAAAAACAGTCAACTGCAAGTT
This sequence comes from Furcula furcula, assembly GCA_911728495.1. Lineage (NCBI taxonomy): Eukaryota > Metazoa > Arthropoda > Insecta > Lepidoptera > Notodontidae > Furcula > Furcula furcula. The sequence continues at coordinate 21,667,373 of OU452257.1, read as the reverse complement.
GGACTCGCGCATCCAGGGTTTCAGGGCATACCTTTGATTGGACGTATAGTTATTTTACTATTCGTCTAGTACCTCATAAACTAAACCGGAAAACTCAGTTTGATAGTCGAGGATAAAAAATAATAACGACGTTTGTATTAACCACTAGATGTCCCGCGCAGCTCTGCCCTCGTAGTTTTCTAGTGTTTCTTTCATATGAACCTTCTCTTGACAATAACAAACACAAACAAAAAAAGAATTAGCGAAATTGGTCTAGCCGCCAATATGCCTGCATATTGCCGTGACCAAAGGAAACAACAGGGGGACAACATTAAGATTATTATAATTTACTACGGAATAAGAAATCTGATATATGGCAACGCTGCTGCAACTGCAAGCCGAAGTGTAGCCAGTTCGGCGAAGTTTGTCGCGACAAAATCCTTTGATGCGTGTCAATTTACCGACAACACCGCGAAGGCATTCGTGTTCGCCCGAATACTTCGCGCTAGCACGAATTGTTTGGCCACACTTGTCGCGATAACGCGAATCTTCGCCGAAGCGTGCAGGTGTAGCCTCGCCATAATGGAGACAATCATATTATACTTTCTCTACTAGGCTACCACTGATACGGGTGACTCTTGTACACTAGGACACACAGGGACATCTGCTGCGGCGCCCTTGGCCGCTGGAATTATTGCTCTCGTTCTACAAGCTAAGTGAGTTTAAAATAATTATTTATTTATTTACACTTATTTGCACAAACAATAGAAACAGGAAACAGATCACGCAAAACAGAAACAAAAGAAATACAGTGCAGATAGGCGGCCTTATCGGCATTCCGATTTCAAATTAGATCCCCTTCGTAAGTTCCTCAAAGAAACGTCGAAACGCTACTTTGAATCCGCGTCCCGTCACGCGAACAGTTTAATCCGCGCCGCCGCCGATTACGCCGCTAGTCCTTCTGACTCGCGCCGCAGACCACGGCACGTACTGCTCGACCCTCCTGACCCCATGACCCCTCCTGACCTCCTGATCCTATTGGACCGGGATGCGCCGACCCCTCCCCGACAACCGTATGCTACACTAGCTATCAGACACCGGTCTCGCCGGCGAGGCCGAAGGGTAGTACGTATGCGACCGCAACGACGTGCATCACCCCACTGAGTTTCTTGGCGGTTCTTCTCAGTGGGGGCGCGTTGTGAACCGGTGGTAAACTCAGCCCTCTCTTAAGCGACAGCCCAAGCCGAGGCCGTGCCTCCCTGAGGTGCCCTTGTGCTCGTCGCTACTTCTGCCGTAAAGGCTAGAGCGCTTCAAGCGCTCGCCTCCTATTGTCCGGTGAAGCTGCAATGGCCATCTGCGGCTAACAGCGTCTATCATTCCCAAAAAAAAAAAAAAAAGGCGGCCTTATCGCTGACAAGCGATTTCTTCCAGGCAACCTAATAACCTAAATAATATTATCTATATCGATACATTATGAATTCCTTGTACTTACTCGTACTACTACATTTAGTAATGCCTGATTGTCGTCAATAATACGCTATTGAACGACAAAATAACATTTACATTACTTATTATTAATTGTTTTTATAATTGTTTATTGTACACACAAAATTAAATAACGTAAATAATAATACATTTTATGTACAGAGGCGAGCTTAGTTTTCTAATAAGTAGTATTTTTAAACCAACACTGTATCTGTAAATATTCGCGAAGAAAACCAAATGAATCACTACACAAAAACCGGTTATAAATACTTCAAACTTTAAATGTGAAAAAAAAAACAATCCTGTGTAATAGTTATTGAATTCATTCTTCGTATGTAACTTTGACATTTACCAATTCCTGTTGTTCCTGAAGGGAACTTGCGATGTTTGATTTTATATTTAGCACTGATACTTATTTTACTTTCAGCCCAAACCTGACCTGGCGGGATGTACAACATCTTATTGTGAGAACATCAGATTATGCACCTTTATCAGCCAACCCGGGCTGGCAAATAAATGGGTAATTAAATAATGAATGAATGAGTGCGAGTGCGTGCGTGTATGTGTGTGTGTGTATTCATATTCATAAAATAATTGTATTGTATTAAACATGTGTAGACTTTAATAATTATGTATAAACTTATTTCAGGGCGGGACTTCATTTCGATGTACGATTTGGTTTCGGACTTTTGAATGCTGGCGCCCTTGTTGCAACAGCACTGAATTGGACAAACGTGCCTGACAAACTAGTTTGTCAAGTCGAAACTATATCGTGAGTATGCTATCCTAGTAGCATTGTCGTCTGAACGCAAAGTACGATGAAAACCGCAAATGCAAGCGAGCTACACGAAAAACGACGGAAATTCAACATTTCGTTATAAACTTAAGGTTTATTTTCGCTTGAATTAAAGATTCGGGAATTTAACTTCCTATACACGGGTATAGGAAGTTAAATATTCTTTAAGCTTATGAGCGCCTAGTCGAGTATTAAACGTAGTCGCGCCAAGAATGGACCAGCAAACCATCAAATAAGGATCAACGAACGATCTCGTTTCATAAAGTCTGTGACTCATTTAGGTGGTTTTGTTGGGATGGGCAAGGTCAGGACAAGGTATACACATAAATAAGCATAAAAACATTCACACAATCCCACCTGATGGAAAGCGGCGACGCAAACCAGTATGGTAAAGCACAGTAGCCTATTCAAAGCATATTCACTCTAGTCTTGAAGACACCCACAATATAATCGGGCGGGGAAACCGACGTAGGCAAACTGATCCAGTACTTTGCTCTCCTTATTATACATGAAGAAGCAAACAGCTTAGTCTGGACTGAAGGCACGCTCATCACATAAGGGTGTGTACGTATATGTATCTTTTTATACCAAACTATTGTTAAAATGATTCAATCTTTATCTTCTTCTTCTTTATCCTCTATTTGCTTCTCCTTCTATTTAATGATCTTCGTTTCATAAATGTACCCCTAGATGAGGCATGTTTCATGAAGGTTTCCCTCTTTACGCACCTAAAATTAATAATCCTTAGATTTCGGATATTTTGGTATTATATATGAAGTACATATTTTCGTTTTGACCGGGTTATTCTAAAGTATTTCTTGCAGGACAGGAGAGGAGTCACGTTTGTCTTCAAAGGAATACATAAACGTTTTTATAACAGTTAACGAAGACTGTGAAGTTAATTATATTGAGCATGTTGAACTTATAGTAAATGTTCGATACAGTCGCCGTGGGGCTTTAGAAATATTTTTGCTATCACCACAAGGTGAGACCGTTTTAACTTTATGTGTCTCTAGTAGTTTAGTTGGTTTTAAACGTCTGGACGTGATTTTTGCTCGTTACTTACCAGTCTTCTTTACCACACACGCTTCTTTACCATGAAATCCATGATGTATTATCGTGAAAGAAATAAAAAAAGTGCACAATTAATCCTAAATTGCTATCAAATGTATGATTTACCGTTGCAGGCTCTAAAGTTCAGCTCCTTAGTGCTCGTCCGAATGATGTTTCCGAAGCTGGTTTTGTAAATTGGCCTTTAATGTCTGTAGCAACGTGGGGAGAAAATCCTAAAGGCACTTGGACGGTCATATTTACAGACAAAGTTAGTTTTAAATTAATAAGCACAATAATAAAAATAATATATAAAAAGAAGAATAAAAAAACCTTGATTGAATTTCAGACGCATGACGAACAGAACTTTGGCAACATTGGACCAACAACTTTGATTGTACACGGAACGCATGGACTGCCTGAACAAGTAAATAACAGGCCTGGTAAATACAGTAAATATTACAACAAGAACAACTACAACCAAGAGGTATTGAATTATTTCGACAATACAGACAGTAGCGATGACGTTCCCGCATCGAATACCGTTACATACGACGTCGAGGTAGATGTTGTACCAGAAAAACAGAACAGTAGAGATGGTATCAATGACATAGATCCGACGATATTGGCTGAGGTTGAGAACGAGTTGCTAAGAATCCACCATAGAAAAAATTATAAAGATAACGAAGTTTGAATTATTTTATTGGGTTATTGTATACCTATACTAATGTTATTTACTTTTGATCCAGTGATCTCAAACGCTGACTGGTGCATGAAACCTAATTTATTGTTGTCCACGATGATGTCACAAGTTAGTAACATATCACGAAATGAAATATGTAATTAAAAAGCTTTTTTGTAAGGCTAGTGATGCGTTTGATTATGTAGTCTCTATCGTCCTCTTGTCGTCGCTTTGGTTAGATAGTGACAGAATATATGTAGCGAGCGAGCAAGCGAGAATAGTGTTGACTAATAAAGCGATTATGCTGTTACTCCCATTTACATACACCACACAACATAAATCGGACGTTATTAGCATAAAAATAGAGTCCATTGTGGAAAACTTTATGTTAGTCCGTAACGAAACGTACTTATTCACTTTTTGTTGTTTCTGAGTTCCTAGTAGATAGTTCGTTGAGTTTCGCCTTGTTTCGTAAGATATCCCCAATCCCTAACAATCTGTGGAGTGGAAGCTCACTCACTCTGTGGTTACACTAACTTCTACCACAAAATATAGGTGCTTCTACTTTTTGGCTGCACTGTACACACGACACACCGACTATTTGTGGAACTGCCATCTGCGGCCAACAAACCTTTATTCCCATACTGATACACGGTTTGAGGCTATTTCGAGTTATTATTATTTTTTGTCGAACCCGAGCCAGTGTCTATTTTGGTATATTGATCTATGTATGTACATTATGTATATGTTTTATTTATGTAAGTATATGTTTTATTACATATTTTATATTTTGTCCTATACTCTCATCGATATATTATCTAATAACGATGTATACTCTACTTTAAGTACAAATCAAGGACTCTACTATGGTATTTATATTTATCATATTTAAGAAGCCAACGAGTATCTATGAGTCCCTGGTACATTGAACACTTTGGTTGCTTTTCCACAATTTGCGCTGACGGACAAGCTTGGCTAGCGCGTGTGGCCTAGGCCTGAGTAATTTATTTTGTGGTATCCTAATATTTACCTACCGTTTAGGCCAGTATTGAAGTTAAGCAAGATAAAAAAAATGTTTTAGACTGGCTAGCCCACATGTTCGTTTTCCGGAAATACGTAATCCTAATTCGGAATTCCGTGAGCCTAGTCTGGCTTAGTTACGTATACGTATGCATACGTTAGCTTTTTTATTCGTATGTATGAATTTCTTTAAACAATCAAGAGGTTTACCTCTTAATCCAGGTTTACCTCAGGACGTCATGCGGAATGAAATCCATAGAAAAGTACTTACTATGAAATCACTCACTCAGTACTATGAATTGCTTGATAGATACGTACCACAAAATACTGAGAGTACTCTCAGTATTTTATGTACTTACTTTGAATTTTCTTTTTTACCTACCCTGGCATAAAGTGTATGCACGCCACTGACTGCTGGGAATAGTATAATAATAAGTATACGTATCAAATACGTATACTTATTATTATACTCCTACTATTATTCCGTGGCTGTAAGTGTGTAGTTGCTGAGCGATATTGAATAAATACTACAAATTAAGACTAATGTCACAGTATATATAGACTGTGCTAATGTTCTTTGTTTTTCGCTGTTCTACTCTTAATTATGGCGTACAGTGATATCTAGCTGTGAATTCGGGAATAGCGAAAGGAATAGACAAATCAACGCACACGCACGAAGTTTGATCCTCATCAATAGCAATAGCACACACGTACAGGTTTGATATAATGTCATTGTTCCCAGAATTTGATCCTTATTAGCAACACTATCAGATGATACAAGATCTTTTTCAACGGGTTCGATTCCTGGCTAAGAATATTGAGTTTTGAAAAATCAAACGATGGAGTTTTAGTTTTCATCAAAATTGGTCCCGTGACTTCTTTGAGTATTTTTTGTTATGTTTTATAGTTCCTTCCGGATTTGGCCATCCACGCCCGCTTGAAAAATTGTCAACGGTTGTCTGTAAAAAGTCTCTGTCAAAGCAAAAACTAGCAATAATATGCGGCGGTTTTATTAATTTTGAAAAAGAAATAGTATTAGATTTTTTTTTGCCAATTTTTCGTGTGTTGGTTCATTTAGTTCCTTATTTAGGTAAAATTACTTATCTTTGACCTTTCATAAACATGGTAAATAATTATAAAGCTCTATAAACCTATTCCATAGCACGTTATTATCGCTAAATCCAATTTCTATGACCAAACGAGTGTATTGGTGTACACTAAGTGCGCGACTTAGGTGCGATCTGGCAGGCATATCTGGGGGCTAGTACGAGTTATGATGACTAATATGAGTCTGCGAGCTCGATCACACAGTCAGTTTTCCCCCGTACATTTTACTAGTTTTTGATAGTCACCGCTAGGGGCGCTGGTGTGTATGGAGAAGAATGTATGGAGAAAACTGTCAGTTTGATTGAGCTCGCAAACTATCTTATCTCGCACTAGACCCCCTGTCGGTACGTCATATGTGCAACACGCACAGTTGGATGCACGGATCTGCCTCTCCCGTGCCCGGTCAGGCATCAGTCAGGCAAATCTGTGCCTGTTCTAGCCATACATACACCAGCAATTCTGTTCGTCAGGCATAACTATCGCACATCAGGCAGATCCGTGCGTGTATGCTTAGCTTAATATGGTCTCATCCCAAAGTACTAGGCAGCCAGCTGCTATACACTTTTTTCGGAAGTATAAACATAATATAGAAGGCGTTAGGCTAGCCGTCGATTGAAGAACGGTATCCGATGGGGAAGAAAGGTTCTCGAGTGGCGACCACGAACCGGATGACGCAGCGTAGGTAGGCCTCCTACTAGGTAGACAAGGCGACATTGCGCGCGTCGCAGGTAACCGGTGGATGCAAATAGCCAATTGTCGTTCATTGTGGCTTTCGAAGGGGGAGGCCTATGTTCAGCAGTGGACGTGTTTCCGGCTGGTGATGATGATGATGATGATGAATAATATTGTCGATATTGTACAACCCATGCTATTTAACTGTAACGTCGCATCGCGTCCAGCGAGGTGCATATATAACTGCCGGTACCAATATCCTATCGATCCCTAACTATTAGTTAAAACCATCAATCAACTCATCGATATCCCGCGATAAACCTTCGAAATGGAGCGATTGCTAAAACCCTGACATACTGTCATTTCAACAACCAAACGGTAAGCTGCTATTACGTTATTATCGAAACGGAAATATGTCATTAAAGCTATCGATGGTAACTATTTTAACTTATAGTAAGGGATCAATAGGATATTGGAACCGGCAGTTAGTCGCACGGGTTGTAGAACATTGACAATATTATTGACCGTGGACTTTAGGGAATTATAAATGAAACAAAAACACATGTTATTAAGGCTTCAGTCTTATAAGTTTTTATTAGTACTGATGTAGCTTTGCAGTTACTATTTCATCCCGTACGAGCACGTACAGTATATCTAAATATAAGCCTACGACACACTATGTACCGAAATCAATAAAATATGAACCGTATCCGAATTTTTGACAAGCATTTTAATTTATTTTGCTGTGTTCCGGTGTGAAGGGCACTGCAGCTGGTGAATTAGGCTAACGTCTTGTTTGTCTCGACATTAAGTTGAATAAAAGGAAGTCGGTTAAAGAAAGAAACGCCAATGGCGTCGCTGCATATTATGTATGATTAACAAATAGGCACGCGATGCCCTTTCGATACTAAATAAATTACAATTGTTTACCGGATGTCTTTAGAAGTAACAATAAAACAAGAACACGATACAGACTGCATACAGTTGGTAAGTTTTTTCGTAATTATTTACATCGATATACTATATTATTTAGCAACTAGGTACCCTGGGGTCTAGTACTAGTTCTGATAGTTTATGAGCTCTACTCTTTACTAGGTTTTGATAGTTACCGCTAGGGGCGCTGGTGTAAAATACTTTTATTGGAGAAAACTGAAAACTGACAGTTTGATCGAGCTCGTAAACTATCAAAACCCGTACTAGACTCCCAGAACTCGTACTTGACCCCCCTGTGTATGTAATATTTGTGCAGTTAACCTAGCAATTAACAGTAAAACCTAAAGCTCTCAGTTCTTCTACTAGGAAATCATCTTTGTACTTGTTTATTTTAGCAATCCATTCTTCAGTTGATATAACGTGGCGACATCTGCCACCGTATTCGGGAGGTAAGTATTCCGGGTCTATATATTTCTGGAGCGAATTCATATCGGAACCATGGAAATGAATTCTTCCCCAGGCAGCTTTAGGGATGAATTGCTTAAATAAATAGAAAAATGAGTGGAGTATCCAGTTGTAGTTCACTATGTGAAGTCCGTGACACGGGAGGGGAAACGACACCTGTAAGATTAAAAAAAATTAACCACTAATCATGTACTATTGTAAAAGTTACGTAACAGTACCGCTAGATGGCGCTGTTATTGATTTATATTATTACCCCCATCAGGCTGACTATTTGACCAGCAATCGTCGGAGTTAAGCGGCTAACTTGCCGCAGGTTCAATCCATCAAGGTCTACTATAATAGTGACCCCCAGTATCTGCAACTTAGGTTGCATCACAGCTATCTCGTCCATTAGTAGTGCGCAGCGGACGACGTCTTCTATAGGAACTGCATCAGTATCCCATCGACCTGTGAAGCAGATGATGTGATGTTTTTTAACCGGCTTCAAAAAGAAGGTTCTCTATTCGACGCGTATGTATGTAATATTGATAAAAATGCGTAATATTAATATATGTTAGTCTATGTGGGCTTCTAAACAAATTTACCAAATTTTATGAGTGTATGTATGTATGTATGTATTTATGTAGGTATGTATGTATGTATGTATGTAGGTTTGTCCACGGATTTCTCAGAAACTACAAGTCCGATTTTGAAAATTCTTTTTGCAATAGTTAGAGTATTTTTCAACTTAGGGTAGAGTACAAGTTTCATCAAAATCGGTACAGTAGTTTAAGAGATATAAACTTTTTATGTTTTCAGTAAGTTATTGTAACGTAGACGTTCGAGTTGCGTGATAGTGCTGATACCTATTTTGGTAAAATAAGTCACTAAAAAGTGTTAAATAAACTTTTTTTATTTTTTTTTAAATAGTTTATTTTATACTATCAAAGTGGCAAGCAAGCGTGCGGCCCGCCTGATGGTAAGCAGCCACCGCCTATAGACGCGAGCAACACCAGAAGAATCACTAGCGCGTTGCCGACCCTTAAGACATTAGATAAGTCTTTCTGTCCGGTAATTTCACCAGATAGATACAGTGACCTTCACGCCGGAACACAGCAATGCTTACACACTGCTGCTTGGCGGCTTGCTTGCTTTCTTTTGTGATGTGTAATAAAATAAAATAAACTTAACGCTATTTCTCTATTTCTGATAATTTGTAGCACATCGACGGGGCTGGCGAATGCTGCCAGGCTATCCCACAACCAAACCTCTATGTCCTCTTGAAGACTAGAGTGAATAGGCTAGCTTATTAAAAAATAAGCTAAGCTACTGTTATTTACCATCTTCGATTGCGTCGCCGCTTTCCATCAGGTGAGACTGCATTCAAGCACTAGTTTAAATATAATAGAAAAAAAAACGGCATGGTAGATCTAGTAAAGTACGTACGGACCTGGAGGTCAGTACGTACTTTAGTAGATCTACGGAACATGGTCTCTTTTATTTAGCTCCTCGCTTACAGTCCACAGTAGGGTAGACTGGGTACGGTTGAAACAATTTCTCTTATATCGTCCATAGTTTTGCTTTTTATATTCCGAGTGATGATGAAGATATGTTAAATAAAAGAGCGTGTTTCGATCTACTAATGGGCAATGTGATCTTATTTCCAGGTGTGTTATTTTTAACAGTATATCAAATTGAAAAAATAATCCGATTTGTTTCAAACGTCCCCATACCAGGGGCGGTTGAAACAGTGATTGAGGTCAGTTAAAACACATGCGAATAACACAAAATATAATATTATAACATGTTTTATTTACTGTTTAAGGATCTCTTTGACAATAATAATCAGTCTTCATTATTTTAAATACTTCAAACGATACTTTTAATCAGCCTTTAAAGTTTTTAGAGCACGCTAGCTAGAATCTACGTATATTACCAGTCTTCTGTAACTATAGATTACATAACAGAAACTTATAATTTACGTAAATTTACAAAAAAATAAAACGAAAATCAGCTATTTGTTTTTTTAACATAACAAACTAAAAAAAAGATAATAAACGATAAGAAGACAAAGAGGAATTCTCTTTCTTCTTTGTCTTTCATTAATAAATCAATCATTAAGTTAAATATAACGATTAATCTGAGTCGCGGTTTTGGCAAACATAGTTAAAACCACCTTCTGTACATTCCTCGTTAGCCCACAGTTTACAAATAGTGCATTGTAGCCACTTTTCTCCGGACCCGCTCGCTGAATGCCTGATGCCATACAAACAAGACAGAAGCACTCCTCTTCTTCTGATGACGTACAACAAGATGTCCTGTTGTACGTCGTTGTTCTTTTTTCCTTTCATGGTGTTTCTTTTGCTTTTTTTCTATATCCAATTGCTTCTTCTTTCCTTCATTCAGTTACTTCATAACTTGCTTATCTCAATAAAAACGATGTTTCAACCGTACCCAAAAAAAATGTTTCAACCGTCCCCAACTCCTGCTTTAGGTAAAAAGCAGTTATAGTAATTGTAAAAGAAATTAAACATAAAAACTAGTCACAGTACCATATTGAACAAGCTTTATTTCAAACATATACGCACACTCAATACTCTCACTTTAATAGAAACCACAATAATTGGAAAACTCTGCGAGCAAAAATACTTAGTTTTGGTTAAAAAAACACAATAGGGTATCTTAAAAACGTTTAAAGCACATGGAGAGCAACGTAACATTGTTGTTCGTGTTCGGAGCGGTCATCCGCTTGATTCTCCCCTTGGACCCCTCACCGGTGCGCAAAGGGTTTGCGAGATATTCGTGTTGTTTCAACCGTCCTTTGTTTCAACCGTACCCAGTCTACCCTATACCATGCAGTTGGATATCACACAGACGACGTATAAATTGCGTCATGCTATCCATCATCATCACCATCAGTCGGAAAACGTCAACTGCTGAACATAGGCCTCCCTTTCGAACGCCACAATGAACGACAATTGGTTTGCATTTACTGGTTACCTGCGACGCGCACAATGTCGTCTGTCCACCTAGTGGGAGGCCTGCCTACGCTGCGTCTTCCGGTTCGTGGTCGCCACTCGAGAACCTTTCATGTCATGCTAGTAGTTACTTTTAAAGTTAAACTAATTAATTTACACAGTTATAACTTTATGTCTTACCAAACCTCATAAGAATAATTCGTCCGTTGACAGGGCTTTCGGGCAGTGTTCCTCCGTAGACATTTTTTACTTTTTCTAATCCGAAGGCTTCACAATCGTACAGATAGGCATTCTGGCGGCAAAAGTGTTCATAGCGGACCATCTGGTAAAAAAAGTCAAGTAAACAAGGTGAACAATTTTATACCAAAGGTTTTTACACTTGTTACCAATTGTTACCATCAAGTTACCATTGATCATATTTCTTAGATCGATCAATGATTGTATTATGATATTTACAAATTGATATATTACACACATATTCATATAAAACCTATCTATGTAGGTTTTTGCTTCAGCTCTTGTTGAAAGAATCTTGTAAATTATAATCATTATGGTTATGTGTTCAAAGCGCGATGTGGTAAATTGATATATGGGTGCCATATACATATTTTCTCCGACAAAAAAACAACACATAGACTTATTAAAGTTTTAAATTAAAAAATAACTGTATTCAATAAACTTTTGGTACACGTACAAGTTCTTTCATTATCAACAATCCAGTTTCAACAATATTCACTATTGATTCGCTATTAAAATATTATATTAATTTTGATTCTCATCTTAATACGTCAGCAACAGGCCGCAATTATATAATCTTAACCTATATTGTTGACAGACCGGGTTTACTCTGACGAAGATATCTACCGTTGTTATAATCGTAACTCGTAATTAATTAAACTCAATGATTATATCATAATTAAATTATTTTATTTATACCATAGTGGAGAGGAAGATACTAGACGATGCTGAACACTTCTACAAGGATAACATGATCTTCTAAGAACAACACGTGGCAGAATGGCCTCTAAAAGGTTCCCTGTATGTGTTTCGTCCGCCCCCCACGTATTAGAATTTTAGAAATGTTGGCAATATTCTGTACAGTCTATTTGACGTAAACGGGCAACATGAGCTAGTCGAAGGTCGCCTTTCCAAGGTTTTGCTCCGTTCATTTCGTTATGGCCGGTAGCTGCCGGTAGTAGCAGGGATTTCTTTTTCGTCATCAGGCGGTTATTTACCAAAATTCCAATTCCATTACAAAGTGTTGACTTCTCCCCGTGTCTGACTTCGTTGCCGCCACTACCGACCGTTTCATTTGAGACATGAAATATTTTATTTGTCACAGGATAGCCCTGGGTCATCCCTGCTGTTACATTTTATACCATTCAAATAGACACGCGCCACTTTGTTATTGATATGTGTTATTGACATATTGACATATTTTTTATACATATTTGAGATAGTAAAATTTAAATTGCGGTGACCTTCTTTTTCTTTAAACTCGTAAATCATTTGGCGGCGACGCAGCGCAGCTTGGACATTTAAATATTTGCTGGTAGAAAAAAGCTTACATTTTTATATATTTATATTCAATGATATACTTACATAACTATGAATGTAGCTAAATTCAAACTTAAAATATGAATCAGGACAATTATTATATAAACGGCTGCTGCAGTAACTTTAAAATTTTATGTTATGTCAAGTCATTTTTTCTATAGACAATGCCTTTTTTTTAAAGAAAGTCCAGAGATTTTGAATGTATTTTTTTTTATACTACCAAGGTGGCAAGCAAGTATGCGGCCCGCCTGATGGTAAGCAGTCACCGCAGCCTATAGACGCTAGCAACACCAGAAGAATCACTGGCGCGTTGCCGTTCAATGTCTTAACATTAGATATTAAGTCTTTGTGTCCGGTAAATTCACCAGCTACTGTACCCTTTACGCCGGAAAACAGCAATGCTTACACACTGCGGCTTGGCGGCAGAATATCTGACACTGCGGTGGTACCTACCTGGACGGTTCCTTGCACAAGGAACCTACCACCTAGTAAAGTAAACCAGTCATCATTGTCAGTTATAATTTTTTTTTTTTTTTACTTTATGTAATACCGGTAAATAGCGAGCGACGCAGCATGGATACAGCTGTGAACGGAACTCCCTACACAAGAAAAAATACTATGTCTCAGAGGTATCTGTACTAGGGTATCTGTCTCTGTGTTTTGACTGGCCCGTTGGTCTAGTGGTTAGTGACCCTGTCTGCTACCCAACAGGTCGTGGGTTCGATTCCCACCAAGTGTCTGGGTGTTTTATCTATATAAGTATGTATTTACAAAAAAAAAGTATATATGTATTAGTATCAGTTGTCTGGTTTCCATAGTACAGGCTCTGCCTAGTTTGGGATCAGATGACCGTGTGTGAATTGTCCCGGGATATTATTATTATTATTATTATAGCAAAAGGGATAAAGTACTAACAATGTTCCCTAGGCCAGTAGCAGACTCGCCACTAGCTGACGCAGCACTGGCAATATCACACCAGGAACACAACACCACTCAGAAATTCGCATTACTTGACTGCGATCTTCTGTATATACGTGGTATTTCGTATAGTATACGTGGTTGAAAAGTTGCCTGGAAGAGATCGCTTTTAGCGATAAGGCCGCCCATTGTTGCATTTTTTATTAATTTGTGTCTTATTCTTTTTGTATCTGTTTGTTTGTGCGCAATAAAGAATTGTCTATCTATCTATCTATTTCCCCATTCACACTGACTGCTGCAATCAATTGTGCCCTACCTCTTCAAAATATCTAAAATAATAAAACTGTTCTTACTAGTTTGTGCGCTAAAGCCGGTATAAAATTTCGACACCTCAGGAATCGCAGCAAATAGGCGTCATCTAGCCGACGTGGATTGCATATGCCTCTATCTGAAAAACAACGTGTATTCTTTAACTGAAATTGGCTTACTTCGGAAACAGAAAGGAATGCTATAAACTGCGTTGGTATATCAAAAGAGTCAACACTTTCCCACGTAAAAGTAAGATCACTATAACACCAGCCATAAGAGCTGCTATTTTAGTGTTTGTCTATCGGTATAGGACAAATGTGGAGATTCGCCGCAGAACTAAGGTTACCGACATAGCTCTCAGAAGCTGCAAGTTGAAGTGGCAATGGACAGGCCACATCGCTCGAAGAACCGATAATGGGGAAGAAAGGTTCTCGAGGGGCGACCACGAACCGGAAGACGCAGCGTAGGCAGGCCTCCCACTAGGTGGACAGACGACATTGTGCGCGTCGCAGGTAACCGGTGGATGCAAATAGCCAATTGTCGTTCATTGTGGCGTTCTTAGGGGGAGGCCTATGTTCAGCAGTGGACGTCTTCCGGCTGATGATGATGATAGGACAAACTCCCCAGTAGTGACAAATGACGTTGTGAATGCTGAGCAATTTACTTGTCATTTATAATTCGTACATCTAAAGACTGGAATAGTTTGCAGCCTGCGTCGGTTTTCCTATCAGGAATTTCGCTCGGTTTTTCAGTCATAATGCGGGTGTCTTCAAGGCTAGAGTTTAAATAAGCTAGTAAGCTATCATCATTGATTCCATCGCCGCTATCAGGTGCGTTTGCAATCAAGCATGTAATGATTAAAAAATTTAGTTTGGCAACTGTTTTGTAATTTTTCGTGTCGATGGTAAATAAGATACTCGTATACTTACCAACTGTTTAGATAAGTTTTATCTTTGCTATTGAGTTCAGTGTGTCTTGAGCAACGTAATGACAACATAAACAATCATTATTTATTGAGTAATGTTACAAGATTAGTTTTTGTTTGTTTGTTACGTATGCCACTTTGTTACATAATTATGTAGAAATTTATTAAGTGTGCTATTAGATAAAAGGATTTGTAACATATATTTTATATTGGTTTTATATTTATGAGCTTTTTATACTTTGGCTAGCCGCAGTGCACGCTCAATAATATTGTCAATAATATTTTTAGTAGCGAAAATACCGCAATCTATATACAGGGTTACAGGAAAAGTCGTGCTAGATCCGTTGAGGGCGTGGAGTACCCATCATTTCTGACTTATTTCACTATGAAACACCCCACCCTAAACTTAACCAAAATAAAAAAAAAGTAAAAAAAAGACTTTAACTTAACTTAAACAAAATAAAATTTAATAGCCTAAAAATCGGCAATTTTCAATAAAAAATTTAAAGTCGAAAATCTCGAAAAGGGTTAAGGGTGGGGTGTTTCATAGTGAAATAAGTCAGAAATGATAGGTACTCCACGCCCTTAACGGATCTAGCACGACTTTTCCTGTAACCCTATACATATATATATAAATGAATGTTTGTAAACTATGCATTTGATCATGTCATGATCTTCTGCAAAGTGTTGTGCATGAGCCCAAAAAGGTATCTAGTACACAATAAATATTATTGACAATAAATATATGTAGAATATTGTCAATATTCTACAACCCGTGCGACTTAACTGTGCCAGGAGCACAGCACACCTGAGGGCCTAGACAAGATGCAATCGCTTCATAGCGAATCTATTTCTTCATTCGCTAATGGTGTCAATTCCCTATAATTTGTCACGTGATTTTTCGATGACTTATGTCATTCTCATACATTTTTATACATTCTATCAGCGATAACGCTTGTAGAATGTTACATTGTCTAGAGGGCCTGTCGCTGTGACATCGCATTCCAGCGAGGTGCACAGTTAATTCGGGCGGGTTGCAGAATATTGACAATATTTTTGACGGTGTGCGACTAGCTAGTTTTTAATACATTATCATATAAAGTTAAATGGATCAGAATATACGTACTTACTATGTCCAATAAGAATTTCATGGCATTTATGAAAATTATGTAACGTTAGCGTTTAAAATACGCAATTATCGCTGAGCGTGAGCGTGAACGGAAAAACCAACGCTTGAATTTTGTCTAAGCCTTGCGCAGGCAGTTAAGTCAGTCGGTTAAACAATCTTCTTATACTAGGGGTTTATAAAATAAAAGAGGTTCAAACATACCACGAATTAACCGACGCAGCTCTTCGATCGCTTTGCTCCTGGTATCTGGATCTTCGTTACAATTCCTTTTCGCGTGCTCTTCGAACTCTACGTCTTCATACCGACTTAGTTCCGCTTGGAACGCGATATCGATAAACGGCATTTTGAAGGATCTATAAAAAAAATAGGTCAGTCTAGTTACAGTAAAGTAAATTACTTTTACGGTCAAGTCTCAATAAGAGAATTATGAAGTCGGACGTGGATAAATAAAATATGAACATAGCTTTTGACTCTACAGCTAACGTGAATACGATTTATGAACAAATCAGGGGTCTGATACCATCTGTTAGAGCAGTATTTCCGCGAAAGAAAGAAATAGATATAAAGTGCGTAAATCTGTGTCACTTTCTCACGTCAAAGTAAGCTTACTTTAACACTACTTTCTAAAAACAAAAAATTGTGTTTATTCACGTACGCACGCTACGCGTTATACTTTTATATTGAACGGTATCACCCATCGCATAGCCACTATCAAAAATAACTGTAAATTGAAACTTTCTAATATCTATTGTACTTGCAACTTGTTACACCATTGCATTGATACAAACTTGAAAAAGGAACGAATAAAAAAATAACTTTCACCAATTTATCTCATCTATCTTCTATCTATACTTATAATAAAACTGTAACAGGTCCAATTCTGTACATTGAAGATATTTTGAAAATTATATTTGGAGGGCATTCTATAACCGATACTGAAGCCGAAAATGTAATTTTTTAAATTTTTGTCTGTCTGTCTGTCTGTCTGTCTGTCTGTCTGTCTGTCTGTATCACGGCTGAGCATCACGCCGAAACTACAGAATGGATTAAAATGAAACTTGGCATGATTTGAGATCTTACTACGAGGTAGGACATAGGATACTTTTTATTCCGTAATCTAGCACGGTTCTTTTGGGAGAGGGGATTAAAGTCAAAACGGGTACTTGGTTATACGCTTGGTCCGATTTTATCAATTTTTCTATAAAATATAATAAATATTAGTAAGGGAATACTCATAGAGAGTTGTTATCAAGGTTTTGTAATCGATCGGGTTAAGCAACGTTAGGTAAGGTCATTAAATAGATGGGTGACCGTTTAACGCCATTTGAACTAAACGGGTCCGTGCTTCGGAGAGCAAGTAAAAAGTGGGTACCAGTTTTTAACCGACTATAAAAAATGAGGTTATGTATTCGATGCGAATGTCTGTTATTCAAAGTTTAGTTAACGTAAAAATAGCGCAGGCGGAGCTGCGTGGGTCAGCTAGTATCTATCTATACTTATAATAAAACTGTAACAGGTCCAATTCTGTACATTGAAGATATTTTGAAAATTATATTTGGAGGGCATTCTATAACCGATACTGAGGCCAAAAATGTAATTTTTTTAATTTTTGTCTGTCTGTCTGTCTGTCTGTATCACGGCTGAGCATCACGCCGAAACTACTGAATGGATTCAAATGAAACTTGGCATGATTTGAGATCTTACTACGAGGTAGGACATAGGATACTTTTTATCCCGTAATCTAGCACGGTTCTTTTGGGAGAGGGGATTAAAGTCAAAACGGGTATGTACTTGGTTATACGCTTGGTCCGATTTTATCAATTTTTCTATAAAATATAATAAATATTAGTAAGGGAACACTCATAAAGAGTTGTTATCAAGGTTTTGTAATCGATCGGGTTAAGCAACGTTAGGTAAGGTCATTAAATAGATGGGTGACCGTTTAACGCCATTTGAACTAAACGGGTCCGTGCTTCGGAGAGCAAGTAAAAAGTGGGTCCCAGTTTTTGACCGACTATAAAAATGAGGTAATGTATTCGATGCGAATGTCTGTTATTCAAAGTTTAGTTAACGTAAAAATAGCGCAGGCGGAGCTGCGTGGGTCAGCTAGTTCAAGATAACTCGATAGAGGAATGTTGTTTTAAAATGCTTAAAATAACAAAATAACTCGTTTAGTAGAATGCTTTGTAATAATTTACGTTTAATATGGGAAGCGTTTAAATTAACTGTCCGAATGAACGAAACTAAAATACCTAAACACAAAAACCGGTCTCGTGGGAGTAGGACTCGCGTATGCGTGAGTTCCGGTTCCGTACCTTCTTTGGTTTGGACGTATAAACGTACGTACGTACGTAAACTAATGTTTATACGTCCAAACCGTATTACGGTAATACATATCTCAAGTAGCAAACGGTAATATTCATCTAATATCTCAAGTATATAGTAAAAATACCCAGTTAACTAGGTTCGTTCTGTATTCTACAGGCTGCATTTTGGACAGTGTGCGCAGGAATTACATGAATTGATCCCACCATCACCCTTCTATCATCGGACGACGAGACGCACAGCGCATACGCACCCATAATATGTGGTAAACGTGCCTTCAGTCCGGACTAATTGCTTCTTCGTTTATAATAAGGACAGCTAAAGACTGGAATAGTTTGCCTGCGTCGGTTTTCCCGCCCGATTATAATGTAGATGTCTTCAAGACTAGAGTGAATAGGCTATTAATAAGCTAGTGTGCTTTACCATCCTCGACTGCGTCACCGCTTTCCATCAGGGGGGACTGTGGTCAAGCACTGGCTTATATTGGATAAAAAAAAGTTTGTCAACCTTTTTCGATGACTTCAGTAAAACTGTGTTGCTGACAAACAGTTTAATTTTTCATGTAATACAATTTACATACCTAATTATTTGACCTTTAAAATACGGAACTCTAAAAATGAAGTAAACTTAATGATGAAGAAGGTCGCAGTATCAAATCCTGCGTGACCACACTTGTGTAAGACAGCCTACACAGACATCATCGTAATTATCATAATCAGCCTACATTAGTCCACTGCTGGACATAGGCCTCCCCCAATACACGTCATTGAGCCCAGTCTTCGACTAGATTTGTCTCCTTCGGAGTAGCTGAACGTTCGGGGTGTCGGCCCTAGGACGTCCATTGAGTACGGCGGTGACTCCGAGGAGGACAGCGTCGGGGTTGAGACCCCCATTCCCGTGAGCACAGTGACAGGTTTCCGGGGGGCTATGATGCGCCGCCCGGCAGCGGGCTCAAAGGCAATGCACTGCGTGACCCCTGGTGCAGATCCCACCGGAGAGCCCTGGGGTCATGTGCTGATGCGACAGCCGCGGGGGTTTTAGTGGGTAAGAATCCCATATACCCCGGTCGAGCCCCACCGCTCCCGGGGACCTTTTGAATGTTTCCCCCGCAAAAAGAAGGGATTAGTGAACTTAATATTCAAAAAAATGTTATACCGTTCAATAGATGTGCAATAGATAGCGTTACTATTAATGATAGTTTAATTACAAAACTATAGAAATACCCGAAAGCGAAGCTGCATGCTAATAGGCATGATGACTGCAACACAATACCAATAAATCTGTGGTTTTAAATATTAGAACAGATTGCACTGATTCCAAAAATGCATCTCATTTTCATAATAATAGAGAGATTTTCGTGATATTTAAGCAAATAAATTACTCAAATACAGCTAATCGCCATTTTGTAATAAACGCTGATCAGAGTGAATGACGTCAATCCTGTGTAAATAAACAACTGTCAAACTGTCATCTCAACTTTTTCTTTCATACAATGATTCACTTTTATACCTTGACAGTTGTTTATTTACACCGTAGTGACGTCACAAAATGGCGCCATGCACCGGCCATCGTTTTGGAACGAAATTCAAACTCTATTTTAAAAATTGAAAATATTGCTATTAATTGTAAATTTAATACAAAAATATGATTATTTTCGGCAATAGTAGACCCGTAAGTACATTATAGAGTATTTTTCCAAAATTAGTCATCATGCCTATTCTAGTGTATATAAAATGCAATGATGGGCATATATAACATCTATTTAAAAAAAAATTGAACCGACTTCAATATCACTGAAAAGTATAAAATAATTTAAATATTATTGAAGTTGGTGTTAGCTTACCGGCTGTGTATATTTGGCACCAACTTCAATAATATTTAAATTATTTTATACTTTTCAGTGATATTGAAGACGGTTCAATTTTTTTTTAAAAGATTTTATTGTAAACTTTTTAGTGATATTTTCATATATAAAGATTGAACCATCGAAAACCGTAAAATTATCTAGGTAGGTTATGATCACATTATCGTCTACATAGTTTTACATAATTCATGTTTCTTCAGAAAAAAATATCCGGTCGTAATGAAATTCGCATGGAATCATCATAGTAGATTACTCTCTCGAATAAAAAAATAATCATCGAAATCGGTTCATAATTGTCAGAGCAATGTAATGGAGAACATCAGTTTTATGGTTTTTACCAGATAAATTCCTCCACATCGTTCATGGTCCTCCAGGAAGTTCTTATCCGGTTGTAATAAAATTCATACAGATTCAATACAGTGGTTTCTTCTTTCGAATAAAAAAAGAATAATTGAAATTGGTAAATATTTGCCAGAGTTATGACTATTTTTGTCCTTAAAAAGCGACATAAAGTCATCTATATAGGCTTTCCTGCAGCTCTCACTGCGCAGTCACCATTCTTGTTTTTTCAGGAACTACTTATTACTAAGCAATATTTTTTTTATAGGACCCAATCAATGGATTGAAGAATGGATGGAAGAAAGATTTTTTCAAATCGGTTCATAATTGCCAGAGTTATGCGCGAACATACATAAATATATATATATATATATATACAGACGAATTGAGAACCTCCTCCTTTTTCGAAGTCGGTTAAAAATTGTGTCGGTCTTCCGTTCCATCAGATTGTGAGAGGTATAAAGGAAGAGAGAGTGCACTTGTCACTTGTGTTGACGCAAGCGCTTGTGCACTATAATATCTCCCGCGTAGGTGTACTGTAGAAGATTCGCTTGTACTTACATAAACCTTAATTAGGTTTATAGTTAATAATAAAAATAATATAATACCAGCCCTTGTTATGTCCCACTGCTGGGCACGGGCCTCCCCTCACGATGAGGGGGCTTAGGCCATAGTCAGATATTCTGCCGCCAAGCAGCAGTGTGTAAGCATTGCTGTGTTCCGGCGTGAAGGGCACTGTAGCTGGTGAAATTACCGGACACAAAGACTTAACATCTAATGTCTTAAGGGTCGGCAACGCACTAGTGATTCTTCTGGTGTTGCTAGCGTCTATAGGCTACGGTGGCTGCTTACCATCAGGCGGGCCGTATGCTTGCTTGCCAACTTGGTAGTATAAAAAAAAAAAAAAAAATTGTCCACCACGCTGGCCAAGTGCGGGTTGGCGGACTTCACACGTCATTCGAGAGCTAGTTAGGCTTTCTCAGACATGCAGGTTTCCTCACGATGTTTTCCTTCACCGAAAGCTAGTAACAATCGCACAAAGACGATTCGCACATGATTCATTGAAGAAATCAGAGGTGCGAGCCGGGGTTCGAACCTGCGCACCTTGTTTCCAAGGCAAGCGCTCGCCCACTGAGCTGTTACCACAATTATTAGGTTTTATATTTAGGTACATATAAATAAACTTTCATTGGAAAATTACCTAATGGTGAAAACCGCCTAAAAATCCGCTGCCTGGTTTAGGAGGAGTTAGCGGATTACAGACAAACGCGTCAAGCTATACTTTATATTTTTCCAAAACTAGTAGTTTTGGAAAAGAAGATGCAGGCACATTAATTATGTCAGCCTTGAGAAGTAAAATATGTTTATGCAAACATATTTTGCAAGCCAATCACATTGCCTTCAAATGAAGGTTTAATATGTGTTAAGCATGCGATAAGTGTCGCAAGTTATTCAGATAATTTTGTTTTAAGTGTCTGTATTTTACTTTAGTCATTTCTTCTAGCTCAGAGTCACACAACGAGCTATGGAGAGAGCTATGCTCGGAAATTCTTTGCGCGACAGAATCCGCAATGAGGAGAATCGCCGAAGAACCAACGTCACCGACATAGCTCTCAGAATCTGCAAGTTGAAGTGGCAATGGGCAGGCCACATCGCTCGAAGAACCGATAACCGTTGGGGAAGAAAGGTTCTCGAGTGGCGACTACGAACCGGAAGACGCAGCGTAGGTAGGCCTCCCACTAGGTGGACAGACGACATTGTGCGCGTCGCAGGTAACCGGAGGATGCAAGTCACCAATTGTAGTTCATTGTGGCGTTCCAAGGCGCCTATGTTCAGCAGTGGACGTCTTCCGGCTGGTGATGATGGTGATGAATTTCTTCTAAAGCTTAGTGGCAAGACAAGCACGTCTCGGTGCCCTGATGTTAAGCGAGACGTCTTCCTATGCACAGCTGAACTGTAGTGCCTTTTAGTACTTTGTGCAATGTCGCTCGTCACCAAAGACATTAGTTATTAAATATCTTGAGACAGGTAATTTCACGAGCTACAGTGCCCTTCATACCGGAATAGAGCCTTTATGTAAAATACCTATGTTTAACAAATAAACTAATTTGAATTTGAATTTTAGAGCCATGTTTTTTTTACTTTATGGCGGCAGAAGATTCCTTTATCCACCACGAAGTCGATAATGGGGACGATGACCGGGTTGAAAAATAATAATTATAATTAGTCCGTCAGTTAGATTATCAAAAAATATTGGACACGTATTTTTTTTATTTAACAAATCGATAGAAAATGCCAAAGATATAGAGCGTCCTAAGTTCGGGAGTTGGGTCTCGTGACGTTACGCCTCAGTAAAAATTGTATACAGGTGTGACGTCACACGGAATTTCAACGCAATATATCTTCGTAATTTTTTGTTTAATTGAAAAAGGAAAAAATACGTGTCCAATATTTTTTGATAATCTAAACAAAACAAACAAAAATCTAAATGACTGACTAAATAGAATTTTTTAGTCATTTAGTTGCTCCTTCCAGGATTCGAACCAGCGACCTCTAGTTTGCAAAGCAAGTGGTTCCCCACTGCGCCATGGAGGCGTTAAAACATAGTATGTTTAGTGATGTGTGTTGACTCACAGGGTTATCTGGGTCAAAGTTATTTTTAGTACGTCTGTGTTCAATTCAAAACTGGTAGGTACAACGGAACGGAAATCACAAATTGCGCTTGCTATTGCAAAATGCGTAGAATTTGATTGCCGACGAACTACAACGTAATGCATTTTAAATTAGGGAAGGTCGGTATTTTAAAAAAACTATCGACGTTAGTGTTATCGATATGGGCAATAGGAAGATGTCAGATAAAAATTGGAATAAAAATATCGATCTAAGTTCACATAATGTTGTCTTTTATTTACGCAACTACTACACATTGAAATAAAAATTGCTTTTACGGATTTTATCGCAGTTATTTTTAGATTTTTACTATTTTGACGTTTCGAATGCTGTGCAGCATCCATGGTCACGGGACCAAGATGTTGAACGTCCTTATGTCACAATTATGCCGGTGTACACTAAGTCTTCTTAGTTATTAGAGTTGGTCCGATCTACGCAGTAAGAACTTATCTTGATGCCGTGCGCAGTGTTTTGCTTGGTTTTCGATTTATGCCTGGTACACACGACAACGATATAACGTAGCGATCTGACTGCGCAGACCGTTTGCGCAGTCAATCGAACGCCCTTGGAGTGTCTACACTACACATCTACGATATCTGCGTCGATCGTCAGGTCCCAGCTGAAACTCAGACGAGAAACTTGTCATCCGCACCTACAGAAAGGGTTGTGAACGAACTGAATGATTGCTCCGACTTCCATCCACACACTACGAAAAAACTGTGCAAACGCGATCGCAACGATTTATCGCATTTATCGAATAGATTATGAAACTGCCACGATCGTTTGCGCCAACCAGAAAAATCTGAGACAATTTTCGTACACACGATCGATAAAACTGCACAAACGGTCTGCGCAGTCAGATCGCTACGTTATATCGTTGTCGTGTGTACCTACCGGACATAAATTATATTTATCACAGGATCCCAAGCCGGTGGTAACACTAGGGTTACCACCTTTTTTTGAAGAGAAAATAGTATTTTTCGTTTTATGTTATAAAAATATAGTACATGTGGGAAATTTGGACAAAAAAATAGTACACAATCATTTATTGTTATTTATTTTATACATTCTAGCTGACCCACGCAGCTCCGCATGCGCTATTTTTACGATAACTAAACTTTTAATAACAGACATTCGCATCGAATACATAAACTCTTTTTTTATAGTCGGTTAAAAACTGGGACCCACTTTTTACTTGCTCTCCGAAGCACAGACCAGTTTAGTCCAAATGGCGTTAAACGGTCACCCATCTATTTAATTACCTTACCTAACGTTGCTTAACCCGATCGATTACAAAACCTTGATAACAACTCTCTATGAGTGTTCCCTTACTAATATTTATTATATTATAAAGAAAAATTGATAAAACCGGACCAAGCGTATAACAAAGTACCCATTTTGACTTTAATCCCCTCTCACAAAAGAACCGTGCTAGATTACCGGGATAAAAAGTATCCTATGCCCTACCTCGTAGTAAGATCTCAAATCATGCCAACTTTCATTTGAATCCATTCAGTAGTGTCGGCGTGATGCGCAGCCGTGATACAGACAGACAGACAAAAATAAAAAAAAATACATTTTCCGCCTCAGTATCGGTTATAGAATGCCCTCCAAATATAATTTTCAAAATATCTTCAATGTACAGAATTGGACCTGTTACAGTTTTATTATATTACTCTTTGCATTGGCCAACAAAGATTTATTATTTTTGAAATCTATCTTCTATACTATAATAAAACTCAAAGAGCACTTTTTCAGTACATTGAATATTTTTCCAAAATTTCTATCTGGGGGTACTATACTATCGACATAGAGGCCAAAACAATTTTTTTTGGAATTATTGTCTGTCTGTCTGTCTGTCGTTCTGTTCGTCCAGGTATCATTTGAAAACCCGTGGATGGATTTTGATAGGACTTTCACTGATGTGTTGTGTAGAAATCAAGGTGTAAGTTGGTATATAAAACATCACGCTATGTTTCATAGGGGCTAAGCAGTGAAACATTACTTGCACATATTACCACGTAATTTCCTTTGTATGTGAATAGGGTAATTATAGACTGATCAGTTAATCATTAAGATATGTATTATTACGCTATATACAATAGGGACTGAGCAGACATTTAGTTTGCATAAGATATGGCATTGGCGAAGGGTCAATTTTTGTAAGGGGTAAGCCGGTCCGGTACACCCAGGACATTTTCATTAGATTTCTGTATTGTTCTAAGTACTTTGCTGATAGCAATATGACATTATATCTTTGAAAAGTTAAAATCTGTAAATCCCGAGCGGATCCAAACTAGATTATGTATGTATTACAGTCGCAACAATAAAAGGTGCGGAAAACTTAAAACTTTCATTATCGAATATCATTATACAGTAATTTACGATGTTAGCGTGATTTACATTATGAACAGCGCCATCTATCGGTGAAATTGAACATACAATAACTATAGAACTTTAATCTTTAAATTATATCAAAGAAATTCGTGTTAGTTACACTATTTATAACTCAAGAACGGCCTAACCGATTCGGCTGAAAATTGGTGGGGAGGTAGCTTAGAACCAGTAAACGGACATAGGATACTTTTTATCCCGGTAGGTTAAGGTTAAGCAACGTTAGGTAAGGTCATTAAATAGATGGGTGAACCGATTTGTATGAAAGTGTGCATATCGGGTAGGTCTGAGAATAGGTCATACTGTATATTTCATACCGCTAGGTTAAGGTTAAGCTACATAAGGCAAGGTCATTAAATAGATGGGTGAACCGATATGTATGAAATGATGTGTGCATATCGGGGAGGTCTGAGAATAGGTCATAAAGTATATTTAATGCCGCTGATACCATGATTGACGAGGATATATAGATCGAGAGGAGGGTGCACGAGAGGAGAAAGAGGGAGAGGGGATTCGAGAAGGGGGCGATGGGGTGAGGGATCGGGGGAGTTAGGTGGAGTAAGGGGGGAGTGAGAAGGAGCAAGTTCGTAGAAGAGAGAGGGGGAGAGGGTTCAGAGAGGGGATAACAGGGTAGAAAGAGGGGGAGTGTGAAGGAAACCGAAGCGGGAGGGGGAAAGAGAGAGGAGAGAAAGAGCATATAATTAGATTTTTTTTATAAGAGAGAGAGATATGGAGAGAGATAAATCTAGGGAGGAGGGAGAAAAGGGGAGCAAAATGTAATAAAAGCGCGGGCGGAGCTGCACGGGTCAGCTAGTAATTATATAAATCCAAAAACGTCAGATCAATATAATAATTCATTTCTAATTAAATTAATTAATGCTTTGTTTCCTTCTTCTCGCCATTTTACGTTCAAGAACGTAATTAAATGCCTGTTCTTTATTTATTTTCGAAATAATATAATTATAACCGTTATTAGTTCTGAATACAAAATATTGAGATTAAGGTTTAATGTATTAATTAAATTCAAATAATTTAATATGCTGTCGAGTTGATTAAATTCATATTTTAGCAATGAAAATATAGTACATTGCGTACTATATTATTTTTCTATATTATATAGTACAATTGGCTAAAATATAGTACGATACTATATAATATAGTACAGGTGGTAACCCTAGGTAACACCCAACCTTCTTCTCTATTGGATTTAGGATGTTTTTGATTTTAATAGCCCCACGAATCATCATTGGTAGGAATGTGTTATTTTGCGAGGATTTTTGAGATTTATGTTCATTTTGTTACGAGTGCATAGTTTCTTTTCTTTCCAATTTTTTGTTTAATAATTATTCCCTAATGGCGTAACCATATGACACCACTACTTATGGATATTATAGAAGAATACCGAATTTGTCGCAAGCGTAACTGAGTCCCATTAGCATCGATATAATATTGGGATCCCGTGATAAATATAGTCAAATCCAAAGAAAGCTCTTTCTGCGTCATAGAGGAGATACCACTGGAGAGGGCATGATGCGCTAACCCCTCTGCCAATTTTTGTTCATATGTTCAGGTCATTCTTTATTTGTGTGCGTAACTTTTTGAATGTGTTGCGAGTTTATTATAGTGTGGGTATGCGTGAAATTGTATCTGTGTGTGTTTACTTCACCTCCCGCACCCCGCAAAAGTGCCACGAAAAATTTGTTCGGGGAATCGACGCCATACTAGCTCTACTCTAATTACTCTGAGTTCTGCGTAGATCGGACTAACAATAATAATTAGAAGACCTGAGGGTACGCTAAGACAACTATGACATATGGACAGCTACCACCTCAGTCCGCCCGTGACCATGAATGCTGTAAAGTACCTATTCGAAACGTCGGGTAATAAAAATCAAAAATAAACCGCGTTATAATCCGTAAAATTAGTTTCATTTCAATGTGTAATATTTGCGTAAATATCAGAAATCATTAGCAGACTTGGCCTAAGGCCACCTAGCAGTATTATTGTAATGTTACTTTCTCTATATAAAGTGACAGCTATAAACTGCGTACTATATTGGTCTCTACCTCGTGTCATAGTGAGATTGTAAATAATAATATGTAGGTACTGCTTTAGAGGTCCTGATATCGATGCTAAAATTTATATTTTCATGGTCAAAATCGATGTTTCGAAGATCGATTTATATCGATAAATAGTATGTTAAATCGAACCGCATGCAAATCGTTGTTTGATAATAAATCGTAAAACGAAATTGCTTTCATCTTTATCACAGAATACATTGTCTTTATGTATATTGAGACAGACTTGAAGAATGCTTTCTTTCGTAATAGGTTATTTCGTAGCGATGCCGGAAACAAAAGACATAGGCATAGCGGCATACGTCGCTGCGCATCCAAAATGCGCTATGTGGTTTTTTTTGAAAACATTTTTTTGATGATTGTTCAATTTTCAAAGGCGCTTCTGTCTATAAAACCCGTTTTTAACCGGCTTCAAAAAGAAGGTTCTCTATTCGACGCGTATGTATGTAATATTGATAAAAATGCGTAATATTAATATATGTTAGTCTATGTGGGCTTCTAAACAAATTTACCAAATTTTATGAGTGTATGTATGTATGTATGTATGTATGTATGTAGGTATGTATGTATGTATGTATGTAGGTTTGTCCACGGATTTCTCAGAAACTACAAGTCCGATTTTGAAAATTCTTTTTTCAATAGTTAGAGTATTTTTCAACTTAGGGTAGAGTACAAGTTTCATCAAAATCGGTCCAGTAGTTTAAGAGATATAAACTTTTTATGTTTTCAGTAAGTTACTGTAACGTAGACGTTCGAGTTGCGTGATAGTGCTGATACCTATTTTGGTAAAATAAGTCACTAAAAAGTGTTAAATAAACTATTTAAAAAAAAAAACCGACTTCAAAGTAAATTATCAAAAAAGCATAAAATAACGAAAATATATTGAAGTCGGTGTCAGCTGGTGCTAGTGTTAGTTAACATGATGTGCTAGCACCTAACAAGAAGTAACATTATCAGCTATGTAATATTAGTATAATTTTAGTAGTATAATTGCTCTATGTGTAAAACGGGCATATGGAGCAAATTTACTTCTTAACACGTTCCCAGCGGCACAGATTGATCTGTACTTTCCATTACTGCGTTACGAGGCGTTTAAAACCTTGTCTTAAACCAGACATTGTGGCGGCACGAGGCTTATTAAACCCCACCGCCCTTAGGAGACCAAAATCCTTTTTTTGGTGCCAAATATGACAAATTGTACAGCTTTTATCGCGATTATTATTAACAAAGAGTTCATTAACCTATATCTGCCGCCGCCTATGGTTAGATTATTTAGTTTAGATTCTATAGGTAAAATAAAATGTGGGGTCTGATGTACCTCGTACCGCACTGAAAAATAGCAGATTTTCATATTATTTAGTGATGGGAAAATAAATATCGATTTTATTTAATTGTATTTATTTATCAAAGTTATGGATGTTTTTCAGTTAACTTAAAAGCACCACTCCAACTATTCAGTACGTACTCACAGATCCGTTAAATACCGTAATCCTTTATGCTAGATCGCTAAAAACAAAATAAAAATGTAGTTAATTCATAATAGCTGTCTGTGGATATAAAAAAATCATAAAACTCACTTAAACACTTAATCAGAGAGGTTGACTAGTAGAACTACTTATTCCCACTAGCAAATCTGACGTATTAAAAAAAAGTCCTCGGAGTTTTGTGACAATTACCTTAAAAGGATATCAATTACCTACGTTTCCTGTATCAATCCTCCTATATACCTACTGAACATTTTGAACAAGGACAGAAAGCGTGATTATAATATAATTCCTCACTATACAGATATACAGCTAGCCTATCGAGTCCCACTGCTGGGAGTCCCTCCCTATACATAGTCTATACTTATAATAAAACTGTAACAGGTCCAATTCTGTACATTGAAGATATTTTAAAAATTATATTTGGAGGGCATTCTATAATCGATACTGAGGCCGAAAATGTATTTTTTTTAATTTTTGTCTGTCTGTCTGTCTGTCTGTCTGTATCACGGCTGAGCATCACGCCGAAACTACTGAATAGATTCAAATGAAACTTGGCATGATTTGAGATCTTACTACGAGGTAGGACATAGGATACTTTTTATCCCGTAATCTAGCACGGTTCTTTTGGGAGAGGGGATTAAAGTCAAAACGGGTACTTGGTTATACGCTTGGTCCGATTTTATCAATTTTTCTATGAAATATAATAAATATTAGTAAGGGAACACTCATAGAGAGTTGTTATCAAGGTTTTGTAATCGATCGGGTTAAGCAACGTTAGGTAAGGTCATTAAATAGATGGGTGACCGTTTAACGATATTTGAACTAAACGGGTCCGTTCGGAGAGCAAGTAAAAAGTGGGTCCCAGTTATTAACCGACTATAAAAAATGAGGTTATGTATTCGATGCGAATGTCTGTTATTCAAAGTTTAGTTAACGTAAAAATAGCGCAGGCGGAGCTGCGTGGGTCAGCTAGTATACAATATTATACACAATATTTTAAAATTAACGTACTTATTTAGCTGAAATTTATTTATTAAATACATAATTATTTCATCTATATTATTATTATTTATTCGGAGTAGGTATATTTATGTTTTTGAAATATCATCAGCGATTTTGACTCAGATTCACCACCCGGTTTTTCTTCATCATCCTCTTTAATTAACTTTCTTCGGCAACGTTTCGACATAATCGACAGCAGTTCTTCGTCGCGTGCGCAGCCTGGCATGCGTTGCACAACACTAACCGCGTGAAGCTAGCGTAGAGTGCGGTACGAGGTGCGCGGGGGTACGAGGTTTTCGGAACCTCTTACCGCACTGTGTTAGAATTTTATTTGTTCAGTGCGGCACGAGGTCTAAGAAACCCGGTATTAAAATAAGTATACCATAGAACTAGGAATCAATAGCACATCTCAGATATATAGTTATCTCTTTCCTATACTGAACCAGATGGAAGTTATGCCTCGCGCACGACAGAGAAGTTTAAGTTTTTCCTTACCGCTATAAAGACAAGACACGTACAGGGCGTTTCAAGCCCTGTTTCGCACTTAACGTGTTAACATGTCTCATGAAACTGCGCCTGGCCGTGACACACGGGATTTTTCAAACAAACTCCGAGTTTTTTCATAATAAAATGGAGCGTTTTCTAGTCAATACAATAATAGCTATACTTTATTATTTTCCATTTATTCATTTTCCAAGATTTTTTCTACCGTTTTGAATATAAATATAAAAAAAATACAAGTTAGTACAGACATTTAAAAATATGAAATAACCGCTTCAAACCGGCTGCGGGAATAGGGTCCTCGCAAACGGTGGTTAAGGCTCCAGAGAGAGGAACTTCCTCACAATGCGGGCCGTCTTCAGGAGTACTGCCTTCTGTATTTGGATCCAGCCGTCTAACGTGACGCCTCTTGAGGTATTTATCGAGGCTCTTGGCCATTAGGCCATGGGCATAGGTACAATGATTGCCTTATCAATGCCCCACATGTCGTCAGTCTCGTGCGCAAGATCAAGATTTACATTGTTTATCTTTTTCCACCTTCGCGCGGTTCTCACTCATCATGAAGAACAGTGACGTCTATCAATCATTGCACGACGCTCGGTGCGATCTATCAGCACAATATCAGGCTTATTGGCTACAATAGTCCTGTCTGTGATGATAGATCGGTCCCAGTCTAAGGTGATATGGCCTTCCTCCAGAACTGGTTCTGGTACATACCTGTAGTAGGGCCCACGGCTACTTAGTTGCGTCTGTGAAAGTATTCACCAATTGCGAGAGGCGAACAACCGGAGATAATATGCCTCAGGGATTCACCAGAGCAAAGGCATGCCCGACAAATGTCGATGATGCCATCCCTCAGGATATATCTCGGATCGTCATCACAACTTTGTACATAATTGCACAGACAAAACACTCGACTTTATAATATTAAGTAGTATAGATTATTATAGATGTATCAAAATTAAACAGATTAGGCCATTGTTCAACAGTGGATGTTTTCCGGATGGTTTATTTATTTATTAACTGTTAAAAAAATATTAGTTTTGAGTTTAATTTTTATTAATGTTAGTTTTCAGTTTTATTCACTTTGGTCGGATACATAAATAAATTTATAATACAATAACAAGTTCATTATTATAATTAAAATAGTTTGATAAATGCGCTATGTGTTTGAGGTAGGTCAAGTAAAATACTTATCAAGAAGAAGACTAATACCGCTATATAACAAAATATTACATAACGGTATTTACAGCGCAAAAATAAACAGCTATGTGCCCAAAATCTATTTTAAAAAATCTAGTGATCAGATTATCTCAATAAATAACTCAAAATTCATATATTTCAATGTATCTATATCCAGTTGAATTTTCTACATACAAGGTTATTGAGTTTTATGACTCGTTCGCGAAATAATCAGATTTTTTCTTCTGCTGAAAAGTTCGGTTTTTTCACATAGCGCATTTGTGATGCGCAGCGACGTAAGCTACGTACCTATCTATGGCTACCTGCTGTGCACGTAAGACGGTAAAGTCGTCATGTCATTCACCTTTAATTGACGGGGACTATGACGTTGCCACCATAGCAAATTGCAAGTCGCTGCAGTATTATGAGATCTTAGTAGAATCCCTTAGTTAGTATACTAAGAAAACATGCACAAATGACTTGTTATGGCAAGACTTCTTATTTTTACCACCGGCCTTAGGTAGCAAAATTTTCATCACAAAACTTGTTACATGTGTAATAAGTCAGTAGAAAAGTGCGATATTGCAAATCTCACTATAATAAAATGACTCAATGAGACCACAGCTAGAAGACTACATCATACAGTTTATTACAAAAAAGTTTCGTATTAGGGTATGATAAAATATCATTGATATTTACGAAGACTAAATGATGAGATTTAGTATGAAACAATTCCTATGGCTATGGTTTTCAACGGTTTTTATTACTTAATTAACCTGTTTGGCAATAATATACCAAGGCCTTTACAAAATAAGTTTTTTTTATTATCTATTTCCAAACCGCATTAGTAGTTTCTGTGACAGACAAGGAGATGAAGTCGCACCATGAGTATTCCTTTCTAACCGACTTCTGAAAAGGAGGTTCTGTTGTACACTTTATGGTACAGAACCCTAAAAATGGCCGTATACTGCCCATCAACCTTTTTTTTAATGTTTTGAACTTAAAATTAACAACAATGTATTTTATTTTTATTTAAAACAGGAACTCCAACGGTTGGAACATGAATTCTTTGTTTAAATGTTATTTGGTATTTTTTTACGACAGTTTCAAACATAAAGGTTAACCTACCCATCATAATTATTTAAAAAAAACATGCCTACTCGTAATAACTAAGTACTTAGTTCGTTAACTTTTCCGCAAATGCGAGTGGTCGATTTAAAATTAAGTGTAATGTTTTTTTGTTTCATCCGATGTTTAATAGGTTAATGTTTACTTAACGACTCAAGTAATTACCGAAATCAAAATGTTCTCCTGGCCGATACGACCACAGCGACGAATCTTTCACAAGATCAGCTGCTACGCAGGAGATATTTTTTTTTTTTTTTTTTGGGTATGAAGGACGCTGTTGGCCGCAAATGGCCATTACAGCTTCACCGGACAATAGGCGCAGGAGATATTACAATGCACAAGTGCTTGCGTAGACGCAACTACGCTGTCTTTTCCTTATTGAAATAATACTAATGATATAACTTAGATCATATAAAAGAAAATAATAAGTTTAACTGTATAACCAACAATTTTTTTCCAATAAAAAATTTCGACTATGCTGCAGGTTGCGGCCAGTAAAGCGAGTGGGTTCTTACGCTTCCACACAAGTTCACACAACACAGGCACCTATATTTTGTGACTAGGCTAAACTTTTTGATGACACTAATTTTTCTTGCAAATTGTAACAGGCTAGTTGCATTAGAAATTCTCTTTGATTCTAATCCAAGTTTTTATTTAGGTGGGTTTAATTTAAGGAACAATTTTAGTATACAGGTCGAATCAAAGTACTAAGACAGCATAGGTTCCGACTGCTTACCTAACACTAAAGTTCAAAGCCCTATCTAGCGAGGTTAGTGCCCTACTAGCTTCTACTTGGTAGCATAGCTTTGACGTTTAGAGGTACCGTCTAGGGTCTAGGGATTAGGGGTTATTCTAGAAGTATTTATAAGTAATGTATTTAAGTATACGTACATGCTATGTAGTTGATGTTGTATGACCAATATGCGTAAGATTTTTTTTTTGTTAAGATTGTAAGGGCAATAGTTCAATCTATGTTAGATAACGACAATGTGGACTTTATCCTCTTTGCAGCGGATGCGAGGGTCTAGGGATTAGGGGTTATTCTAGAAGTATTTATAAGTAATGTATTTAAGTATACGTACATGCTATGTAGTTGATGTTGTATGACCAATATGCGTAAGATTTTTTTTTTGTTAAGATTGTAAGGGCAATAGTTCAATCTATGTTAGATAACGACAATGTGGACTTTATCCTCTTTGCAGCGGATGCGAGGGTCTAGGGATTAGGGGTTATTCTAGAAGTATTTATAAGTAATGTATTTAAGTATACGTACATGCTATGTAGTTGATGTTGTATGACCAATATGCGTAAGATTTTTTTTTTTGTTAAGATTGTAAGGGCAATAGTTCAATCTATGTTAGATAACGACAATGTGGACTTTATCCTCTTTGCAGCGGATGCGTTGTATTATATAGAGTTTCGACGGTTCACTAAAACAGTCAGGGGCTCTAGTACGGGTTCTGATAGTTTATGAACTCGATGAAACTGTCAGTTTTGTCCCGTACCTGCATTTTACTACTTTTTGATAGTTAACGCTGACGCGCGCTGGCTGCTGTGATCTATGTATATATGGACAAAACTGTCAGTAAGATTGAGTTAGTTAACTATAAAAACAATTTTTTTTACGTGGGGTAATCCTTATGGATAACCGCACCGCCACGGGTAGTGGCAGCGCGGGCCCCGGGAGTACTAGACACCCTGGGCCGGCCGGACGGTACACTACAAGTATTCTACATAATATTTACAACATAACTACAAATAACGTTACAATTGCTCGATATTTTTGGCGCTGCACTTCAAAAACACACAGTTGGTGTATCCTTGTAAAAGCGTAGTATGGATTTAACCTACACTTAACAATATTAAGTTTCTTATTTTTATTTAACATGAAATTTAGCGCAAAGCAATAACATTTATTTTTAGTTGACATAATAATTTATTTTCTTATGATATTTGTTAATTAGCAGGGCAAATAAACAATAACATTTTTTTATTGTAAATGCAACGCCACGTCAAAGTTACATCGTCCGTTTCATCATGACCTGTCAGGAACGCATTCTCCCGGCGGCCGGGGTATAATCTGCTGCACTTACAAATGACAATTAGATTTAATCATCATTAATGCAGTTCTTAAAATCGGATTATTTGGACATTCGCCAATTAATATTTTATACTCTGTTATTGAGTAGATATCGATTATATCGTAATGAATAATGGAAAAATATTAAATAAGAAAAAAAAATATTCTTAAGCACTTTTTACACTACACGGTATTCAGGGAGTAAGGCCCTGATTTAGGGTGGTGTAATAAGAGTTAGGGAGTTATTTTTATTACAATGAACAATAGCTGATGTTAGTGAATGCGGCAATAAACCTAATGGACAAAAAATATATCCGCGTTCATAGTTATAACGCAGATTGGTTTTTATAAACAAATAAAAAACTCAATGATATACAATTATATCATTGCAAAAACCACGTTAGACAAAAGTCTGTTGGTTTATTATTGAGAAATAAGATTGGAATAATTCCATACCGTCAAGGACACACGTCCTTGAGGGTATGGAATTAGGACTTTGACATATATCTACATTTTTTTCGTGATATTGTATTTTTTATTGTTTAATAAAATGACCACCTCGGGTTAGCGTGTGGTCGAATGATTAGGCGCTGATTTTTCATACCGCCCCCAAGGCTACACGTTGACCAGAAATTGTCAGCTGATAGGAAAGATTGTGTGGGCATGGCACCCATGAACAACCAGCTGAAGATCAGAAGAGAAGAAAATAATTTTGTATAAAAAAGGAGTCAGTCATGGGATACTCATCCCAATTTACCTGTCCGGTAGTTGTGGTATAGTATACGGGTATGCGACCCCGGCTTCCCTAGCTATTACTGTCCCATTCCTTGCCCTCCTGGGTTACCACCCAGGAGGGCAAGGACCATATCCTACTTTTCCTATTTCCTTTTTTACACCACCTATCCTTCCCTTTCCCTCGTTATTCGTGAGAACGCAATGGTTAATCATAAATAATTTAATTAACCAAAATGGCCGCGATGTAGTTCGCCACCCATCACGTCTCGTTTCTCACGGGGGCGAAAAGCGGCCCATGGGCTCTGCCTACCCCTACGGGAAAAAGGCGTGAATATATGTATGTATGTATGTATGTAAAAAAGGAATATTTATTCTCGTGGTTTGAACAATAACTATAACTTATTCATAAAGTGAGTAATTATTGTTATAAAATACCCTTTTATTAAGCACTGTACTAGTTTGATCCTTATCATATTGATTCATATATCCTTAATCAGAGATGGACTGTTATTGATACACATATATGTACCTATAGTTCGAACAAAATACATAATTTGTAAAGTGAATTTAAGAGAAAGGGAATTCAAGAGGAAGGAAAGGTTAATTTAAGGGAAATGTAAAAAGAATTGAAGAGGCGCGAAATATAAAACATTCTCAATACTCACCTACATACATACAATCCAAAAGGAAAAATATCACCACTATATCCTTATGCACATGAAAAATATAAAAAATATATATATCGATATATCACAGTCGAGTTAATCTTGCACCCATGTCTATCACATGCGGTGACCAGCGGAACACTGAATGATTGCGTTGGATTGCGGCTTTTGCTTGTTCGATCGAAACGCTGCGGTCGTTGCGCACGCGCAGCCTACTTGAGCCAAAACAAGCCAGCGTGGGGGCGCGTTGTGAACCGGTGGTAAACTCAGCCCTCTCTTAAGCGACAGCCCAAGCCGAGGCCGTGCCTCCCTGAGGTGCCCTTGAGCTCGTCGCTACTTCTGCCGTTAAGGCTAGAGCGCTTTAAGCGCTCGCCTCCTATTGTCCGGTGAAGCTGTAATGGCCATCTGCGGCCAACAGCTTCTATCATTCCCAAAAAAAAGACAGATTAAAAAAAAATTACACATTTAGCACAATGACTCATTTTTTTAACAGCTCCTATGTTTGTCCCTCTGTTGGGCACGGGCCTCCCTTTAAGATAAAAGGTCTTAAGAAATAGTCCACCACGCTGGCCAAGTGCGGGTTGGCGGACTTCTTACCTCATTCCATAGCCAGGTAGGCTTTCTCAGAAATGCAGGTTTCCTCACGATGTGTTCCTTCAACGAAAGCTAGTGCCAATCGCACAAAGACGATTCGCACATGATTAATTAAAGAAATCAGAGGTGCGAGCCGGGGCTCGAACCTGTGAATGACATATTATACAAATACAATCAATTTCTAATATACAGTAAAAAGTCTTGAATTAAAGGTCGCAGCTCAGCATGATGTTTGTTGCATGAACTCTAGTTTCGTGCTTACTTTATTCGGATTTAACCAATGATATTATAAACCATAGATATGTTATATCCCTGTTAATTAGTGCTAATACACGCCAAAAGTTGTGATTCATGAATTTTTTTTTAATTATTATAGGTATAATTCATTATTTACTATTGTACGACTGTACTTTACGAGACAATTGGGTGAATTTTGCGTCTTCACTTTGCGTGCGCTAGTTGGCGCTAATCGGCATATCTATTGTGTAAAATAATTGGTAAAATATCATTGGGTCTAAGAAACTTGATTTTAAAATAGATTACTACTTTAAGATCATCACAAGAAGTAGACTTAAAAGTAGCTGAACCTTTATGCAAAATATTACAATATACGGGGTGTAAGGGACATCGTACCGAAAACCGATACCAGGGATCCAGTACATGATTCTGAACATTCTAATGTTGAAATTTTTCATCGGCTTTTTCATGAATTTCAAAAAAAAAAGCCACTTTTTTTTAGTAAAATTAAGACATCATTATTGGTATAACAATAAAGCCTAATTTCAATTTAAAAACAATAAATTACTTATTTGTGAAAAATTAGCAATCAGCAGCCGAAAAGTCCACTGCTGAAAAAAGGTCTCTCCCTTTGAAGGGAGGGGTTGCCATAATCTCCACGTATGGCAGGCGCGGCTTGATTGAAATTAGCAATGTAATTTGAAAAATAAATATTATTCATTACATACTCAAAAATTAACATGTTAGTCATTTGTCATTTTCCATATAAATGGTTTCTGTAATGTTGTAACGGACATTATGAGAAATCTTATAAAAAAAGTTATCGGTACGTAGTCCCTTACACCCTGTATACCTACTTAATTAGAAACATAATTTGACGAAATATAAAGTAAATCAAAGAACATAGTTTTACTCGTACTAGTAGGTGAGGTGTGGTAACGTGACATTTTTAAAGGTATTTTAGGCCCTTGGGCCTTACCATGAACTTTTATATATATCCGTGTATGTACAGATGTCACTTTACGTGTTAAACTGCCCTTCTTTATGAGTTCATGGTAAGATAGGCCCGTGGATGAACGTGTCTATCCTTACCTTCTTAACCTTTTTAAATATATTTTTTTATATTACCTTTTTAAAGTTATTTTTTTTTTATACTACAAAGGTGGCAAGCAAGCGTGCGGCCCGCCTGATGGTAAGCAGCACCGCAGCCTATAGACGCTAGCAACACCAGAAGAATCACCAGCTCGTTGCCGACCCTTAAGACATTAGATATTATGTCTTTGTGTCCGGTAATTTCACCAGCTACAGTGTCCTTCACGCCGGAACACAGGAATGCTTACACACTGCTGCTTGGCGGCAGAATATCTGACACTGCGGTGGTATTTTTATTTGGTGGTAATTTCTATTAATTAAATAACGACTACTATTATTTACGAGGTTCCTTGTGCAAGGAACCGTCCAGGTAGGTACCATCGGAGTGTTAGATATTCTGCCCCCCAAGCAGTAGTTTGTAAACATTGCTGTGTTCCGGTGTGAAGTGAACTTAGCTGGTGAAATTACTGGACACAAAATACTCTAGTGATTCTTCTGGTGTCGCTAGTATATCGATGGTCGCTAGCGTATATCTATATCTGTGCTAGCGTCTATTGGCTGCGGTGACTGCTTAACATCAGGCGGCTCCATGCTTGCTTGCCATCTTGGTAGTACTAAAAAAACGAAATTGGAAAAACGATGTAAAGTGATCAACTACACAAGGGCCCTTTGTGCTATTGGGAAGGAAACCTTCAAAAATAAACCAGTTTCCGTTTTTTTTTTTGAGAATGATAGACGCTATTGGCCGCAGATGGCCAATACAGCTTCACCGGACAATAGGAGGCGAGCGAACTCAAATCCTCGCAACTAATTCATCTAAAACTCGCAGAAGAACCGATTCCTACCTAGGATGATTCGTGAGGCTATTGAAATAACTAAGAAGACCTACACCGGCATAATAAAATTGTAACACTAAGCAGTGGCGGACTAAGCCTATCGGGGGCCCGGGGCGGTAAAAGGTAATGAGGCCCCCGGTCAGAAAGTGACGTATTTTTGCCTGACTGCTGCAGAAGGAGGGCTATGTTTTTCGTAATTGGGTATGTATGTCTATTTCTTTGGCACGGACTACAGCCTACACGGCTCAATGCATTTGACTTGTGATATGTCGTCAGATTCTTCATAGCTGTGGTAGTGATATAGGCTGTACAGAGTGGAAACGTTAAATGTCAACAGACAATATTTTCGTAAATTATAGTGATATTCTTTCTCTTAGTTGTGACCTCATGACTGAGGTACGTGTCTTATGCAGACTTTTGCCACTACTCTTCTCTATGCTGTTCGATCTTGAGCTCTCTGTATGATTTCCTGTATCGTCATTCTCGTAACAACTGTGATGGTGTCTGCCCATCGCATCAGCATGCGTCCTCTGCTACACCTGCCGCCTTTATCACGATAAGCCTGTCTACGCTGTACGATTTTCTCCTACCAAATCAAGTGAAGTTGAGGACGCGTTTGACGCTGACAGTGAAAAGCCGCTTCTTTATATTTAGCTCTTCGAGAATAGAAACATTAATGCGACGCCCGCTCCACGATATGCCTAGCATTTTGCGCCAACACCACATTTCAAATGCATCTATTCTTCGAAGAATGCGAGACTTTAATGTCCAGGTTGCATATAGCATAATATAGAAAGATACGAGAAGACCAGAGTACGCATTAAATTGATCTTTATGGCACGGTTAGTACTTCTGTTCTTCCATATCTTCTCGAGTTTTTTTACAGCTGGCTTCTTTTAATTACACTCAGTCTCAAATTTAGGTCACGCAACTCGATGGTTCGTTCCATGGTCCCGCTACGGTCGATGAATATCAATTTTGTCTTACTCCTGCTGATGCCCTCAATTTTTTGAAGAAGTTCGGCCAGATTCCGAAGATACTGTAATTGCGGCGTCATCTACAAAGCGGAGTTCAATAATTCTCTCCAATACCCAGTCCCAGTCTTTTAAAACTGTGCTCATTATATATTCACCAATTAGATTAAATAGCTGTGGTGATTGTATGCAACCTCGACATACCTCATTCCGTCTAAAAAGATGTTGAGTCTGCAGCGCAAGATGGCCGTCCGCGTCCGTATAAGGTATAAGGATACCGCAATGTCCTATATCCTCATACTCGAAACAGTCCTGGCGCGCTTTCCGGCCCTGAACATCCCACAGAAAATGGACGTCAATGATCAAATTTGCGTCCACTGCCAGCGGGGTACAAGCATACCCGCGCTCAAATAACTCCAGTAGGAGGAGTGACGACACGCACTTGGACAATTATGCTCATGGCCTTCTGATGAGCCTACACGAGCATAGAGTTATCGTGTTGTCCTGCCAGTCTTCGAAGCCTAGCAGCAACAGAAAAGTGGGCGAATAATTTGTACACTCACTTAGATAATCTGGGCGTTTCATTGATTATCTGAGGGAGATGAGGCCAGCGGTGACAACGACTTGCCATCATTGTAGTGAGCTTGTACCCAACGTGCGCTCCAAGTATACTTTGCGTGGGACTTAGAACGGCGTATACTTGTCAGCTGGATTGGACACGACTTTCTGCCAGCAACAGTATCTACATCCACACCACAATCAATGTCAACCAATCAAACTGATCAATCGATGTCTCCACATCGATTCCTCTCGGTCTTTCGGTGAGACGCTAATGTCCCAGAAGGGGGCCAGTAGTGAGACGAAGTAAAGAGGCCTCGTGGGTCGCGGTCGACACAGGTCGGGTGTTCTGTGCGTCCCATCCTAAGAACATTACTATTTTGAAGTCCCAACTAAATGCGACCTCTTGTTAGGTGACGATGCGTTCGAGGTAGAATCTGCGTCCATCATTGAGAGTACCATGAGCGTGCTGGAGGAAGCGCACATTCCTGCTCCCAGGGCACGAATGTCTTGTATTGTGTATCATCCTTCGAACGGCAAAACACGCCGTAGCTGATGGTATGATTAAAATAAGAAGAAAGAATAAGAAGAAAAAAGGCTGTGTAATAAAAGGAAAAAGTCAAGCCCGCTGAGTTTCGAGCCGGATCTTCTTAGTTGATGCCGCGTTGTGATCTGATGGTAGCTAGTGTTAGCGCTAACTATTTGAAGTAAACAATTTCTTTCACTTGTGTACTTGGCATAGTGATTCATATCCAACAATCATGTCCAGCCAGCGATGTGCTACTCTATATAAACTTATAACATTCTTGTATCCAGCAGACATCTGCTTTTTTTTAAATAAAACATGGCTGTACTCTACATTCATTTAATTTGTCAATGTTGTATATTCTAATTCTTCTTCTTCAACAAACCACCAAATTATTGGGTTATCATCATTCTACATTATGTGTAAATTCCATGTTGCATAGACCAATATGGTACCACAGGTACATTGTCTAATTTTGGTTACGTGCATCATGTGACCCTCAACTCCAAACTACCCAATACTTACAACACATAACATCATGACCGTCTTTGATATTTAACTGAGGGTACAAATTGACTAGATTATTTTAAACTAGCTTTAAGAATTCCGACGCACAAACTCAGTTGTCACAAATCAATCTTTTGATTTAAATATCGCATTGTCATAGAATAACAGAGTTTGTGCGCCTAAATTAACTCTTAAATAATCTAGGTATGATGCACTATCTAATACTTAGTAGGTACTTAAAAACTTCAATGACTTAAAATAACTTTTGGAGATTGGAGGCCCCCTTGGACCCGAGGCCCGGGGCGGACCGCTCCCTCCGCC
Organism: Furcula furcula; assembly: GCA_911728495.1. Taxonomy (NCBI): domain Eukaryota; kingdom Metazoa; phylum Arthropoda; class Insecta; order Lepidoptera; family Notodontidae; genus Furcula; species Furcula furcula. The sequence goes on along the minus strand of OU452257.1, from coordinate 21,625,294 downwards.
CCCCCCCCCGTTAGTCCGCTACTGACACTAAGTAGTAGTAATCTAAGTTTAAATGTATTTTTGTTATGGTGTATTTGTATTGTATGGTATAATAGTGAATTTAGGACGTTCAACATCTCAGTCAGATATGTGCTGTAAAATCTAAAATAAATCGCGATAAAATCCGTAAAAGTAGTTTGATTTCAACAATTCCCTGCGTTTAAACCCAGGTTAATTGTTAAACTGCTTTTTGTAATAAGACGGTTTTAATGTAATTGTTTTTTAATTGTTTGATTTTCGTGGCCCATTTCTCGATCTATTTTACCGACATTCAGGATCTATTTACCTGGCGGTCAATGGTAGGTTACATTACACATTACTTGCATGCGGGTAGCAACAACTGTGTGTTGGTGGTCCTTACTGGTTAGGACAATACTGTACAGGCCAATTATTTAACTCTCTGAAAAGTAAAATGTTTCAGGCGTCGGATGGATGGAAATTGTCGATCTTCCGCCCGATGTCGGTCTTCCGTCCTACCGGATTATATGAGAAAAAGGAAGAGAGATTGCACTTATTCCTGTGATTAATAATGCTCAGGAATTATTTTTTTTCGGGGAAACCTTCAAATGTTCCCCGGGCGCTGTTCAACCGGCATATGGGATTTTTACCCACTAAAACACCCGCGGCTGTCGCATCGGCACATGAGACACTACCCCGGGCTCTCCGGTGGGATCTGCAGGGGCCCCTCAGTTCCTTGAGTCCACCGCTGGGGGGCGCATTATAGCCCCCGAGAACCAGATAAGGTGCTCACAGGCACGGGGGTCGCAACTCCGCCGCCGTCCTCCTCGGAGTCGCCGCCGTTCTAGGGCGAACTCCGAAGGTGCTTAGGAAACCTGTTGTATCCTAGAACAACACCGATAACACAAAGATATTGCTTCCTACAGGACTCGAACCAGCGACCTCCTATTTGTTTTTGATAAGCGAGCGGTTTCCTACTGCACAGAGTACTAAAATTACGATACGTGATTAGACATAGGTACCTTACCTTGTGACGTCATATACCGACCCGCACCCAATACAACTTTACTCAAAAGGGATTAGAAACAGCCGCAACATGTTTGCGTTTCTCGCTTACACGTAAACCGTCCGAGAGAGATGCAGCTATTTGCATCCCGGTGTGCGAGTAAGATGCAACATGTACCTACGCATTTTAATCCGCACACCACACTGATCTCAGAGCACGTTATGTATTAGGCGTATTAGAAATACCAGGACGACATAGATACGAAAGAAGTCTCACCTGTGCAGCGATGTATATCGTGTCCTTGGAAATAGACCCTTTTCCATCGTTTGAAGAAAATAGAAGTGTGAGTGACTTGACTTTACGGAGAAATGGAAAGGCAAACTGAATTTTTTTGATAGATTTCGCGATGTTTAACCGACTTCAAAAAAGGAGGAGGTTCTCAATTCGTCTGTATATATATATTTTTTTTTATGTATGTTCGCGCATAACTCTGGCAATTATGAACCGATTTGAAAAAATCTTTCTTCGATCCATTGATTGGGTCCCATAAAAAAATTATTGCTTAGTAATAAGTAGTTCCTGAAAAAAACAAGAATGGTGATTGCGCACTGAGAGCTGCAGGAAAGCCTATACAGATGACTTTTTTGTCGCTTTTTATTTATTTAACTTTGTGCACAGTACAAGATTTCGATGTTTCTTTTTTTATTCGAAAGAGTAAACTACTATGATGATTCCATGTAAATTTCATTACGACCGGATATTTTTTCTGAAGAAACATGAATTATGTAAAACTATGTAGACGATAATGTGATCATAACCAACCTAGATAATTTTACGGTTTTCGATGGTTCAATCTTTTTGTGGATACTGTCTTGAAGGAATGACTATTGTATCATATTTTTAATGTATTCTGTTCACATTCTGTCAGTACATGGAGCTTTTGTTTAAAACAAAAGCTTATTTACCACGGAAAAAATAATATGACCGTGCCATGAATAAAGCTTATCAGGCAAAAAAATTTGTTTGTATGGCTATGAAACTGTATAAGCCAAGCTCATTATAGCTTCGGGAACCAAATAAACATGCAAAAAACAGTCACGTTTTTAATGAAGTAATTGATAATTGATAAATAAGTAATAATAATAAATACAAGGAACCGTCCAGGTACCACCGCAGTGCCAGAGATTCTGCCACCAAGCAGCAGTGTTGTATTCTGTAAATATTGCTGTATTCCGGCGGTGAAAGGCACTGTAGCTGGTGAAATTAGCGGACACAGTCTTACTGCCGCTCTCACAAACCTCAATTAACTTTAATCCTAATTAAGTCACTTTTTAAAATCATAGATTTTATTTCGACTGTCGGAGTCTTTTTTGATTAATTTCGATTATTGAACACGAAATAATTATTATATCTACTCACTATCAGAGTATTAAGTAATAATGGGCATCGAGTGTCGAAATAACCAGTATATAAAAAAAGAAATAATCATCATTAACTTTAATTTACGTTTGTAGGTTCGGCAGTTAATATCTAATGTCTTAAGGGTCGGCAACGCGCTAGTGATTCTTCTGCTGTTGCTAGCGTCTACAGGCTGCGGTGACTGCTTACCATCAGGCTTGTATGCTTGCTTGCCACTTTGGTAGCTTAAAAAATCCTTGAAATCTAACAATTCGTACCTATCGATGTCTAATACTGGCTATTTGATGTTAAGCTGCTTAAACATCGAGTTTGTACTCGCAATGCAGACCTTTCGCGCCATAGATGTGGGTTCTATTCCCAGACGTTGCAGTACATAACAATGTAACTGGAAATTATTAAGTAATAGAATTAAAAATTTGTTCGCTATTTCTATAGACGAAAGCTGCAATGACTTTGCCCAAGGTGATGCTGGGTATGGGTTTTATTACCTAGAGCTAGACAATAAGTTCCGGTTCCGGTTTTACTAAGGATGGGTTTTAGCAGGACGTTAAGCACCATTAGGATGTATGGCACTGAAATTTAAGGGAAATTTTATTAAAGATTTTCTATAGGTACCAGTCTGAACCGTAGTAGATAAGCATCATCCATACATAATTATATATCTTGAGAGTAGCACTCCCCTTTCTCTAGAAAAAATAAAAATATTTCAATTATAGTTACTAGGCTAGCAGCAATGTTTTAAAAAATTACAGTTTTCTTTAAAAAAAGAATACAATTTCAGTTTAATAACACCGCTAATAGATGGCGCTGCGATTTATTTTAGCACGCGCTATGGTTTCATTAACACAATAACAATATATCATACATGAAATGAGTCAATGTTAACTCTGGTTTCCCTTCAAAACGTATAAATCTTTCGCCTTTTACTAAAGATTTCCGTGGAGGGGAACACTCAAATGAGTCTTAAGAATTTTTTACAGCCTTGCTTCGGCGGGTTAATAAATAATTGCATAAATAACACTTACATTACTGCCGAATCTACAAACGTCAATTACAATTATTAATGCATTTTTTAGATTCAGATTATTTCGACACACGAAGCCAATTAATACGCGAATACTGAGTAGAGAGACTCATGACCTGATATTAAATAGAATAGAATTTCAATGGCTAAAAAAAAAAAAAAATATATACAGACGAATTGAGAACCTCCTCCTTTTTTGAAGTCGGTTAAAAAGGGCATTCAATAACAAGAAACATTTTGTTCAAAGCCAGGATAGCAACTGCTATAGGAAAACGGCTAATTAAAACCTATATTTGGTTGCATCGCATTGTATGGTAGTGAGACATGGACATTAACACAGAGGGAAAGAGAAAGGTTGGAAGCATTTGAGATGTGGTGTTGGAGTAGAATGGAGGGAATAAGTTGGACAGAAAGGAAGACTAATGAGGAAGTTTTGGAATTAGTTGGTGAAAAAAGAGAAATTTTAAGATCAATCTATCTATCTATACTTATAACAAAACTGTAACAGGTCCAATTCTGTACATTGAAGATATTTTGAAAATTATATTTGGAGGGCATTCTATAACCGATACTGAGGCAGAAAATGTAATTTTTTAAATTTTTGTCTGTATCTCGGCTGAGCATCACGCCAAAACTACTGGATGGATTGAAACGGAACTTGCCATGATTTGAGTTAATACTCCGAGGTAGGACATAGGATACGTTTCATCCCGACATTCAGCACGGTTCCGTTAGGAGAGGAGATTAAATTCAAAATGTGTACTTGGTTATACGCTTGCTCCGATTTAACAATTTTTCATTATAATTATAATAAATATTTGTAAGGAAACACTCATAGACAGTTGCTAACAATGTTTGGAAATCGATCAGGTTAAGCAACGTTAGGTAAGGTCATATAGATGGGTGACCGTTTAACGCCATTTGAACTAAACGTCTCCGTGTTTCGGAGGGCAAGTACAAAGTGGGCCCAAGTTTTTAACCGACTTTAAAAAAGGAGGTTTTGTATTCTATGCGAATGTATATTATTGAAAGTTTAGTTAACGTAACACAGCGCGGGCGGAGCTGCGTGGGTCAGCTAGTCGAGAATAAGAGAGGAAAGATGATTGGCCATTTGATACGACCCGCCACCTTCTTTAAAACGATAGTGGAAGGTAAAATAGAAGGGAAAAGAGGAAGAGCAAGGCGAAGTTTCATGAAGCAGATAGTAGAAAAAGTGGGCTTATTCCACTTTACCCCCTTAAAAATCCCCCCTAGGGGGGAAAAGTGGAATCTAATGTGAAAAAAGTCCAGTAATCCCCCTTATAGTTTTGTATATATATTCCAATTTTCGCCCCTACGGTAACAGAAAAAAAAAGACAATAAAAAATAATAAATACCTAATCATGTTTATTTTTGACACTAAATATTTGCAGTTTATTTATAAATATGTATACTTAAACTAGTTAAAAAACTTCCTCCAAGTTGACGCCGCACTGAGAGGGAAGAGTACCTAAAATACTGGCGGCATTACCTCTTTGTATACCCAAGCTTACGTTGGCAGAAAAAGCTACCAGCCCGACGGTCTCCTGAGACTTCGATAAGTTTGGATGAAATTTCTTTCACCAAACCGTGCCAAGGCCAAGGCCCCATGGTCTCCACCGCAAAAGGGCGCAAATATATAGCTGAAACCTGGCATCACTAGCGGTCGTCGAAGCCCCTCCAGCCAACATCTAATGCAAAAATCTCTGTATCTTTGACAGAATTTCTATAATTACAAAATGCGGAGAGTTAAAATAAGCGAAACCGGATGACTTTAGTAAAAATAATAACCAAAACAGTTACAAAGAACCTCTCCAGAAAATGAAATTATCCAGCCCACTGAAATTTTCCTTTATTAATCACAATAATTAACTAATTTTTCAGCACATGTCTGAAAGTCGAACTTAAATATAAACAATCTTATACTTATCTATAACGAATGACTCGCTATCAGACTGTCCGTATATTAAATACTAGCTGACCCACGCAGCTCCACCTGCGCTATTTTTACGTTAACTAAACTTTTAATAACAGACATTCGCATCATCAAATAAATAAACTCCTTTTTTATAGTCGGTTAAAAACTGGGAACCACTATTTACATGCTCACCGAAGCACGGACCCGTTTAGTTCAAATGGCGTTAAACGGTCACCCATCTATTTAATGACCTTACCTAACGTTGCTTAACCCGATCGGTTACAAAACTTTGATAACAACTCTCTATGAGTGTTCCCTTACTAATATCTATTATATTATAAAGAAAAATTGATAAAATTGGACCAAGCGTATAACCAAGTACCCATTTTGACTTTAATCCCCTCTCACAAAAGAACCGTGCTAGATTACGGGTTAAAAAGTATCCTATGTCCTACCTCGTAGTAAGATCTCAAATCATGCCAAGTTTCATTTGAATCCATTCAGTAGTTTCGGCGTGATGCTCAGCCGTGATACAGACAGACAGACAGAAAGAAAAAAATACTTTTTCGGCCTCAGTATCGGTTATAGAATGCCCTCCAAATATAATTTTCAAAATATCTTCAATGTACAGAATTGGACCTGTTACAGTTTTATTATAAGTACTAGCTGACCCACGCAGCTCCGCCTGCGCTATTTTTACGTTAACTAAACTTTGAATAACAGACATTCGCATCGAATACATAACCTCATTTTTTATAGTCGGTTAAAAACTGCGACCCACTTTTTACTTGCTCTCCAAAGCACGGACCCGTTTAGTTCAAATGGCGTTAAATGGTCACCCATCTATTTAATGATCTTACCTAACGTTGCTTAACCCGATCGATTACAAAACCTTGATAAATACTCTCTATGAGTGTTCCCTTACTAATATTTATTATATTTTATAGAAAAATTGATAAAATCGGACCAAGCGTATAACCAAGTACCCGTTTTGACTTTAATCCCCTCTCCCAAAAGAACCGTGCTAGATTACGGGATAAAAAGTATCCTATGTCCTACCTCGTAGTAAGATCTCAAATCATGCCAAGTTTCATTTGAATCCATTCAGTAGTTTCGGCGTGATGCTCAGCCGTGATACAGACAGACAGACAGACAGACAGACAGACAAAAATTAAAAAAATTACATTTTCGGCCTCAGTATCGGTTATAGATTGCCCTCCAAATATAATTTTCAAAATATCTTCAATGTACAGAATTGGACCTGTTACAGTTTTATTATAAGTATAGAAGTATAGATATAGATAGATATAGATTTTTAAAATAAATCACCTAAAATTATTTATTTTTTTCTAAGAAATGTCCAATTGTTATGTCCTCCTCCCCCCTCTGTTAAATTCCATTTGTATCTTGTGAATAAACTCATCGCAGTTAATACTCGCTTTTGTTCTATTCTTCGCGTGAACATTTTTCAAAAGTTTGTTGGCATGAACTTCATTTACTGATGCATCTTCACACAAACAATTCAAAAGCTGTGTGAGATTGGGCTTTTTTTATACTATTCCATAATTTTTTTATGCCACGCTTCTAAAAGTTTGTACGGTTTGTAGTCCTGTGACGTTCGCCACCAGATATTTATAAATTTCTCGTCTTTTAGCCATTGTTGGAATTTTTTGCTACTGTCGTCATCTGGGCTCTGGCTGGCTACATACCAACCATTCATAATTTGGTCTTCCAGTAAGCCTTATGTTAAGACTAAAACTAGCTATGATGCACTCAGTAACAGAACTAAGCGTTAACTAGATACATAAAGATAAATTAAAATGACTGGGAGGGAGGGCTACCATTACCCCTGCCTACATTAGTTGTGATGAGTTGCAAACAATAATATATTAAAAATATTTTATGTAACTGACCAACTAGGAAAACGTTTTTTTGTTTAGGACCCTTTGCGGCGTGGGCGCACGTGTTTTATTTATTTTATTACTTTTAGGAAGACTTACAGCTAATACGCTAATAGATATAAGAGTATATTATGATAATGATTGGAAGGCCATTTACAAGTCTCCACCTATAGAAAAAGAACCTTATCAATTGAGTACAGCAGAGTGATAAATTAAAGTTAAGCAAACGAAACATGTAGATAGATCGTTACATTGTGAGATTACAATTCATCTAAGAAAAAAAACTCTTCTATAATATATTCCTTAGAACATATGCACTTGTATTAAATAAATCAATATAGATATACCGTATTATACCTCAACGGCGGTTTTCGGACATTAAGGGGGAAAACTGGAACCCAACAAACACTCGAATCCATTTTTTCCCCTTAAGGGGGAAAACTGGATGAGCAGGGGGGATTTCTGAACTTTTATTTTTAGATTCCACTTTTCCCCCCTAGGGGGGATTTTTAAAGTTGGCGGAGTGTCGTTAAAAGTGGGTGGAGTGTCGTACCAGGACGTCAAAATAAAGGCACATAATAGATCGGATTGGAAATTGCTTCACCGACAAGAGCACAGTTCTTAAATTGAAAAAGAAGAGAGAAGTGAGTAGAGATAACAATTATCTCGTATTTAATAATTGAAAATAATCATAAATGGCTCTGACAGTCGAAATAAATAAATTCTAAAAAGTGACTTAATTGGAATTAAAGTTAATTGGCGTTTGTGAGTGCGTTCATCAACCAATTCCAAAACTTCCTCATTAGTCTTCCTTTCTGTCCAACTTATTCCCTCCATTCTACTCCAACGCCACATCTCAAATACTTCCAACCTTTCTCTATCCCTCTGTGTTAATGTCCATGTCTCACTACCATGCAATGCGATGCAACCAAATATAGGTTTTAATGAGCCGTTTTCCTATAGCAGTTGCTATCCTGGCTTTGAACAAATGTTTCTTGTTATTGAATGCCCTTTTAGCCATTGTAATTCTAGCAATAATATCAGGTCATGAGTCTCTCTACTCAGTATTCGCGTATTAATTGGCTTCGTGTGTCGAAATAATCTGAATCTAAAAAATGCATTAATAATTGTAATTGACGTTTGTAGATTCGGCAGTAAAGTAAGTGTTATTTATGCAATTATTTATTAACCCTGCCGAAGCAGGGCTGTAAAAAATTCTTAAGACTCATTTGAGTGTTCCCCTCCACGGAAATCTTTAGTAAAAGGCGAAAGATTTATACGTTTTGAAGGGAAACCAGAGTTAACATTGACTCATTTCATGTATGATATATTGTTATTGTGTTAATGAAACCATAGCGCGTGCTAAAATAAATCGCAGCGCCATCTATTAGCGGTGTTATTAAACTGAAATTGTATTCTTATTTAAAGAAAACTGTAATATTTTAAAAAATTGCTGCTAACCTAGTAACTATAATAAAATTGAAATATTTTTAATTTTTCTAGAGAAAGGGGAGTGCTACTCTCAACATATAATAAGTATGTATGATGCTTATCTGCTACGGTTCAGACTGGTATAGAAAATCTTTAATAAATTTTCCCTTACAATTCAGTGCCATATTTCCTAATGCTTAAAGTGCTGCTAAAACCCATCCTTAGTAAAACCGGGCTCCGGAACCGGAACTGATAGCAGTTGACCCCGGCAGGATAAGTTCGACAGCCAAGGTGTCTTAAAATGCAGCTGAGCTATTGCAGTAGGACTAGGTTACTTGACATAAAACCACCAACTAGATAGGCTCCCTAAATGATCGTCAGAGGACGACAGGGAGCAACACCGGTGTCAGTGGCTCAAAGGTATCGAGAGGTATACTGCGCTTTCTCCAAAGTTACTCGCGGCGTTATGTCCTTTAACACTTCCACCCGTGGAACATAGGTACAGTTCTAATCACTGGACGGCCAATTAAGGCAAGCCAAGGCCCCCTTAGACCCACTTTCCACTTGGCCAAAGAAGACATGCCGAGGTGGAGGCCCTGACCGACTCTCTGGAGCACTCAGGTCCTGGGCATCTTATTATTATAGCACTTCTTGTGCTTAGGTCATTTTGCTATTAGGACTTTTTGCGCGCAAATCGTCTGCTTTTTCGTTTTTATTTTCTGCTTTTCGGTCGTTCTGATTTTGAGTAATTTCGCATAATTATGTGTCCTTTTGATATGGAGCTATTATAACTTCCTTCTTCTTTCCAAGTAGGTTAAAATACCTCGTTACTGAGAACAACTTCCAAAGCGCCTGAAACTAGACATCGCGCTATGATTACCGTGATTTCTCATATTTTTGTAACAGGCGTAATTAAATGTAAACTATATTCAATGTACCTACAAAAAGAATTCTTTGTTTAATTTCCTGCACGCAATTCCCCAATGATAGTATTTTTTCTTACTAAATTAACTCGCCAAAACACAGATCACCGACGTAGCAGGAAGAGATGCAAGTCTGAAATGGGACTGGGCAGGTCATGTTCGCCGCATGTCGGACGAGTAATGGGCCCACAGAGCGACATTTTGGAGTCCCGATACAGCGACGCTTTTTCTGAAAACAGCTTAACATTTTTATCAAATTTCAAGAACGCTAAGTATTTGTATTCACATGACAATAATTTGTAATCATTTACAGAGAAAAAGCGCCCCACGCTTTTACACATAAATATAATCTATAAATTACAAACACGAGGTAGAAAGAAAGGAAGCACGGTTTAGATAATTTATTTATATGTAGCTTTTTAGTGCAGTAGTCCATAAAAAAGCGTGTATTTTTAGTTTTTTAAACTATTAATTTATTGTAATATTAAAGATACTCGTAATTAGTGGGTAATATAAATAAACTCCCTCGCCGGTCCTATTTCGTTGGCTTCAAAGCCAACTATAGAATATACAACTATAGAATAGTCAACTATAGAAGTCAAAGTTCAATAGTTACTTTGGACACTGTCAGGTCATTGACAAAGGCACTATCGTTACCGATGAAGTTATCTTTAGTGGTTGCATTTTGTAAGCGCATCACTAACTTTTACACTAACTTTGGATACAATAATTTCGAGGTTGGGCGTTCTAACAACCTAGCTCCCTATTTATTTATACTGTGATATTGGGCAGTACCTGGTAATTAAATTACTCATCTCATGCGATGGATGGCGATAAATTATCAATTCAACACTAATTTAATAAATATTTATCTACTAGCTGACCCACGCAGCTCCGCCTGCGCTATTTTTACATTTACTAAACTTTTAATAACAGACATTCGCATCGAATACATAACCTCCTTTTTTATCACTTTTTACTTGCTCTCCGAAGCACGGACCCGTTTAGTTCAAATGGCGTTAAACGGTCACCCATCTATTTAATGATCTTACCTAACGTTGCTTAACCCGATCGATTACAAAACCTTGATAACAACTCTCTATGAGTGTTCCCTTACTAATATTTATTATATTATAAAGAAAAATTGATAAAATCAGACCAAGCGTATAACCAAGTACCCATTTTGACTTTAATCCCCTCTCCCAAAAGAACCGTGCTAGATTACGGGATAAAAAGTATCCTATGTCCTACCTCGTAGTAAGATCTCAAATCATGCCAAGTTTCTTTTGAATCCATTCAGTAGTTTCGGCGTGGTGCTCAGCCGTGATACAGACAGACAGACAGACAGACAAAAATTAAAAAAAATACATTTTCGTCCTCAGTATCGGTTATAGAATGCCCTCCAAATATAATTTTCAAAATATCTTCAATGTACAGAATTGGACCTGTTACAGTTTTATTATAAGTATAGATTTATTTTGAGGAAAGCTTACAGACTAATCATAACATTATGTAACTAAATGAATAATTATATCGCTAATTACCAGCTTCCACATGTATATACTTAGTGTGTAAGTTCACTAGAACAAATAACCCTTAAATGTATCATACTACATATGGATTAAAACTCGTTGTACTACGGGGGAAAAATGCGTTTCGCCTATAGTTTGTCGATGTACTATGCGTTTCAACTAAGAACGTGGCCGCCATGATGATTGTGACTGCGGAACTTTACTCTTTTGTACCGGCAGCAGAGTAAAAACAAAATGAAAAATTCGGCCCGGTTTTGATTATTTATTGTTATGTCTTATTTTGCTATCTATTTTTGTTAAAACATAATTTTTAGTAGTTAATATATGTATTTGAAATGGCAAGATGGCGGCCACATTCTTAGTTGAAACCCACTTTTTTTGCTCTCCGAAGCACGGACCCGTTTAGTTCAAATGGCGTTAAACGGTCACCCATCTATTTAATGACCTTACTTCCTTCCTTCCTACTTTCTTAGTTGAAACGCATTGAAAACCTTACTTCCTACCTTCATAGTTCAAACGCATAGTACCATTATATGGAACATTCAGCAAAGGCCGCTCTCTGAGACCTATTTGATTTGTTCGAAGATGGTTCGAAGATTAATTTTACCCAGCAGTTCAGAACTATCAATGGAACCGTTAGCAATATTTAACAAAAAATACCATAAATCTTATCTCGAGATACTTTATAAGTGGTCTGTGTTTTTATATTATCAAGTTTTATGTTAAGTAGGCTGGGCTGTAAAAAATAAAAATAATACAAACAACTCCAAAATGACACACCTTTTTGTCAATAGATGTCATTGCATGTCATCTAATCATAGATATATTATAATTATCCAGTCCTTGACTCCAAGATATTCCATCACTAGTAGTAAGTACCCCGTGGGTACGATCCGGAGATATCGCACAAGTTTCAGAGGTTAGAAAGAGAAAACAACATTATTATCTCTTTTGTATCCACCCCGCCTCAGCCGAGCGACAGCCACCTCATTCTTGTCCGTGCGATCACGGCGTTCGCACGAGTTCAAATACAAGGGATCTTTGAAATCATGAAAAATCGAAAATAAAGAAGACATAAAATTAAAAGTGAAACATTGTACGTGTCGCTGTTAACGAAGATGTATACTCTCGAGCTAAAGTGTACCCTTTGAATTCATTGGGAATCACTACTGTTTAATCCGTAGAATTCTACGGATATTATTGTGCCTAAATATCATTCTGCCTGCCTGCTGCCGCTGTACCTGCGAAGATTTATACGCTCGAGCTGAGTTTGTGTACCCTTTGCATTCATTGGGAAGCACTAATTTTTATTATCCGTTGTATTCTTCGGATATTATTTGGCCTAATTATCACAATGTCCTAAATACGACAGTTGCATTCATCGGAAATCATACAGCTTATCTGTTGTATTCTTCAGATATTGCATTTTTTTTCTTGGCCTAACTACCCGCATTATTTACTACTACAGGTGAGTCCGTCTATTTTTAGATAAAAGCGAATAAATATTCGCTGTTGTTGTACCTTCAATTATGATCGAAAGAAAAATTCTAAATCTATGCATAGATACCTAATGGTAATCATCAGTCAAATGCAAGCTTCGCGTGGTATCGGAATTTGTGCTCGAAGGTGCGGAGGCAACAAATCACGGTTACAAATGTTGCCACAGAATAGTCCCTGATCAGTTTTGTTGGTGTGGTGGAAGGAATCTCTAACGAAGTTGATTCACTTAGTTTTATGAATCTTCATTACTCAATTTGTAATAGCTACTCTGAACCTGGAGTTTGGCACCATGCTGATCGATAGTTATAAGGCTATTAGTTAGTAAAGCTTAATTGACTTCATGAAAGGTGGACAAGCCTCTTAAATCTTAAAAAAAAAAAAATTATATGCCGGATAATATCCGTACTCTAAACGAAGGGGCCACTCTTGGCTTATCTCACTATGTCGAAACTGATACCTGTCAGTCGGTTATCATTCTACTGATCGATCAAACCTTGACAGATCCTTTTAAGAATGTAAAACAGATTTTTTTCTTAGAACAAGTAGGTAGGCGATTTTGTAACAAAAAAAAAAATTGCCCACATCATACTTATTGGAAATTTAAACGGGAAAGGCTCCGAAAAACTATATTTCAATTCTAGCACCAGCGCGATGACCGACAAAGTCACACACTACACTGACAAAGTCAGTGGTCTGAAACCAGTGATGTTTTTAATGTGCACTCTAACCGCCACAAGCGCGGCGTCGAGGACTGTAATCATCGCCTCCGCTTGACTGATTGCCGACCGTGTCCGCCACGAGTCCAAGCGTCGCATCAATTCAATGAACCTCTCAGTTTCATAATTAATTACCAGTATAATGTTTGATTCAAAAACTTCTAGTAAAGTAAGTTTTATGCTGGGTCCATACTTTTGCTTGATTTGGCGCGCAACAGATATTCTAAAAAAATTATATATATATACTATATATATAATTATTAATTTCATTACGACTTATAACTATTAACTACAATTGGTATGTAATTGTACTATGTCGCTTTAGCAAGATAGATACTAAGCTCCTGCTTATATGAATGATAACTGTGATATCATTATGATGTTGACACATAGTTTACGTTTACTTTAGTCGTTAATTTGATATCAAGATAAATATTTTCATCAGATTTTCACGGACGCATTTCTAACAAGTAGCGTGCTCCTCTGTACTCAGACTCTAAAGTTGGAGCGTAGCAAGTGGTTCGTAAAAACTGGTGAGCATTGGTCTACATACAGTGTGCTAAAAGTAATGGTAATCCATTGTTATATTGATTTAGTCTCTGGAGAAAATAATAATAATAATAAAGTGACTTTCGTGTGTATACCTAATACCACTGCCTTTTCTTATTCACACAGAATAAGTAGAGTTTATTACCCTAGCTAATATTGGGATAGGCTAACATTTGGAATTGGGGTGCACATATTAACAAATTCATATTTGCATCATATATATTCTTTATTATATTATTGAGGCTGATATAATAATAATAGGATAAATGCAGACACGGAACGAGAGATCGTGTGTAAAAAATAATTATGTAAACATAATTAATATATATATTTATGTATAATACAATTAAAAGGCATTCTGGCATTAAGTCCGCCTATGTACTGTTTTGTGCTTATAGAATAAATAAATAAATAAAACAATAATATTAAACCAAAAAATATTGTGAATATTTGACTTAATTAGGGGGGTACCCTCATATTAAAAAAAAAAAAAACCTAAGGCAAGGGTAAGAAACTAAAAATGTAATTTTTTCCAAGACTATTCTTTAGCGATACGGATCGAAATGAGGCATGTATTAAAATTTAATCTTTATGAAAGGGGAAAGATTTACCTAGCCATATTCATGATCCTCAAAGTGAGTTGGAGATGGAGATTATACAAAGAAAAGGCGAGCAAGCGCCATAACCACTACCAAAATTACTACAAAAGGCGGTTTTTATTAAAAATTGACATCAAAGAGGCCTTTATTTTATTTTCTATTTATGAATCTTATTGTAGCCTCCGTAGCGCAGCGGTAAACCGCTTGCTTTGCAAACCGGAGGTCGCGGGTTGAAATCCCGTGGAGAGCAACCACTTTGTGTAGTTGTTCCTTGCTGGCTATGACAATGCAGGCAAAATGATTCATGCGTCGCATGGGCATGTAAAAAGTCAGTCCTGCGCCAGACCTCACCCCAGTTGTGTCGATCTTCCGTCTTAACGAATTGTGAGAGTAAAGGAAAATAGAGTGCACTTGTTTCTATGCAAGCACTTGTGCACTATAATATCTCTCGTGTAGTAGGCTGATTTGATGAAAGATCGGCCGCTGTGGTCCTATCAGCCAGGGGGACATTTATTTATTATTTTATCATTTATGTACACACAATAACAATAAAAGATAGGAGGAATAAAGGCAAGATACTATTCTTAATACAAAGGCACAGCTGATTTCTAAAGAAAGTTATTCCAGCAGGCATTACATTATTATTATTATAGACATTATTATGAGTCACAATTGTAATATTTCCGCTTGTGTTCCGTTCCTATTACAAAAATATTGCATCCTTTTGTATATTGTCTGCAGTCTCAGGGTTTTTTCTTTTTATACTCTGCCGGGCAGAGTATGTTATTCCATGACACTAAATGTCATGGAAAAATCTTCCAATGCTGTGATTATTTTATAAACGCTAATAAACCTTTATTAACCTGTAGATAACGTGATTAGGAGTTATCCTATTATAGCTGTCTTAACCTGGTATCACACTTTACATCTCTCGAGACAATAAAGTAATTTCCTTCGAATAAATATCTTCTTTCTTCCTCAAAATCCAACGCATTCAAGTAGTGAATGTATTGGATTCACTACATCGACATGTTTCCCTATCAGGATGTTTGTTAGTCTGGTACATTTTCGTAGACAACACATACAACAATCAGCTTTTGAAGTTATTCTCTCCTAATTCACCCATTACTGGTAACATAAGTCTAGTTTCAAACAAACAACATTGATTTGATGATGACAATTACGTTATTTCTTTAACAAGTTCTGGACTAGATTGTTTTTTGAATATTGTATGGTTATTTACAACTAGCTATTTCTTTGATATCCACAAATAAAATTGGCAATATTATTAGAAGCAAAAACGGTTATTTCAAGGAACCTGTAAATTGAAACCAATCTTTCCTCGCTATGTTCTACATTGCATAGGATCTAATTACTAGATTACTTAGTCACAATAACTTTAGTTACTTAAAAAACATTACATAAAGTTACTGATTTTATTAGTTTAGAAAATATTATTCTAACCAAAAAATTACATATTTATACCTTTAATTCTCTGCATAAAGAGTAAACAAAATATGCAAATAATTGTCATTAAACTATTAGAATTTACCAAATGTGTTGTAAGGTTTACACAGACTAAACACCTTAGGTACGGAATTTGTAGATGTTAACCCATTTTAAATCTGCATCAATTCATTCAAAGACCTATTGATTTCCCGCTTGTCTGGTAACAACATTAACTTTTCAGTTTTATTCTCCATGACATGGCTTACATCTTGACACCCTGTCCGCTGCCCGATGTGAGGTGGGTTCGATTCCCACCTTGTCTGGGTGTAGTTTGTCTGTTTGGGTTGATATATTTTGCAGGAAGGAAAGGTATTTAAGGTATAAGTACCTATTGATATCGTTAGTCTGGCTGTCGTGGTGCAGGCTCTGCCTGATTTGGGGATGAATGCCCGCGTGTGGATTGTCCCAAATATGGTATATTATTTGCTATACAGCAAACAAAATAAATGGTATATTATTATAAGTATATGTCTTCTCAAGCCATGGGACGATGTATAAGAGAGATATTATTTAACAACACAATCGATACTTCTATCTGATTACTTACAATACGAGACGAGCCCTGGCTTCAGCAGCTGTCCTGAACGCCTTTATTATTAAAACTATTAGAAAATTGGTCGCAAGATGGTCTGCACGATTAGCAGGCTATGACTATGCTATTTGGGATTACATGTTCAATAATGTTAATGTAAAATTTTAAATCATTGTATATTAAATAAGTTTAATTCATCAAATAATATGTATAAAAACATAATTACTTATATCAAATTAAATAATACGTACCTACGTGTTTATGAATTCTGCAAAAATTAAAAAATATATTTGGCTTTATTATAACTAATAGTTTAAGCAACAAGTTAAGTTAACTTTGTTTTATTCTCGAATCTCTTTAATTGCAACATTGATTTTGTATCTCTAAACATCTACTACTAGTGATGGAATATCTTGGAGTCAAGGACTGGATAATTGAATGATCAAACGAACTTACCCTAAGTGAAGTTCGATCTTAATTATCCAGTCCTTGACGAGAAGATATAAGGTCCCTCCCTACCCATTAATGACCCTGTTAAATCAATGTTGCAGCTGTATTTCATTTTACTCTAAAGATAATGAGGTGGCTGTCGCTCGGCTGAGGCGGGGTGGATACGAAAGAGATAATAATGTTGTTTTCTCTTTCTAACATCTGAAACTTATGCGATATCTCCGGATCGTACCCACGGGGTACTTACTACTAGTGATGGAATATCTTCTCGTCAAGGACTGGATAATTAAGATCGAACTTCACTTAGGGTAAGTTCGTTTGATTATTCAATTATTAATTAAAATCCATTTAATACTTAGAGGAGATACCACTGGAGATAGCATGATGCGCTAACCCCTCTGCCAAATTTTGTTCATATGGTCAGGTCATTCTTTATTTGTGTGCGTATCTTTTTAAATGTGTTGCGAGTTTATTATAGTGTGGGTATGCGTGAAATTGTATCTGTGTGTGTTTACTTCGCCTCCCGCACCACGCAAAAATGCCACGAAAAATTTATTCGGCGAATCGACGCGATACTAGCGCCATTCTAATTACTCTGAGATTTAATAATGCATATCCAAAATGACACACCTTTTTGCCGATAGATGGTACTATATGTCATTTAATAATGCAAATCCAAAATGATATAACTTTTTGTCGATAGATGGCACTACATTTCATTTAATAATGCAAATCCAAAATGACACACCTTTTTGTCGATAGATGGCACTATATGTCATTTAAAATGCAAATCCAAAATGACACAACTTTTTGCCGATAGACGGCGCTACATGTTATCAAAACAAAAAACAACTTAGTATTATTCTTTATTTTCAGGCTGCATAGGGGCCCATAAATACCTTAAAACTAAAATACATATTAAATACAATATAAAACTAATTAATATTAAAGTACAGTATAATGCGGTAACAGTAATTAACGAACTTTGACTTTTATAGTCATTTTTTCATTCATTAGCAGCCGAAATCTCAGCTGAACAAAGGTTCAGCAGAGAAGGCCTTTGCCTTTCCTTAGAAGAGAAAGGTTGCCATAATCCCCACGCTTGGCAGGTGTCTTGGGGATTGCAGTCTAAGTGGTTGTTTATCCAGTAGAAAGACGCTATAGCCCGTCTTCTCGTTTTCCCTTAGTCGCCTCTTACAAACACCCAACGGGAGGAGATGGGAGGGTGCTATTCTTACCCGGACACCCCACGGGAACGTTATAAAAATAAATTGAAGTGACAGTTTGTAACTTATTACTAAGTTTTATAATGATATCTGATATTTACGCAAACATTACACATTGAAATGAAACTAATTTTCACGGAATATATTGCGGAATATTACTAACTTTTATTTTATCATTATTTGTGTTATGGCCTAATGTTACATACCTATTGGAAGTGGTAGTAATTATTTGATTGTTAAATTATCGGAACGTTATCGTGGTAATTATCACGAAATATATTTTATCTTGATAATTTTGAACCCTGCAACCTTGTACTAGAAAAATTAAAACTCAGTTTAAACTTTTGTAAACGAAAGGTTCTACCATATTTGTGTATTCAGCTCTTCGATCTATGTTCTAAGATTCAACTTAACATGAGACAATCAAGACTTTCACCTGATGGTAAGTGACACGCCTGCCTAGAAAGCTGCATTGGTTTCCCATCCAATTATAATATGGGTCTCGGCTAGAGTAATGGCGGGTCACCCCCTTCCCTCTAATATGGTTGAGGGGAGTGATGGCTGCTGCTCGAGTCAACTCGTGCGCGGGTACTGCTTAGGGGGACTGTTCCGACTACTATCCCTTTGGCCTTTTAGTTTGTTGTAATTTTTGTCGTAATTTATTGTTTTCTTCTTTTCTCCCTTGCTTTATGTTTCGAACGGCAGGACACACTATCGCTAATGTCGATTCATTTGTAACAAAACAATGTTTAAAAAGAAAAGTGAAAAAATGACAAGCCCGCTGAGTTTCTTGACGGATCTTCTCAGTTGAGGCCGCGTTGTGATCCGGTGGTAGCTTTTAAAAAATTACCATTCAATAGTGCTAGCGTGAAGCCTATTTGAAATAAAGAATTTTGGGTTTGAGTTTGAGTAAATAGGCTTTTCATAGCTAATACAAGATGTGGTTTTGCATTTCTTCCATATTTGTAGACCAGTTAAGGATTATGTCAATTGATGAAAAATAGATTAATCATTCCGTGGTTAATAACTAAAAGATAAATAATGATCCATGATTAACGTTCAACCAGAATAAGAGCTCTCGATCGCACAGAATAGGTCCCAAGGTTGGCAACCGCGCGTGCTCTACTTTGCGCGAAGATTCGGTGCCAGACGGGGTTATTTTATAGCGACCGTTGCACACGGGATTTCTTTTCGTACCAAACATAAAAATATTTCATAATTTTAAGTCTATCATTTAATGATTGATTTATGTTCTTTAAAAGGTATATATGAACCTCCGTAAATATGGCGAGAATGCAGAACCACATATTATTTACCATGCTAGATAGCGTCGCAGCTTTAGATCAGTTACATCAGAGGAGATTGCAGTCAACTACGAGCTTCATCATCATCATCATCATCATCATCAGCAGCCGAAAGAGGTTCACTGCGGAACGAAAGCCTCCCCCTTAAAAGGGAGGGGTTGCCATAATCCCCACGCTTGGCAGGCGGCTTGGGGCGATCCCCTATACTGCGATCAGTATAGGTGGTTGGTAAGTAATCGAAAAGAAAGACGCTGCCTCTTCTTGTTTTCCCTTAGTCGCCTTTTACCATGCCACCCAACGGGAGGAGATTGGTGGGTGCTATTCCTACCCGGACACCCCCCGGATCACTACGGGCTTACAAAGATTACTTCGGAGTCGCTGGACGTTCCGGGTGTGGGCCCTTTGAGCGTCCATTGAGTACGGCGGCGACTCCGAGGAGGACGGCGGCGGGGTTGCGACCCCCGTCCCCGTGAGTACCGTGTCAGGTTCCCGGGGGTCTGTAATGCGCTCCCCCGGCGGCGGGCTCAAAGGCAAGGCACTGAGGGGCCCCTGGTGCAGATCCCACCGGAGAGCCCTGGGGTCCCCCTCTCATGTGCCGATGCGACAGCCGCGGGGGTTTTAGTGGGTAAGAATCCCACATACCCCGTTCGAGCCCCACAGCTCCCGGGGATCTTTGGAAGTCCCCCGCGTCAAAAAAAAAAACGGGATTACAAAGATTAAAACCCTATAATAATAATATCTTGGGACAATCCACACACGGTCATCTGATCCCAAAATAGGCAGAGCCTGTACTATCGAAACCAGACAACTGATACTAATACTTATATACATTATTTTTCTGTAAATACATACTTTAATAGATAAATAACACCCAGACGCTTGGTGGGAATCGAACCCACGACCCATCTGTTAGCGGGCAGGGTGTCTAGCCACTAGACCAACGGGCCCGTCAATACTTACTACACTTACGTTTAATTCTTGTTTAGTTTGTAACACACTACCTGTTCACCATGACCAATTGAATGCCAAGGAATTCGCCAAGGCAAAGGTCATTTACATCAAGTTGTTTTACCAGTTAACCCACAGTTAACTGTTAGCGTCTTAAGTACCATGACCGAAATATATTTATAGATCGTACTTTTTCTGCCTGTCTTAATACCCTCCCTTCGAAGGGGGAGGCCTCGGTTCAGCAGGGGACGACTTTCGGCCCAGTCACTGGTTAATTTTTTCTTTTTAGGGTTCCATACCGAAAAGGTAAAAAAGGAACCCTTATGGTGAAAAGAAGAAAGAAAGAAAAATAAATTTATTCAACGACACACAAAAACTTAAAATAAACGAAAGTATAAAAAAAATAACTAAAAACTACATTAAAGTCGTTGAAATGGTGCTCACTCAGCTTAATGTTATTGCTCCAAAAAGCAACAACGCTGGTCTTCCGTGAGCACCTAGTGACGATACAAACAAAATAAAATAAACGTAGCCCGAGCCCCACGCAATGCGCGGCGCCGCCGCGCTACTATATAATTATATAAATATGGCCAAACCGGACCTGTCACATGAGGCAGGGTGTCGCGTCGTCTGTCGCCGCCACCGCTGCGCCGACTCGCTCATACGCAGTTGTTATCGCACGCGAGCGTGACGCGACACTTCGTTCAGCAACATTTAATACTAATAACAGGTATGTGTAAATCAACCGATTTGAATTAAACTAATGCAAATGTTGACACGCTATAGTATACATTCTATTCTATATCTATTACAGGATAATATTACATACATCCGCGCGTACAGAGGAAGAAAGGACACATAGAAGAAAAAAAAAAGGAAACAAAAATTAATACAAATAAACAGGAACAAGACATGACTATTATATTACAACACTAGGCTTAACCTGCGGATCCTACCCTAAAGGTATTATCTTCGCAACTTCTTGTACTCAAATAACTGTATTAATAACTAAATGGGTGGTTAATTGCTTATTATTCTCTCTTGAAGGTTTGCACAACGCTTAGTTGTCACCCCGTTGTCACCATAATAATATCCAGTGTTATCAAGTGATCGAGATAGCGCGCTCTGCTGCCACGGGCACCTCTCCAGTCAACTGTACAGTAAACTGACGAAGAGCAGTAGACACAAATCAAACCAACCATTATTAATCTACGTTATTTCAGTATTGCATATTATACTATTTTATAAGTATATGTTAAGAAAATAAGTACTTATTCGTGAATAATGTACTTAGATTAATAAGTCTATAGTAAGTTAATAATAAGTTACACTGCACCAATATAATACCATCACACCATGAACAAATATAAGCGCTCGCAAAATGCCTAATTTCATGTTACAATATTGCAAAACTCATTATGTTAGCATGATTGAGTTTGACTATAACCCATTTTAATTTGGTTTATGTATGAATAGTATAAGTTTACTAAAAAATTTAATATAGGAGGGAGCTGTAAAAAAAAAAAAGAGAAAAAAAAAATATATTCTAGTTCTGCTATGGGAAAAAATAATAATAATAAATAAAACAAATGATCACATCATATAAAGGACGCATTAGCGATATTGATATTGCCCAGCTCTTGTTGTGCGCTCATAAGGTGTTGACGGAGACGCACTCGGAAAGTATTTAGAGATTGAATAAGTCTCAAAGGTGGCGGAATATTATTCCACACCTTGGACGCAGCGTATCTAAAACTACCTCTGAAGGCTGCTGACTTGTGGGATGGTGTGGCCAACTGCTGCGAGCACTGCCTACGCGGACAGGCTCTTCCACTCGACAGCCATATAAGCTTATTATACAAGTAGGCTGGTTCTTTGTGCTTAATAACACTAAAAAGTAAACATGCTAAGTGAAGTTTACGGCGCGATTTCATTTTTAGTATATTATGCTTATTGAGGTAAGATGTCACATGCGTTCTTGGGGGAATAGAAAAACAGAATCTTGCGCAAGCATTCTGGACCCTTTGTATGAGCCGCTGGGTTCTTGCCAACAGACGAGGACCGTAGACAGTATCTGCGTAATTTAATTTGGATAAGATTAAGGAATCTACCAGCTGAACTCTTAGGTCTAGAGACAAATAAGGTCTTATTTTATATAAAAGCTTAAGTCGATAGAAACAGTTTTGAACTGACGCTGCAACATGTTTTTCAAACCGGAGACTAGCATCAAAATTTAGTCCCAAATTTTTTGCTTCAAACACTCTCTCTACCGGTTCCCCCACAAGAGCCACATTTAACACGGAAGGAAGTTTATCAATTTGATGATTAGTGCCTAGTAGCATATACTTGGATTTACTAGGATTGAGCACAAGACAATTATTTCCTGCCCACTCAGCAATCCTACTAAGGTCCTCATTTAAATTTTTAATTGCATCATGACTCTGTTCAGGCTTAAACGACAC
The DNA here is from genome assembly GCA_911728495.1 of Furcula furcula. NCBI lineage: Eukaryota > Metazoa > Arthropoda > Insecta > Lepidoptera > Notodontidae > Furcula > Furcula furcula. Next base: position 21,602,330 of record OU452257.1, on the reverse strand, counting down.
ATATAGCTGCACATCATCAGCATATATATGGAATTTGGAATGATGTATATTAGTGACAATGTCGGCGCAATACAAATTAAAAAGTAATGGTCCCAATATCGAGCCTTGAGGAACTCCTCTATGAACAAAGGCCGTGTTGGATGTACGACTACTCCCATCGCTTGCACGCAATTCAACTAATTGCTGGCGGTTGTGAAGATAACTATGAAACCAAGTAATTGTTCCATGGTCAATCCCGTAATAGCTCATCTTGGATAGAAGTAGCGGTATATTAATGCAATCGAACGCCCGGGAAAAGTCTAGAAGTACCAATATCGTGCACATACCCCGATCCTGAGCAGATAAAATATTATCAGTTACATCTAGCAATGCTGTAGACGTACTGTGTTTTTTACGAAACCCTGATTGCAGTGCCGGCAGTATACTACTATCTTCCAAAAATTTAGATAACTGCTGGTATACAACTTTTTCGATAACTTTGGAGAGACATGGCAGTATACTAATAGGTCGTAAATCTTTTACATCAGATGGATTAGTGTTCTTGGGTATCGGTCTAACTAATGCTATTTTCCATATATCGGGGAACGTACAAGATTCAATTGAACGATTGACAATGCCAGTTATTGCTTGCTGTGTCACTGGTAATGTTAGTAAGAGCATGTCCAGATTTATATTATCGCAACCCTCAGCTCTGGACTTTAAGTGAATAAGTATATTTGCCACAACGTCCTGCGTTACTGGGACCAATGAAACGTCTGGTGAGACGTCTGTCTGTCTGTCACACCTGTATTTCAGGAACCACTGACTCTATCGATTTGAAACTTGGTGGTTTTAGATCTTATAAGTCACAAAACACACACCCATTCAAAAGTAGAAAAATACATTTATTTATTTTTCTACTTTTGAATGGGTGTCGAAATGGGTCATTAAATTTTAAAGCGAGACTACTATATCGAGTGGGGTATCATATGAAAGGGCTTTATTTGCACATCTCGAAATAGTCTTTTATTTTTGTTTATGTCACGTAGTTTTTGGCTGATGATAAAAAATGCAAAAAAATACCGAAGTTTGTAGAGGGAAAAATCTGAAATTATTATGAGTAATACATATATCTATCTTCTTTTATTTTACAGAGATAATAAAATAATCTCTCTAAGTCACTCTAAGTAGTACAACTTTTTAGTAATTGTAATAAAACTTTGACAATATCGATATAATATATAAACTAGAAAACTATGTAGATAAACATTCACGAACAAAATGACATTTAAAATGTGGTCGCGGTGGTTGCAAACTTATCTGTGCTGGTGGCGGAAACGTGAATTAACGATTCTATAATGACAATGACCTGTAGTTTGAAAGTTTCATATAGACAGTAGCGACACTCCTAACGGCAAAAATAAATTTGTCAGGATGTGGCTTGTAAAGAAATAGCGACACAAGGGCGCTATTTCTCGCTACCACTTTTTGAACCGTGACACCAAGTCTAGTTTATATATTATATCGATGTTTGACAACATCTTTTTTTTTGCTATCCGAGGTGTTAGACGAATAGTAAAATAGCTTTATCACCTTGGTGCGCGATTTTTCTTAGCCTTTGTGGCGCTCTGTCCGAATCCCGCCGGGAGCAACAACAGTGGCGCTCTGTCCGAATCCCGCCGGGAGCAACAACAGTGGCGCTCTGTCCGAATCCCGCCGGGAGCAACAACAGTGGCGCTCTGTCCGAATACCGCCGGGAGCAACAACGGTGGCGCTCTGTCCGAATCCCGCCGGGAGCAACAATAGTGGCGCTCTGTCCGAATCCCGCCGGGAGCAACAACAGTGGCGCTCTGTCCGAATACCGCCGGGAGCAACAACAGTGGCGCTCTGTCCGAATCCCGCCGGGAGCAACAACGGTGGCGCTCTGTCCGAATCCCGCCGGGAGCAACAACAGTGGCGCTCTGTCCGAATCCCGCCGGGAGCAACAACAGTGGCGCTCTGTCCGAATCCCGCCGGGAGCAACAACAGTGTATAGTTGTTCCTTGCATGCTAGGTCCTAGCCTGTAAGGAACAACTACAGGTCATCAGGTGATCGGCCTGCATTGCCATTGCGGCTAGGATCATCTGATGGTCTGGAAAGTAATCCATACGTCGGATGGGCATGAAAAACATCGGTCCTGCGCCAGACATCTCCCTGGTCGTGTCATTCCTCTGATACATCGGATTATGACAGTAAACGAAGAGAGAATGCACTTGTGTCTTAGCAGGCACTGGTATTATCTCAGAACATTCCTATTCGAGTCTTCTGGCCGATTCAATGATATTCACAATTGATATGTCATTGCACACGAAAAGTGAAACAACGAAATTCACCCCAATTGGGTGAACTAGCAGTGAGGATATTATAGCTATATATATATATATATATATATATATATACATATATATATATATATATAGCTATAATATCCTTTCTTTATATATATATTTATGTATACTTATGACAAAATATTTTAATTACATGTCACAATTTTTTTCGCGCATTAGTAGGGATATGACATCTATGGTTTATACCTTATTTATCTATTCCGTGGTTTATACTATCATTGGGCTGATTCGACCACAACGGCCGTTTTTTGTAAACGTATATTTTTTTTTTGTATAAACATATACAATTCTTCCACGGAAGATCTAGATGGCGCTATTGTCATGTAAACATTTCATTGATTTGCTGTGTAAAAAAAAATATCTAATGCAATTTAAGCAACAAATTTATATTTAAAATGTGGAAAATGGACCAATAAATATGTGACAGTGTTATCTAAAAGTATAATAAAGAATTTTTTAAGTGAACTGCAAATAAAGGTGATTAGTAAAGATTGTGTAAATAAACAATTTAATGGAGGATTATTTTATGTGTGGCTATTATTGCATCAAATACTCATATGCATTATTAGTATATAAAGTTAAAAGCCAAAACAGTGAGTAAAAATAATATTTTAGTTTTTTGTTAAATGAACACGGGTGAATGTGAAAAATAACTGTCTACCTTCTTACTTGAACTCAGTACGACAAGTAACTGGTACTAAAATTCAAGCATCTACATATCAGCTTCGTTGGCGTATTCAGTAAGAACACAGACAAAATTGCCAGACGGAGTGTGAGTTCGCTTCCCGTCAGAGGGCATATTTTTGTGTACGAATTCGTAGAAAAATCTTAAACTATACTTGACGTGTAGTAGCGAAGAATTAGGCCTCGTTTACGGAGGCGCGGAGCGTCGCGCGTCGCGTGTGGCGTGGCGTCTCGCATCTCACTCTCACTCCTACAACGCCATATGTTTTAACTCACTGCGGGCCGCGCCGCCCATCGCGACGCGTGACGCCCCGCGCCTCCGTAAACGAGGCCTTAGTCCTCAGGTAGACAGAGACAAGTACGACTTTCTACAGTAGAGGGCGTCAGTAGTCAATAAAATACTGATTGACAACATTGAAAAATACTAAGTATATTTATCATGGATTCTGAAGCCAATTATGTGACCTACCGCAAACCACGCAAATCAAGCTCATTAAACGATATACAAAATATGGAAGATAACTCTACTAGTATGTTTGACACAACCATGATGAGCTTGCCAAATACCTCACTAAACAATAGCCAGATTATTAATGAATTGAATGAAAAAATAAGTTTATTAACCCATGATTTGATGAGCGCACATCAAGAAATTGAAAACCTAAATTGTGAAAATATAAGATTAAAATCAGACTTACATAATTGTCATAAAATTATTAACACATACAAAAAGGTTAATACTCCAATAGATCGCAAAAACTTAACTCCGTCGTCTAAACTTAAGAGGAAGTCATTGAAAACCAAGAATGATTTATCATTAGCATCACCTACCGCAGAAATGAACCCACCGGAGCAAACTTTGACGTATAACACGACTGTCCCTTTACCGGAAAAAAGAACTGAAGAACCGCTTTGCCAACCACCTACAGTTAGTATTAGAAAGAGGAAAATACTCATTTTGGCTGATCAACAAGGTTTTGGAATGCAAAAAATGTTGCAAAAATTAGTTGGAGAAGAGTATATAGTAATTTGCTATTGGAAATCTGGAGCCCCACTAGGTGAAGTGTTGTCACTTGCTCAGATTGAAATAAATGATTTAAACAAAAATGACTACGTGATTATTTTGGGAGGTACAAATGACAAGACGCCATGTGAGCCTTTATTCTGCTTAAGAAAAATATTAACTGATACCATAAATACTAACGTTATTGTGACTGAAGTACCATACAATAGGTCCTTAAATGAAGGCAAATTAAATTATGAATTTTAATTTATGTGTTCAAAATTTTGTGATGCTTCTTTTATTGAATATAATAACTATTGTATGGTATTCCCTAATCGAAATTATTCATATAGTATTCATAAATGCCGGGTTCTTTTAAAGGAGATTTTACGTATAGACTATGCAACAAAACACAAAAAATATTGTAGACAGATATGTAGTAACCCAGAAAAGAACATTCTTACCTTGGTGGACAATTTCACCCAAACCGATGCATGTATTAAGGACAATAATATTACCACACCGGATAATTTTTTTCGTGTATAATTATATTAATATAGCACACCAAAATATTAATGGCTTGGTTTCCAAATTAGATCTGTTAACTGTAAATTTAGAATTACTTGCAAATAAAAATGACACTGTTGACATAATATGTATCACTGAACATAACATGATCAAACCAGATAAAGAAACTCTAAAAATCAACAATTTTACACTAGGTTCGATTTTTAACCGTAAAAGTCGTCATGGTGGATCCTGTATCTTGGTACGTAATTCATTTCAGTTTGTCTCAATACAAGAAATCAGTAAATATTCTATTGAAAATATTATTGAATGCTCTGGAATAAAGTTGATAGAACATAAAGTAATTGTAATCTGTATATACAGGCCACCTAAATCAAATATTGACAATTTAAACCAATTCTTTATAAAATTCAATTCTTTGCTAAGTAGATTTTGTCTTGGTAAAAATAAAGTAATAATTTGCGGCGATTTTAATATCAATGTTCTGAGCAATAGTAGAGAAACGGCGGAATTTCTTAATATTATATCATGCCATAACCTTAAAATAGCTATTAAGGAACCTACCAGACCAGACAGTGGGACATGCATTGATAATATTCTATATAACATCCGAGGTTGTACCTGTAGAGTTCAGGACTTAGCTCTCTCTGATCATAATATGCAATTATTGACATGCCCATTCAAATGTAACGTTGTTCATAAATTTTGGTTAGTAGAAAAACGAGATTATTGTAAGGAAAATATTGAAAAATTTAAGAATTGTTTAAACTCATTAAGTTTTAATGAAGTTTACAGTTGTGAGGATCCAAATAAGGCCTTTAAAATATTTTATGATTTATTCCGGTTATTTTATGACCTATGTTTCCCACGGACACTCAAGAAAATTTACACAAAATCTCGGCCAAAATGGATTAGTAAGGGTATAAGACTATGCTGCAAACGCAAAAGGCAACTATTGTGGAAATATCGTAAACAACGAAATCATAGGAACAAATGTAACTTTCTGAATGTATCTTCTAAATTAAACCGTATTATAAAACTTACACAAAAATCTCAAAATGACAAATTTATATTAAATGCGCAAAACAAGAGTAAAGCTACATGGTCTCTAATCAATAATAATAAATTTAACTTACCAAAGCAGCAGATACAGAAAATAAATATAAATGGTGAACATATACGTGACCCTTTAACTATAGCAAACTCTTTTAATAATTTCTTTGTAGACCAAGTCGGTAAATTAGAACCTAGACCAGGATTAATTAAAATACCAAACAAACCATGCACGCTGTTCATAAAACCAACCATACCTCATGATATATACACAATAATCATGGAATTAAAAAACACAAACAGCACGGGGTATGATGGTATTTCTACTAAAGTACTGAAACATGTATCATGTGAAGTATCCGACGTACTTAGCTACATAATAAATCTATGTATGTTATGTTTTTCCAAAAGAATTAAAGACTGCAATAGTCCAGCCACTTTTCAAAAAAGATGATAAATATGATGTCGTGTTATAGACCTATTGCTCTTTTGCCTGTTTTATCTAAGGTTTTTGAGAGGGTTATACATGAAAATATTTATAACTATTTTGAGAAGAAGAATAATTTTGCTGAAGAACAGGTAGGGTTTCGTAAAAATAAAACCATTAACTTAGCCATTTATAATTTTTTAGAGAAGATCATGAATAATGTCGATAAAAAAAACTTAGTTTGTGCACTCTACATGGACCTTAGTAAAGCTTTTGACTATGTTGACCATCAAATATTATATAGTAAACTATATTCATATGGAGTAAGAGGTAATGTCCTTGAACTTATAAAATCGTATTTGACTCAGAGGCAACAATCAACAAAAATTACAAAACTGTGTCCAATTACAAAGAAGGAAGTCTCTTACATGTCAAATTATAGAGACGTCACTTTCGGTGTACCACAAGGAAGTGTTTTAGGACCACTATTATTTATAATTTACATTAACGATCTCCCTAGAGTGACAACGCATCATAGTGTATTATTTGCCGACGACAGTACTATTATATTTGCACTTAAAGATAAATTACATATAGAACAAGAGATTTCAAATACCTTATGTAACGTGAATCAGTGGTTGACATCAAATAATTTAAAACTTAATCTAGACAAAACCAGTATAATGACATTTAAGAATAGAGTAGATAAGTTGAGTGATTTGAACATTCGTTATTTAGATAAAACAATTGTAAAAGTTGATACGACCAAGTTTTTAGGGCTGAATGTGGATAGCAGTTTGGACTGGAAATGTCAAATAGAATCATTGACTACAAGAATTAGCAAGTATTCATATGCCCTGTATATGTTGAAAAAGACTGTCAGTTTATCGGTTGTAATGACGGCTTATCATGGGTATGTTGCACCCCTTCTAAGGTTCGGAATAATGTTCTGGGGTAACTCTTCTGGGAAGGAATTAGTATTTAAGGCTCAGAAGAGGTGCGTCAGGGCTATATGTGGATTAAAGCAAACCGATAGCTGTAAACCTTTTTTTATAAATCTGGAAATTATGACATTGCCCTGTATGTATATTTATGAACTGGTATTATTTGTTAGAAAAAACCAAGGACTTTTTGTTAAACTATTAAGTAAAAGGCACTATTACAAAATAAGTATGCCTCCAAATAGAACAGCCTATTTAAATAAAAGTGTATTCTGCATGGCTGCTAGAGTTTACAACCATTTACCCAAATCGCTACATGAGATTGCAAGCACTGATGTATTTAGTAATAAATTAAAATCGTTTTTCCTAAAGAAGGCATACTACAGTGTAAGTGAATTCCTGTCTGACAACATTATAATATAAAACGTATTTATCTAACAGTTACTTATGTATAATTTCAATAATTAATTAATATAAAATGACTGAATTAATTATATGACTTATTTGTAAAATCTATTAATGTAATGTTTAACATGTTAGTTAATAATAATTATTAATAAATTGATATAAATGATAATTAATGCCTAGATAATAATTTGCATGCCACTCGGCCGAATGTGGAGGTACTATGCTAAAATGTAACATCAAAATGTAATGTTTTACCCATATTACGCAAATAAAATTATTTGAATTTGAATTTGAATTTGGAGCGCGTCTTTGTTAATGTCTGTGTGAAAACAACGGATAAGTATAAAACACGTAAATATTGTAATGTGTTAAGTGTTTGGAATGTTTTCCGAACGTTTTTAATTCGCACCTGTCCGATATGTAGGTATGGCCGTGAGCTAATTAATCTCTGTATTTACCAAAACAAAGTTCGATACTGTGACTCTTTAAAAAAAGCGTCATAAAAAAGGATTTATAACACTGACCTCTATTGATTGAACTTTACATAAGTAGCCTATATACGTACATACACACATCAAAAGTGTCTAGGGATCAAGCATTTTTAAGCGGATTTCTTGAGATTGAGATGTGGCTTTGTAATAAATTTATGATTTTATAAATTTATATGGATCCTTTTTGGTGCATTTCATAATTTGAATCAGGAACTGTGAATCAAATTCGAGTAAAAGATGAAAATCAGCTGTCAATATTTTCCCTATAAAAACATACAACGCATTGAAGACATTATTAGTGCTACTGTTTCCCTACTACTGATTAAAACCAACGTTATTATGGAGCGGCGACGTCATTTAAGCAGGGAAGAAATGCTCAGAGCCGTGGGAATGATAGAAGCTGGTTCCCGGCAACGTACTGTGGCTTTAGCTCTGAATACAAGTCAGAGTGTTATCAGTCGACTTTGGACACGTTACCGAAGCACTGGTACCGTGGCTGAGCGCCATGGAGGACGGTATCGCTGCACCACACGGAGACAAGACCGATATATTCAAATCTTAACTCGAAGAGCTCCAACAATAACTGCCATGATGTTAGCCGTGAGGCTTCATCACTCTTCAGGGAACTTAATTAGCGACCAAACAGTCAGAAACCGCTTGCATGAACCTTCATTCCCGAAGACCGCTACGGGTACCACCTATAGCAATGCACAATCGTAGGATTCGATATCAATGGGCTCTTGAACACAGAAATTGGGCAGAAGAACAATGGCGTTTCGTGTGCTTTTCTGATGAGTCTCGTTTTGGTATGAGACCGGATACAAGACGTATACGACACTGGAGAACCCCTGGACGCCAACAGCGATTAAAATCCTGCCAGGAAGTCCATCCTTATAGTGGTGGAACCATCATGGTATGGGCGGGTATTTGGATCGGCGGAAGAACTGAGTTGATTTGGATCAGAGGCAACCTCAACGCTCAAATTTATGCTGAGACGATTGTATCAGACGTCATCGTTCCTCTACAAGTGCAAATCGGTCCCTTATTTCAGTTAATGCATGATAATGCACGACCGCACACCGCAAGAGTTGTAAGACAGACTCTCGCCGCAGCTAACATCAATGTCCTGCCCTGGCCTGCTCAGTCGCCAGACTTGAACCCGATTGAGCATGCATGGGATATGCTACAGAGAAGAGCTCTGCCGAATATGGAGGGTATCCAGTCGCAAGAAGACCTTTTTTTGTTGTTGCAACGAACATGGGCGGCCATTCCACAGCGTGATTTGGATGAACTCATTTTGAGTATGCCAAACCGATGTTCTTGTGTTGTTAGTGTTCGCGGTAGAAACACGGATTATTAATTGTTTAAGTTACCCAATAAAATTTTAAAGAAAACTGTTATTTCAGTCTTTTTTTCGAACTTTTGTGTTAGTGGTTCAAATGTCAAAAATCCCTTTATTAGGAAAATGGCAAATTTCTTTATTAATGCAAAGGTGACTTGGTTTATCGTTACTGTGACAAACGAAAACACTTTATTTGATGAATCCTTAAAGAAAATTTTAATTAATATCAATCAGGAGAAAAGTTATTGCAAAAATATATGTTGATCCCTAGACACTTTTGATGTGTGTATAAATACTAGCGGCGCCGCCTAATACCCGCCCTGACTCCACATAGAGTGAAAAAATATTTCCAGGACCTTTAGTAGTTCTCGCTTTAGTGGTTTCGGCTCTCCGTTGATGAGTCAGTTACGCAAATAAGGCCTTCCTTTTTACCCGACTGCCAAGGAAGGGTTATGTTATGTGTTTCACGCGTACGTAGGTATGTTGTTTAGAATCCTGTCCGCGGCGCTCGCGATATCGCGCTACGTGTTTCGCGTGTTAGCGTGATTCGGATCGGGATCATTGGCCGTTGAGTGGATAAAATAGATATTTGCTTCTAATAAGTGTACAATTACAAAACAGGTATAATAATAGTTGTTAGTGATTTTTGTATGCTTGATGTTTAGTTACTGTCATGTTGTTTAAGGGCTCCCACACATAACTGCGATGCGATGCGATGCGGCGCCGCATTGCAGGAATTTGTATCGAAAATTCATTTGTTTCTCACAGATATTTGCGATGCGATGCGAATTCGCAGTTATGTGTGGGAGCCGTATAACTAAGCTTCGCTTAGTCGTCTGCACCTTTCAACCGCGCACTGCGATCAGTGTGTGAAGTAACCTTAGTACCTTAATACTTAACACCTATCTGTCAGATTATTTTGTCCAAAATCCAGTGAGTCCGAGGTCCGAGCCATGAAGCTTTGTCAGAGCCCATTACGTTTCTGTCAATTGAAATGGAATAAGACATATGTCTGTCTTGTCGAACACCCTACAAATTTGCTGTCAATGTTGTCAAGATAAAATACAGGATAAGTACTTAAAAACATGATAGACAGCAGCCCGTATTAAGAAAATATGATCGGCTTATCGTAAACTCTCTCCCTTATTAGGACTTAAACCTTCACATAAAAATAATGATTACATAAGTCTGTGATAGTCGTTAAACAGTTTAAGTAATAAAACAATAACTATTGAAATAATGATATAATAAACCATCTATGCATTATTATAGGGTACACAACCATGATTTATTTAAATAAAAGGATTTTTATAATAAACTAGCTGTACCCGCGGCTTCCCACGCCGCCAGTACCTAGATAGGCTATTTTCGCGTTATACTCATAAAATCAAACTCGATATAACACGATCCATCTCTATTCAACTTGATCAGTCTGACTCGATCCGACCCTTTTGAACCAGGGTATGTGGGATTCTTACCCACTATAGCCTACGCGGCTCCCGCATCGGTACACGAGACCAAAGCTCTCCGGTGGGATCTGCACCAGGGGCCTCTCAGCAGTGGCGGTCCTATCAATATTTTTAAGCAGTGCGAGATCTAAAAGTGGCGCCCCTTCAAATATAAAACTGTACTCGATTTGACATTTGTCACACACGGTTTTAGTCGCCATAACCATACATTCGATGTATAAAATAATAACAATAAATTTTATGATTAACAAGTTTTATTTATTTTGTTCTATTCTATTGTTGGTGGCTAAAAATCGGGCCCGGTAACCACCGGAACGCTCATCGACCCAGTTGGATCCATTGTGCATGTCCTAGCCCTTACTTTGTTGCTGGCGTGTCGAAGTGTTGCCTTAGTTATGCAACGATTGCTCCAGCTTGGAGCTGTGCGTAATCATCTGGTGTAGGATAGGCTACTCCCAGATGACCCGACCTACGTCTCGCAAGAGCGACGCAGCCACACAATATGTGTCGCATTGACTCTTTTTCACCTTTACAAAATCTGCAAGTAACAATAGTACTTAGCCTCATTCTGTGAAGGTGCTCATTGGTACCGAAATGTCCCGTGAGTGCACCTATTAGGTGCTTTATTTGTGATCTGTTAAGGTTCAATAATTTGACCCCACAGTCCACCCTTGACAGTCTTTGTTGATACATAGTAGACCGCAGGTAAGTTTATATTAGTTTTTAACCGACTTCAAAAAAGGAGGAGGTGCTCAATTCGTCTATATGTATATATATTTTTTTTATGTATATGCGCATAACTCTGGCAATTATGAACCGATTTGAAAAAATATTTCTTCCATCCATTCTTCAAACCATTGATTGGGTCCCTGTGAGCTTGCGGGCTGGTTCGGGTGCTGTCCGTGAGGTGTTTTAAATAAAAATTCGGAGATCCACAAGAATTGCGTATATTCCAGTCACAAGGTGCAGAGCAAAAAAGCAATATTGCCCCAGTAAATAAATTAACAATGTATATTTAGTGTTGCGACGCAACATGCTGCGGCCTGAGAAACTTAAGTTGTACTGGTTGTATATAAATCAATGGCATTTAAATTGTTAAGTATATAACTAAGTTTATACAATGAAAACATAAGTATTTGTTTATGCAATTAAATATAAATACATATTAAACTAAAATTGTTTTCTTTTATGAAACTTAAACATAACTCTTAATCCTAAGATTAGGTAAGTACATAAGTATTTTAAACATTATCACTTATAGGTAATATACAAACTTTATGTATAGCACGAACATGAGTTTTATTGTTAGATTTTTTCACCTCTACAGACCTTACTTTTCCATCATGTCCAGGGAAAACCTTAGTGACTCTAGCCATAGGCCAGTGCATGGGAGGAATATTGTCCTCTTTTAAAATTACAAGAGTACCTATTTTAATATTACTATAATCAGTTTTCCACTTAGGTCTATTTTGTAGAACATTTAAATAGTACTTATGCCCATGGGCGTACGCAGCTTTTGGTCTAGGGGGGGGCAAGTTAAGATTTTTTTGCTGGTGGTCAAATTCATCAAAGCACATGTAAAATTAAACGCCGCACTCATAAACGTCAATTAACTTTAATTATAATTAAGTCGGTTATTATAATCTGTTTATTTCGACCGTAGGAACTGTTTATTATTATTTTCAATTATTGAATACGAGGTATATGATATCTCTACTCACTATCTGCGTATTGAGCAATAATTGGCATCGATTTAAAAAAATGGATAAATGAGCATTAACTGTAATTGACGTTTGTAGGAGCGGTTTCTTTTTGTTGGCAATTTCCTTTATCTTATCCAAATCCAAACTTAAAACAATTTTTGTCTAGTTGTCACATACAAAATCTCAAAAAGTACAATAAATGCTGTAGACTTAATACTGACCATATTTCTAGATTTTGGCCTTAGAATTAACTTAGGCTACTTTTTACATCGATAAAATATTTTTTCACATGGGATTTTTTTACAAGGGGTAATTTCAGAGACCGTTAAACCTGCTTTTTTCTGTTTTTTTTTTAACGTTTTTGCTGGAGCTAAAATGGTATTTGATTTTTTTGGACGCCGGGTTGCACGATATTGGTCAAGTTTTATATTGGTCAAATCGAGAATTCGTCAAATTTGATATTGGTCAAATTGGTAGTTCGTCAAATCGTATTTTTGTCTAATTATGAAATTCGCCACATTGGTCAAGTAATTTAAGTACTTACAATGAACTACAAAATTGAAACAGTCACAATTTCATAATCACAGCAAATTAGTAGGTGCCAAGCATGCCAAAATTGTGAGATTCATCTCAATGGTGAAAACACAAATTATTTTGTATATCCTCACAATACATTTTTTTTTTAAATTCTATGTTTTGCCATTCCACACGCGTAATTTTTCTTAATGTTTACAAAATAATTATTGGTTTTAATAAGTCTTCAACTTAAACATTGGAATTAAACTAAGAAGCATGGAAGACTAAATTTGGTAAATATTAATCGTTAATCGTTTTTTTTTATTTAATTGCTCCCTAGACACTTAAATATTCTAAGTATAATTAAGTATAGTTTAATATCGACTGTACATAAACTTGACCAATGTCGCACGAGGCCTGCCTTTTAAGTTCTGTCGTTTCCATATTTCCCGGCAATTTTGAATTGGGAACTGTTCTATATTCGAATGTGTTTAAATTTTGAATCTCAAAACAGTTGAAAGTATTAGGATTAATGCTATTGTTTAGTCACAGCGTCGATTGGAATCTGTCAGGTTACGTACGAAAATGAATGTTTCTAAGGAAAATCTTCGTGCAATAATTTTCTACAACTTTAGAAGAGGCCTGACACGGCTTCAGTGTTTTGAAGAGCTAACATCTGTTTTCAGGTATGAAGCCCCATGTCTGCGGACTGGTAAACGAACGAACGAACGCTGGTATTTAGAATTCCAGCGTGGACATACTCGTGTTAGTAACAAATCTCGCGAATTACGCCCAAAATCCGCCTTCACTGAAGATAACATCATTGCTGTGATAAAACTAATTCTTGAAGATCGTCATGTGATGTATCGAGAGATAGAGGCTCTATTAGGCATCTCAGGGACAACCATTCAGAAGATCTTGCATGAAGCGCTTGGTGTGAAAAAGCTAGTTTGCCGTTGGATACCGCATCTGCTTTCCGACGATCACAAGGCGGCCCGCGTCAGATGGTGTAAGAAAACTCTGCAAAGGTTCAACCGAGCAGAGTCAAATCACGTCTACGACATCATCAGTGGTGACGAATCTTTGATCTATGCCTACGATCCTGATTCCAAACAACAATCTACAATCTGGGTCTTTCAAGACGAGCCAAAACCGACTAAAGTTGTTCGTTCTCGACGCACTTCAAAGAAGATGGTGGCCACGTTCGTTGGAAAAACCGGAATGTTGCGACTATTGCACTTGAAGATCGTAGAACGGTTAACGCAGAGTGGTATACCACAGTTTGTTTACCACAAGTCATCGCCGAACTTCGAAAATCTAACTCAAAGCGACGCATCATCCTGCACCACGACAACGAAAGCTCACACAGCGCTCGTCAAACGACGAGTATTTGAAGCAGGAAAAAGTAGAAATTCTTGACCATCCTCCATACAGTCCTAATCTAAGCCCTAACGATTTCTTTACATTTCCTAAAATTAAAAAGTCTTCGTGGTCAAAGGTTCCGGTCGAAGCAGTCGACGCTTTCAAGTCAGCCATTTTGAACACCCCCACTTTAGAGTGGAATAAATGTTATAACAACTGGTTTGAGCGAATGAAAAAGTGTATTAAGCTACGTGGTAACGTATTCATCAATAAAAACAATAACAAGTACTAAGTATAAGGTTCTAGTTGTGTTTTTTTTTCTTCAAACGACAGAACTTAAAAGGCATCCCTCGTATGTGGCGAATTTCATAATTAGAAAAAAAGACGATTTGACGAACTACCAATTTGACCAATATCAAATTTGACGAATTCTCGATTTGACTAATATAAAATTAGACCAATATCGTGCAACCCTGACAAACAGGGCCTTCTGACAAAGCGAGGGAAATTACCATTAAAATCATTTATAGCCAGAGTGCATCTTATGACAATCCAATAAAATTATAAAAAAAGTTACATCCAAATTGAGATCCTCTTCCTTTTCTTTAAGTTGGTTAGGTTAGGTTAGGGGCAAAAAGCACCCTTCGGAGTCGCTGGACGCTCGGGGTGTGGGCCCCTTGAGCGTCCATTGAGTACGGCGGCGACTCCGAGGAGGACGGCGGCGGGGTTGCGACCCCCGTCCCCGTGAGCACCGTGACAGGTTCCCGGGGGGCTACAATGCGCCCCCCGGCGGCGGGCTCAAAGGCAAGGCACTGAGGGGCCCCTGGTGCAGATCCCACCGGAGAGCCCTGGGGTTCCCCCTCTCATGTGCCGATGCGACAGCCGCGGGGGTTTTAGTGGGTAAGAATCCCACATACCCCGGTCGAGCCCCACAGCTCCCGGGGATCTTTCGAAGATTTCCCCCGCGTCAAAAAAAAAAAAAAAAAAAAAAAAGGGGCAAAAAGCAATTCTTTAAAAATAGTGGATCGTCTGCAAACCGGTTACAAGGTAACCTCCGTTAAAAATCATCGATAGTACTTACAAACATGTCTATCATCGACCAAAATCGAGCGCGCAGCGCCGAAATTTTAATTTTTTAATTGTAACATGATGATTTGTAATTAAAAACATAAACCCGTTTACAATTAGTTACAAATAAATGTAAAATGAAACAAAATATTGTCAGCTTAGTGAGTGCTTGCCAAGTCCAGGGGGGGGGGGGGGGGGGGGCAACGGCTCCCCCTGCCCCCCCCTGCGTACGCCCATGCTTATGCCATGTTTTCCAAAAGGTTTGTTTTACATTAGTACACAAATTCCAAAACTTAAGCCTATTTTGTGGTACATCAGAAACATCATGTTCTGGGTACATAGTTAAAGAACTACCTATTATAAAATGACCAGGCGTTAAATAACAATAATCATCTGGGTCTGATGACAATGGTAAGAGAGGCCTTGAATTAAGAACCCCTTCAATTTCAACAATAACAGAATTTAATTGCTCATATGTTAGTACAGTTTTCTGTAAAACCCTTTTTAGGTGATATTTGGTGCTTTTAACTGCAGCCTCCCAAAGTCCACCGAATGTAGGAGAATAGCTTGGTATGAAATGGAAAGTGATGCCTCTCTGTGTGGCAAAATTTTGTACATTTGCTCGGTGAGTCTGACAAGACTGCAGCTTATAAAGCTCAGCTAGCTGGGTCCTTGCACATTTAAATGTACTAGCATTGTCGCAGTGGATTTCTACGGGCAAGCCTCTCCTGGCGATTAGCCTTCTAAGGCACGCCAGGAAGGTATCGGTGGTCAAGTCTGAGGCCAGTTCCAAATGAACCGCCTTAGTTGTGAAGCAGACGAAGACACAAATATAGCCTTTACCTATAACGGATCGCCTGACGCGCGAGAGCTTAACATCTATCGGCCCGGCGAAGTCCACTCCGACTTTCTCAAAGGGCCGGCTGGTGCTCGTAACGCGCCCAGCTGGCAAGGAACCCATCAGCTGTTTGGCCGCGGTGGCCTTTTGTCTGAAACATATAATACATTTATGAGTTATTTTCTTAACTTCTAACAAACCATTCACTATCCAATATGTTTGGTTTAGTGTTGACAATAAAAGTCTGGGTCCTGCGTGCAGTAACCTTTCATGCTCATTCTGAATAAGCAAACCAGTAACATAAGAGCCTTTGGGAAGTATGATAGGATATTTCTTATTATAACTTGCATCAGCGTGATCAAGCCTTCCGCCCACACGTAATAGCCCTTGACTATCGATAAAGGGGTGCAAATTAGCTAAGTTACCTTTTACATTGTTGCCCTTATTTAAAGCCTGAATTTCAAGATGTAAATGAGTGATTTGCTCATGTTTAATTATTAGCATGAGTGAATGGTTAAGTTCAAGCGTGGTTAAATAGTTTGTATTTAATTTGGATTTTTTGCTATTTATATTATTTAAAAATCGCAATATATAAGCGAATATTCTGACCATTTTCTGAATATTTCAATATTTATGTAAGCGCTTAAACACATATTCAAGCGAATTGGAACTCTGACACACCAGGTTGCTGGAGAATGCTGAGCAAGGTTTCACCTCAGGTACTTCAGAAGGTAAGTCCGTATTGCAGCAAGCGAAATCGTACTCACTGTTTTGTAGATATTGCGGACCGTACCACCATAAATCGCAGCTGGCTAAATCACCTGGCTTGACACCTCGACTTAGAAGATCAGCTGGGTTGTCAGCTGTGTTGACATACAGCCAATGCCAACTGGCTGTGTGTTCATGAATTACCTTAACTCTGTTTGCAACATAAGGTTTCAGTTTTGCAATTTCAGTATTGAGCCATGCCAGAACAATTGTTGAATCACTAAACAAGAGAACATTCTTAATGGAAACCTTGAGCTGTAGCACAGTGTGCACCTTAGATGATAATTTAGCAAGCAAGAGTGCAGCATTCAACTCAAGCCTAGGCACCGTCATGCCTTTCTTTTGTATAGGATTGATTCTAGACTTGGAACAGAGTAGGTATACATTAATAGCACCAGACACACTGGTGAGCCTAAGGTAAACACAGCATCCATATGCTGTTGTGCTAGATGCATCAGCAAACCCAATCAACTCTGCCCTGTCAATATCTGAAATATCAATATTTCTATCTAAAATAATTGGTTTCATATTATTTATGTCAGCTGTGAATTGCAACCATTCTTGCTGCACCTCAGGCAGGGGACTGTCATTCCAGTCTGTATTTTGCAACCACAGTTTTTGCATTATAGCTTTAGCAGTGACTATGATAGGACTTACGAAACCCATTGGGTCGTAGAATCTACCTATGTAACTTAAAATACTTCTTTTTGTAATATTATCTGAATCAAATGGCTGTGGAGATGATATTATAAATTGATCATGTTTTACATTGATAGTTAAGCCTAATGCTTTAATATTAAAATTATTATCTTTTTGTAAATTTATACTATCAAATTGTTGATCATCTGATGATATGCCAGACAAGACTTGCTCATTATTGGAAGACCACTTATGAGTTATGAAGCTACCTAATAGTAGTAAATTGCGTAACTGGTCTCTTGCGGCTAGTATCATGTTAATATCATTATTGGCATACAATATATCATCACAGTACACATTATTTTTTATAATTGATGCAGCTAGAGGAAATTGTGTTCCATTGCTATTTGCTAGCTCATCTAAGCAACGAGTGGCTAAATAAGTTGAACTTTTCAGTCCGTATGTCACTGTATCTAACCTTATGCACCTTATTGGCTCAGAAGGGTTGTCCCTCCATAATATATTTTGAAGAGAAGTATATTCTGGATTTATTAAAATATTGCGAAACATACGTTTTATATCCGCAGTAAATGTATACTTTCCTAACCTAAATAATAATATTATATCAAATAAATCTCTCTGAACTATTGGTCCATTAAGTTGTAAATCATTCAATGAAACTTTTTTGTTGGTTTTCATTGACCCATCATAAACTATCCTCAACCTAGTGCTTTTGCTATTCTCATTGATCACTGCGTGATGGGGGAGAAAATAAACTGGTTGATTATTTAATTCGAAAGAGTTAATATCTTCATAATGACAATGCTTAAGTGCCAGATATTCATGTATAAATTTTTGATATTGCATGAATAATTCTGGATTAGAATGCAATTTCTTTTCTAAGTTTAAAAATCTCTTAAGTGCAAAATGAAATGATTCACCAAGGACATTATTTATATGAGAGAGAGGTAATTTCAAAGGTAATGCAACCTCAAATTGGTTGTCAGTTAACTTAACAGAGTTTTGAAATATTTCTTCACATTGTTCATGCTCTGAAGTGTGTTCTTTATAGACTTCTGGAACACTTTCGGTGGCCCAAAACTGAGATAGTGTGTCATTTAAGCCTAACTCACATTTTAATACCACTGTGTTGCATGATGGGAGTGAAGAATATTTAGGCAGACTGCCTGCAACTATGCTACCAAAATAAGTGTTAATAATATAAAGTTGTGGGATACTAAGCTGCGAAGCAGACTGGCTCGTGCTGACATCCCTGCTGTCTGGCACCTGCGTCAGCCCCGTTGAAGCAGCAGCCGATGTCAGCTTGTGGCACGTCTGATGGCTCGGTAGCAATGAAGTATGTGCATCCAGTGCTTGCCGTGTTGGTCAGTGCTGCCTTGCTATTATTACCTTGGTGGCAGCCACTGTGGTGGCCTTGCTCAGCATTCTCCATGGCCAGCGCACGCCTCTCAAGATACTTAAGGAAACTTTCCAGATCTGGTGCGACCTTTGGGTCTCTGTCAAGCTGGTATTCTCTGGCTAGCTGGGAATCTTTGATATAGCCACGCGACGCAATTTTCCTTTTCAGCTCGTCCTCCATCGCGATTGATAGAACTGATTAATAATAAATATCTAACAAATGATATAATCGCTAAATATGGCAAATACTTAATAATAAATGTACTATTTATCACTTTTGTAAAAATTACAACATGTGTATAACGTAGTGAATAAGGCGAACACGGCGAACGAAGTCAAAATGGCGTCGCCCTTTGTCCGATGACCTCAGGCGGGTGCGACGACCGTGCGACCATGTGCGACGCAGACGCAGCGAGCAGGCGACCGTGCGATTGAGCGAGATAGTGTCCCGTAGTAGAAATGGTGCGGTCCAGCTCTGTCCGATGTATGAAAATGTAAAAATGGTGTGTAATACGTGGTATACTTGCGTATTACGTTGATGCGCTCCTGCCTAATTTTTCTTGTAAATTTTGCGTGTTCAGGCGAAGGGCGAGATAAACTTCGCACCTCTGTAGCGCCTTCCCGACGAAATGTATGGATGCTTCAATGCAGGGCACAGGCAGCGAGCGAGGATGGTGACTTGCGAATTCCACAATCTGTGTTTTTTTGTTTTCTTTCACGAAGTACAGCTGTATTCCAGAAGGACCATGTGAGCTTGCGGGCTGGTTCGGGTGCTGTCCGTGAGGTGTTTTAAATAAAAATTCGGAGATCCACAAGAATTGCGTATATTCCAGTCACAAGGTGCAGAGCAAGAAAGCAATATTGCCACAGTAAATAAATTAACAATGTATATTTAGTGTTGCGACGCAACAGTCCCATAAATAAATTATCGCTTACGGATAAGTAGTTCCTGAAAAAATAAGAATGGCGACTGCGCAGGAAAGCTGCAGGAAAGAATATAAGATGACTTTATGTCGCTTTTTAAGGTCAAAAATGGTCATAACTCTGGCAAATGTTTACCAATTTAAATGATTCTTTTTTTATTCGAAAGAAGAAACCACTGTGATGAATCTGTATGAATTTTATCACAACCGGATAAGAACTTCCTGGAGGACCATGAACGATGTGGTGGAATTTATCTGGTAAAAACCATAAAACTGATGTTCTCCATTACATTACTCTGACAAATATGAACCGATTTCGATGATTCTTTTTTCATTCAAGAGAGTAAGAGTAAACTACTATGATGATTCCATGCAAATTTCATTCATCATCATCATCATCACCAGCCGGAGGACGTCCACTGCTGAACATAGGCCTCCCCCTTCGAACACCGCAATGAACGACAATTGGCTATTTGCATCCACCGGTTACCTGCGACGCGCACAATGTGTTCTGTCCACCTAGTGGGAGGCCTACCTACGCCTGCGTGTTCCGGTTGATGGTCGCCACTCGAGAACCTTAAAAAAAAAATGAACCGACTTCAATATCACTGAAAAGTATAAAATAATTTAAATATTATTGAAGTTGGTGCCAAGTATACACAGCAGGTAAGCTAACACCAACTTCAATAATATTTAAATTATTTTATACATTTCAGTGACATTGAAGTCGTTTTTTTTTAAAAAAAAAAAAAGATTTTAATTTACTGAAACTTCGTTTTCCTTTGGCGACAGTAACTAACAGGTAAGGGGTCGTCCATTAATCACGTGATGTTTTTTAGCAACTTTTTAACCCCTCCCCCCCTCCTGGTGATATGTGGTGAGGTTTGTAAACTAACCCCCCCCCCCATCCGAAATCACGTGTATTTTTTTGTACAAAATTTCGATATAGTTTATATTGAAATTTTCGGAATATTATCTTTAAATACAGGTAAGTACTTACTGATTAAATGTTGAAGGGGAAGTCGCCGGCAACGGTGAGTCAAGGCCACGGCCACGTGCCGCTGTTAGGTTTAGAAATCCTGCATTCATCGAAAAATAAATACACGTGATGTCTCATTATACCCCTCCCCCCTCCTGGTGATATTTCATGATTTTTTCGGAACCCCTCCCCCCCTTTCGAGCCTCACGTGATTAATGGACGACCCCTAAGTACAGTAAGCAAGATACGAAGCGCTGTCCAAATATCAGGGAAAATATCTTGTAAATCATTTCTTCTTATAAGTTGAAGAACTGCTGATGGAAGATCTTTTAATAATGGATTCATGCTCACAAGTTCTTCAACCAATTCATGTTCAGATATATTATCACATTTTTCGCCATCGGTTAAAATTGCATATTTGCAAATCAGCACAGCCTTTTTCCAACATGTATATTTCTGGAATTATTTTTATGTCGTATCATGTATCATTGAACTTTGACAATTGTTGAATACGGGTAACCAATGTACTTATTCTCAATTGTATCTATTAATTAATTCGTTTTGAATGCGTTTGCTGAAATAATGGATATTAGCACATATTAGTCTCTTTCTTTACAATACGGCGGAGGTCGTCACAGTATCAAATTTCCCTAGTAGTTGCACAAGACCAAAAACGTTGCCATTATTAGGAGTGTATAACATTTCAGATCCAGAGCTCCCTCTAAACGCCAAATTATTGCTTGCCAAGAAGAACACTATGGACATCTTTCGTTCGAGAATAGCGACCCATCTCGATTTCTCATCTTCAATCTGTTTTTGTATAAATGTTTGTCTTCCGCTGAAATTCTTCAATCTCATCGACGCTTCTATCCAACTGTTCATAGCACGGTGATCTGGGGATGTTTCGTGAGTTTTGAGACACGATTCGCCGCTCCCGACCGATCGTCGCGTCGTCGCGCGTCGGAGGATTTTGGCGCCCCCCCCCTATGATGGCGCCCGGTGCGGTCGCACCGGTCGCACCGCCTTAGGACCGCCTCTCAGTGCCTTGCCCTTGAGCGCTCACGGTGTCACGGTGCTCACGTGGATTGGGGTCGCAACCCCGCTGTCGTCCTCCTAAGAGTCGCCACCGTACTGGATGGACATCCTAAGGCCCACAACCCGAACGTCCAGCGACCCCGGGGCTCCATCCGACTCGATCCAACCCCGTTTGACCACCCGATCCGACTCGATCGATTTACACTAATGATATCAAAATCATCCTATATTGTTTGCGGGTTACTCTAAAATATTGATGCCCCGTCCTGCAGGAACCCTTCAATTTTTCGGGATAAAGAGTAGGGACCTATCTTATATTCTTGCTCATTGTCTTAGTTAAGCGGTCAGCGGGGCACCGCTTACTTTGAAAACCGGAGGTCACAGGGTCAAATCTCGCAGGGAGCAACAGCTTTGTGTAATTGTTTCTTACTGGTTTAGGACAATGACGGACCTTTTTGTCTAGAAAGTAAGATGATCCATACGTCGGATAGGCACTGAGGGGCTTGGGGAACATTATTATTATTATGACAACGACGATGACGATTATGTGTAGGTATGTCACATACAAAATATTACCATTTTGATATTAAATTAATTTTTCCATTTTACAACTAAGTACCTACTAATACTGACACCAGCTATTTGAATTATCCGTAAAAATTGTTCAAGTAACCCTGACCCCTTATTTGTAAGCTGTCTTTACTATAAGAGTGTCAAGCTGCATATCGTGACACCTTCTATGGGGATCAACCGGGGTATGAGGGGTTCTTACCCACGGCTGTCGCATCGGCACATGAGACGGGAGACGTGGACACTCCGGTGGGATCTGTACCAGGAAACTGTGTACTGTATTACATTGCCAAATAAAGATTCTCCTTCTTCTGTCATGTTATCTTATCTTCTTCTTGTTGCCTTTAAGCCTGCCGCTAGGGACACTTTATACATCCACCAATATTCATTAAAAAACTTCGACCAACAAACTTAGTTTTGCGGGTTGGTCTTTTTTCCTACTGAGGTGTTGAGAAATAACAAACTAACTTTAGTACGTCCAAGGTACGGGACCCTCGGTGCACGAGTCCGCTTCGCACTTGACCGGTTTTGTAATGTGATGACTTTTATAACTATTCGCGGGACTTTTTTGTTGCTATTTAAATATATAATGCAGGCTCAACATAGTGTTAGCTCTTTGCAAATAGCATTTGTGTAAGTTTTGAGCAATAAGTACGAAAAATAATGATTTTACACGGTAATGCTAAAATCCTGAGCAACAAAATATAAGATGACACTATTAGCACTTAGGGCCGGTTCAGACGAAGGTATTTTGTCTGCGGAAGTTTTTGCACTAAATAATATGTGATGTATCGATCGAGCGTGTAATGAATCACTCAAGCACATCTTAGAAGATTAAGCGTTGAGTCTTTTTGTATATTTTTTTTTGAACAAAACGTGGATTAAACAGTTTTAAATTTATATTTTGTCTGATAAAATACTTAGATGATTTATATTTGTAGCACGACAGACTAAATGTACTCGTTTCGAAGACAACTACTTAGGAGTTGACTGGCCTTAGCGAGCAAATTATCATTGAAAACTTGTTACATGTGTAAAAGTCAGTAGAAAAGTGCAAAACTATATTTTTGAGGAAAATTGTAATTACTAGGAAAAAATGTCCGAATGAGACTACAGTTTATTTTCATTTATATACACACATCAAAAGTGTCTAGGGATCAACATATATTTTTGCAATAACTTTTCTCCTGATTGATATTAATTAAAATTTTCTTTAAGGATTCATCAAATAAAGTGTTTTCGTTTGTCACAGTAACGATAAACCAAGTCACCTTTGCATTAATAAAGAAATTTGCCATTTTCCTAATAAAGGGATTTTTGACATTTGACCACTAACACAAAAGTTCGAAAAAAAGACTGAAATAACAGTTTTCTTTAAAATTTTATTGGGTAACTTAAACAATTAATAATCCGTGTTTCTACCGCGAACACTAACAACGCAAGAACATCGGTTTGGCATACTCAAAATGAGTTCATCCAAATCACGCTGTGGAATGGCCGCCCATGTTCGTTGCAACAACAAAAAAAGGTCTTCTTGCGACTGGATACCCTCCATATTCGGCAGAGCTCTTCTCTGTAGCATATCCCATGCATGCTCAATCGGGTTCAAGTCTGGCGACTGAGCAGGCCAGGGCAGGACATTGATGTTAGCTGCGGCGAGAGTCTGTCTTACAACTCTTGCGGTGTGCGGTCGTGCATTATCATGCATTAACTGAAATAAGGGACCGATTTGCACTTGTAGAGGAACGATGACGTCTGATACAATCGTCTCAGCATAAATTTGAGCGTTGAGGTTGCCTCTGATCCAAATCAACTCAGTTCTTCCGCCGATCCAAATACCCGCCCATACCATGATGGTTCCACCACTATAAGGATGGACTTCCTGGCAGGATTTTAATCGCTGTTGGCGTCCAGGGGTTCTCCAGTGTCGTATACGTCTTGTATCCGGTCTCATACCAAAACGAGACTCATCAGAAAAGCACACGAAACGCCATTGTTATTCTGCCCAATTTCTGTGTTCAAGAGCCCATTGATATCGAATCCTACGATTGTGCATTGCTATAGGTGGTACCCGTAGCGGTCTTCGGGAATGAAGGTTCACTTCATGCAAGCGGTTTCTGACTGTTTGGTCGCTAATTAAGTTCCCTGAAGAGTGATGAAGCCTCACGGCTAACATCATGGCAGTTATTGTTGGAGCTCTTCGAGTTAAGATTTGAATATATCGGTCTTGTCTCCGTGTGGTGCAGCGATACCGTCCTCCATGGCGCTCAGCCACGGTACCAGTGCTTCGGTAACGTGTCCAAAGTCGACTGATAACACTCTGACTTGTATTCAGAGCTAAAGCCACAGTACGTTGCCGGGAACCAGCTTCTATCATTCCCACGGCTCTGAGCATTTCTTCCCTGCTTAAATGACGTCGCCGCTCCATAATAACGTTGGTTTTAATCATTAGTAGGGAAACAGTAGCACTAATAATGTCTTCAATGCGTTGTATGTTTTTATAGGGAAAATATTGACAGCTGATTTTCATCTTTTACTCGAATTTGATTCACAGTTCCTGATTCAAATTATGAAATGCACCAAAAAGGATCCATATAAATTTATAAAATCATAAATTTATTACAAAGCCACATCTCAATCTCAAGAAATCCGCTTAAAAATGCTTGATCCCTAGACACTTTTGATGTGTGTATTTTGTATATTTATCCCCATCTCCTCTCGTTGGGTGTCGTAAGAGGCGACTAAGCGAGAACGGGAAGACGGGCAGCAGCATCTTTCTTTTGGATTTATGCCAAGCTGCCTGCCAAGCATAAGGATTATGGCAACCCCTCCCTTCTCAGGGAGAGGCCTTTGTTCAGCAGTGGACGTCTCGGCTGCTAATGATGATGATATTTACTAAAGAATGTACCTATTGTTAAAAGTGGTAGCAATTTTTTCTAAAGAAAAAATCGTAAAGGCCGCCCTGTGACTTATAATCTCTCTCCCATCTGCAGGGTTATTGCGTATCTTTAGCCACCCAAGTGACTATCAAGCTTCAGTTGTCCACCGAAATTTGATGTCAACCGAAAGTGTGATAACATTGGTATTACGTATGGCTTTCGGTGGACATCAACCTACGGTGTACTACGGTGCTCATCACTTGTCTTTTAGCCATCTCTACTTTTTTATCGACATTATGCGACCAAGTTGAATATCCCCCCGAACCATTATACAAAGAACATTTAGTGGTACTTTTTAATTTGCAGGTATTTTCGCCTAGTGGATATTGGGAGCATAGACAACAAAAGTTTAATAAAAAAACCCAAAGATATTGTGAAAAATCCTAATTCTATGAAAAAAAACAAACACTAATTTAAAATAAAGTTTTCAAGAAATTCGAGGTGTTTTACATCTTTTCATGCTATTTGCCGCTAAATTATAAGTCAGTGACAAGAGAAAGGCAGCATCCGAAATTAATCAAAAATAACTATGTACCTACTTCAGTACATTATAGCTCAATGTATTATCGCGGACAAGAATGCTGTACCAGTTTACAATAAAAATGGTTTGAACGTCGTTACCTACGTGCGCTTACCCCGCCCGCATGCATTTTGGGCCAGCTCGTGCAAGCATTTATCATCATAAAGGTGGTACACCGTTCGTACCGCGAGAGTAGTAGGTACTCTCGCGGCACGAAAAAAAATCTTCAACGATTCATCTAAATCTCAACTTCACAGCGCCCCACCATAGCCCCCAAGGATACACTCCAACCAAATACTTTCCTTAGGTCAAAAAAAAGTTATAATCCTGCGAAAATAGTTGTCACATTTTTACCTACGTTGATAATGCTTCTAGTCAACGTTTCAAATAGCCGGCTTATAGTGACGATCACCTTCAACAGTATAAAACACTGCTTCTTATTAGTTGCTTTCACGATGGTCATCGCAACTTGGGTGACCATCAGTTTGATGTACACTTTACTTACATAATACCAATTATAGGTTATCGATACAGAAACATCTGTCAAATATTGTCTACGGTGATCATCACCGAGAATCGGTGCTCATGACGTCATTTCAGTTGGTCACTCAAGTTAGGCAATACCGAATGCATCATTTGACAGTTATTTGATAGCCACTTAGCTTTGGTGATCATCACTTTAGTTGTCAAACGAGATACGTAATAGCCCCGCTGGGCTGGTTCGGTCTTCAATACACGGCTCATTGTTGCGGTCGATAAAATCTGCGACCCCGTGGTACATGCGGAACGTAGATCTGCATTCCGATTTCAAGTTAGATCCCCTTCGTAAGTTCCTCAAAGAAGCGTCGAAACGCTACTTTGAATCCGCGTCCCGTCACGCGAACAGTTTAATCCGCGCCGCCGCCGATTACGCCCCTAGTCCTTCTGACTCGCGCCGCAGTCCACGGCACGCACTGCTCGACCCTCCTGACCCCATGACGGTCCTATTGGACCGGGATGCGCCGAACCCTCCCCTGCAACCGTATCAATAAGTCTCATCTATGAACCGTATGCTACACTAGCTATAAGACACCGGTCTCGCCGGTGAGGCCGAACGGTCGTACGTATGCGACCTTAACGACGTGCATCACCCCACTGAGTTTCTTGCCGGTTCTTCTCAGTGGGGGCGCGTTGTGAACCGGTGGTAAACTCAGCCCTCTCTTAAGCGACAGCCCAAGCCGAGGCCGTGCCTCCCTGAGGTGCCCTTGAGCTCGTCGCTACTTCTGCCGTAAAGGCTAGAGCGCTTCAAGCGCTCGCCTCCTATTGTCCGGTGAAGCTGTAATGGCTATCTGCCGCCAACAGCGTCTATCATTCCCAAAAAAAAAACTGCGAATAACAATACAAACTCATAGCTCGTGTCCTCGTTATAGATCGTGTCACACGTTTTAATGACGCCAGCTCATAGACAAAGTACAGATAGACCTTTACGTGAGTAAAGAGTATTGCATTTGCAAATGCAATTGTAGAATTACCTTCTAAACTGTCCGTGTGTAATGCCTTTAAATGAATTATTTCTTCATCATCTATTTATATTGTTTACTTCATGAGACGAACGATGTTTTGCATAAAAACCTAATTGAGCCAAGATTTTCATAACTCAAATGGAAATATAAAGACTTATTGTTTGCAATATTGGTAGGTATTGCAAAGGTGTTTAAACAATAGGTTCTCTTTGTAGACACACAGACATTTTTTTAATCAACTTCATGACGAGAGAAACAGGAAGGTGATGGTAAGCGACATATACACCCATGGAAATGCAGATTTCCACCTCTTGAATGAATGATTTAATACAAACAAACAAAGGTTTTTACATTACATGGTGTAAACAAGTTTCAATACAAAGGTAATTAATGCCTTACAGATAAATGGCCATTACATTATTACAATAATACTATGTGCTGTTAGTTATCCTTGGCTAAGACTGTTTCCACTAGCTATTATAAAATGACAAAACTACACTAGAATAAAACTGTGTTGTCTTCACCCTAAACAATATGTTTTAAGTCTGTAAAACTTGGTTATTTCACCAGCTACAGTGCCCTTCACACCAACAGTTTACTGCTTCTCAGCAGGATATTTGACACTGTGTTGGTACCTACGGTCGTGTTGGTCGGTAACGGCTTATGCAAGGGAACAATTAATTAATAAACCATTAATGTTACGGAAATGTCCCTAAGATTATTCAAAAACAGAACACATATTATAATTTTTTAGTGATTTTTGAGTTTAGGTTAAAACACTCTTGAAATAAAACTACTTTTACCGATATCATCATCATTCCTTAGACCGCCACAATGAGACAGTTAGCCATTTGCATCCACAATGTTTTCGGTCCACCTCCCACTTAGTATATTACATCCTCTTTGCTCCCATTAGGTGGCCTGCCTACGCTGCGTCTTAGTTCGTGGTCGTCACTCGAGAACCTTTCTTCACCATCGGTTTTCAGTTCTTTGAGCGACGTGGACTGCCCACTGCCACCTCTACTTGTAGATTCTAAGAGGTATGTTGGTTCTTCGGTGAATCTCCTCATTACGGATTCTGTCGTGACTCTCTCCATAGCTCGTTGCGTGACTTCAGCTTCACCAAAAGGCCAGCTGGTAAGGACCACGTCTCAGTACCATATGTCATCACTGACAGCACAGACTGTATTTTTCTTTACTTATATTAAGAAGGGTACACATACAGTTATGCTGTATGAGTACCCTTCTTAATATAAATAATGCTTATGGCTTCCCTAAGCGTACACAAACTGTTGACCGCAACTGGTTCCTGGTAAGGCGGCACGGCCTTCAGTTAAAAACCTTTGTCTTTAGGCACTGCGGAATTTCAGACGAGAAGATGTCACGTAGTTTCCCGAACGATGCCCATCCGAGTTGAATTCTTCGGGCGACTTTTTTGTCGAAATTGGACCGACCTAACTTGACAATCTGTCCAAGGCAGACATTGTGGTCAACAACCTCGAGTGTATCGTTCCCAACGACTACCGGTACGGGTGTAACATGGACATTAACATGTTTTTTTTTTTTTTTATTTATTCAAACAAAAATCCACAGCTCTTAGAATAAAAAAATACAATTTGTAGACTACTTGTAAATACAGCCAATAAAAGGATTTTCTTTATATTTAATTGAGAATCAAACGAACTTACCTTGTGAAGTTTGATGTCTAATTATATGAGTTTATTGAACGAAGACAAGGCTGATTTACATGCAGCAGACGAGATATTATGCTGCCCAAGTCACATATTTAAAGATAAAAATACATATTTTTAAAAATAAAATTCACTATTTTGACTCATTTCCCGGCAACGGCACGCAACCAGTCGCCATCTTCATTACTTTTAGAGCCAATTTTTTTCGATACTTTTCGGGAGTATTGAGGGAGGGCGGGAGTATCTTGTCTTCGTTCAATAAACTCATATAATTAGACATCAAACTTCACAAGGTAAGTTCGTTTGATTCTCAATTATACTTCGTTTATTTCACGAAGACAAGGCTGATTTACATGCAGGATGTTTAGAGCATCGAAAAAAAATAATTAAAGTTATTAAGGCATATTGCCTATCTATATACTTAATAAATTTCTTGTTTACTTTTCATGCAAGATATACAAGTAGGTATACTAAATACCGCGATAATGACTTTCGGTTCTGTAATAGCAGAGATATACATCTCTCTGCGGTATCTCTAGTTTTCAATTTTCAAACAATATAGAAAGCGATCTCCAACCCCATTCAAAGAACCTGCCCTGCAAGGTTCATTATTTATTTTTCAATTTATGCACACAGAAGGAAACAATTACATAAAATTAATAGGAAAAAATGTACAAAAGTGCTGCTTATTTCATATGAAATCTCTTCCAGCAGACCTGTAAGAAGAGAGTCTTCCCACTTTCGTATACATATAGTTATGTTTAATTATAAGTAGGTATAGTAATTGAAGATAGATGAGTGGGAAACAATTCATATTTTCTGTTAAATAGTGTGGAACATAGAGGTTAACATTCGATTAGAGCGCATTTTTTTTTTTTTTTTTAAATTAAGCTTAATCTGGTGTGAACATGTATACAACTACAGCACATAAATAAACATAATAAGCAGCTGAAAAAGTTGTAATGTTGCACAGTTACGAGCACTCATTTTCTAAGATAATTTAATAGCCAACTTGTATTCCAAATAAATTTTCATATTTGGTGCAATAGTAAAAATGTTTTACTGTAATACTTTGAAGAACCTTATTTCGTTGGGTATACGAGTATAAGTTCATTATTATAATATTACTGTTATCGTTGTTGTCGATTAGGGTAACAATGATAGATTCTGATTTCAGTTAAAGTAATGTGAGTGTAACCAGAATAATGTCTTGTAAAATAAATGATAGCATAGCAATTATCAAGGGATAGCGGTATCCTATCGATAAGGCTATAATATGCCCAATTATCATTAGACGATTCACATAAAATTGAAGATTCTAAGTCTGTATTAACATCTTTTTACTCTATTTTTAGACCTAATTGATATTAATTTTTAGTGTATTTCATGTGTATATAAAGACTTTATTTTCTTTTACCATTAGACTACAGTAGGTACTGCAGTTAAAATGTGAGAAGAAACGCTAGGTATTTTGCAAGAAATAATAAAATTCGATTATAATACGAGTAATATAAGTAGGTACATCGATGCTAATAAGTCAAAATTACATAAACCAATAATTGATGTGAGTAATTATTATGATAGTGGACATAGGCATCTAGAGTTTATCATGTTATAATGTATTACCGTCTATGATCGATTAATCAAATGATCTTGTAACTTATTATATAAAACTAATGTTTGACGGGACGGATAATGCGGTGACTAGAAACCTCAACCACCACCCCAAAGTCGAGGGCTGACTCCCAGCCAGGATAACAACTGTTTGGCATGTACACATCCAGCATGAGGTTGTTACAATAAATTATGTATTCATATTTGTACATACACATGTCATTGTATGTTCGCCGGCGGCTGGGTGCCGCCGTAGCACAGACATTGCTCAATGTTTGCAGTGTGTGGCTTAGGGGATTTTTTTTATAAATTGTCAATACACACAGCTACCAATATAGTATTCCAAAGCATACCTGTAGCATATTCAGCTCGTAGTGTTTTTCTGCGTAGTTACTGGACTGCGGGCATGATGAAAGCGACGTCTTCGTTGTGCAAGGATCTGCACAGGCCTGTGGTAGGGATAAACTTACGGCTTCTAGGCTGTCCACCCCCCATACGTTAAAATCTTCTGAAAAATGCGGTGCGAAATTAAATTACGTATAACTAATGTTTCTTTTTTTTTTTTTTTCAGTTGATTACCGCATACGCTGTGGTTAGTAACATTTTTCAATTCAATTCATGTATTGCAAAATATGAGTACCTAGTTAATTTCAGGTGTTACAAATAAAGTACCATCATATTTGACTTTGCGGTATGCAATTACTTGATACGAATTTAAAGTATTCGAGCTGTGCAGGCAACGCTGTTGGACCTTCTTGATTTCCCTGCCTTGCCAAATTTACAAAACTGATATTGTTACTACCTATAGGTACAAATATGTCATAATATAGGTATAATATAGGTTGTTCTAAGGTTTTACGAGTAAATAAATTGAAATTGAAATATAAGTTTAAGCAAGCTTCCGCCGTACTGGAGTTAATACTACTACTAGTACTGAATTTAAGCATTCTATAAATGATTTATTTTACGCAGGGCCTTGGCCATATAATTGCTTAGTATATATGTCCTTGAAAGTGGTAAATCTGATTGATTATTAGGATCTCATAATTTACAAGATTATGTTTTGTATACGCATGTTATGCGCAATATTATTATTCACAACCAGTAGTCACAATCAGTATTATTATTTATACCTTTTTACTTGATTTACACTTACTGGGAGACATACTTTGCTATAACTCGGTCTATGCGCTACCTCCTCAGGTGGCGCATACCTAGCTGGGGTTCATAAAATCCATATCTAGCAGTATGTGTCTGACACTTTGATATTATGTCTGGTACTGTACAAAGCATTAAAGATTGTTTTATGTATTAGCTTGATGCCATCGGAGCTATACACGGTGTACGGGGGAATCCGACAATAATACATATTGTAAGGTAGTTCGATGTCATAAGACCCATAACCAGTTTACGTAAAGATCAAACAATAAATACACTTTGTAAGGTACATATTTTGATGTGACAGGTACCCTACACAGTGTACGTGAGGATCGAACAATAAATACACGTTGTAAGATAGTTACACGCCATAGGACCCATACACGGTTTACGTGAGGATCAATAAATAAACACATATTGTGCATTTTGTCACAGGACCCATACACGATTCACATGAGGAACAAGTGAGAACACATTGCGACGTAGTTGGATATCTGATACTTACACGGGATACTTACACGATGCCCATGAGGATTAACCAATGAATGCACATTATAGTGTGGTTGGACGTCATATGATCCATACATGATTAACGTGAGGATTAAACGATGAATGCGCCTCGCAGTGTAGATAGACGTCAAATGATCCTTACACGACTAGCGCGAGGATTAAACGATGGATGCGCCTCGCAGTGTAGATAGACGTCAAATGATCCATACACGACTAGCGCGAGGATTAAACGATGAATGCGCCTCGCAGTGTAGATAGGCGTCAAATGATCCTTACACGACTAGCGCGAGGATTAAATGATGGATGCGCCTCGCAGTGTAGATAGACGTCAAATGATCCTTACACGACTAGCGCGAGGATTAAACAATGAATGCGCCTCGCAGTGTAGATAGACGTCAAATGATCCTTACACGACTAGCGCGAGGATTACAATGAATACACATCATAGGTAACATTGTATACATATG
Source organism: Furcula furcula (assembly GCA_911728495.1). Classification (NCBI taxonomy): domain Eukaryota; kingdom Metazoa; phylum Arthropoda; class Insecta; order Lepidoptera; family Notodontidae; genus Furcula; species Furcula furcula. Next base: position 21,569,396 of record OU452257.1, on the reverse strand, counting down.
TCATATGATCCATACACGGTTTACATGAGGACAATACGACTAACGCCTCTTGACCAACTCCGAAGACGATGACAGCTCCTAGCTATTCACAAACACCACAGCAAAAAGACATCACAGAAAAGTATGGTTATAATTACATTTATTTATTTCATGACACCTTCCGTACACTATATACGTGTATTGTGTATTCACGTAGGTAACACGTTTTCATAACACAAAGTAGGTAGTGTATATTATAGTAGTAATATTTTCGTAACATTGAAATTGTGATATCGAAATGGTATATCTGATCTATGATTAATTTGTGAGTTCAAATAGGTAAATATCCTATATCACGTCATCCCCGCGCAAAATAAATACGTTGCGATATCACGAGTACATCATACGATGATCATCGAATAGAATATAGTTCATGATAGGTACCTATCTTAATTATTTATGTTTTTTCCAAATGCCAAAGTACACAAAAGCGCGCAAACGCCCTTAAGAAACTATGTTGGGACACACATACAATACATGTTTTGTGATACTGAGCATTTACGTACGACATACCTTGGCGTATTTATGATTGAGATATTTTAATCACAATGTAGATTATTTAATTAATATAAAAATATAATAAGTGGGTAGTTGCCGAAAGGAAAAATATTAGTCTGTACTTTGAGATATAATTTTGTACTCACCTTGAAGTTTTATGACAACTACAACAAGTAAAGAATTTACCAATATTATGCTGACACATCTTATGACGATACAATATGTTCACTAGCGGAAATTTTCTTTAAATCCAACCTTATTTGATTTGCGGAGGTAAATTTACGTGTGACTCGGGCATCACAAAATCACGTAATGAAGATGGCGACTGGTTGCGTGCCGTTGCCGGGAAATGAGTCAAAATAGTGAATTTTATTTTTAAAAATATGTATTTTTATCTTTAAATATGTGACTTGGGCAGCATAATATCTCGTCTGCTGCATGTAAATCAGCCTTGTCTTCGTGAAATAAACGAAGTATAATAACAATTTTACTTTATAGTACGAAATTTTTTTTTTTTTGAATTTTGAATTTGAATTTTTTGAGCAAAATTTGAGTGGGTGTCTGACGCATTTTAAAATATAAAAATAAAAATATAAAAATGTAGTGTTGCTTATTATATTATGTATATATATGTTATAAAGATATACATATATATGTTATTTATATATAATGATATCATAATATTTACTAAAATTATTGATATTATTGATCTTCGTCTTGTCCAGGTTCATTTTAAGGCCCTATTGGGAAATGCTACTGAGCATCGATCGGATTGAGGTCTTCCAGCTACTCTGTCATAGTGACTAAATCATCGGCAAAGCGAAGTTGAGTGATGTATTCGCCATTGATGTTGATGCCGAATGCCGATGAACAGTTTTTAGAGAAGTAACTTCGTTTTGTACCTCGTCCTGTAGTTGGATCGACATAGTGGCGGTGCTGTATAAACACTTCAACACATGGATATACCTACAGTCAATGTGACATCGCTGGAAGGACTGCAATACCGCCCTGGTCTCGATTGAATCGAAGACTTTTTCGTAGTCCACAAACGCTAGACATAATGGCCTATATATTCCTCAGTCTTCTGTATAATCTGACGGAGCGTATAAATGAACACATTTATACGCTCCGTCAGGCTAAAAGGCAAAAAAAAAAGGTAAAAGGCTTCAGTACCGTAGAACACTACGGTTCTGAAGCCTTTTCGGAACCAGGCTTGTTCGGCACGCTGGAAGTTGTCAAACCTGCGTTCAAGACGGAAAATAGCTTGTACAAAAGTGATATGGGTCTATAATTAATCAATATAGTGTTATCACCTTTTTTGAAAAAAAAACTATTTAAAAAAAAAAAACCGACTTCAAAGTAAATTATCTAAAAACTATTTTATAAAAAATAAAAACCGACTTCAAAGTAAATTATCTAAAAAGCATAAAATAACGAAAATATATTGAAGTCGGTGCTAGCTAATCATGTTAACTAAACCTATCACCAGCTGACACCGACTTCAATATATTTTCGTTATTTTATGCTTTTTAGATAATTTACTTTGAAGTCGGTTTTTATTTTTTATAAAATAGTTTATTTAACACTTTTTAGTGACTTATTTTACCAATATAGGTATCAGCACTATCACGCAACTCGAACGTCTACGTTACAGTAACTTACTAAAAACATAAAAAGTTCATATCTCTTAAAGTACTGGACCGATTTTGATGAAACTTGTACTCTACCCTAAGTTGAACAATACTCTAACTATTGCAAAAAGAATTTTTGAAATCGGACTGGTAGTTTCTGAGAAATCGGTGGACAAACCTACATACATACATACATACATACATACATACATACATACATACATACATACATACACTCATAAAATTTGGTAAATTTGTTTAGAAGCCCACATAGACTAACATATATTAATATTACGCATTTTTATCAATATTACATACATACGCGTCGAATAGAGAACCTTCTTTTTGAAGCCGGTTAATGAAGCCGGTTAAAAAGCATAAAATAACGAAAATATATTGAAGTCGGTGCTAGCTAATCATGTTAACTAACACTAGCACAAGCTGACACCGACTTCAATATATTTTCGTTATTTTATGCTTTTTAGATAATTTACTTTGAAGTCGGTTTTTATTTTTTATAAAATAGTTTATTTAACACTTTTTAGTGACTTATTTTACCAATATAGGTATCAGCACTATCACGCAACTCGAACGTCTACGTTACAGTAACTTACTGAAAACATAAAAAGTTCATATCTCTTAAACTACTGGACCGATTTTGATGAAACTTGTACTCTACCCTAAGTTGAACAATACTCTAACTATTGCAAAAAGAATTTTCGAAATCGGACTTGTAGTTTCTGAGAAATCGGTGGACAAACCTACATACATACATACATACTTACACTCATAAAATTTGGTAAATTTGTTTAGAAGCCCACATAGACTAACATATATTAATATTACGCATTTTTATCAATATTACATACATACGCGTCGAATGGAGAACCTTCTTTTTGAAGCCGGTTAAAAATTACAAAATATTGATCCTCTAACCTGAAGGAACCCTATTGCTGTCTGGAATAAAAATATATCCCTAAACCTTGACATATATGTGTTTAGTTACTACTATAGTGAATTTTATCATAACCTAACCAGTAGTTTTCACGTGATAATGGACCACTAGACAAACAGTCAGACAGACAATAAAATACACTGTATTTTTGTTTTAGTATCTTAGTCGATTCGCTACAAAAGATTCTCTTCATAAAAAAATTAAATAAGTCCAGCCTAAGAATAAATATTATGAAGCACACTGTTCGTGTTCTAGCATCCATAATATAATCTCTAATTAACATATGAAACATCTTAGTATACTCGTAATTAATTAGATGCGTGATTGAAAATACTTGTGTTTATTACTTCTGGTTTTGTCTGCGTCTGGGTTATACATACATATTTAGTATACATTGAGACGCTCATAACCAGTTGTAAACACTGTTCGGTAAGCTATCAGTTCGGTAAGCATCATCAGGCAAGGTCCTTAGATGGGTGACCGTTTAGTGGCATTTGTACTGAGAGTCTCCTTGCTTTGGAGGGCACGTAAAAAGTCAGTCCCGGCCCTTGTCATGAGGTCATGAGGCCTAAGGGCGTTGGCTACTAACCATACGACAAAAAAAAATATATGGGCAAAACTAATATCGCTAATTGTCGCGTCTCACCTACCAATCCAGGATAAATAAAAACATACAAATAAACTTTAACGAAACAACTAAATTTAATATTTGAAAAAAAAAAAACGCTACTTGCAAGTAGACTAAATTTATTTATAATGAGTCTCTGATACTTGAGTAAATAAATATTCTATTCTATTCTAAAACCCTAACTGTCTTATTAATAAAAATCGCTTATTTTTCTCTTACTCCAAAGTTACATCGGAAGTAGTTAATTCTAGACTAGTCACGGAATAGCTACGTCTTAATAACGGTATTAATAAATACGAAGTAGGTTCGGACTAACAATACAATTCTTACACTGAGACTAAGGTGTATGTTATGGCAACCCACTGAAATTAAAAGTAAAAAAAATGAACAAAATGACTAAAAAGACACTGGCAGTTAGGTAAATTTTGATATTTGACACTTTTATTTGACAATCACAACTTTCACTCTATATTTATCTTACATCATAATATTCTATATTTCTCTTACATCATAATATTCTGTATTTCTCTTGTTGAATTCAAGATAGTGGTTTTAGAATTTGTGTTTTTTTATTAGCAGAATATTATCTATAAATCAAGAAAGCATATAACAAGTAGGCCGGGGATCTAGCCTGTTACACACCGTCCCTAACAAGAAACTACAGTGCACCTCAAAAAACGCGTGTAAGAGCAGAAACCACGGTGGGCCTCAAGCACGAGCCGGCGCGTGTAATGCAAAACTTGCTGACAATGCAACCTATCCAAGAACAGAAGGGCTATTGTATGGACGCATCCAGCATGTGTACCGAAAACCAGCTGATGGCGCACAACTAGATCCATTGTATGGACCCATAGCGACGGAATCGGCTCTTCACTTAGCTTCTAACATCGAAGCGGTCACTACATATTTAAATTAGATATTAAAAATGTAATTTTTTTAATAAAAATTAGTTTTAAAATCTGTTCTAAGTTATTTCTGAATCATCCGGCTGTAGCCTACATAACTAGCCTAATAGTTTAGTTTATTGAGATAGTTTATTTACCTCTCCACGAGCCCAAGTCCTTTTTGCAGCTAAAACTTTCAAGTGAGGTGGTATAAAGCCTACTGCATCTCCAGCCAAATCATTCTACCATTTCAGTAATGTAATATGCAGTTGAGCGTGTAAATCTATATTTATATTTAAACTCGTCTTCAAGGTCTTCAAAAGGGATATTGCGAGGTTTATACAATTAGGTTATGTTTAGTATATATAATTATCTCAATGGAAGTTAGAAATACAATACAAATCTATGCTTACTCAAACGTTAAACCATGGGGCTCCGCGGAGTAACTTTTACTCCAGGACTACATTTTGTTTAGTTAACTCCGTCCTTACTACTAGTTTATTAATACCATAATTGCCTAATCTTTGCGTAAGTCTTGGAGTAAAGTTGTTCTGACGCTAATCATAGTTTATTAATAAGGCTGTATCTGTCTTATTAATAAAAAATCGCTTATTTTTCTCTTACTCCAAAGTTACATCGGAAGTAGTTAATTCTAGACTAGTCACGGAATAGCTACGTCTTAATAACGGTATTAATAAATACGAAGTAGGTTCGGAGTAACAATACAATTCTTACACTGAGACTAAGGTGTATGTTATGGCCACCCACTGAAATTAAAAGTAAAAAAAATGAACAAAATGACTAAAAAGACACTGGCAGTTAGGTAAATTATGATATTTGACACTTTTATTTGACAATCACAACTTTCACTCTATATTTATCTTACATCATAATCTATACTATAATAAAACTTAAAGAGCACTTTTTCTGTACATTGAATATTTTTCCAAAATTTCTATGTGGGGATACTATACTATCGACATAGAGGCCAAAACAATTTTTTTTGGAATTATTGTCTGTCTGTCTGTCTGTCGTTCTGTTTGTCCAGGTATCATTTGAAAACCCGTGGATGGATTTTGATAGGACTTTCACTGATGTGTTGTGTAGAAGTCAAGGTATAAATTGGTATATAAAACATCTCGCTATGTTTCATAGGGGCTAAGCAGTGAAACATTACTTGCACATATTATCACGTAATTTCCTTTGTATGTGGATAGGGTAATTATAGACTGATCAGTTAATCATTAAGATATGTATTATTACGCTATATACAATAGGGACTGAGCAGACATTTAGTTTGCATAAGATATGGCAGTGGCGAAGGGTCAAATTTTTGTAAGGGGTAAGCCGGCCTGGTACACCCAGGACATTTACATTAGATTCTGTATTGTTCTAAGTACTTTGCTATCAGCAATATCACATTATATCTTTGAAAGGTTAAAATCTGTAAATCCCGAGCGAGTCCAAACTAGATTAGGGGGGGGGGGGGGGGTTCATGAAATTTTAATGAAACTCCCCAAGTGCAGGTAGTGTATAATAGGTATTGCATTACAATCGCAACAATTAAAGATGTGAAAAACTTAGAACTTTCATTATCGAATATGATAAGACAGTATTTTACGATGTTAGCGTGATTTATATTATGAACAGCGCCATCTATCGGTGAAATTGAACATACAATCACTAAACAACTAATCTATTTTAATAAAAGAAAGTCGTGTTAGTTACACTATTTATAACTCAAGAACGGCCTAACCGATTCGGCTGAAAAGGTAGGGAGGTAGCTTAGAACCAGGAAACGGACATGGGATACTTTTTATCCCGGTAGGTTAAGGTTAAGCAACGTTAGGTAAGGTCATTAAATAGATGGGTGAACCGATTTGTATGAAAGTGTGCATATCGAGTAGAATAGGTCATACAGTATATTTCATACCGCTAGGTTAAGGTTAAGCAACATAAGGAACCTTGCCTTATGTTTTATTAAATAGATGGGTGAACCGATTTGTATTAAATTTTGTGTGCATTTCGGGTAGGTCTGAGAATAGGCCGTAAAGTATATTTCATGCCATTAGGTTAAGGTTAAGCAACATAAGGAAAGGTCATTAAATAGATGGGTGAACCGATATGTATGAAATTTTGTGTGCATTGATTGACTAAGATATATAGAACGAGAGGAGGGTGCAAGAGAGGAGAAAGAGGGAGAGGGGATTCGAGGAGCGGGTGATGGGTTGAGTGAGGGAGTGAGAAGGAGCAAGTTCGTAGAAGAGAGAGGGGGGAGAGTTCAGAGAGGGGACAACAGGGAGAGGAAGAGGGGGTGTGTGACGGAAACCGAAGCGGGAGGGGGAAAGAGAGAGGAGAGAAAGAGCATATAATTCGATTTTTTTTATAAGTGAGAGAGATATGGAGAGAAATAAATCTAGGGAGGACGGAGAAAAGGGGAGCAAAATGTAATAAAAGCGCGGGCGGAGCTGCACGGGTCAGCTAGTATTCTATATTTCTCTTACATCATAATATTCTGTATATCTCTTGTTGAATTCAAGATAGTGGTTTTAGAATTTGTGTTTTTTTTATTAGCAGAATATTATCTATAAATCAAGAAAGTATATAACAAGTAGGCAGGGGATCTAGCCTGTTACACACCGTCCCTAACAAGAAACTACAGTGCACCTCAAAAAACGCGTGTAAGAGCAGAAACCACGGTGGGCCTCAAGCACGAGCCGGCGCGTGTAATGCAAAACTTGCTGACAATGCAACCTATCCAAGAACAGAAGGGCTATTGTATGGACGCATCCAGCATGTGTACCGAAAACCAGCTGACGGCGCACAACTAGATCCATTGTATGGACCCATAGCGACGGAATCGGCTCTTCACTTAGCTTCTAACATCGAAGCGGTCACTACATATTTAAATTAGATATTAAAAATGTAATTTAAATTAATAAAAATTAGTTTTAAAATCTGTTCTAAGTTATTTCTGAATCATCCGGCTGTAGGCTACATAACTAGCCTAATAGTTTAGTTTATTGAGATAGTTTATTTACCTCTCCACGAGCCCAAGTCCTTTTTGCAGCTAAAACTTTCAAGTGAGGTGGTATAAAGCCTACTGCATCTCCAGCCAAATCATTCTACCATTTCAGTAATGTAATATGCAGTTGAGCGTGTAAATCTATATTTATATTTAAACTCGTCTTCAAGGTCTTATTTTATTTTTTATTTATTTATTAAGTATCCAAACAGCATTGTTCACAATATAAATACAATACAAAATTTAAGATGAAGTATCTTAGCCAAAACACGATACATAAAGTTACATATTAACTAAGTAAGAACAGCGAATAGTGTAGCTAAAGACAGTACGAAAAATAACAATGACAACACAATTATATATATGAGTATGTATGTATGTATGTATGTATGTATGTAATATATATTTATATGTATATATATATACCAATATTCCATTTTTCTTCCCGTTCCAAATTGTTATATAGGTTAGGTTATATTTTTCTGCATTTTCTGCAGAATCTGGGATTTAAATACTGATTTCGAAACAGCGTAAATGTCAATATCACTGAATACATTATTCTCTTCAAAAGGGATATTGCGAGGTTTATACAATTAGGTTATGTTTAGTATATATAATTATCTCAATGGAAGTTAGAAATACAATACAAATCTATGCTTACTCAAACGTTAAACCATGGAGCTCCGCGGAGTAACTTTTACTCCGGGACTACATTTTGATTAGTTAACTCCGTCCTTACTACTAGTTTATTAATACCATAATTGCCTAATCTTTGCGTAAGTCTTGGAGTAAAGTTGTGCTGACGCTAATCATAATTTATTAATAAGGCTGTAAATGTAGGGAGTATATACATTTCAAGGATATGTGATAAAAGAGACGTATTTACAAAAAAAAACATTAAACAATTCCTTTTATCCACATTAGCTACACATTTATATGCTATAAATGTTAAGGATACTATTTTAATATGAGTATCGAATAAGTAGTTTGGCAATATTAATAAAAATGTTTAATTAATTGACATTGGTGAATGCGTCATTTCCTGTTAACAATATAAGTACAGCTCGATCCAGTTTGATGCAGTTCCATGATCCGCTTGACTCATCGCGATCCACCTTAATCCACCTCTATCCATTTCAATTCACCTCAATCCATCCAGTTTGATCCAGCTTGATCCAACTCAGTCCACATCGGTCGATCTCAGTCCAGCTCGATCCAGCTCTATCAAGCTTAATCTTGCTTTATCCAGTTCGATCCAATTTGATGCAGTTTGTTAATCCGGCTTGAATCATCTCGATCCACTTTGATCCACCTCGCCCCACTTTGACCCACCTTATCATGATTCACCTTGGTCCATCTCGATCCCCATCAATCCACCCGCTTTAGCTCTATCCAGTTTGATGCAGTTCGATCAAGTTTGATCCAGCTAAATCTAGTTTTATCCAGCTCGATCCAGTTTCAACCAGTTCGGTCCAGTTCGATGCATGCAGCTCATGATCCAGCTTGACTTATTTCGATCCATCTCGATCCACCTCCATCCAGCTTGATCCACCTCGATCCAGCTCCATCCTGTCTATCAAGCACGATGATCCAGCTCGACCCAGTTCGATTCAGCTCGATCCTGCTCGAACCAGCGCGTTCCAGCCTGATTTGAATATGAATAGTGCCGCACGCACGCGCCCGCCACTGGCCCTAGTCACCGCGCATTCAGTGTGGACGCACACTTAGAACGGTGGGGCCATGATATCCACGCTAGGAAGGCGTCTTGTGGATCGCAGTATAGATAGGTAGGTAATCCAATAGAAAGATGCGGTTTCCCGTCTTCTTGTTTACGAATCTTACGACACCTCGGGAGGAGCTGGGTTGGATGGGTGCTATAAGAGTACTTACCCGGACACCCCACGGGAAAGATAAATATTAATTTTAATCATCATCATCATTAGCAGCCAAAAGACGTCCGCTGCTGAACAAAGGCCTCCCCCTTAGAAGGGAGGGGTTGCCATAATCCCCAAGCTTGGCAGGCGGAAGATTAATCCAAAAGAAAGACGCTGCTGCCCGTCTTCCTGTTCTCGCTTAGTCGCCTCTTACGACACCCAACGAGAGGAGATGGGGGAATGCAATTCTAACCCGGCACCCCACGGGTAATTAACGAGTATAAATTTAATATATTAATTTAATTATTTAGGTACGAGCTAATTGCAAGATAAATGTGTACATGTACTAGGCACGCAGAAAAGGCCAGTATCGGAGGTTCCAGTCAAGGCGAGATAGCAGCTGGCTGCGTCGCGGCGACCTCGAGATAACTATTGCTCAACAACCAAGCGACTGGGTGTATATGATATCATTTACGCGACACGTTATTATTTTTAATAATATAAAATATTTGCAAGTATTAAAAAATTTAAAAAAAAAATTGAACCGTAGTCAATATCACTGAAAAGTATAAAATAATTTAAATGATTTAGAAGTAGCGTACCTGCTCTGTACCAACTTCAATAATATTTAAATTATTTTATACTTTTCAGTGATATTGAAGTCGGTACAATTTTTTTATAAAGATTTGATTTTAAACTTTTTAGTGATATTTTCATACATAAAGATTGAACCATCGAAGACGGTAAAATGATCTAGGTAGGTTATGATCATATTATCGTCTACATAGTTTTACATAATTCATGTTTCTTCAGAAAAAAATATCCGGTCGTTTTGAAATTTGCATGGAATCATCATAGTAGTTTACTCTCTCGAATAAAAAAAGAATCATCGAAATCAGTTCATATTTGTCAGAGTAATGTAATGGAGAACATCAGTTTTATGGGTTTTACCAGATAAATTCCCCCGCATCGTTCCTGGTCCTCCAGGAAGTTCTTATCCGGTTGTGATAAAATTCATACAGATTCATTACAGTGGTTTTTTTTTCGAATAAAAAAAAAAGAATCATTGAAATTGGTCAATATTTGCCAGAGTTATGACCATTTGTGTCCTTAAAAAGCGACATAAAGTCATATTATAGGCATTCCTGCAGGTTTCCTGCGCAGTCACAATTCGTGTTTTTTAGGAACTACTTATTCGTAAGCAATATTCTTTTTATTGGACCCAATTAACCAATTAAAGAATGGATGGAAGAAAGATTTTTTCAAATCGGTTCATAATTGCCAGAGTTATGCGCGAACATACATAGAAAAAAAAATATACAGACGAATTGAGAACCTCCTGCTTTTTTGAAGTCGGTTAAAAATACAGATGTACATGTATTTAATCTCTATGGATATGGGGTACTCTTTTTAGTCTTCCTAGAGTTCCTAGTGTTTATAATACTGCTAGTCCTGTCATTCATAACTAGTCCCTCGTGTAAAAATTAATGAAAATCATTTCTAAACTAACAATATTGTGGCGCTTTGATAATAATAATAATAATATCTTGGGACATTCCACACACGGTCATCCGATCCCAAACTAGGCAGAGCCTGTACTATGGAAACCAGATAACTGATACTAATACTTATATAATTTTTTTTTGTAAATACATACTTAAATAGATAAACAACACCCAGACACTTGGCGGGAATCGAACCCACGACCCATCGGTTAGCAGGCAGGGTGTCTGACCACTAGACCAACGGGCCCGTGATGATACGAACATTTATATTACAATGCGGCAAAACAATGTACCCCGTGGGGTGTCCGGGTAAGAATAGCACCCACCCATCTCCTGCCGTTTGGTGTCACAGTAAGAGGCTACTAAGGGAAAATAAGAAGACGGGCAGCAGCGTCTTTCTATTGGATTACCTACCATCTATTCTGCGATCCCCAAGACGCCTGCCAAGCGTGGGGGTTATGGCAACACCGCCCCTCACCTTCTAAGGGGAGGCCTTTGTTCAGCAGTGGACTACTTTCGCCCTCGGTGTATGTTTCGGTTTTGGGCGTCAGTGTTATTATTACCATTAGCGTCGGTGTTAGCTTCGATTTTGGGCGTCGGTTACTACAAGGGTTGCCACCATTTTTTGAAGAAAAAATAGTATTTTTCGTTTTAAGTTACATAAATATAGTACATTTAGGAAATTTGGGCAATAAAAAATAGTACACATTAATTTATCATTATTTATTTTATACATTATTTACTTTCCATACATATTTATTATTAGTCTTTGCTTTGGCCAACAAACTTTTAGTATTTTTGAAATAATCATAGGAATCCAAACAAGTCCATATTGAAATAAATTAATCGTCATCGTCATCAGCCGGAAGACTTCCACTGCTGAACATAGGCCTCCCCCTTAGAACGCCACATTGAACGACAATTGGCTATTTGCATCCACCGGTTACCTGCGACGCGCACAAGGTTCGTGGTCGCCACTCGAGAACCTTTCTTCCCCAACGGTTATCGGTTCTTCGAGCGATGTGGCCTGCCCATTGCCACTTCAACTTGCAGATTCTGAGAGCTATGTCGGTGACCTTAGTTCTTCGGCGAATCTCCACTACTATATTATATAGTACAATTGGCTAAAATATAGTACGATACTATATAATATAGTACAGGTGGCAACCCTAGTTACTACCGCCGTCGGGGTCGGTGTTAGCTTCGATTTAGGGCGTCAGTTACGCCGTCGGCATCGGTGTATGCTTCGGTATTGGACGTCCGTGTTATTATTACAATCATCTTCATTGGTATTGGACATATCTGGTATGGAATCCTATCCGTGGAAGCTAGTAACTGGCATGTATTAAGTTGTAATGTTACTTATTTTGTGAATGCAGTCGTAAGCTCCACGAATAAAAAAAAATTCGTTATTGTTTCTCTCATAGTGTCATGTTCAGCGTCTTTGTGTTAACATAAGCTAAATAAAATTTACCATCCTAAATTACATAATCACTTACTATGAAGTAGGATAATTAAGCGCTAGCAGCTTATTTTAGAATACGAAAGGGAGATCATTACTCTTTTAGTTATCTTTTTCGCTTTGCAATGTGCTCGTCAAGCACTTCATTCATAAAATCGATCCCAAAACAATTTCAACTCAATTTGAATCCAACTACTTTACGCACTCTTGACAGTATTGGATTAAGCATTGGATAATGATTGTATATAAATGGAAAAGCCCGCAGCGCCACTTAGTTGTTGTAGCTGTGTTGTGCACGTTCTGCAAAGGTCAACTTGTCTGATAGATATCCAGAACATATTATTTAACTTTAAAAAAAATTAACAGCATCTTTTATGACATTGTGTAAGTAAGCATGTTATATTCTATATATAGATTTCAGTTTGTCCGTCCGTCTGTCCGTAGATAATAATATACTTAGTTAATTATCTATGATAATAGGCTTTTAATTATTTTATACCAATTGGGTGGCAAGCAACGATGCGGCCCGCCTGATGGTAAGCAGTCACCGCAGTTGGTGCTAGCAACACCAGAAGCTCTTTAGCGCGTTGCCTACTTTATAGACATTAGATAGGTATTAAGTCTCTTGGCCTTGTGGCCAGTAATTTACCAGCTGGAACACAGCAATGTTTATTCATTGCTGTTTGGCGGATGAGGGTAGGTACCCTCATCCGCCTAGGTACCTGGACGGTATTTCTTGGGGTTAAATAATCTTGATATAAGAACAATTACAGTTCGCTTAATAAGAGATACAAACTAAAAAGATCAAAAAGATACATAGTTTTTCGAATGACGTGACGAAGCAGGAGAGACAAGTAATAAGTTTTAAAAACTAAAACCCGACTACGGATAAAACCGCAGTCTAATAATGTGATATTATATCAGTGGCGTAGCTTGCCTTAGATGGGCCCCGTATCAAAATTTGTTGGGGGCCCAAATGATGGTACGGCCTAAGAGATTATTGAGAACATGGATATTACGAATTATTGCTTACACATGTTCGGGGCCCCTGTAGCCCGGGGGCCCCGTATAATTGATACGGCTGATACGGCGGTAGCTACGCCCCTGTATTATATAGCCTATAACCAGCGGTCAATCAAGACGCTTCTAACGACACCCTACTTGTCAAATTGAACAATATATAAAACAAATGTTAAGTAGATTAGAAGATATGCGGGAACAGGTGAACATACATACATACATTCTTGTTAAAATCATAACCCTCCCTCCGTTCCGTAGTCGGGTAAAAAGAAGTTGTGTTTGTGAAATACACAAAAAAGGCAAGCTCTGGTACTTAACCTAATAATATCATTGACGAAAACTAATAAAAATACATATATTAAAGTTAATTATTCGTTTCTAAAAGTGGGTATTGTATGAGACCGAACAACCTGTGATTGCGTGTGTGTAAGCGACGCGACATTTCAGTCAGTGTGCGTGTAGGTTTTGTATTTGTGTGAGTGATGCACTGATAATAGTAGTAGGTATATCGTATATTGATGGATAATATTATAGTGTAGGAGACCGATGGCTATTTTATAACTTTTTTTTATCGTTTTTATGAGCTTTGTAGTTGTAATAAGATACGTTTTTTAAGTTTACTTTTGTACTGTTAGTTTAATATGTATTTTTGCAGTTTTTTATTTCTTTTGGTGTTGTGTTCTCTTTTTTCCGTATGTAATTCTCCGTGTATAATTCCGTAATTTTCCGTGTGTATGTTGTTCTGGGTGGTCGCAGAATTATATTATTTCTGTTTCTGAAAAATTAGTGTATGATTTGTTTCTTGCACAAGGAATCTACTACCTACTATTAGGCTGTTGCTCATCCACTGGGTGGGACGTCTACGGCAGCGATCCCAAGAAGCGACACTCGTCCCCACGAGTTCCGTGACATATTCTCGAGGTGCTATCGACTGGCCCCCAGCAGCGGGCTTAAAGATTAGGCACTGAGCCTGGCTTAGGTACCTGGTGCAGATCCTATGGGAGAGCCCGGGTCTTCGGGGGGTTTTAATGGGTAAGAATCCCCGTTTGACCACACAGGGTCTGCCCTGTGTCAAGAAAAACAAGACGGTCAGCGTCTTTCTACCATATACTGCTATCCCCAAGACGCCAGCCAAGTGTGGGGATAAAAGCAACACCCTTTCCTCCTTGAAGGGGGAAGGCCTTTGTGCACGTCTTCTAGCTGATGATAACTTTACCTCATACAAGGTAGTAATAATATGTTTAATACATAAACCATCTACATTAAATTCCAATAGCTGGGTCCACACCGGGCGCATGGGATCGCGCGGCATCCTCGCGAGCCAAATGTGTGGTCGGTCGAGACACGCGCAACAGAGGCAACGTCCCAGGCTGTGTTCTCTTAGAACAAATATACTGGAACTTTTTTTAACTTTTTTTACCGCCATCTAGTGTTCATAGTCAGGGCGTTTTCAATTCGTAAAATTTCCAGACAGGGCAGTTATCAAATATCTTAGTAGTATACCTATTTTTCAATTTGTTTATACATACATGTAAATTTAGCACGGTGGATAAGAACTTCTGTCTGAGATAAATAACGTGAAGTTGTGGATGCGGTTCGAATCACTGTGCGGCGATTGTTTTGTTTCTATTTTTGCTTCTGTTATTTATATTTGCCATATATTATTTCATAAATAATATATGGCAAATTTATGGCAATTTTCTTTGCGCGACAGAATCCGAAATGTGGAGATTCGCCGAAGAACCCAGGTCACCGACATAGCTCTCAGAATCTGCAAGTTGAAGTGGCAATGGGCAGGCCACATCGCTGGAAGAACCGATAACCGTTGGGGAAGAAAGGTTCTCGAGTGGCGACCACGAACCGGAAGACGCAGCGTAGGCAGGCCTCCCACTAGGTGGACAGACGACATTGTGCGCGTCGCAGGTAACCGGTGGATGCAAATAGCCAATTGTCGTTCATTGTGGCGTTCTAAGGGGGAGGCCTATGTTCAGCAGTGGACGTCTTCCGGCTGATGATGATGATTTCATAAATTGAAGGAAGAAAAACATTTTAAGAAAATTGAAAATTTTATTTAAAAAAATACTCTATGCTATTCAGTTTCAAATGTGAGCACTAGATGGTGCTACATTCTAAAGAACAATTTTACGTCAAAAAATGGGTATCTTGTGACGTAACGTTGTCATATCTTTTTTCTATACTTACGTATTTATCTATGTAACGTGCGCCCGAACAACCCCGGGCACATCCACACCGAACTCACATTTGGCTCGCGAGGCTGCTGCGCGAGCCCGTGCGGCCGGTGTGGACCCAGCTATTACGCAGTTTAGAAGAAATAGCAAACAAGAATACAGAAAAACGCGGAAGCGACAGACTGGTTATAGCTTTCGGAACCTGATCAATTCAAGTTAATGTATCGCGAATAATCGCAAAAAACTGCCTGTGGGTTCATGATGTCTGGTCATTATCATACACAAAGATATAATGAAAAATATGCAACTGTTTATTCCCACACCGATGACGTAACTACCTATCTGTGGATACGAGTCAGTCTGAGGAACAAAGAGCATTTATTAGTCAGCCGCGAATGAACGGTCACGCGAGCACACTGCAGGTTACAAATTATTAATACTATAACGAAATATATCGATAATCGATTGCTTACCATTGATATCGGTATCTACAACCCTTTTAGTGTTTTGATAGTGTTATTACAATAATTTCAAGTGGCGATTGTTGATATTGTGTTGGAATAAAATGCAGTGAAGTTGTTTAGTGATAACAATAATAATTGTGATATTTTATACTAGGTATGTCTATTTTGTTTAATTTAAATTTTGTTTTGTACATTTGAGCTAGCAGGGTTTTGGTATTGTGTATCAAATTCAGTTTTTCTTTAAAATAAAATAAAAAACTTATTTTATGATGGTTCTTTTGGGACTAATCCCACCACTCCTTCCCACCACTGTTACTCCTGTAAGCCAGGATCTACAGTGGTCACCACTGAAGACACCGAGGTTTGACCCTCGGCGAGTCCCAGGGGAACGCTAAATTGTCTTGGAACCCGCAACAAATTTAATTAAAAAGGTAGATACGAGGAGCTGGAAATACATACATTCCACTTTATGATGGTTATTAGATATCATAAAATAAGTTTTTTTGTTGATATAAGTACTTAGATTATAAATTCAACACGGCATTCGTCGAGCATGAGAACGGTCTGACCAAACCAGTTCTATTTTATTTCTGATGTTTTTATCATCTTGTTTATAACTTTAATTCCAGAAATATACCAATTTGTCCAGTATAATAATAATAGAACTTTGATGACCCTAACCTTTAAACTGTAAGGTCGATCCAGATAACGTTACGAACTTCCTTACGTTCACACAGATATTTATCTTTTAAACTCGCTGTGTTATTTGTCTCGTAATTACTAGGGCATAATAATATAGGGGAGATAATTTGCTAGCGTGGGTACTTGTACACAGAATACGCATCTACCGATCTTCTATAAAAAATATATTACAATCAACAGCTGTCTTTTAGTCTCGCTAAAAATCAGAAACGGCTGACAGATTTGAATATTTTTTCTTTGCTTTGTTCAGCCTAATCCAGGAGTGGTTACCAAGAAAAAAAATGAAAGTTTATTTAAACAGTTAAAGAAAATGTTGGCGGAGCTGCGCGGATTTTGATAGTATTATATAAATATAAATATTAAGAATTTGTAATTGAATCTGTGGACCTATACGAGTACATACAATGCTAGACTTGATTAGGTACTTCGATTAAGAAATTGATTATTTATTTAATTTTGTAATGTTTTTGCGATGTAGAATTATCGGTCCATCTTATTTTATTTATTTAGGCACATACAGACATTTACAAAGAATAAACATAAGAATTTTACAACCTAAGTAAACTTATAACTAGGGACCGGATTTATATGTAAATACATATTTTTAATTTCAATAGTTTTTGCTCAGTAAGTATGTTGTTTTCTTCACGAATCATGACATTTGGAATGAGAAAATGCAATATTTATTTTCCATATTTTTCCATATTTTGGCATATTTCAAAAATAAGTCCATATTTTTACAAAAAATAATATATTTCAGTAAAAAGGGTAGCAAATAGATGTATACGAAACCAAGTACTTACGATAAGCGAAGGTAAATAACAAAAAAATAAATGTAATACGGGGTAGGAACAATTTGCGAATGAGCAAAATATTTATTATTCTGTAAACGTGTCACGTCCGCAGTCACGGGTCGTTACAGTAAACTATCGGCGCTAAATTCCACCTATTCACCTACTACTTTCCCCGTATTCATATTAAAAATACACCTTTAAAAAATCACTGTCGCGAATAGCGGTCCGTCAAATTCGAACCCGCGACCTCCGGTTTGCAAAGCAAGTGGTTTCCCACTGCGCCACTGAGGCTACAACAAGAGGCCAGTCACATACTGCGATGCTGAAATATTATTCAGCCAGTACCAAGCCTTATTTTGACCAAACAGTACGTCCTTGAATTTTCATCCATCCATTCGTTAGTCGTACAAACTTAAACACGCCTTTTATGCATTACAAGGGGGTTACAAAACATGAGATCCGTGTACTGCAACAACACAAATACTGAAAAGAACTGCCATATATCTGAAACTTATGGTTATTTTTAACTCCATATTTTTCCATATTATCCCATATTTTCGCTTTTTAGTCCATATTATTGTTATTTTAGTCCATATTGTATGTACATATTTTGGAATTTTAAATACATATAAATCCGCTCCCTGCTTATGACGATTACCTAACAGTGCCCTGAAAATGATAACACAAAACAAAAAACTAAAATTGAGCTGAGTTATAAGAACAAAACTAATATTAAAATATAAATAAAATTATTGCTTGTGTAATTTTTACGTAGTCGTGCGTGGTAAAACAAATATTTTCATTTTACGCGATGGCGCACAGGTAACCGAGATGACGATGGTAATTTTGGATAACAAAGACGACAGTTCATTATTTCGACTTCTGGACCCGTTTATATAATATTAATATCTTTACTCACTAACATAATATAAAGTATTAATTGCGAGTGTCAAAATAAACTTAAGTATTTCAAGAACTGGTTCAATAATCATTAACTCTAATCGACGCTTGTAAGTACGGCGGTAAATGTCTTTGGTATTAATGTTGCTGCACAGTGCACTCGACCGCATATAAAAACATATTCATACAGGATGCTAGGGTTGTTTCTAAAATCGCAAAGACCGCTTTATACAGCAAACATTGTTATGTAATGTGTGGCCGAATATTCAATGCTATACCGGAAGACATTAAACCCACTTCCCAAGATCACATTTACAAAAAAAAATAAAGGTTATTAGAAAAAACTTTTTACTCTATTAACGAACTGGTTAGATTAATTGACACGGGTTAGATTAATTGGTTTGTTAAACACACATTATTAATTTTATTTTTGTTTTATTTCATGAGATTCGCATGCCTATTAATGGCGGATAGTCGGGCTTAACATTATGTACTTACTTATTGTTTTTCTAAGACCATTATGTATAACCGATCCTTAGCGAATAAATATTATATTTGATTTGATTTGACCGTGACCGACCGGCATGACCGACACTATGCATAGATAATAGATGCGGCCACTTATGTAAAAGTAGCTAGTTATATAAAACCACTTGTCCTGACTGACTGACTGACTGACTGATTCATGAACGCACAGGCCAAACCGCTGGATCTAGAAAGCTGAAATTTGGACAGCAGGTTCTTCTTATGACGTAAGCATCCACTAAGAAAGGATTTTTGAAAATTCGACTCCTAAAGGGGTTAAATGGGGTGTTTCCTTTTGTATGAAAGTTTTTATTGTATGGTTCGATTGACTTGAAATTTACTGAAAAGATTCTCTAAATAAAATAAATCAATACGTGTTTCGCGAATTTTCAAAAACAACCTTTGCGGGTGTGTTAGGGGTTGGTAAAATCTGTAAAAAAATTAGTGGGCGAAGCCGCAGGAAATTGCTAGTAACTATATATAATTATAGTATAATTATTTATTATAATTATTTAATTTATTGTTATAATTATTATAACAAGTTTAAATTATAAAAGCACAAAAATCCCGACTGCGACGAAACTAAGTGGATTTAAACTACAATATACGTACATAGAACGTATACATATGTACTTATATATATTTGAACTCGTCTCATTGAGACCTTTGATTTAATACCCTTATTGATGTTTTTGGAAGTAAAAAATACAAAATGGCGGCTGACGGCTGCCATTTTAATTTAAAAAAATATATATATTGCCTATGTCACTTCCATCCACGGCTAAGACGAATCTAAAGACATATAGTCACTGTCCAAGGCGTTTAGGCTGTAGGCCGTGCCAAAGAAATAGACATACATAGTACTAATAGGTACTTACTCTCAAAAACATAACCCTCTTTCTTGGACATTCAGGCAAAAATATAATAAAATTATGGCTGGCGGACGCCATTCAAATTCTTTTTTAACCGATTTCAATAAAGGAGGTTCTGTATTCGACGCGTATGTATGTAATATTAATAAAAATGCGTAATATTCATATATGTTAGTCTATGTGGGCTTCTAAACGAATTTACCAAATTTCACGAGTGTATGTATGTATGTAGGTTTGTCCGCGGATTTCTCAGAAACTACAAGTCCGATTTCAAAAATTCTTTTTGCAATAGTTAGAGTATCTTTCAACTTAGGGTAGAGTACAAATTTCATCAAAATCGGTCCAGTAGTTTAAGAGATATAAACTTTTTATGTTTTCAGTAAGTTACTGTAATGTAGACGTTCGAGTTGCATGATAGTGCTGATACCTATCTTGGTAAAATAAGTCACTAAAAAGTGTTAAATAAACTATTTAAAAAAAATAAAAACCGACTTCAAAGTAAATTATCTAAAAAGCATAAAATAACGAAAATATTATTGAAGTTGGTGCAGAATATACACAGCAGGTACGCTAACACCAACTTCAATAATATTTTCGTTATTTTATGCTTTTTAGATAATTTACTTTGCAGTCGGTTTTTTTTAAATAGTTTTTTATATTATGTCAATGTCACTCCCACAACTAAGACAAATCTAACGACACATAAGTCAAAATCCATCGAGCCGTTTGTGCGTTTAGGTTGTAGGCCGTGCTAAAGAATAATAGACATACTTACATACTCTCAAGGTCACGAACGGGGACCACCTGTAGGACGACAATCGCTTACACGAGCCGGCCCAAAATACGTGCGGACGGGGTAAGCGCACGTAACGTTGTTCAAACGATTTTGATTGAAAACTTGTACACCGTTCGTGTCCACGATAGTACATACTCTCAAAAAACATTGCCCTCCTGAGGCATTCGGGCAATAATAAATACAAATAATGTTATTATTGGACCGTTCGAATATTTTAATATCTTTGGACAGTACACTGACTAAAATTAATATTGTTATAGGTCAGTATTACATATATTACCTACAATCAAACTCCCCCCCATTGTGGTCAATGTTAGCCGGACATTGAACTCTAGCTGTGTTCGCAGAACGTGCGTTTCGTAATGTACATTTTATTACGTGCTCACAGCACGTGCTTTCTGCCAATCAAACAGACACCGGTCTCGCCGGCGAGGCCGAAGGGTCGTACGTATGCGACCTCAATGACGAGCATCACCCCACCGAGTTTCTATTGCCGAGCATCACCCCAGCGCGTTGTGAACCGGTGGTCGAATCAGCCCAAGCCGATGCCGTGCCTTCTTGAGATGCCCTTCAGCTCGTCGCTCCCCTGCCTTTCTGGCTAGAGTGCTTTAAACGCTCGCCCTCTTGCCCGGTGTAGCTGTAATGGCCTTCTTCGGCCAATAGCGACTCTGCTCCAAAAAAAATAAAAAAGTTCTTTCTGCCAAGTATCCGCGGTCTGAAGGTTTTCTGTATACTTGCAAAGTATAACTAATGGGTCATCATAAGCAGTCGAAAGACTTCCACTACTGAACAAAGGCCTCCCCCTTAGAAGGGAGGTGTTGCCATAATCCTTACGCTTGGCAGACATATTGGGGAGCGCAGTATAGGTGTTAGGTAATCCAATAGAAAGACGCTGCTGTCAGTCTTCTTGTTTTCCCTTATTTGTCCCTTACGGACACCCAACGGAAGGAGATGGGAGGTCGATGACGGGATTATTGGATCAATATGCATGAATCAATCACTGTGGGCAACCCGTTATGATTGATTGCTTGTTAGGTTGTTTTAACATACTGTTTTTTTTTCTACTTCACAGATTCACTACTAGGACTTCATAATGTACCAGTGTTTCTTAGAAATAGGCTTTGAAGCCGAACTGAACACGAAAGAGGACCCGGAGTTGCAAGATATTGCTCCAGAGCTATGCAACGAGAATATACATACCAGGGGAACATCAATCACGGAACTTAGGAAAATGATATTCGGTAAATTTTAGGTTACGTCTCCTACTTTGTCTACTCCAAAACTCTTAGGTCGCACACACTCAATAATATTGACAATAAAATATTGTCAATAATATTTTATTGACACATACCGCATTACGGGCTACACACACAATATTATTGACAATATTTAGAATATTGACAATAATATTGAGCGTGTGCGGATAGACCTTATGGTTAGTAATAATAGTAGTTTATTCAACAAGGGGATAAAGAAGTGTCTTATGTCGCGGGCGTGAAATTGAATCGCGAGCATAATGAAGAATTCCAGTAACTCCCGAGCGTAGCGAGGGAGCACAGTACAGCGAGGGATGTAAGCTCGCCCAAGACAAAGACACCTTTATCCCCGAGTAGAATACACTACTTTTACACACCTATTGCGAGGTAATAAAATACAAATACGGCTAGAATTAAAATAATATCAATATTGCGATTTGCAGTGTTCGCACCCACACCAACTGCGAGGCAATAAAATATAAATACTGCTAGACGTAAAATAATATCAACATAGCGATTTGCAGCGATTCTGCTCGTCGCGCCCGGTTCGATTTTCAAATGTTTTTTTTTTCATGCAGGTCTCATATGGTTATGGTGTGGTGTACTTTTACCACAGATATAGTAATACTTGTGGTAAAAGTGTTGATAGGATAAGTATTCGGAATTCAAAGCACATTATTACCTAAGGGAGTTTAGTACAATATTATTACCCGGCTAGATTATAGGGCTTTAATGAGGTACTTTATTATCATGTTTAGGTTATAGGTGTTTAGGTTAGGTTATAGGTATATGGCATATAATGCAACATTATCGAGCAGGTGTGAAAAATATTATAAAATACCATTGAGTTATAAAATACCAGAATACTTATACATAATAATGAGTCTCATTAATACTGCCAGTTATATCGTAATGCGATTTTAATAACCATATTACATTATAACTGACTATTATGGTGTATATTGCATTTAGCTTACAGTAGTTACGTGAGAAGCGGTTTCACAATCCGGTGGTTGTGGGTTCAAAACCTGCCTCCTACATAGTTGGCTGATCTTCTCGATATTTGGCCGCTGTGATCGTATCGGTTATTATTATTATTTATTTATTTATATACCAACAGTACACTTATGATTAAGTAACATTAGAACGTTCACAGTTAATATAATTTCTGATAAGTGAACCTATTACAGGTATAAACAACATTGTCGATAATATGCTTGCTTGTGTTCTATATAGTATAAATAGTTAAAGATTATTAAAATAAATAAATATTGGAAATGATTAAATACAGGAAAAATATTAAAATAAAAAAGAATATCTAAACAAATCACAATAAAAAAAATTGTATCAGTGCATTAGGACATAATGACTATCTAGTCGTTTCATATACGAAGTAGTTTCAGCACTTTCTTTTTGAAGGTCGGTAGCACATCGTGAAAAACGTCTAAATCTAGAAGCACACTATTATAATCTACTGTTGGTGGCTATCAATTGGGTCCGGTAGCCACCGGAACGCACTTCGATCCAGCTGGAGCCAGCCAGAAAGGAAATCTTCGAAAGATTCCCAGGTGCTGTGGGGCTCGACCGGGGTATGTGGGATTCTTACCCACTACAACCCCCGCGGCTGTCGCATCGGCACATCGGCCCCAGGGCTATCCAGTGGGATCTGCACCAGGGCCTCAGTGCCTTGCCTTTGGGCCCGCCCGGGGTGGATTGTAGCCCCCCGGGAACCTGACACGGTGCTCACGGGGATGGGGGTCGCAACCCCGCCGCCGTACTCAATGGACTTTCTAAGGGCCCACACCCCGAACGTCCAGCGACTCCGAAGGTAGCTGGAGCCAGCCTGCCCTAGCCCCTTACTTTATTGCTGATGTATCGAAGAGTTCCTCAAGATACGCCACGATTGCGCCAGCTTGGAGCTGTACATAATTATGTGGTGTAAGATAGGCTGCTCCCAGATATCTATGTCTAGCAAGACCGTCGCAGCCACACAGTATGTATGACATTGACTCTTTTTGCCTTTGCACAGAATCTGCTGTATCTACGGTACTTAGCCTCATTCTGTGTAGAGGCTAAAATGGCCTGTGAGTTTACCCATTAGGTGCCTATAGGACACTATTACTTAGTTACTATTTTTAAGAAACCGAAATAATGAATCTGCAAGACTGTACAAAAAAAAACGCATAAATTAAAATTGTCAATTGATAAATAAGTAATTAGAACATAATGACGTAACCATTGCCTTTAGAGTCATTTCCTGAGTGCGGTGGCGTTTATATCATACTAGCTGACCCGTGCAGCTCCGCCCGCGCTTTTCTTACATTTTGCTCCCCTTTTCTCCCTCCTCCCTAGATTTATCTCTCTCCATATCTCTCTCTCTTATAAAAAAAATCGAATTATATGCTCTTTCTCTCCTCTCTCTTTCCCCCTCCCGCTTCGGTTTCCGTCACACTCCCCCTCTTCCTATACTGTTATCCCCTCTCTGAACCCTCTCCCCCTCTCTCTTCTACGAACTTGCTCCTTCTCACTCCCCCCTTACTCCACCTAACTCCCCCGATCTCTGACCCCATCGCCCCCTTCTCGAATCCCCTCTCCCTCTTTCTCCTCTCGTGCACCCTCCTCTCGTTCTATATATCCTCGTCAATCATGGTATCAGCGGCATTAAATATACTTTATGACCTATTCTCAGACCTCCCCGATATGCACACATAATTTCATACATATCGGTTCACCCATCTATTTAATGACCTTGCCTTATGTAGCTTAACCTTAACCTAGCGGTATGAAATATACTGTATGACCTATTCTCAGACCTACCCGATATGCACACTTTCATACAAATCGGTTCACCCATCTATTTAATGACCTTACCTAACGTTGCTTAACCTTAACCTACCGGGATAAAAAGTATCCTATGTCCGTTTACTGGTTCTAAGCTACCTCCCCACAAATTTTCAGCCGAATCAGTTAGGCCGTTCTTGAGTTATAAATAGTGTAACTAACATGACTTTCTTTGATATAATATATAGATTAAAGTTCTATAGTTATTGTATGTTCAATTTCACCGATAGATGGCGCTGTTCATAATGTAAATCACGCTAACATCGTAAATTACTGTCTAATGATATTCGATAATGAAAGTTTTAAATCTTCCGCATCTTTTATTGTTGCGACTGTAATACATACATAATCTAGTTTGGATCCGCTCGGGATTTACAGATTTTAACTTTTCAAAGATATAATGTCATATTGCTATCAGCAAAGTACTTAGAACAATACAGAAATCTAATGAAAATGTCCTGGGTGTACCGGACCGGCTTACCCCTTACAAAAATTTACCCTTCGCCAATGCCATATCTTATGCAAACTAAATGTCTGCTCAGTCCCTATTGTATATAGCGTAATAATACATATCTTAATGATTAACTGATCAGTCTATAATTACCCTATTCACATACAAAGGAAATTACGTGGTAATATGTGCAAGTAATGTTTCACTGCTTAGCCCCTATGAAACATAGCGTGATGTTTTATATACCAACTTACACCTTGACTTCTACACAACACATCAGTGAAAGTCCTATCAAAATCCATCCACGGGTTTTCAAATGATACCTGGACGAACAGAACGACAGACAGACAGACAGACAGACAATAATTCCAAAAAAAATGGTTTGGCCTCTATGTCGATAGTATAGTACATAGAAATTTTGGAAAAATATTCAATGTACAGAAAAAGTGCTCTTTGAGTTTTATTATAGTACTAGCTGACCCACGCAGCTCCGCCTGCGCTATTTTTACGTTAACTAAACTTTTAATAACAGACATTCGCATCGAATACATAACCTCCTTTTTTATAGTCGGTTAAAAACTGGGACCCACTTTTTACTTGCTCTCCGAAGCACGGACCCGTTTAGTTCAAATGGCGTTAAACGGTCACCCATCTATTTAATGACCTTACCTAACGTTGCTTAACCCGATCGATTACAAAACCTTGATAACAACTCTCTATGAGTGTTCCCTTACTAATATTTATTATATTATAAAGAAAAATTGATAAAATCTGACCAAGCGTATAACCAAGTACCCGTTTTAACTTTAATCCCCTCTCCCGAAAGAACCGTGCTAGATTACGGGATAAAAAGTATCCTATGTCCTACCTCGTAGTAAGATCTCAAATCATGCCAAGTTTCATTGGAATCCATTCAGTAGTTTCGGCGTGATGCTCAGCCGTGATACAGACAGACAGACAGACAGACAGACAGACAGACAGACAAAAATAAAAAAAAATGCATTTTCGACCTCAGTATCGGTTATAGAATGCCCTCCAAAAATAATTTTCAAAATATCTTCAATGTACAGAATTGGACCTGTTACAGTTTTATTATAAGTATAGATAGAATAGATTATTTAAATCTCCGTCTGGCTCTAATAGATAGATAGATAGATAGACAATTCTTTATTGCGCACAAACAAACAGATACAAAAAGAATAAGACACAAATTAATAAAAAATGCAACAATGGGCGGCCTTATCGCTAAAAGCGATCTCTTCCAGGCAACCTTTGGATGGAGAGGAAAATAAAGAAGTTACAAAGAGCAGAGGGTGCGCGCACTCGACATGAATAGGTAACATTAACACAAAGACACATAAAAACACATATGTTGTTTATATATGTAATAATATTTATAGTTTATTGGTGTAGTCTAGGAGACGATTTTGTTATATATATTTCTTTAATTCAACCGAATGGAACGACAAGCAAGTCGTTCCCCTGTCTGAAGGTAGCAACAGGCATATTGACATAACGTTTCTAGTAACTTAAAATATTCCTAAAACCTCCCCTTGAAAGCCCAAAGAACTGTTGGGTTGTTGGGAGTTGAAATTTCCTCAAACCTCAACTTCGGGCGGTTCATTGAGTCCAAAGCCAAGGTAGCTGCAAGGAAGCTAGGTGTCCTTTCAAAGGTCCGCCGGTACTTCACACCGGGGCAGCTTTTGATGCTATATAAAGCACAAGTTCGGTCGTGTGTGGAGTACTGTAGTCACATATGGCATCTTGCAGCTTTGGACTCAGTGGAGAGGCGTGCTAAGAGGCTTATTGGTGACGCAGAGTTAGTAGCGGCCAATTTACAAAGCCTAGAGCACAGGCGCAGAGTAGCCAGCCTCTCGGTATTCTACAGGATGCATTTTGGAGAGTGTGCACAGGAACTGCATGACTTGATTCCACCATCTCCCTTTCATCATCGGACGACGAGACGCACGGCACGTACACACCCTTATGTGGTGAAAGTGCCTTCAGTCCGGACTAAGCGGTTTGCTTCTTCATTTATAATAAGGACAGCTAAGGACTGGAACAGTTTGTCTGCGTCGGTTTTCCCGCCCGATTATAATGTGGGTGTCTTTAAGACTAGAGTGAATAGGCTTTTAATAAGCTAGTGTGTTTTGCCATCCTCGATAGCGTCGCCGCTTTCCATCAGGTGGGACTGCAGTCAAGCACTAGCTTATAAGCATTAAAAAAAACTAAATTTTAATTAGGTACTATCTTAAGTTCCCGTATACACTCAATGATGTAAGACTGCCGGCATCAGCTGGAAGACGTCCACTGCTGAACATAGGCATCTCCCTTATAACGCCACAATGAACGACAATTGGCTAGTTGCATCCACCGGTTGCGAGACCGCCTACGCTGCGTCTTCCGGTTCATGGTCGCTACTCAAGAACCTTTCTTCCCCAGCGGTTAGGGGTCGTGTATTAATCACGTGATGTTTTTTAGCAACTTTTTAAACCCTCCCCCCCTCCTGGTGATATGTGGTGAGATTTTTAAACTAAACCCCCCCCCCCCCCCTATCCAAACTCACGTGTATTTTTTTGTACAAAATTTCTATATTTTATATTGAAATTTTCGGAATATTATCTTTAAATACAGGTACTTAACTGATTAAATTTTGAAGGGGAAGTCGTTGCCGGCAACGGTGAGTCAAGGCCACGTGCCGCTGTTTGGTTTAGAAATCGTGCGTTCAACGAAAAATAAATACCACGTGATGTCTCATTATACCCCTCCCGCCTCCTGGTGATATTTCGTGATTTTTTCAGAACCCCCCCCCCCCCTGTCGAGCCTCACGTGATTAATGGATGACCCCTTATCGGTTCTTCAAGCGATGTGGCCTGCCCATGCGCCAAAATGACAAAACATTACTAGGATCTCCAGACTCCAGTCAGTGGCTTTATATACTTAACAAACATCAACTGACTCTTCTGCACACTATATGTATGCTACGGACCTAGTACTTTAACTAATAAACTGTTTCAGAACGCGGTGAGTGCCACCCCATAAGGACGGACGACGAATACCTTCTCAGATTTCTGCGAGCCCGAAACTTCATCGTGCCGAGAGCTCACAAACTGGTAACAAATAGAAATTAAATTCTTCAGTTGTAGGTAGGTACGCAGTTAGGTGGTGGTTTGCCTAGGTCGAGTTTAGAGCACAAAAAATAAGTTTGGGATGATGTCAAAGAATCGCTGGTATCGTTCGTTGTGTATGAAAAACGATATTTTCGTCAATAATGTAAAACAAACGGTTAAATGCGAGTTGGACTCGCGCACCGAGGGTCCCATACCATCTTTGGATCTATTAAAGTTATTTTAATATTCGTCTAACACCTGAGATAGCAAAAAAATCGATGACATCGATAATATACAACTTTTTGATGTATTGCCATTGTATTGCATTGATAATTTCGTACGTCCATCCCTAGCGGCATGACCCTGTTTTTCTATACCAGGTCAAAAATGGAACGATAAATGTATGAGCCTATTTGGCTGGCCACCGTGCAGGCGTGGTAGCTCACCAGTGGCCAGCCAAGTAGTGTCGAATCTGGCTACCACTCCGCCATCACGCCTGCGTTCGTTCATTTACTGTAAAAAAAAATTATTTTTGAAGATAAACAGGGTGTAGACACTTATCGATGCCACCCTGTTTACACAATGTGTAAACAAATACCAAGGCATGTGTAGATTCACGCTCAGGGCCTGTACTATCATCACCTCTAACAGTATATGTTCACCTTACTTTCTCGATAGAAAGTGACAGAGCTATAAAATACGTATATTGTCGTCTCTTTCTCGTGTCAAATATGATGACAATAATACTGCTAATAGAGGTAGGGTAGGGCCCCAGATCAGTACACGCTCATATTATAGGGCGACAACAAATCTGCAGCGCAAGTAGGTAAATCAAAAACGAGCGATAGCAGCGCGGCTGCAGCGATACAAATTTGATGTCACCCACAATGTTGAAATTACTGAAAATGGTTATAAAGAGCGCTGTTAAACAATCTGATGCTTTACATTACATGTGGGAGGTGAGGTCATCGGTGTTTTATGACACCCAGTGACCCAGGGATGTTTTTTATATGATTTATTATTATTATTCCCATAATAAATAAATGGTGTTTAAAACACCTCCTGGGATCAACTGCTAAAATGGTAAAAAAATGGCAGTTGACCTCGACAGGTGTAGGAACTATTGTAAGTCTTGTACATGGAAAGATTATTATTTTATTTATTTTTATTTTATTTGAACATTTGGTGGACTAGAAGCTTGGCTATTGCAAAGGCCGGGGTCACTTGCCATAATTACATTCATTTGAGTATTATTATTATGTCAGCCTGTTCTGGCCCACTGCTGGCCAAAGGCCCCCCTCTTTTCCTTCCATCTTGATCTATCACCCGCCTCTATCGGCCAATCTACAAGGAAGGCATCCAGGTCGTCGCATATGATATACTAGCTGACCCACGCAGCTCCGCCCGCGCTGTGTTTACGTTAACTAAACTTTCAATAATATACCTACATTCGCATAGAATACAAAACCTCCTTTTTTAAAGTTGGTTAAAAACTTGGACCCACTTTATACTTGCCCTCCGAAGCACGGAGAGGTTTAGTTCAAATGGCGTTAAACGGTCACCCATCTATTTAATGACCTTACCTAACGTTGCTTAACCCGATCGATTACAAAACCTTGATAACAACTCTCTATGAGTGTTCCCTTGCTAATATTTATTATAATTATGAAGAAAAATTGATAAAATCGGACCAAGCGTATAACCAAGTACCCATTTTGACTTTAATCCCCTCTCCCAAAAGAACCGTGCTAGATTACGGGATAAAAGTACCCTATGTCCAACCTCGTAGTAAGATCTCAAATAATGCCAAGTTGCATTTGAATCCATTCAGTAGTTTCGGCGTGATGCTCAGCCGTGATACAGACAGACAGACAGACAGACCGACAGACAGACAAAAAATAAAAAAAATACATTTTCGGCCTCATTATCGGTTATAGAATGCCCTCCAAATATTATTTTCAAAACATCTTCAATGTACAGAATTGGACCTGTTACAGTTTTATTATAAGTATATAGATATGGTCGTCGGTATATGATTTATTTCTCATAAATAATCTTAATTAACAAATTAAGTTCATTTGAAACATTATTAGGTTAAATCAATAGTAGCAAATTAAATTATATCAGGTTTTCTCTTATTGTTTCCGTCCACAGTTGGTCCGGTACTTCCACTTCAGGGAACAAAACCGGCAGCTGTATGAAGGCGTAGATCTGTGGGGGTTGGGCAAGGTCAAAAGCGTGTTCGAAGGCACCATGCTTGACAGGCCTGATATTGGACGACTCTTTATATTCAGATTTGGTATGTACATACATTTTACATGAGACAATTTCACACACGGTCACTTGATCCCAAACTAGGCAGATCCTGTACTATGGAAACCAGACAACTGATTAAATTGCATGAGCGTAACCTTATGCTAGACAGTTTGGTTGTGACATCTGAAGTTGTATATTACAGGACTAGTGGCGACTAAGGAGAACTTCCGTTCAAACGTTTTTACCTATTATTGGAAATAAGTTTGAAAAATCAAATAGGCCCCTTTAAAATATTTGCAGATGCCTTACGGGTCTGTGGTGCCTTACGGGTGGACTAGCCTTCGTTGGTCCGCCTGTAAGTGTCTTCCTTTTTGAGGTTGTATCGACCGTCTGTTAATTCTTTGCTTGTCTCCCGCTTTGTAAAAGAGGGAAAGTGGAATATATGTATTTCCAACTCCTCCTATCTACCTTTTTAATTAAATTTGTTGCGGGTTCCAAGACAATTTAGCGTTCCCCTGGGACTCGCCGAGGGTCAAACCTCGGTGTCTTCAGTGACCACTGTAGATCCTGGCTTACAGGAGTAACAGTGGTGGGATTAGTCCCATTTTAAAAACTGATTATTTTTTTTTGTATACATAATTAAATAGATAAATAACAGACACTTCGTGGGAATCGAACCCACGATCTATTGGAAAGCAGACAGGATGTCTAACCGCTAGAGCAACTGACCTGTAATTTTTTTTTTAATAATCAATAGGTTTGCGCTTGACCACAATCTCACATGACGGTAAGGGAAGATGTGGTCTAGGATGCACCGCGCTTACCTATATACGTATCTTAGCTCGAAGAACCGATAACGGATGGGGAAGAATGTTTCTCGAATGGTAACCACGAACCGGAAGACGCAGCGGAGGCAGGCCTTCCACTAGGAGGACTGACGACATTGAGTGAGTGGCATTCAACCGGTGGATGCTAAAAGTACATTGTCGTTCATTGTGGCGTTCCAAGGGACGAAGAACCCTCGCCAATAAGCAGAGGCGCGCTAAGAGGTAGCGCGCCTCTCTACTAAGTCCACAGCTGCGTGATCACGTTATGGTTTAGTGAAGCGACGGCGTACTAAAGGGATGATCCTCCGACCGAGCGAAGTGTTGCTCGGCCAGGGCCGAAGCCCCCCACAGTTGTAGTCGGGATGTTGTATATATTGTCCAACTTAGAGAAACTTCGCTTGTGAGATTCAGGATTCGGTGGTGGCACTATCTATCTTGTCGGATGTGATACTACTAGCTTTTCATCACGTCGCTGTACCACATGTGGCGCCATCTGATTATGTCGATTATATGTGACTACATTACTCTACATTTTTTTTTTTTTTTTTTTTTTGGGAATGATAGACGCTGTTAACCGCAGATGGCTATTGCAGCTTCACCGGACAACAGGAGGCGAGCGCTTGAAGCGCTCTAGCCTTTACGGCAGAAGTAGCGACGAGCACAAGGGCACCTCAGGGAGGCACGGCCTCGGCTTGGGCTGTCGCTTAAGAGAGGGCTGAGTTTACCACCGGTTCACAACGCGCCCCCACTGAGAAGAACCGGCAAGAAACTCAGTGGGGTGATGCACGTCGTTGCGGTCGCATACGTACGACCCTTCGGCCTCGCCGGCGAGACCGGTGTCTGATAGCTAGTGTAGCATACGGTTGTCGGGGAGGGGTCGGCGCATCCCGGTCCAATAGGACCGTCATGGGGTCAGGAGGGTCGAGCAGTACGTGCCGTGGTCTGCGGCGCGAGTCAGAAGGACTAGCGGCGTAATCGGCGGCGGCGCGGATTAAACTGTTCGCGTGACGGGACGCGGATTCAAAGTAGCGTTTCGACGCTTCTTTGAGGAACTTACGAAGGGGATCTAATTTGAAATCGGAATGCAGATCTACGTTCCGCATGTACCACGGGGCACCGACGGCGCGACGGAGGAAACGATTCTGGATAACCTGGAGGCTATCTATATGGGTGCGGGCGGCGTGCGCGAAAACTACACTCGCGTAAGTCATGATTGGGCGAATGCAAGCTTTGTATAATGTCAACTTATTTCTAAGCGACATTTTACTCCGCTTGCAGAGAAGGGGATACAGGCGACCTAATACGAAAGCCGCTCGATTGCGGACGGACCTAATGTGCGGGCCGAAAGTCATGCGGGAGTCCAAGGTGACTCCGAGGTACTTAACCTTCCTAGTCCAGGGGATAGGGCGATTGAATAGGGATATTGGAGCTAGTCGTCTGTTGGGCCGAAGGCTCCGCGCGGAGAACATATTGGCGGGTCCCCGGGAGAAGACCACCGCGGCACTCTTCTCCGGGTTCACCTCTATGCGCCACGTACGGAACCATTGACCCAGGGCGTCGACTGCGGCTTGAAGAGCACGCGTTAAAAAGGACATGTTCCTATGGGAATAGTAGAGAGCGGTGTCATCCGCGTAAAGGGCGAGTTGGACTCTGCTCGAACGAGGAATGTCGTTCGTGAACAGGCTGAACAAGAGGGGAGAGAGCACGGAGCCCTGAGGGACTCCGGCCTGTATTGGATGGGGCGAAGAAAACGTACCTTCGACCCGGTATCGAAAGGTACGATTCGAGAGAAAGTCTCGTATGATGAGTACGAGCCTATCGGGGACTCCTAACTGGAAGAGCTTGTATATCAAGCCGTTGTGCCAGACCTTGTCGAAGGCCTTGGCAACATCGAAGAATAGGGCGCCTGTGTAGACGGGCTTGGGCTGGTTGAGCCCGGTCAGGATGTGCTCCGTGAGGCGGTGCACCTGGTGGACGCAAGAGTGTCTGGTTCGAAAGCCAAACTGTTCGTCAATAAGGATATTATTAGAACTGACAAAGTCTTTGAGTCTCGCTAATAGCAAGCGCTCATAGAGTTTGCCGAGAGACTTGAGAAGACTGATAGGCCGGTAGCTCGCAGGACTGCTGCGAGGCTTACCCGGCTTAGGGATACCTACTACATCCGCGTCTTTCCATTCGGCAGGAAAGACGCAGTGGGACATGGCTGCGTTGAAGATAGTCACTAGAAGACATATCAGATGGACAGGGAGAACCTTGAGAACGCGATTGGAGATGCCGTCGGAGCCCGGTGCTTTCTTCGGCTTAAGGCCTTTGATCAGGTCTTCCACCTCGGTTTGCGTGACCGGGGAGAGGGATTCGGTGGGAGGGAGTGAGGACCTGCGCTCTACTTCCCTATCCACAAGATCGAGGTGCGCCGGATCGACGGGAGCGGAGCTGGGTGTGCACTGACTCTCTAGAGAGTCAGCGAGAACCTCAGCCTTCTCGTCGTCCTCGAACGCGGGTGGGTCGCCTGAAGGGCGGGTCAAGGGGGGCATGGTAGCTACGGTGTCGGTTTTGAGGGATCTCGCGAGCCGCCAGTAAGCCTGGTGTGACGGCGAGATCTCCTCTAGAAACCCTCCCCATCGAGCCTCCCTGAGTTCCGCGATGCTGCGCTTCACGTCCCTCTGCAAAGCACGCATGCGGACCCGATTGGCATCGGTGGGGTAGGAGTCGTACGCGCGAATAGCCGCGTTTTTAGCGCGGACTAATTCCCTAATGTCATCGGGCAGCTTGAAGCGCACAGCGTAAAAGTTGTCCGCTTCAACCTGCCGGGAGGACTGGCTGATGGCCGATTTGAGATGATCGGTGAAAGCGCCGATCGCTTGGTCGGTGTCCTGAGGGGACGAGATTTGCGCCGGGAAGCGGGCAAGATTCGGAGAGTCGGCATCGGCTAAACAGGTGTTTAGCTGATGCCAGTCCAGAACGGTCCTAGTGACCGGCTGGGAAATGGGCGGCGGACCTAGTTCCATTAGGACCGGTCGGTGGTCAGAATCTAGCTCATGGAGAACCTCTAAGGAGCGCAACCGGAGGGTCACGCCCTTCAGGAGGGCCATGTCTAAGATATCGGGGCGGTGATTGACATTATTGGGATAATGGGTCGGGCGCATAGGTGCGATGACGTCAAAGTCGAGAACGTCGACCAAGCCGTCGAGGCACCTGCCGTTGCCGGTGGTGACGTTACAATTCCACCTGACATGCTTGCAGTTGAAGTCGCCGGCCAGAATGACCGCGTTGTCCAGGTCAAGGAGTGACTCGATATCACTCCTGAGGGGCCGCTTATCAGGTGGAAGATAGATAGAGGCGATAGTGACAGCCGCATGGCCGGAAAGAGAGAGGCGGCAAACCGAGGCCTCTATATTAGTGAGCGCAGGGGGATCGATAGGGATGCAGTGCAGGGCCCTTCTGTAATAGATGGCAGTGCCACCTCCGAGGGAGGTGTCACGGTCATTTCGCACAAGATGGTAGTTGGCGATATTCGGACTCCTATGAGAGGGTTTCAGGAGGGTCTCCTGCACCAGCAAGACATCAACTTGGTGACTTCGCAGGAAGTCAGCAACCTGATCTCTTTGTCGGGAGAGGCCATGCGCATTGAAAAATGCGAGGGAAAGGGAATGGGGTTTTTGCCTACTCTGGTGTAAATCCATTTACGGGCCTACATTTGAGTTTACGGGGGACAGGGCGTAGTACACGTCCTCGAATTCGGCGATAGCTTGTACTCTATCGCAGGGGTTCTGTGCGCACCGAAGGCGGCTCGCGAAAAGGCGGATTCTATCGATGTTAATACCATCGATAGAGCGTCGGACCAATTCGAAGTCCGAAGCGAGGCTGGACGCGTGCGCTGAAGGCGCAGGCGCGGCCGGTTGCTTGGCGGGGACGCTCGTTGCTTTAGGAGCAGCGGCGGGGCGGACGTATGGCAGTGTCTTATCCCACGCGTTCGGTGGTCGCACTGCGGGCTGGGACGATGAGAGCGGTCGCGGCGCAGAGGGCGCGGGGACGCGGGGGGCCGGAAGCGGCTGCGTAAGAGGCGCTGAGGGCGCCGGGGCCTGAGGCGCTGAAGGCGCGGGCGGGTAGGACTCCAAGGGTGGAGGGGCGGAGGCCCTTGGTGCATAGGGCACCGAGGGGCGGGGGGGAGCGCGGAGATTGTTGCGCCTCGCCACCCGGCGGTTCCTCCTCGGGGCCCTCGGGCAGCCGCGATAGTTCGCGGTGTGCCCGATGGTCCCGCAGAGGACGCATCCGGGAAGCTCGGTCGCCGTCTCCCTATTGCGCTCGCATTGAGACGTCGCGTGGTCTCCTGTGCACTTCACACAGCGAGGCCTCGCGAAACAGTTGCGGGAGGAGTGGCCGTACAACTGGCAGTTGTGACACTGCCCGGGTAGGCCACGTTTGTGGGGGGCTTCTACGGCGAAGCCGGTAAGACCGCAAACAGTCTTCAAATTGAAGATTTGTTTGCCCTCGTCGGAGCGCACGAGATGGACCAGAACCATCTCGTACGGTTGGAGCGGGCGATTGCCAGGGTGCATACGGTGCACCTCCATCACCGGTAAGGATTGCGACAGAAGGTCGTCTTTAATAAACTCAGTACTGAGTTGGGTAGGGACTCCGCGGATTACGGCGCGGATGATTCGGTCCTCGTCGAGAGTGTAGGTGTGAAAACCTATCTTCTCGGCTCGGAGAAACTTAGACAATTCGCGGTGCTGG
Source organism: Furcula furcula (assembly GCA_911728495.1). Classification (NCBI taxonomy): domain Eukaryota; kingdom Metazoa; phylum Arthropoda; class Insecta; order Lepidoptera; family Notodontidae; genus Furcula; species Furcula furcula. The sequence goes on along the minus strand of OU452257.1, from coordinate 21,533,155 downwards.
TCCGCGGTGGACATGATAACCTTAATACCAAGGGGAGTGTTCATCGCCTTGGTATAAGATATTTTACGGGCGTAGATCGCCTTACTAACGCGCTCCCACGCGGCCTTGTCTTGAACGACAATGGGCGGGGGCGGGGGGGACTTACGCGGTGGCCGCGTGGGCGGAGGGGAATTGCGGGGCTCGGGGGCCGGAGAAGCCATCGGCGAAAAATACGTCGGTGGTGGGGTCGAGCGGATCGGGGGGGTCACGCGAGGTGGTGACTCCGGGCTTTCCGACTCAGTACATATGTACTTGGTCGGTGGAAGGTCGCGGGACTTGAGCGCGCGTTTCTTCCTGCTGACTACCGTGAAACCGTCAGCAGGCGTGGTGGGACGCGGCGAGTTAATGAGCTCGACCTCCATGTCGGAGCTCGAGGCAGACTCAGAGTCCGTCTCGGGCTCCGCACGGAGGGCGGGCGGCAACGGAGTCGCGGACGCGGCGGGCGCGGTCGACGCGGGGCAGGACGCGGTCGCGGGGATCGCAGATACGGAGGGCGCGGCTGCTGAAGGCATCGCGGAGGGCGCGGTATGGGACGCAAAGTCGTTGACCATCTCGGGCCAGCGCGCTTTCGCGAACTCAAAGAATTCGCGAAAGAACTCCATGCCCGGATGACGGTCCATACTGCTCGTACGTAGGGGGGGACTGCACGACTGGGGGGGACACCCCAGTCGGTGTGTACTGAATGGCTCCCCCCACCGGGTGAAGGTGGGGGAAGGGTGAGTGCCTAACGTGTAGGCCCTACCGTGCGTCTCTCGCCAATCTCAATGTGCGAGAGGTGAGTAGCCCTAGCTGCTCCGGGGCAGAGACAGCAAGCCGACCGGAGCCGACTTGGTGCCAAACAGCACCCGAAGAATAGGATCAGGAAGAGGAGGGTGGGAGGGAGACGATCAGGGTCGACTAGGGGGTCACTCCCAGGGCCGGTGAACCTGATCCCGTCCGAGTTGCGCGGCTCCGGGACGAACCGCGCGAGCGCTCGGGTCCCGCTCCGCCAAGGCAGTTGTCACCGTAGGGTACCCTTGGCGACCACGTAAACCGGTGGATTTAGCAACCCGTGAAGCTAAAAAGACGGTCTGTCAATAAGAGAAACAGGAGGATGTGCAAATTGTCGTGAAAACGACAACCGCAGATCAAAATACGGACGCGTAGATCACTCGCAGACGTCGTAGACGGTGCGAGGGAGACGGGTAGAGACCGCAGCACGCGAGCGACTAGTGTCGACACCACGCGGCGGAATCTGGAACACAAGCACACGAATTAATCGGATAATGGCAGCGCACGACCGATCGGGATCGGGGCGCGCAACGGACTGAATTTTTTTCACATTACTCTACACATGTTGGGACTTGCGCTTTATATAACATTAGCAACCCATTCCGCGGGGACATTTATTTTTCTAGTAATAAATATATGTTACGCAGGGACAATGTAGCATTCTATTGGTGAAAGTGTTTTTTAATTCGGTCCAGTATTTTTGAGTTATTTATTACAAACACCTAAAGATACAAATCTTTCCTCGTTATAATAATTTTTTTCAACTACGATTACATATTTATTGTAATAATGACAAAAGAAACAGAAAATTTGCAAGTTGAAGTGGCAATGGGCAGGCCACATCGCTCGGAGAACCGATAACCGATGGGGAAAAAAGGTTCTCGAGTGGCGACCACGAGCCGGAAGACGCAGCGTATGCAGGCCTCCCACTAGGTGGACAGACGACATTGTGCGCGTCGGAGGTAACCGGTGGATGCAAATAGCCAATTGTCGTTTATTGTGGCGTTCGAAGGTGAAGGCCTATGTTCAGCAGTGGACGTCTTCCAGCTGGTGATGATGATGACAAAAGAAACAGACAGAACAAAGAAACTGATAGATGTCAAATGTGATCTTTTAAATTGGCCCTACATTAGAAGTGTAGAAAAGATGTAGAAAGAAAGAAAAGAAAGAAAGAAAAGATGTAGATGTAGAAAAGAAGATGTCCTGGTGTGAATTACCGCCGGACCTTTGCAAGATGCATGATCATTGTAGTGTGTTGACTTTGTAGGTATTTGGGAGCCCAACGACTTCCCAGTAGAGGAATTGGTTCGCGCTGCCTTGGCAATGGGCGAGATTGGGATGAGACAGCCGAAGATCCAGGTTTTAGGGGGCACCGTCCTCGTAGACCTGGAGGGTACCACGATGCGACATGTTGCTACCCTCACGCCGACTGTCGCTTACCAAATTGTTCACTTAATGGGGGTGAGAATACGATCTAAAATACTTTACTACTTAAGTCTACCACTAGGTACTTAAAGTCTCTTTAAAACTTAAGTCTTAATGAAAAGCAAATAATAGGCATGATGACTGATTTTGAAAAAAATACTCTATATGTACTTACGGGTCTACTATTGCCGAAAATAATCATATTTTTGCTCAGAGTAATTAGAATGGAGCTAGTATCGCGTCGATTCCCCGAACAAATTTTTCGTGGCCCTTTTGCGGGGTGCGGGAGGCGAAGTAAACACACACAGATACAATTTCACGCATACCCACACTATAATAAACTCGCAACACATTCAAAAAGATACGCACACAAATAAAGAATGACCTGAACATATGAACAAAATTTGGCAGAGGGGTTAGCGCATCATGATCTCTCCAGTATTTTTGTATTAAATTTACAATTAAAAACAATATTTTCAATTTTTAAAATAGTGTTTGAATTTTGTTCCAAAACGATGGCCGATGCATGGTGCCATTTTGTGACGTCACTACAGTGTAAATAAACATCTGTCAAGGTATAAAAGTGAATCATTGTATGAAAGAAAAAGTTGAGATGACAGTTTGACAGTTGTTTATTTACACAGGATTGACGTCATTCACTCTGATCAGCGTTTATTACAAAATGGCGATTAGCTGTATTTGAGTAATTTATTTGCATAAATATCACGAAAATCTCTCTATTATTATGAAAACAAGATGCATTTTTGGAATCAGTGCAATCTGTTCTAACATTTAAAACCATAGATCTATTGGTATTGTGTTGCAGTCATCATGACTATTACCGATAGGGAGCGCCCATTAATTACGTGTAGCGTTTAGGGCAGGGGGCTCCGAGCCGAACGTCACCCAACCTCACGGAAGAGGAGGGCAAATAACATGTTTTTTTTTTGCAAGAAACAATGTAAAATTGGGATCAAACTGGGTTAAATTAAGTTAAAAATGTATCCCCCATAAAATATGGCTAAATCATAAGATAATATTATGTCCTTACATAATTATGAAATTGGCGTTTTGTACGGGAGGAATATACTTAAATGCTTTTTTTTTTTGTAAAATATATTTAATTAATTAAAGTATGCACCGTTGTTATCTATGCACTTTTGCCATCTCATAGGTAGTTCATTGAGCCTTTTACAAAAAAAACCATGGGGGCGAGAATCAATAAACTCTTTGAAGGCGGTTTGGACTGCCGCATGGGAGTTGAATTTTTTTCCTTGTAACAAATTGTCCGAATTCCGGATAAAATTGTAATCTATTGGAGCAAGGCCCGGGGAGTACGGTGGATGTCGCAGACATCCCAATTGTAGCTCATCTAACTTAGTGGTTGTTTGTTGTGCAGTGTGTGGTCTTGCGTTGTCGTGAAGCAGCAGTGGCCTAGAGCGATTGACCAATCTCGGTTGTTTAGCAGCTAGTTCTTCGTTCAAGGTTTGCAATTGCTGACAATAGATTTCTGCGGTAATCGTTTGGCCAGATTTTAGAAAGCTGTAGTGAATGAAACCGGCGCTAGTCCACCAAACACCCACAAGTAACTGTTTCCGAGTCAATTTTCGTTTAGGGCAGGATTTGGCTGGGTCTCCAGGGTTCAGCCATTGCGACGAGCGCTTCCGATTATCGTACAGTATCCACTTTTTATCACAAGTAATGATTCGATTTAAAATCCCTTCATTATTGTGTCGGTTGAGCAAAGTAACACAGCAGTCGACGCGTGTTTGCAAGTTCGATTCACTCAATTCATGTGGTACCCATCGTTCAAGTTTTTTTTACTTTCCCGATTTGCTTCAAGTGGATTAATACAGTTTTATCACTTACCCCGAAGCCTGCAGCTATCTCTGAAGGGCTTTGTGATGGATCCGCTTCCACAATAGCCTTTAATTCTTCATTTTCCACTTTGGTCTCCGATGACCGTTCACAGGGTTGGTTCTGAAGGTCAAAATTTCCAGAACGAAAACGTTGAAACCAAAACGTACCGTGCTTTCTTTTGAGACACCAGCGCCGTACACATCATTAATCCTTCGAGCTATTTCTGCAGCACTGGTGGAACGGTAGAACTCGTACTCGTAAATATACCGATATTTCATGTTTTCCATTGTGCGGTAATAAGCAACGCCAAAGAAAAAAATAATGAGGAAAAAACAAATGAATGACTGTTTTCAAAACTCATCATAAATGGATTTATAAATTTGAATTTGGAATTCTTAACCAAAGAGGAGATATTTCAGATCAAAGTGGTAAGTAGGTACGACAAAACGCTAATTTCATATGACGTAAGGATCTAATATTATACTAATACTTTTTTTTTTAATTATACAAACAGCAATCGAGCATAGATTAAATTAATAGATAGATAGATAATACTTTATTGTTTAACCATTATAGAAAAACACAAATAAAAAATATAAATCTATACTTATAATAAAACTGTAACAGGTCCAATTCTGTACATTGAAGATATTTTGAAAATTATATTTGGAGGGCATTCTATAATCGATACTGAGGCCGAAAATGTAATTTTTTTAATTTTTGTCTGTCTGTCTGTATCACGGCTGCGCATCACGCCGAAACTACTGAATGGATTCAAATGAAACTTGGCATGATTTGAGATCTTACTACGAGGTAGGACATAGGATACTTTTTATCCCGTAATCTAGCACGGTTCTTTTGGGAGAGGGGTTTAAAGTCAAAATGGGTACTTGGTTATACGCTTGGTCCGATTTTATCATTTTTTCTTTATAATATAATAAATATTAGTAAGGGAACACTCATAGAGAGTTGTTATCAAGGTTTTGTAATCGATCGGGTTAAGCAACGTTAGGTAAGGTCATTAAATAGATGGGTGACCGTTTAACGCCATTTGAATTAAACGGGTCCGTGCTTCGGAGAGCAAGTAAAAAGTGGGTCCCAGTTTTTAACCGACTATAAAAAAGGAGGTTATGTATTCGATGCGAATGGCTGTTATTAAAAGTTTAGTTAACGTAACAATAGCGCAGGCGGAGCTGCGTGGGTCAGTAAAGTATAAAATAATTTAAATATTATTGAAGTTGGTGCCAAATATACACAGCAGGTACGCTAACACCAACTTCTTTAATATTTAAATTATTTTATACTTTTTAGTGTTATTGAAGTCGGTTCAATTTTTTTTTTAAATATTTTATTGTTTATTTTACTTCGGTTGAATCATGGTCTCCTGGTGTTAAAAAAGTCGAAATTATCAAACTACGGATTAGCCAAACTATAAAATATCCTCATTTCAGCTGTCAACACCAAATCGCGTTAAATCGTGTCACATCATCAACTACTCCTGGATACTGAACCCATTCTTCTACTTATTTAAGAAGTTCATACCTCGCCAAGCTTGGAGCTACATACATTTTCAAGGCAATGACCTGAAATCACTGCAGCAGCATATTCCTTTGGAGTGCCTCCCACCAAGGTATGGGGGCACGTGCAATAGCAGCGTACCTTTTGGCCTTTGGCTAAAAAAAATTAAGCAGTACAGAGATGAACAATTCGACCGGGAAATGAAACAATTGGGGTACATTATAAAGGAATGATAGTCGTATTCAAGTATTTGATTTTGGTGAGTTGCTATATTCGTGGTTATTTGTTTACTAAGTTGTAATAATATTTTAAACATAATACTATTCACCCAAAGATATTGTACTGCAGGAAAACTAAAAAAAAACTACTGAAATGAAACTGAGATGCATACTTAGGTCGATCTAGTTGGTATACAGCAGCTATATACCAAGCTGTATATAAATATTATGTAAGCGCATGCATTTACCAGCTGCTGTTAAATGCATGCGCTTAGCAGCTTATGACGCCCTAGTATATTCAACGCATGGACACAGTGATGACGTCAGGCGGTAATGTTCATCCGGACCACGGCTGAAGTCAGGGCTTGGAAGACATTGTCCGGTGAAGCTGTAATGGCCATCTGCGGCCAACAGCGTCAGTCCTCCCCAAAAAAAAAAAAAGGCTTGGAAGAAGCACTAAAGAAAGTCAGGGTTACATTTAGGGTTGCCAACATTTTTCGAAGAAAATATAGTAGGTATTTTTTGTTTTAAGTTACAAAAATATAGTACTTAATTGTGGGAAATTTGGACAAAAAAATATTTTTATTTATTTATTTTATACATATTGTATTATTTAGTTATCACGCCTCACCAACCGGATCACGGCTGAGTCAAGGTTAAATTTAGATCAGTTGTTTGGGTAGTTTTAGTGACAGTAGTATTAATTATCGTTACGATTTTTTTGTATAGTGGATCATGTGTCATAAAAAACTCGCATTTAAAAACATGCAGAAATGTCAATTAAGTACGATATGATAATCATGCGGCATATAATTGAAAACTAATTGTGTTTAAGTATTTATTAATGTCTACAGTCATTATTCTAATTCTAACATTAAAGTGCCTGAACAACATTCTAATATTATGTTATTTATAATATTGTACAGTCACGTGTATTATCATGTGACGCATGTGACCATTTTATGATCCTGGGGCCATAACTAGAACTCGAATAGCAGGGCTGTATAATACGAAAAGTTACCTGTATACTTATTAGCAGGCCACCCAGCTATTATGTCCATCGATATACTATACCAACTAGATTAGCTGTCACGAACAAAATGACATCGAAAATGTGGTCGCAGTTACAACTATACACGTACACGCAAAACAATAATATGTTCATATAAAAAGATAACTTACATACTATAAAATAAGGTTCAATAATAATTGCAGACAATTGAGCGACAGCCGTCTCCGTAGCTTTTATTTTCGTGACCACTTTTCGGGTCGTGACAGCAAATCTAGTTGGTATAGTATATCGATGATTATGTCACCCAAACAGGTGAGTGGTCAGGTGACAATATTATGGTCACGCTAATTAGTGCGCTCATGGTACAAATTTGTAAGACAGGTCACTTTTCGTGTTAAACTGGCCACTGGACTAAAATTTGGACTGTTTTGTAGTATCTTTATAAGTTTTATTCCACTTTGATCATCATCATCATCATCAGCCGGAAGACGTCCACTGCTGAACAAAGGCCTCCCCCTTAGACCGCCACAATGAACGACAATTTGCTATTTGCATCCACCGGTTGCCTGCGACGAGAACAATGTCATCGGTCCACCTAGTGGGAGGCCTGCCTACGCTGCGTCTTCCGGTACGTGGTCGCCACTCGAGAACCTTTCTTCCCCAACGGTTATCGGTTCTTCGAGCGATGTGGCCTGCCCACTGCCACTTCAACTTGCATATTCTACGAGCTATGTCGGTAACCTTGGTTCTTCGGCGAATCTCCTCATTCCGGATTCTGTCGCGCAAATAAACTCCAAGCATAGCTCTCTCCGTAGCTCGTTGTGTGACTCTGAGCTTCTCCAAAAGGCCAGCTGTTAAAGACCACGTCTCAGTACCATATGTCATCACTGGCAACACACACTGGTTAAAAACTTTGACTTTGACTTCACCACCTAGGTGATATCATCCACGTGATCAAAGTGGAATAAACCAATGATTAGTCGTAAGTTCTAATAAAAATGTGTTCGCTTCACGTTCGCTTGCATGTGATTTTTATACTTACTATAGGTTTTTTTTTTTTGGAAACGAAAAGCAAATTATACGTGATGTGTAATTCTAGTCTCCAAAACTACAAAATCAAACTTAGACATTATCTGTTAGAAATGTTGACGTAAGAATTGGTCTCAATGTCAGTGAAATATTGTTATTATGTAATACGTATTCTAGCGATCACTAGCCGTAAAACTACTTTAAGTACAGTTCAAATAGCCAAGTGAATTAAGTGCCTTTTGCAAAAGTTTAAAAAAAATCTAGCCTTCGTAAAATTATATAAAGGAATTATTTGTAAAAAGAATATAATTTGCGGCTAGTGATTGTGTGGAATAATTGATATCTTATAGCCTGGATTTTTTGCTCAAATAAATAATAATTATACATATAAGTGCCTTAACTATGTAACAGTTACAATGATATAAACATTATAATCGTATAAATTAGAAGTAATGTCTTCGGTCATAATAATATTGGGTATGATACAAGGTTGTAAATTTTAGATGACAATATTAAACTTGGTTTAAACTAAACCAAAAGTATAGTACTGTTTATCCATAGGTACCTTGCTATTACTTACCGTCTATCATGGATATGATAAAAAAAAATCCTTTCGAATATTAGATGAGAATCATTTATACCCTTAGTTCAGTGTCCAAGTGGTCCAAGTAAACCAAGTACCATACCAAGGTCCATAGGTACCTTGCTATTATTTACCGTCTATCATATCCATGATAGACGGTAAGTAATAGCAAGATACCTATGGATAAACAGTACTATACTTTTGGTTTAGTTTAAACCAAGTTTAATATTATATTATAGTTTAATGTTATAAATGATTCTCATCTAATATTCGAAAATCCTTTCGAATATTAGATGAGAATCATTTATACCCTTAGTTCAGTGTCCAGGTGGTCCAAGTAAACCAAGTAGACTAGTAACTTATTCTGCCTACTTAGGGACTTCCTGGCGGAAAATGTCATAACGTGGTGATATCTAACTATGGGTGGTCCCTTGCACAAATGACTTACCATCCGGTTAATTATAATGTCCGAGGTTTATATCAATCCGATAAATGCATTTTTTTAGAGTAGCAAGCAAGCGTACGGCCCACCTGATGGTAACAAATCCAGAACAATCACTAGCGCGTTGCCGACCCTTAAGACATTAGATATTAAGTCTTTGTGTCCGGTAATTAAAACAGCTACAGTGCCCTTCACGGCGGAACATGGCAATGTTTACACAGTGCTGCTTGGCGGCAGAATATCTGACACTGCGGTGGTACCTACCTGGACGGTTCCTTGCACATGGAACGTACCACCTAGTAAAATAATCATAGCATGTAATTAAATCGCATTCATTGTTTATGGTACGTCCCTTGCTAAATTATTTTGTATGCAAATAAAAGTATGTACAGATTATATGTTTGTAATAATGATACTGTTTAAAGGGATTTTTAGATTAAGATAGGCAGTAACAACAGTGGTTTGTTACTGTCTTTTTGCTCAATTTTATATTATGTTGGTACACAATGTTATATTGATATGTACTATCGATCTCTCGTGATGTTGCTGCCACATAGGGATAAGATGGTATTGTAAATAAACTTTTATAAATACCTATGTATTTAGTTTTATTTAATGCCTACGGTTTCTACACATCCGCTATCATCACTAACCCTAGTAGTTTCTGAGTTTACTTTATTGTTTAATTTTATTTATAGTTTCTAAAACTTTAATTAAATTAGGTATTTTTTAGGGCAAGTCTGTCAGAGCTTCTTCATACGGCGTGTTCTTATTCTAAAAAACATTTGGATTTGCAACCACCTAAATACTTTTTTTTTTGAAATATGCACATAAATGCCTCATAAAACAATACAAGTTTCGTGTGTGTCTTTTGTTAAAATAATAATATTATCTCTCTCGTGCGTAGGGAGCCTCAGCAGTAGACAACCGGCTGCCCTGTGGCAGCCTTAAACAAAGATGTCACAACAATCGATGGTCACAGTGTCTGTGCAAATTCCTTGGTGCTAATTTTGTGTTGGTTTGTTAAATATAATTGAGAAGGTAATGTAATTGAATATCTAAGGTAATGTAATTGACAAAATCTTCAAATTGCACCAAATGCGCCATGACGTCAGTCGCTTGTTTTTGTTTACTATGACGTCATAAAAATGACCAAGTCACGTCGATATGAAAATAAAAATAAAAAGAAGTGGTTTTGAACTCCTGATCTATAATGTGTTGAACCTTTTTCTTATTTGTTACACCCAAGAGAGCCGTAAAAGTAGTGATGTCTAGAATTTTTTCTTTGAATATACACACATCAAAAGTGTCTAGGGATCAAGCATTTTTAAGCGGATTTCTTGAGATTGAGATGTGGCTTTGTAATAAATTTATGATTTTATAAATTTATATGGATCCTTTTTGGTGTATTTCATAATTTGAATCAGGAACTGTGAATCAAATTCGAGTAAAAGATGAAAATCAGCTGTCAATATTTTCCCTATAAAAACATACAACGCATTGAAGACATTATTAGTGCTACTGTTTCCCTACTACTGATTAAAACCAACGTTATTATGGAGCGGCGACGTCATTTAAGCAGGGAAGAAATGCTCAGAGCCGTGGGAATGATAGAAGCTGGTTCCCGGCAACGTACTGTGGCTTTAGCTCTGAATACAAGTCAGAGTGTTATCAGTCGACTTTGGACACGTTACCGAAGCACTGGTACCGTGGCTGAGCGCCATGGAGGACGGTATCGCTGCACCACACGGAGACAAGACCGATATATTCAAATCTTAACTCGAAGAGCTCCAACAATAACTGCCATGATGTTAGCCGTGAGGCTTCATCACTCTTCAGGGAACTTAATTAGCGACCAAACAGTCAGAAACCGCTTGCATGAAGTGAACCTTCATTCCCGAAGACCGCTACGGGTACCACCTATAGCAATGCACAATCGTAGGATTCGATATCAATGGGCTCTTGAACACAGAAATTGGGCAGAAGAACAATGGCGTTTCGTGTGCTTTTCTGATGAGTCTCGTTTTGGTATGAGACCGGATACAAGACGTATACGACACTGGAGAACCCCTGGACGCCAACAGCGATTAAAATCCTGCCAGGAAGTCCATCCTTATAGTGGTGGAACCATCATGGTATGGGCGGGTATTTGGATCGGCGGAAGAACTGAGTTGATTTGGATCAGAGGCAACCTCAACGCTCAAATTTATGCTGAGACGATTGTATCAGACGTCATCGTTCCTCTACAAGTGCAAATCGGTCCCTTATTTCAGTTAATGCATGATAATGCACGACCGCACACCGCAAGAGTTGTAAGACAGACTCTCGCCGCAGCTAACATCAATGTCCTGCCCTGGCCTGCTCAGTCGCCAGACTTGAACCCGATTGAGCATGCATGGGATATGCTACAGAGAAGAGCTCTGCCGAATATGGAGGGTATCCAATCGCAAGAAGACCTTTTTTTGTTGTTGCAACGAACATGGGCGGCCATTCCACAGCGTGATTTGGATGAACTCATTTTGAGTATGCCAAACCGATGTTCTTGTGTTGTTAGTGTTCGCGGTAGAAACACAGATTATTAATTGTTTAAGTTACCCAATAAAATTTTAAAGAAAACTGTTATTTCAGTCTTTTTTTCGAACTTTTGTGTTAGTGGTTCAAATGTCAAAAATCCCTTTATTAGGAAAATGGCAAATTTCTTTATTAATGCAAAGGTGACTTGGTTTATCGTTACTGTGACAAACGAAAACACTTTATTTGATGAATCCTTAAAGAAAATTTTAATTAATATCAATCAGGAGAAAAGTTATTGCAAAAATATATGTTGATCCCTAGACACTTTTGATGTGTATATATAAGTTAGGAGGGAGAGATTATTATTGAGTTTATTTATTTACGAGTGCCTTCAAGAAATGGTGACATTAAAACATAGCCAAAACCTACCTTTTCTTTTTTTTGCGGGAAATTTTCAAAAGGTCCCCGGGTGCTGTAGGGCTTGACCGGGGTGTGTGGGGTACCACTATAACCCCCGCGGCTGTCGCATCGGCATCGACTCTCCGGTGGGATCTGCACCAGGGGCCGCTCAGTGCCTTGCCTTTTTGCCCGCCGTCGGGGGGCGCATTGTAGCTCCTCGGGAACCAGTCACGGTGCTCACGGGGACGGGGGTCGCAACCCCACTGTCCGCCTCGGAGTCGCCGCCGTACTCAATGGACGTCCTAGGTGGCCCCTAACGTCCAGCGACTCCGAAGGAGCCAAAACCTACGTAGCCTAGCCACCTAGTTCAATTAAGTCTTACTTTAACTAAGCTTAAATATGAGTGTGCATTTCTTTACGGAGATCGGGGACCTTTTGCAGGGTACGAACAGAGGTACAGTATCCAGTCTCCAGTCCTACAATCCAAAATCTGTATACAACTCATTTCGCACAGTCATATAATTTGTCAAGGCCTCGCGCCTTCACGGGTCTACAGATAGACAGACATGAATATTTATAATATAACCAACCAGATACGCTCGACGGGTTCTCAATCACCTTGGAAAATACTCTTCGGACTGGTACTTAAAACAGTGGTACCAGTTTTAAAATTACCCTATTTTTAGCAGAGCTGAAAAAAATTAATAACTTGGTTCGCATTTTCCGTAAAACCAATATCTGCAGAATATGAATATTTCGCTACGCTATCAAGACATTGTCAAAAATTTACATTTCACCGCTAAGTAGAAATTGTCGTAGTTAGTACTGCTCGACCCTCCTGACCCCATGACGGTCCTATTGGACCGGGATGCGCCAAACCCTCCCCGACAATCGTATGCTACACTAGCTATCAGACACCGGTCTCGCCGACGAGGCCGAAGGGTCGTACGCATGCGACCTCAACGACGTGCATCACCCTGAGTTTCTTGCTGGTTCTTCTCAGTGGGGGCGCGTTGTGAACCGGTGGTAAACTCAGCCCTCTCTTAAGCGACAGCCCAAGCCGAGGCCGTGCCTCCCTGAGGTGCCCTTGAGCTCGTCGCTACTTCTGCCGTTAAGGCTAGAGCGCTTTAAGCGCTCGCCTCCTATTGTCCGGTGAAGCTGTAATGACCATCTGCGGCCAACAGCGTCTATCATTCCCAAAAAAAATAAAAAAAATAGCAAGCAATAAAATATGCTATATGATTAGGTACACTCGCTTCACGCTTGGTCGGCGTCTTGGGGACCACAGTATAGGTGGTAGGTAATCCAATAGAAAGATGCTGCTGCACAAGAAGACCTTGTTTTTCTTAGTCGCCTCTTACGGACACCCAACGGGAGGAGATAGGTGGGTGCTATTCTTACCCGGACACCCCCCGGGAAAGGAAGTTCAATAGTAGCCGATCAACCGTCCGCCTTTTCAGCTGATTTTGCAGCGTAAAATACGGTCAAGGCCACGCGGCCGCCCTAGGCCCGGGCCTAGTCGACCTTATGAAATTAGCCTCTGTGTGGCGACGTGGTTAAATGCGATACCTATCGCATTTAATCACGTCGCCAACTCGTCGTCGTCGTCGTTTTATTTTCTTCCAACTTACCTAAGTTGGAAGAAGTTTCTCATTCTGGTGGCTCTAATTTAGGGCGAGAGACCCGCCGTGCCTACCTCTTCTCTTAAAAATAATATAATTAATGGGTGGGCCGGATAAGAACACTACCCTCCCGTCTCCCGTTGGGTGTCTGTAAAATGCGTCTAAGGGAAAAGAAGAAGACAGGTAGCAGAGTCTTTCTATTGGATTACATACCACCTATACTGCGATCCCAAGACCACCAAGGGATTATGCATGGATTATGGCAACCCCTCCCTTCTAAGGGGAAGGCCTTTGGACGTCAATCGGCTGCTACTGATAATGATGACTAAAGTGACAAAACTAGTCACCTGTCACTTAATAATATCATACATGTCACATTAAATGGGGTCTCGGTAAGTACCTAAAGGATTTTCCGCTCACTATTCTAGTTAGGGTTCGCCAATAAAGTATGTGACGCAAAAACCGTCACTGAGCTCAACCGTCGTCAGGATACGTCACTTTTTGCCCAAATCCACCAGAAGGAGGGCGGGCTATGTTCTTCGAGACTATGTGTAATAATATCTTGGGACATACCACACACGGTCATCAAATACCAAACTAGGCAGAGCCTGTACTATGGAAACCAGACAACTGATACTAATACTTATATACTTTTTTTATTGTAAATACATACTTAGATAGATAAATAACACCCAGACACTTGGTGGGAATCGAACCCACGACCCATCGGTTAGCAGCCAGGGTGTCTAACCACTAGACCAACGGGTCCGTCAATCCCTGGTCGTGGGTCCGGGTGTATGTGGTCTATTCTCTAGTCTGGTTTTATTTAATTTATGAAGTTTGTTAGAGAGATTTCATCCTTATAATTGACCCTAACGATCGAATAAAGTGGCGTGCACAGAGGGTAGGCACGAAAATGTATTTGGCTTGTTTCACCTATTTTAAGTATGTTATTATACCATTTCAAATATCCATATGCAAGCAAATACTATATACATATCAATTTGCATTTGAAAACATTAATAAGTTTATTCAGCGACTCCATACTGACAAAAATACTTTACCTACCCTAGGATTTCTCTAAACAGTCTTAATTTAAAAAAATCTTAGTTTGGACATGAATGAACGTATTTTTTTTATGTAAATGGATATGTTGATAATATTTGTTAATTTAAGGATATTTGTGCTGGAACACGAACAAATAGCATAAAGTATAAGCAACTCGCAGATATTTTTGCCTGCTTTCAGTGCACGCCACTGATCGATGCAATAAAAGTACGGGGTGCAACTTTTAGAGATTTTAGTCGGTTCGATTACCGGGTGCGGCAAGCGAATTTTTAAAAATCTTCGAAAGCAGTTTTCTTTCTTTTAAAAAATAAAGGAATGTTTTCTTTGAGTAAAATTTTCTATCTACAGTATTAAGAGTACTTTCCCTTCAGGTGGCATTACAAAATTCCACCCTTTATACTTTTATGTATTTACCTATTATGTAATTTAAGAAAAAAAATGATCACAGTCGCGCTTTTTGTACTTTTATAATACTTGTATACTTATTTGTGATTGCAATGTTTGGAAAGTACTTAGTAAATGCGAAAAAAAAATATCTTATTATATAAAAGAGTAAGCAAAAACCCACTCATCACGAAATCTCAGAAACTACAAGTGCTAGAAGTCTCAAATTTTGCATGGGGGTTCCTTTTAGGACAAAGGTGCTCACTAAGACGGGTTTTTGTGAAATTCAATCTCTAAGGGGGTCAAACAGGGGGGCAAAGTTTGTATGGGAGAACGCGATTCCTTAGTCCTATTGACTTGAAATTTTGCACAGACATTCGTTAAGAAAATTAATTGAATTAGTATTTCATATTTTTATAATTTATCCATTTACAGGGTAAAAAAGAAGTATTATTACTTAACCGATGGCGGTACAAATATATTACCACAATAAGATACGATAATTCGAAAGTTAAAATAAGAGTTCCTTGGCCAAGTGGTTACGGAGGCGTCCTCTAAGTGCGGACTGTCCGGGTTCGCTACCCGTGTGCGGATTTTTTTGTATTTTTAAACTTTGTTTTGATTTTTTTATTTATATTAAGATTCGATGTTTTAAATATTTAACTCATATTGACTCCGGCACTTTTTATCTCTAATATATTTTTATATTTAATACTTTTTTAAAATCATACATACGTAGTTAACTTCTCTCTAATGTTATGATTTAGTTATTAGTGGAAACTGAATTGATTTTTGTACTATTGGATCTTATATTTAGTAATAAGTGGTATCATTTGTTTGTTTCGCAAATATAACAAACTAAAAATAAAATAATGAAAATATATTTTCAAAATGTCTGTTTGGGTAGGAATACAATATGCATGCACCTATTGTACGTATGATATAAAAAAAGCTAAAACTTTATTGGAATTATTGTCTGTCTGTCAGTCAGGGTTTTTTCTATAGGTTGGCTGGTGTTGGGGACCAACGACATCAAAGTATCTTTAAATAGTGTGAAACAAAGTCGCTATCCGAGTCTGTCAATATCGGATAGCACCTCCTAAACCACGCAGCGATTTTCACCATCGGTTAGATAATTTTTCATTGAAGGTTTTAAGTTTTATCTAAGTAAATAAACTTACATAGCTTACATTGACTAAACCTAAAGAGATACATAGTTAACAATCAAGTACTAGAGAATTTCATTAATTCCATATATTATAAAGTAGGTAAATATCCGGGATATAATATACCCGCCCCCCGGTGGCGGACTCAAAGGCAATGCACTGAGGGACAGCTGATGCAGATCCCACCGGAGAACCCCCTCTCATGTGCCGATGTGACAGCCACGAGAGTTTTAGTGGGTAAGAATCCCCCACAGGATCCCAGGGACATATTAAACGTGCCACCACCCCTTTAACTGTGACAACGGTGACAGATTCCCGGGGGGCTATAATGCGCCCCCGGCAGCGGCTTCAAAGGCCCTTGCCTTGCACTGAGGGGTACCCGGTGCAGCCCCATATTTTTTGCGGACAGCCGTGGGGGGTTTAGAGGGTAAGAATCCCACACACCGCGGTCGACCGCCTGCAGGATCCTGGAAGCCTATTGGAGGTCTACCCGTGGTCCCCGAAACTTTGAGCACGGTGAGGTTTTTGAAGTGAAACTTCTTATGCGACTTCCGTGAGTCAGTGAGTGGGTGAGTGGGCGAGTGGGCGAGCGGGCGAGCGGGCGAGTGGGTGAGTGAGTGAGTGTGTACGGTGTGGTACGGTGTGGTACTCGGACTGACCGGGACTGAGTGGGACTGAGCGGGACTGACCGGGACTGAGCGGGACTGACCGGGACTGAGCGGGACTGAGCGGGACTGAGAGGGACTGAGCGGGACTGAGCGGGACTGACCGGGACTGAGCGGGACTGAGAGGGACTGCGCGGGACTGGCCGGGACTGACCGGGACTGAGCGGGACTGAGCGAGACTGTCCGAGACTGAGCGGGACTGGGCGGGACTGACCAGGACTGAGCGGGACTGAGAGGGACTGAGCGGGACTGACTGGGACTGACCGGGACTGAGCGGGACAGACCGGGACTGACCGGGACTGAGCGGGACTGAGCGGGACTGACCGGGACTGAGTGGGACTGACCGGGACTGACCGGGACTGAGCGGGACTGAGCGGGACTGAGCGGGACTGACCGGGACTGACCGGGACTGAGCGGGACAGACCGGGACTGAGCGGGATTGAGCGGGACTGACCGGGACTGAGCGGGACTGACCGGGACTGAGCGGGACTGAGCGGGACTGACCGGGACTGGCCGGGACTGACCGGGAGTGACAGGGACTGACGGGACTGACCGGGACTGACTCGGATTCAGCCAGTCCGAGTCAGTCAGTCAGGGACACCTGGTGCAGATCCCACCCCAGAACCCAGGTTTCCCTCTCATGTTCCGATGTGATAGCCACGGGAGTTTTAGTGGGTAAGAATCCCAAATACCCAGTTTGACTTCCCCACGGGATCCCGGGGAGATATTGGATGTTTCCCCCGCTACTCCCTTAAACTGTGACAACGGTGACAGATTCCCGGAGGGCTATAATGCGCCCCCGGCAGCGGCTTCAAAGGCCCTTGCCTTGCACTGAGGGGTACACGGTGCACACTCTTTTGTGTGGACAGCCGTGGGGGACACATACTGCAGTCGATCGCCCGCAGGATCCTGGGGCCTATTGGAGGTTTCCCCCGCGATCCCCGTATCTTTGAGCACGATGATAGTTTCCCGGGTGGCTTTATTGTGCCCCCCGGTGGCGGGCTCAAAGGCAAGCCACTTAGGGATCTTGGTGCAGATCCCACTGGATGGACCAGGTCTCCTACTTATGTACTAATTTAACAGCCGTTGGGGGTTTCGTGTATAAGAATCCTACATAACCCGGTTGACCGCCAACAGGGTCCCGGGGACCAATTGAAGGCTTCCCCCGTGACCCCTGTAACCGTGAGCACGGTGAAAAGTTCCCAGGTGGCTTTATTGTGCTCCCCGGTGGCGGGGTCAAAGGCAAGCCACTGAGGGTATAATTTTATTTTATTTTATTTATTTTTATATGCAGATAATATAATGTTGCAGATCCCACCGGATAGCCCAAGAAGGGGTTCTTATGTGCTGATTGCACGGCCGTTGGGGCTTTAGTTACCTAACCTAAGAAACCGACATACCCGGTTGACCACCAACAGGGTCCCGTAAATCCCATTAAAGGCTTCCCCGTGATCCCTGTAACCGTGAGCACCATGACAGGTTCTCGAGGAACTATAATGTGCCTCTCCGGGTGCGGGTTCAAAGTCAAGGCACTGAGTGGTATCAGCTGGTGCAGATCCCGACAGATAGCCCAGGTCCGCCCTCTAATGTGCCGACGTGATAGCCGGGTTTTAGTGGGTAAGAATTCCCCGGTTGACCCCCGTTTACGTCTTAACGATGAAACCGAACAAGGAAGCCCGTATTGCTTCCATAAATTGGTTTCAAAGAAATGGTGTCCTTAATCCACCCAAATTGTGCACCCGTACACGTCTGCAGTTTCTAAAATTATAAATACAATTAACAAATCACAAAACCTAAGCGTTGAGTACTTTGCCCATGGACAGGCAGCTATACGTAGCCCTTTCACGCGTCACTTCTATACAAAAAATTTTCATATTGCGTTACGAAAAGTCAGCTACAAACTGATAAATAATTCCAAGAAATTCTATAATCAAAGGCAGTAGCTTTAAATTATTCACTTCTTTTTTTTCTCAATTACACCCGTGCGAAGCCGGGGCGGGTCGCTAGTCTTATTATATAAAAGAGTAGACAAAAACCCACTCATCACGAAATCTCAGAAACTACATGTGCTAGGAGTCTCAAACTTTGCAAGGGGGTTCCTTTTAGGACGTAGGTGCTCACTAAGACGGGGATTTGCGAAATTCAACCTCTAAGGGGGTGAAACAGGGGGGCAAAGTTTGTATGGGAGAACGCGATTCCTTGGTCCTATTAACTTGAAATTTTGCACAGATATTCGTTAAGAAAGTTAATTAAATTTGTATTTCATATTTTTTTAAATTTATACCTTAACAGGGTAAAAAAGGAGTATTATTACTCAACAGACGGCGGTACAAATATATCACAAGAATAAGATAGGGTAATTCGGAAAATAAAATAAAAGTTCCTTGGTCAAGTGGTTAAGGAAGCGTCCTCTA
Source organism: Furcula furcula (assembly GCA_911728495.1). Lineage (NCBI taxonomy): Eukaryota > Metazoa > Arthropoda > Insecta > Lepidoptera > Notodontidae > Furcula > Furcula furcula. The sequence goes on along the minus strand of OU452257.1, from coordinate 21,514,026 downwards.
AGCATGGACTGTCCGGGTTCGCTACCCGTGTATGGATTTTATTTTTGTATTTTTACATTTTATTTTTGACTTTTTTATTTATATTAAGATTCGATGTTTTAAATATTTAACTCATATTAACTCCAGCACTTTTTATCTCTAATAGATTTTTTATACATTGAAATTAAACTACTTTTACGGATTTTATCGCGGTTTATTTATTTATTGATTTTACTATCCCGACGTTTCGAATGCTTTGCTTTGTGTAATATTCGCGTAAGTAAAAGACAACATTAGATTTTTTATATTTAATACTTTTTTATTTATTTAAAATCATGCATACGTGGTTAGTTTCTCTCTAATGTTATGATTTAGTTATTAGTGGAAACTTAATTTTTGTACAATTGGATCTAAGGTAAAATATCACGCTATATGCATTACGGACTGAGCAGACATATAACAAGAATATGATCAAGTAATTCGATTAATAGAGAGTAGCCGTGGTCTGGAGGTTACGGAAGCGTCTTCTAAGCACATCAGGGTCCGGGTTCAAATCTCTCTTTAGGATTTTTTTTTGTGTATTTTTAATCATTTTATTTCTGATTATTTTGTTATTTTTTTAATTTTTCACTGAAGGTTTTTTACTTAATTTATTTAGAAGTTTTATCTAAGTAAATAAATTTAACTAGCTTACGTTGACTAAACCTAAAGAGGTACCTACATACTTAACAATCAAGAAGGTACTAGACATTCTATATATCATTCATTCCATATAATATACGGTAAATCTGGGATATAATATGCTTGCCCCCCGGCGGCGGACTTAAATGCCAGGCACTGAGGGACACCTGGTGCAGATCCCACCCGAGAACCCAGGTTTCCCTCTCATGTGCCGATGTGACAGCCACGGGAGTTTTATTGGGTAAAAATCCCAAATACCCAGGTTGACTTCCCCATGGGATCCCGTGGACATATTGGATGTTTCCCCCGCCACCCCTTAACTGTGACAACGGTGACAGATTCTCGGGGGGCTATAATGCGCCCCCGACAGCGGCTTCAAAGGCTCTTGCCTTGCACTGAGGGGAACACGGTGCAGCCCTCCTTTTTTGTGTGGACAGCTGTGGGGGACACATACCGCAGTCGATCACCCGCAGGATCCTGGAGGCCTATTGGAAGTAGATAGAAGCACGATGATAGTTTCCCGGGTGGCTTTATTGTGCCCCCCGGTGGCGAGCTCAAAGGCAAGCCACTGTGGGATCTTGGTGCAGATCCCACCGGATAGCCCAGGTCTCCTTCTTACCTTCGGAGTCGCTGGACGCTCGGCGTGTGGGCCCTTTGAGCGACCATTGAGTACGGCGGGGACTCCGAGGAGGACGGCGGTGGGGTTGCGACCCCCGTCCCCGTGAGTACCGTGTCTGGTTCCCGGGGGGCTACAATGCGCCCCCCGGCGGCGGGCTCAAAGGCAAGGCACTGAGGGGCCCCTGGTGCAGATCCCACCGGAGAGCCCTGAGGTCCCCCCTCTCATGTGCCGATGCGACAGCCGCGGGGGTTTTAGTGGGTAAGAATCCCACATACCCTGGTCGAGCCCCACAGCTCCCGGGGATCTTTCGAAGATTTCCCCCGCGTCAAAAAAAAAAAAGGTCTTCTTATGTCCTGATTTAACGGCCGTTGGGGGTTTAGTGTATAAGAATCCTACTGTACGGTGTGGTAGCGGGACTGAGCGGGACTGAGCGGGACTGACGGGGACTGAACGGGACTGAGCGGGACTGACCGGTACTGACCGGGACTGAGCGGGACAGACCGGGACTGACCGGGACTGAGCGGGACTGACCGGGACTGAACGGGACTGACCGGGACTGAGCGGGATTGACCGGGACTGAGCGGGACTGAGCGGAATTGACCGGGACTGAGCGGGACTGACCGGGACTGACCGGGACTGACCGGGACTGAGCGGGACTAAGCGGGACTGACCGGGACTGAGCGGGACATACCAGGACTGACCGGGACTGAGCGGGACTGACCGGGACTGAGCGGGACTGAGCGGTACTGAGCGGGACTGAGCGGGACTGACCGGGATTGACCGGGACTTACCGGGACCGACCGGGACTGGCCGGGACTGAGCGGGACAGACCGGAACTGACCGGGACTGACGGGACTGAGCGGGACTGACCGGGACTGAGCGGGACTGAGCGGGACTGACCGGGACTGACGGGACTGACCGGGACTGGCTCGGACTGACTCGGATTCAGTCAGTCAGTCAGTCAGTCAGTCCGAGTCAATGAAGTGAAACTTCAGCGACTTACGTTCAGCGCTCCTGGGGAGGGGGAATAGAATGAGACAGAGCTAGAATGAAGTTTCACTTCTTCCGCGCGGAGGGACTCCACGCACGCACATTTTTTTTTTTTGAAGTGAAACTTCGCGATTTCCAAAAATGTCATCATTTAACGCGTTAGACGTTATGCGTTAGACGTTGAGCGTCAGATGTTAAACGGTAGACGTTAAGCGTTAAGTGTTAAACGTTAAGCGTTAAATTTGTTAAGGTTATGAAAGCGCTCATGTGAAGCCGTCACTGAGTGAGTGGGTGAGTGGGTGAGTGAGTGAGCGATAGTGAGCGATAGTGAGCGACAGTGAGCGATAGTGAGTGATAGTGAGCGATAGTGAGTGATAGTGAGCGATAGTGAGTGATAGTGAGCGATAGTGAGCGATAGTGAGTGATAGTGAGTTATAGTGAGTGATAGTGAGTGATAGTGAGTGATAGTGGGTGATAGTGGGTGATTGTGGGTGATAGTGAGTGATAGTGGGTGATAGTGAGTGATAGTGAGTGATAGTGAATGATAGTGAATGATAGTGAGTGATAGTAGGGGATAGTGGGTGAGTGAGTGAGTGAGTGAGTGGCACGGTGTCGTACGGTGTCGTACAGTACAGAGCGAGAGTGAAGTTTCACTTCTTCCGCGCGGAGGGACTCCACGCACGCACATTTTTTTTTCTCCATTACACCCGTGCGAAGCCGGGGCGGGTCGCTAGTAATCTATATAATTTCTACTGAATTAAGGCATTTCAAACAAAATTATTGTTTCGGATACATGTGCTGTTATGAAGTCCCTATTCGTATAAAAAAGAACCCAATGAATAAGCAATTTTATTTACATTCGTTCAACAGACTTGGTTAAGCAAATAAAACCTGAATGGAAGGGTTTAAAACAAACATTATAATAAAAAAGGATTAAACGTGGTCTCAATATTTTTATTGGACGTCCAACGCTCGACCGCCAATACAACAGAAGCCCGATTTTAATTATTATTCACACTTAACTTCAGTAGAAGACCAGTTCGATGGGTCTGCCATCACTAAAAATATTCTCGATGATCGCGAAGAAGCAAGCGCTGAAGCGGCAGCGCTTGCTTCTTGGTCATCGAATTTCTCGCTTTAGGGTCAGATGCAGATCTGACCCTAAAGCGAGGTGAATTTAATCATGGACTAGGTAGCAGGTATAATGAAGTAGGTTCTGTTAAATAAAACCAATGTTTGTGGCAATGTGGTGGTTGTATTTTTCTTCTCGAGACTGAATACCGCGTCATTCATGTTCGCTTCAGACCATATGAACACCCGGTTCTCAGCAGTGAGTGGTGGTAAGATAATATAACTTAGTGACGAGACAAGCAGGGCGTTCATTGGGTGGAAAGCAACACCATCTAATATACAGTTTGGTAGTGACATCTGAAGTCATAGATTTAGTTTTTATTTCTTAACGTAACTCAAAGAAAGGCAATCCGATTTTAAATAAACTGCTGTTTTCATACAGATTGATTACTTATTCGAAATAAAAGGTAAAAGTTTGAACAAAGGACATAAACAAAGAAACGCGATGACTTGTTTTGTCCCCAATTAATCATTGTAAAGGGAAGAAGCGGATATCCCTTACCCGCAAAAACAGAAAACCCCTGCGGAGCAAACTGACTTGTTGTATGAACACAACGCCACGTTAGATAGATAGCGTTATTTGAGTATTCTGAAAGGCTCAATTCATACCAAGATGGCAGAGGCCGGCAGCGCACTTTCATTGTTAAAGAATTTTAAACTTTATCTACAATAACTAAAAGACCAGTATCGCTTGAAAAACGCGGCGCGCGGACAATGAAAGTGCGCTGCCGGCCGCTGCCATCTTGGTATGAAATGAGCCTAAGACGAAGGTGCGTCATTAGTTCAGTTACTTAATTTTTTTAAACGGCTACCGCTTCACACTTTGCCGTATTTTCTTACGAGAATATAAAAGGATAATCAAAACAGTAATTAATTGAAAGTAACGAAACAAAAACACCAAAACAATATCATCAAAACAAGAATAAACAATACCATCAATACAAAGTAGGTCAAGGAAATATGTTATTTCCTCTATCTATCATCTGTGAAATGCCTAATAAACAATACCTCACAATAACTTGCTGTCATCTGCAGGTCCTTGTTTTGTTGTCGACCCAGTTCAGGATGATAGGTGGGTATTTTAGTTTAAACATACATAGATCTCAAGAACCAGAACCGCTAGAGTAGGTACTGTGGTTAGTAGTACATAGCAGATTTTGTTTGTCAAAAACCTAGCTGCGGCACATAGCATATTTTTAAAAGTGGTCGTAGATCGTCGTACAATGCTCATAGACACATAATAGTTTTTTTATGCGGTAGATAGGGCTGTGAACTATACGAAATGGTTAAAAAGTAAAAATCTCAAAAAGTGCACATAGCAGATTTTAGTTTGACAACGACGGTATGGGAATGACATATCACTTCACGTCAATGGCTAAAAATAAAGATGTTGACCAAACCCGTTTAGGTTGTAAATGAAACTAAATTATGAAATTTTAAATACGCTACATAAATAACGCCATTTCTCACAAATGTGCGCTTTGCTAAAACTGACTTGAAAGATTACGTCAGCAATCCTACCCTGCTATGAGTACCAGGAATACATAACAATAAAGAAGTTGTTCGTATATTCGATGTATTATGTATGAGGCGGCGTAGGCACGCTACGAGCTACAGGTAGCCACTTCAGTCGGCCGGTCGCTACGCCGTAGAGCAGGCGTTTTCGTAACGATAGAGTCGTTTCCAGTCCGCGAATGAATTTTTGACACTTTCATTACTTCTTAATTCTTACTCAGCTTTATGGTACCATAAAATTTCAAATACCATTAAGTATTAAGTGAGTTCATAACTACGAAGTTTTAGAAGTGAATTTTAACGACAAAGTTTTTTTTATTGATGAGAAAACTTATTTGAAGGTGAGTATTAAAAATTATATCAATGGCAGTTTTAGATTTAACTAGCTGACCCACGCGGCTCCGCCTGCGCTATTTTTACGTTAACTAAACTTTTAATAACAGACATTCGCATCGAATACATAACCTCCTTTTTTATAGTCGGTTAAAAACTGGGACCCACTTTTTATTTGCTCTCCGAAGCACGGACCCGTTTAGTTCAAATGGCGTTAAACGGTCACCCATCTATTTTATGACCTTACCTAACGTTGCTTAACCCGATCGATTATAAAACCTTGATAACAACTCTCTATGAGTGTTTTCTTACTAATATTTATTATATTATAAAGAAAAATTGCAAAGGTGGGCACTCGGAATGGCGATGAGTTGAGAGTGGGGTCGTATGGGTATGGGCAGCGGAACCAAAGGGGCCAGCGGCTGGTCGACTTCATGGAGAAGGAGGGACTCTATGCGATGAACTCCTTCTTCAAGAAGCGACCATCCAGGAAGTGGACGTGGATAAGCCCCGATGGTTCAACCAAAAATGAGATCGACTTCATCATGACGACCAAGAAGCACATATTCGATGATGTCTCCGTGATCGGCAGGGTGAAAACCGGGAGTGATCACCGTATTGTTAGAGGCACATTGAATATCAATGTTAAGCTCGAAAGGTTTCGTCTGATGAAGTCCACGCTCCGTCCAGGATCCGCCCAAATCCAGAACCCCGAAGACTTTCAACTTGAACTGCATAATCGCTTCCAGTGCCTCGCCGACTGCGAAACTGCGGACGAGATAAACAATGGGTTGGTGCAAACTGTCCACGCAGTGGGGTCCAAGTTCTATAAGACCCCACGCCGTAAAAAACCTCAAAAGCTCTCCAATACAACCATTAAGCTAATGGAAAACCGGACTGAGATGAGACTGCAATCTTCAGCTGATATGTCAGAATATGCTGAACTCAATAGACGAATCTCGAAATCCATGCGACACGACTTGCGTTCCTATAATACAGCGTGTATTAAGGACGCAATTGAGCGGAACCAAGGCTCTAAAGTGTTCGCACAGAATTCGTCTATTGGGCGTAGCCATATGACGAATCTGAAGATCGATGACGGCAGTGTCATCTCATCGAAACCGGAGATATTGAGAGAGCTCGAGAGATTTTACGGACAGTTATACACCTCAACAAGGGAACCCATTGATAGAACAGCTCAGGACACCAGAGCCAAACTAACCCGACACTACACTGAGGACATCCCAGACATCAGCCTGTACGAAATTAGAATGGCTCTCAAACAGCTCAAGAATAACAAGGCGCCGGGTGAAGACGGAATCACATCAGAACTTCTGAGAGCGGGTGGAAAACCGGTACTTTTAGTCCTCCAGAAGTTATTTAATTCCGTCTTACTCGAGGGTACAACGCCAGAAGCATGGCACAGGAGTGTGGTGGTTCTTTTCTTCAAAAAAGGTGATAACACTTTATTGAAGAATTATAGACCTATCTCACTCCTGAGCCATGTATACAAGCTGTTTTCGAGAGTCATTACGAACCGTCTCGAACGCAGGTTTGATGACTTCCAGCCTCCCGAACAAGCCGGGTTCCGAAAAGGCTTTAGCACCGTAGACCACATACATACGCTCCGCCAGATTATACAGAAGACCGAGGAGTATAATCGGCCATTATGTCTAGCGTTTGTGGACTACGAGAAAGCCTTTGATTCAATCGAGACCTGGGCAGTATTGCAATCTCTCCAGCGGTGCCACATTGACTACAGGTACATCGAAGTGTTGAAGTGTTTGTACAGCAACGCCACCATGTCGATCCGACTACAGGACGAGAGCACGAAACCAATCCCATTGCAGCGTGGTGTGAGACAGGGAGACGTTATTTCTCCGAAACTGTTCACAAACGCATTGGAGGACGTTTTCAAGCTCTTGGACTGGAACGGATTCGGCATCAATATCAATGGCGAATACATCACTCACCTTCGTTTTGCCGATGATATAGTCATTATGGCAGAGTCGCTGGAGGACCTCAATACGATGCTCAGCGACCTCAGTAGCGTTTCCCAACAGGTGGGTCTTAAAATGAACATGGACAAGACGAAGATCATGTCTAATGTCCATGTTGCACCCGTACCGGTAATTGTTGGGAACGATACACTCGAAGTTGTTGACCACTATGTATACCTAGGACAAACTATCCAGGTAGGTCGGTCCAACTTCGACAAAGAGGTCGCCCGAAGAATCCAACTCGGATGGGCAGCGTTCGGGAAACTACGCGAAATCTTCTCGTCCAAAATACCGCAGTGCTTAAAGACGAAGGTTTTTAACCAGTGTGTGTTGCCAGTGATGACATATGGTACTGAGACGTGGTCCCTAACTGTTGGCCTTTTGGATAAGCTCAGAGTCACACAACGGGCTATGGAGAGAGCTATGCTCGGAGTTTCTTTGCGCGACAGAATCCGAAATGAGGAGATTCGCCGAAGAACCAAGGTCACCGACATAGCTCATAAAATCTGCAAGTTGAAGTGGCAATGGGCAGGCCACATCGCTCGGCGAACCGATAACCGCTGGGGAAGAAAGGTTCTCGAGTGGCGACCACGAACCGGAAGACGCAGCGTAGGTAGGCCTCCCACTAGGTGGACAGACGACATTGTGCGCGTCGCAGGTAACCGGTGGATGCAAATAGTCAACTGTCGGTCATTGTGGCGTTCGAAGGGGGAGGCCTATGTTCAGCAGTGGACGTCTTCCGGCTGGTGATGTATGTGATGTAAAGAAAAATTGATAAAATCGGATCAAGCGTATAACCAAGTACCCATTTTGACTTTAATCCCCTCTCCCAAAAGAACCGTGCTAGATTACGGGATAAAAAGTATCCTATGTCCTACCTCGTAGTAAGATCTCAAATCATGCCGAGTTTCGTTTCAATCCATCCAGTAGTTTCGGCGTGATGCTCAGCCGTGATACAGACAGACAGACAGACAGACAGACAGACAGACAGACAAAAATTAAAAAAATTACATTTTCGGCCTCAGTATCGGTTATAGAATGCCCTCCAAATATAATTTTCAAAATATCTTCAATGTACAGAACTGGACCTGTTACAGTTTTATTATAAGTATAGATAGATAGATTGTCATTATTTGTTTATAATGTTTCAATCATATATTATTATTCTTTGTTTTCATCTATCATGAATTAAATTGATTAATTATAAAGTAGTAAAAAGTATTTCTGTGATATAACTGGTTTTCATAGCGCAAGGAAAAGTCACCTGTTTTAAAAACCAGAGATTACGGTTTTCAAATCTCGTGGGGAGCAAACAACTTAGTAGTAGTTTGTCCTGATTGTTTAAACAATGCTCGCATATAACCTGAATGTGTAAGTATAATATCTCCTATAGATAAACAAAAAGTAATTGGCTAGTCTATTAAAAAAATATATATCGGTATTTAATTTCGTATCCAGCTACACTCACAGCTTGATGGTAGCCTGGTAGCCGATGGACAGTTTCCCAAAGGTTACCATGGTCACATAAAAGCCGAAGTGGTTTTACTACCCTACCCTACTTCCCTACAACTTGTCTAGGTAGGTACTACCACAGTGTCTCCTGGATCGAGAGGGTGGCGGGTGCCATGCACAGACTGCTGCCAATCGCCGGCGAGGTCGAAGGGTCGTACGCATGCGACCTCAACGACGTGCATCACCCCACTGAGTTTCTTGCCGGTTCTTCTCAGTGGGGGCGCGTTGTGAACCGGTGGTAAACTCGCGACAGCCCAAGCCGAGGCCGTGCCTCCCTGAGGTGCCCCTGAGCTGTTAAGGCTAGATAGAGTGCTATAAGCGCTCGCCTCCTATTGTCCGGTGAAGCTGTAATGGCCATCTGCGGCCAACAGCGTCTATCATTCCCAAAAAAAAAACTGCTGCAAAATTCGAGGGTCCTGCGGTCCGTGGTCCTCTATGGGGCGCTCGTATAGTCACGTCCTAAGATCCTGAGCCTGCAGCGCAAGATGGCAATCCGGGTCGCACTAGGCCAAGTGCGGGTTGGCGGACTTCAAACGTCATTCGAAAGCTAGTTAGGCTTTCTCAGACATGCAGGTTTCCTCACGATGTTTTCCCTAACCGAGAGCTAGTAACAATCGCACAAAGACGATTCGCACATGATTAGTGAAAGAAATCAGAGGTGCGAGCCGGGGTTCGAACCTGTACAGCGTGTTTCCAAGACAAACGATAGCCCACTGAACGATTAAATTTTTCTTCATTCATCTTTATTATCCACTAGCTGACCCGCGCAGCTCCGCCAGCGCTTAATATTATTTTTCTTAACTGTTTTCATGGATTTTCCCGATATTTATATTTTAAACCCTCTGGCCTAAAATTTTAACGGTCAAAAAGAGTTCCAGAAGAACAGTTTGCTAAATATTTTGTATATGGCATAAGCTAGCGTTAGTTATGCAATGTCAAGCAAGGTCAATCCATGGATAGCCGTCGACGTCCGGATTTCTTTGTACGTTTGAACTAAGCTTCCCTGTGCTTCGGAGCGCGCGAAAAAAGACGGTTCCGTATGTTGTAGACAGTAGTCGTTACCTTCGGAGTCGCCCTAGGACGTCCATTGAGTACGGCGGTGACTCCGAGTAGGACGGCGGCGGGATTGCGACCCCGTTCCCGTGAGCACCGTGTCTGGTTCCCGGGAGGCTATAATGTGTCCCCCGGCAGCGGGCTCAAAGGCAAGGCACTGAGGGGCAGGGGGCTCCTGGCGCAGTTCACACCGGAGAGCCCGGGGGTCCCCTCTCATGTGCCGATGCGACAGCTGCGGGTGTTTTAGTGGGTAAGATTCCCTCATATCCCGGTCGAGCCCCACAGCTCCCAGGGACCTATAGAAGATTCCGCGAAAAAAAAAAGACAGTTGTCGTTATGCAGTCAGAGGGCCTAAGGGCAGCTTGAATAACTCTACTGACACCAGCTTGGCCACTAACCAAAAGACAAAAAAAAATAAAACGGGTCATTACATGCACGTATACCTAATTAGTTTTGTAGTATTCATTTATATCTATTACGATACTAAGTAATACGTAATACCTTCTAGTTGAATTATTCGTAAACTGTATGTCCAACTAACCTCAGACACCTTGTTTGTATGCAGCTGCAATGGCTCAATCTGGATGTAGTATTCTATTTCACTGATTTTTATAAAACATGTACCATGTGTATCTTCTAAGTTGGGATAGTACCTACTTTACCCTTCGGAGTCGCTGGACGTTCGGGGTGTGGGACCTTAGAACGTCCATTGAGTACGGCGGCGACTCCGAGGAGGACGGAGGCGGGGTTTCGACCCCCGTCCCCTCGATCACCGTGACTGGGGCCGCCGGGGGGCTATAATGCGCACCCCAGCGGCGGGCTCAAAGGCAACTCACTGGTGCAGATCCCACCGGAGAGACCTGGGTCCCCTCTCATGTGCCGATGCGACAGTCGCGGGGGTTTTAGTGGGTAAGAATCCCACATACCCTGGTCGAGCCCCACAGCTCCTGGGAATCTTTTGAAGATTTCCCCCGCGTCAAAAATATACCTACTTCACTGTTTGGAGTCATTGGACGTTTTGGGGTATGAGCCCTAGACGTCGATCGAGTAGGTACGGCGGCGACTCACAGGAGTACGGCGGCGGGGTTGCGACCCATGTCCCCTTGAGCACCGTGTCTGGTTCTCGGGGGGCTATATTGAGTCCCCCGGCGGCGGGCTCACAGGCAAGGCACTTAGGGATTCCTGGTGCCAGATCCCACCGGAGGGCCCAGTCCCCTCTCTCATGTACTGCTGCGCCAGCCGCGGTTGTTTTAGTGAGTAAGAATTCCACATTTCCCGGTTGAAATCGGTGGGGACACGGGTCCCAAAAACTTGTTGAAGGTTGTTTCCGCGAGAACAAAAAAGTACCTCCTTCACTATTATAAATTGCATTGATTTGCATACAGCCGAGCCGTTTTTCCGTGATCAGACAGACAGAAATGTTAAAAGTAGCCAATATTGTGTTCTTTCTTGCTTATTTATTTCTAAAATTATAATTTACAGACTCAAATTATAATTTTCAACCTTTACTGTTTTAGTCATGTTTTAGTAGATCATTTCGTCTTATCTTTAACAATTTATGCAGCGCACGCGAAGAAAGAACGGATTGACAATTTTAAATTCGAAGTATCTTTTGAACGGAATGTCCGATTTCAATAATATAAATAGTAAGGTATAGATATTGAAGCAGACTTGAATACAACATGATTTAATTGGATAAGGATTATTATAAAGGTATCAATAACATCATCTGAATGAAGACGGAACTTTTATCAACATTTAAAATATAAAAAAGTACTTGTAGTGACATAACTCTAATAGTTAGACATATGGTATCGCGGACTTTTTTGTAGATATTGATACGTTCTATAATATTGTAGAACATTTTTTTGTTGTATCATCAATAGTTTCCGCAGCGCATGCAATGACAGACATTTTATGACTGAGTTTTTCACACCTTGGGTTACATTATTTTAATTTTAGTAGGGATCCCTATTTTTTTTTAAATATGAAATAGCCTATGTTACTCAGTGAAGATGTAGCTAATGGTGAAAGAATTTTGGAAATCAGTTCAGTAGTTTTGGAGCCTATTCATTTCAAACAAACAAATCTTTCCTCTTAATAATATTAGTGTAGATAACCTTAAATTGTAAGAAACCCGCACTCAAGTACGTTTGCTTCAAGCAACCTTTAATTTTTCAACTTTCAGCTTCAAAGGCGCGTAGTTAGCTTATTATAATGTATATACTTACACTTATACGTAAGCATATAGTGTATTTCCCAAGACTTTGTAGAAAGTCAACAACTTTGATAATATTTCGCTCGATTTATCTTTTAAAGAAAGCTTAATTTCATCACGTGTTTTGGCCAGAGAGGACACTGCTGCAAGACTAGCTTTACATCAAACTTCCACTTGGAACTTTAGCGGCAGCCCCGAGAAAGTTGTTTTACAATTAATTTGTTTCCACTGTGGAATATACTAATTTAAATTTTCTTGTATAGAACTTAATTTTTGTTTCTGTCACCCACTTTTTTTGTACGTTTCTTTTAAATGTGGTCTACTAAAGTATATTGGACTTAACGTATGGTTTACCAAACTCGGCAAGTACAACAAGAATCAAAAGGTTTCATCATCATCATAGTCAGCCGAAAAAATGTCCACTGCTGAACGAGGCCTCCCCCTTAGAAGGGAGGGGTTGCTGTAATCCCCACGCTTGGCAGGCGTCTTGGGGATCACAGTATAGGTAGTAGATAATCCGATAGAAAGACGCTGCTGCCCGTCTTCTTGCTTTCCCTTAGTCGCCTCTAACGCCTCTTACAAACACCCAACGGGAGGAGATGGGAGGGTGCTATTCTTACCCGGACACCCCCACGGGGAAGTGAAATGATTACAACCACGTTAATAACTTACTGTCGCAGTCACTGACGCCTCTAATTCTAAAAAAAAGATATAATTGTCATTTTTTTCAAACCTTTTATTTCAACTCTCAGAGTCTCTTATGATTGTTTTTTATTATTAATTATGAGATAATTGATATTATCAACTCATTATCATTTATTATGTACTCACTATTAGTGTATTAATAATTAATTATCTTCAAGTTGTTAAAGCATACGAATGGATCAAATGCACGATCGGTAATTTCTCTCCAAAACCTGTCCCGATCCATTCATTCATTCATTAGTACATTCCATCCACCATTAACTTCCCTTCCGCCTCACCGAACACACAAGCATCTCGAGACTTTACGTTATTGATCATATCTTACTACATCATTTGTACCAAACATATGAACATTTGTAATAAGTGCAGTGCAGTGATATACCAGGGCGCCCTGAAGACTGCACATCCAGGGAAGCAGAGGTCTTCGTTGTACCGTGAGTACCTTTCTATCTCCTTTCCTGATCATCCGATTGTGCATCTTAGAGTTAGCGAATCGCCTATGGGGATCATCTCAACAGTCCATTAAAACACTATCGAAGGAATCTTATCATTTACACCAACACAAGTGTCAAAATAATTATTAAAAATTTTACAGGCCTGTTGGTCTAGTGGTTAGACACCCTGGCTGCTAATCAATAGGTCGTGGGTTCGATTCCCACCAAGTGTCTGGGTTTATCTATTTAAGTAAGTATGTATTACACGAGATGATGGCAAGAGGCCTGATGGTGTCACTTTAATACCATGGCAACATGGAAAGCCGTTGGTGTGGGATGCGACATGTGTCGACACGCTTGCTGCGTCCCACACCCCGGCAACTTGCAGGGCGGCTGGAGGGGCTGCGGCGACCGCTAGTGATGCAAAGCGACGCAAGTATGCAGCTCTAGGTTCGAGCTATATATTTGTGCCCTTTGCGGTGGAGACCATGGGGCCTGGTCTCATGAGACGCACGGTTTGGTGAAAGAAGTTTCATCCAAACTTATCGAAGTCTCAGGAGACCGCCAGGCTGGTAGCTTTTTCTGCCAACTTATAAGCTTGGCTATACCTTTGTAGTGGGTAATGCCGCCAGTCTTTTAGGTATCCTTCCCTCCCATTGCGGCGACAGCTTCGAGGAAGTTTTTTACCTAGTTTAAGTGTACATGTTTGTAAATAAACTGTAATATTTAGTTTCAATAAATGTATTGCAGTATTAGTATGTATTTACGAAAAAAATGTATATAAGTATTAGTATCAGTTGTCTGGTTTCCATAGGCTCTGCCTAGTTTGGGATCAGATGACCGTGTGTGGAATTGTCCCAGAACATTATTATACTACACACATCAAAAGTGTCTAGGGATCAAGCATTTTTGGGCAAAAAAATGGGCAGAAGAACAATGGCGTTTCGTGTGCTTTTCTGATGAGTCTCGTTTTGGTATGAGACCGGATACAAGACGTATACGACACTGGAGAACCCCTGGACGCCAACAGCGATTAAAATCCTGCCAGGAAGTCCATCCTTATAGTGGTGGAACCATCATGGTATGGGCGGGTATTTGGATCGGCGGAAGAACTGAGTTGATTTGGATCAGAGGCAACCTCAACGCTCAAATTTATGCTGAGACGATTGTATCAGACGTCATCGTTCCTCTACAAGTGCAAATCGGTCCCTTATTTCAGTTAATGCATGATAATGCACGACCGCACACCGCAAGAGTTGTAAGACAGACTCTCGCCGCAGCTAACATCAATGTCCTGCCCTGGCCTGCTCAGTCGCCAGACTTGAACCCGATTGAGCATGCATGGGATATGCTACAGAGAAGAGCTCTGCCGAATATGGAGGGTATCCAGTCGCAAGAAGACCTTTTTTTGTTGTTGCAACGAACATGGGCGGCCATTCCACAGCGTGATTTGGATGAACTCATTTTGAGTATGCCAAACCGATGTTCTTGTGTTGTTAGTGTTCGCGGTAGAAACACGGATTATTAATTGTTTAAGTTACCCAATAAAATTTTAAAGAAAACTGTTATTTCAGTCTTTTTTTCGAACTTTTGTGTTAGTGGTTCAAATGTCAAAAATCCCTTTATTAGGAAAATGGCAAATTTCTTTATTAATGCAAAGGTGACTTGGTTTATCGTTACTGTGACAAACGAAAACACTTTATTTGATGAATCCTTAAAGAAAATTTTAATTAATATCAATCAGGAGAAAAGTTATTGCAAAAATATATGTTGATCCCTAGACACTTTTGATGTGTGTATAATTATTATAAAAAACTTTTATTTCGGCTTTAGGATAATTAACTATAACTGACGTTAGAAGGTGCGGCAGATAGTTCCTCACGTTGATTATTGCAAAGGCATGATAAAAGTCGGTCCTTTTTTTTTTGACGCGCTTCCCGCTTAGCGGCCTCCTTCTGAGACATGACAGTCTCGCAGAAGGCGGCCATCGCTCCCTACGCCGCATCCCCGGACAACATATCCGACACTACGCTGCCCAGGGAGAGGTCCGATCCGATGACTGCGACCAGGTCTCGACGCTCCAACGACCACGCGGGACAAGCCTCTAGCGTGTGTTGGGCAGAGTCAGACCGGTCGCAGTGGAAGCATCTCGTCGTCGCTTCACGTCCGAACTTATGCAGATAATCACTGAAACAACCGTGACTGGTGATTATCTGCGTGAGTCGTCCACTCCGTCGCTGTATCCAGGCTTCGAAATGCGGCAGGAATGCCTCAACGACGCGTTTGCGCGCTATGTGCTACGGCTGGAGCCCCTCGCGCCTCGTCGCGAGAGCGATGTGTCGTTCCTGCCGGCTCGTCTCCGTCACTCTGGCGGGCGATGCGAATCCGGTCATAGACCCTCGCATACATGCCCGCCAGGATGTCTAAGGGCGGAAAGCGTGCCAATATGGTCGTCGCCTCAAAGGACACCGTTCGGTATCCTCGTGCAATCCGCAGTGCCATCCTCCGCTGGACGCTGTAGATTTTCGTTCTACAGCGTCGAATGTCCAGCCTCGGCGCCCAATGGGCCCATAGAGGACTACGGACTGCACGACTCCAGCTCCCCGGGAGCTGTGGGGCTCGACCGGGGTATGTGGGATTTTTACCCACTAAAACTCCCGGGGCTGTCGCATAGGCACATGAGAGGGGACCCCAGGGCTCTCCGGTGGGATCTGCACCAGGGGCCCCTCAGTGCCTTGCCTTTGAGCCCGCCGCCGGGGAGCGCGTTGTAGCCCCCGGGAACCAGTCACGGTGCTCACGGGGACGGGGGTCGCAACCCCGCCGCCGTCCTCCTCGGAGTCGCCGCCTTACTCAATGGACGTTCTAAGGGCCCACACCCCGAAAGTCCAGTGACTCCGAAGGGCAAAAGTCGGTCCTAACCTAACCCTAACTTCTTCTCGGTCGTGCCGTTCTTCCGTTTCATTGGATTGTGAAGGTATAAGAAGTAAAAGGTCTGGCAATGGCCAGGTTACATCGCTCGAAAAACCGATAACCGTTGTTGAAGAAAGGTTCTCAAGTGGCGACCACGAAGCGGAAGACGCAGCGTTGGCAGGCCTCCCACTAGGTCTACCTAGTCACTAGGTGGACAGACGACATTGTGCGCGTCGCAGGTAACCGATGGATGCAAATAGCCAATTGTCGTTCATTGTGGCGTTCTAAGGGGGAAGCCTATGTTCAGCAGTGGACGTCTTCCGGCTGATGATGATGAATAATTTATTACCAGATAAGGGGAGGGACGAGAACAACTAAAAAAGAGAAGAGAGCTTGATCATGGAAACAAGCAAAAAAATACGAGAAAGTATAAGAAAAGATCGCAAAGTCAAGAGGCTAAAAACTCTAGAGTACCATATCGAAAAAAACCGGTGGTGTAAAAAAAGCTTTAAAGGTACTTCGTGAATCAGGAAAAGAATGGATACCCAAACTAAAAACAAAATCGACGGTCACTATGAAACGAGAAGATATACACGTTTCTATAGCCGACTGTATACTAAACAAGATTTAGACACTATAAACAATAATAGTGGTATCAATAGTAGTAACACAATTACAAAGGTAATTTAGAACCAACACCGGAGATTCTAACATGTGAAGTTGAAAATAAAAAGCCAAAAGGCAGATAAATCCCCAGGTCCAGACAAAATCACAAACGAGCTGATGAAAGGTACTTTGGAAGAATGGACTCCCATTTTAACAAAAATATTCAACGAAATTATGGTAAGCGGCAAAATTCCAAAACAATGGGCAAAATCTCACATTATCTTACTACATAAAAAAGGCGATAAAGAGGATATAGACCAATAAACCTTACGTCAAATCTCTACAAAGTTTTTGCAAAGGTTATTATGGACAGAATCAGCATACAGTTGGACGAGCAACAGCCAGTCGAACAAGCAGGCTTCCGAAAAGGGTTCTCAACTATTGACCACATCCATACAGTCAAACAGGTACTTGAAAAATACAGTGAATATAATAAGCAAATTTATATAGCTTTTATCGACTACGCCAAAGCCTTCGATAGTATAAGTCACGAGTTTATATGGAAAAGTCTATAGCAGCAAGGAGTACCAGCCACTTATATTAAGATCATAAAAACCATTTACTCAAACAACAAGGCTAGAATCCAGTTGGAAACTCTAGGATAGGAATTTGGCATACAACGAGGTGTCAGACAGGGAGACCCATTATCCCCAAAATTATTTTCCGCAGTTTTGGAAACCATATTTCGCAACTTAGACTGGCCAGAGTCAAAGTCAAAGTCAAAATATCTTTATTATGCATAGGCCCCACGGAGGCACTTACACATAAATCATTTTTACAAACTACCACCGGATCGTAACGCGGCCGCTACTGAGAAGATCCGGCAAGAAACTCAGCGGGCTTGTCTTTTTTTGTAATTTTTTTTAAGCATTTTTACAAATTATACATAAGTCAGCCTTAAACTTCTAAGCTTGCATGAGTTGAGCAGTTCAAGCCCACGCAGCTTTATCCTCCAGGTTATCCGAGATTTTATAATAAGCCTTTTTTGACAATCGGCTTTTTATCAAAGGTTTAAATTTCTTTATTGGAAGATCTCGGATATCCTGTGGCAGTTTGTTATAAAAGCGTATACTTTGGCCCATAAACGATTTGCCTGTTCTGTGGAGACGCGTGGCATGTACAACAATATCGTGTTTGTTCCGGGTATTAATATTATGTGTATCACTATACTTTTTAAAAGAACTGATATTTTTTTTAACATAAACTAAATTTTCAAATATGTATTGTGAGACAACCGTTAGAATATCTATCTCTTTGAATTTCTCTCTAAGTGAATCTCTCTAAGTGCCAGATTATGGCATTAACATAAATGGATCAAAAATGCACCACCTAAGATTTGCCGACGATATAATATTGCTAGAAGAGAATCCAAAAAAGCTGGAAAATATGATTCAAACCCTAAACAAGGAGAGCACAAGAATCGGACTACAAATGAATATTAGTAAGATCAAAATAATGACTAACAGCATTAAAATCGAAATCAAAATTAACAATAAGCCCCTGGAATATGTAGAAGAGTATGTATACTTGGGTCAAGTCATCTCCATCGAAGACCAAATGATAAAGGAAACCAACATGAGGATAGCAGTTGGTTGGAAAAAATACTGGTCCCTTAAGGAGATAATGAAGTCAAAAGACTTAAGTATGTCACTGAAAAGGAAGGCTTTTAACACCTGCATACTACCATGCTTAACATATGAATGCGAAACCTGGACTCTCACAAAACGATTAAGAGAAAAACTCGCCACATGCCAAAGAGCAATGGAGAGGAGTATGACCGGTTACAAACGACAAGACAGAATCCGTAACGTTGATCTCCGGTCTATAACAAAACTCAATGACGTACTATTACGAATTGACCAACAAAAATGGAGGTGGACCGGTCATATGATGCGTGACAAAAAGGGGAAATGGAGCAAAGCAGTGACTGAATGGTATCCCAGAAATGGAAAAAGGAATCAGGGAAGACAGCATTCAAGATGGGAAGATGAACTCAAGATGACTGCAGGACCAAATTGGAGATGGGTTGCGCAAGACAGGCAACAATGGAAAATGTTGGAGGAGGCCTTTGCCAAGAGGCACACCGAAATCAGAGATATTTTGTAATATATCATAGTATGTAGTTCTGTAGATTTAATTTCGGAAATAAAAGGCTTATTTATTTATTTATTTAAGGGGAGGGTCAAATCAGCGGGTAACCTGGAAACACTGATTCCCCTCCGACAAGTCTGCAGGTACATCAAGTGGCTAGGAAACTTCCTAGTGCAGTTGTGAAGGCTGAAGTAAATGATACAACGATCTTTTAGACAAGCGACACTTACTGGCAGAAAGCGACGCATGTGATGTTGCACCGTGCGCGCCGCACACCATGCGTTCGTGGTACACGCCCGATATTCTGCAACATAATTTATTTGACGAATCTTACGTGCATTATGAGTTACTTCTACTAGTTGATAAAACCCTGGTTGCGGGGGTATACCAACGTCTATTCAAGCAGTATTATTGTAATCTTATTTTCGCGAGGAAAAGGAATGGAGCTATAAAATCCGTATATCTGCGTCTCTATCCCACGTAAAAGTGAGATAACTTTAATAGCCTGTCCCTGTCCCTGGCCAATGTCAATAAAATATAAAAGGTGTAAGAAACTTTTTTTTACTTCTTTTATTTTCAAGTTTTTAATTCATTACTGAAATTTGTTGTAGAGTATACATACAGTATTTTACGGGTGTGAAAGGGCTTGCCTTTCATTTTATACTCATATATCTAGGGGGTTGTGAAAAAAAATGTAATGCGCCATTTTGTTGGCGGCCATATTGGATTCGCATTTTTAGGGTTCCATACCATAAAAGGTAAAAAATACCGGTCAAGTGCGAGTCGGACTCGCGCACCGAGGGTTCCATACCATCTTTGGACGTATTAAAGTAATTTAACTATTCATGTAACACCTCAGATAGCAAAAAAAAAGAAACCGCAAAGCTATGTTTGTTCGAGGTG
The DNA here is from genome assembly GCA_911728495.1 of Furcula furcula. Taxonomy (NCBI): domain Eukaryota; kingdom Metazoa; phylum Arthropoda; class Insecta; order Lepidoptera; family Notodontidae; genus Furcula; species Furcula furcula. The sequence goes on along the minus strand of OU452257.1, from coordinate 21,494,286 downwards.
TTTTTAGTATTTCAAAAAAACTGTAGGTACTACTTAGAAAGATCAACCCCTGGGAGGCCGATGTAAGCGCGCGTTTGTTTCGATTGCATGCGCCGTGTAAGCGCCTATTTTTTCGCTGCCCGTTTATGCGTCGGGATTTACCACTTACGAGCGTTATATAATCTGAACCACTTATCCGAATCGCATTCTGTAAACTGAGTTCTAATGAGAAAAGTATTAGCTATGAAGTATATCCTTTTTTTGAGTTATAAATATTGACTTTTTAAAGAAAAAGTCGGAAGTGCACGGATTTTCGGCAAAGTTGATTTTACCTATTTTTGATCTCGATTTTGAGGGTAGAATATTGATCCAGGCACTAAGAAAGATCCATTCTTTGCATACAAACTCCTTTTCACACAAGTTTTAAACAAAAATCTACCAAAAAATCGAAAAATATGAATTTTTTTTTTCAACGGACTTTATGACGCGGTATGACGTCATAGCATGCAAAAATTCCGACAACTATATTGGATTTTATGACTTTATCTTCGAGTTATTATCATTATGATGTAATTACGATGTATTTACAACAGTTACATTACAAATAATATCGAAAATAAACCAAAAGTAAACAAACAAACAAATAATGACCCGGGTCAGATTTCATTTCGAAAATATCCAATATTTTGATAAAATACGAACTAACTAACGTCTACACTGCTTTATTATGATGTTATAACACTAAACACAACAAAATAATATCACTTTACCTGAAAATAATACAATATTTACATTAAAAATAAACATTCAGTGACCGCCAAAATAAACATTCAGTGACAGCTACCGCCCACTTTTGCTAACTGAAGTTATCAATGAAAAAGTCAAAACGGCAACTGAATGACGATTTTAATAAAGAGCATATACACTATAGAAACCATAAAGCATAGGGTTCCCATACAAAAAATAAAAATTTACCACAAAAAACACGGTATGTATCGGGGCCTACCTCCATGGTGCAATATGCACCAACGGCCCCCGAGGGAGGCGCGTTTTTTCGTGTGTCATGGTGCATATTGCACCAACGGCCCTCAAGAGGTTATTTTAAGAGAAGTACTAACAAAACAGAAATATGATTACCATAAATCCACACACTAGGCGTAGCCTGTATCGTGGGGATCAGGATTCGGTATAACAGATGATTCAATACAGTGCACATTTTTTATTCTAATCTATAGTATTCTAAGTAATACATAATACAGTTTACTTAACCATCTATTATACTAATAACATATTTAGATGGGGGCGGGAACGGAAGGAGTTAAGGTTATAATAGTAGTTTATGCACCAAGGGGATAAAGTAGTGTCTTATGTCGCGGGCGTTTAATTGAATCGCGAGCATAACGAAGGATTCTAGCAACTCCTGAGCGCAGCGAGGGAGTATAGAGTTAACTCCCGAGCAAAGCGAGGGAGTTAATACTAGAATCCTGAGTATAGCGAGAGATTCAAGCTCGCCCAAGACAAAGACACCTTTATCCCCGAGGAGAATATACTACTTTTCACATCTACTGCGAGGTAATGATATACAAATACTGGGAAGAGATTGCTTAGGTTATCTGGAAGAGATTGCTTTTTAGCGATAAGGCCACCTTTTTACATCATCAACGTATTGTTCAATTTACATGTAATTTTTGGTGTAAAATCTCAATGGTACAATGAAATGTATTTATTATGATTATTATTAAATACTTACTGCTAGAAATAAAATAAAATCTACACACCGATTTCCAGCGTTCGCGCCCACACCTATTGCGAGGCGAGACAGTAAAATACAAAACTTCTAGAATAAAAATAATATCAAAAGCGTTAGCGCCCTGTTTATCTATTTTTTTTTTCTTTTCTAGAACCTAGAACAAGGCTGGCTCCAATTCGGCTCCTGGCGCTCGGTTCGATTTTCAAATGTATTTTTTCGTGCAATCCTCTGATAGATAGATAGATAAAACATTTATTTGCAGCCAAGTTCACACACATACAAACAACACAGTAAATATACATAGGTAACTATCAATTATACACAACAAAATACACATTTTGATTATTTGTATATATGTGTGCGCTGTGGCAATGCAAAAAGGCAGTAGCTCAGTGGGGATATTGCTCAAGAAGCAAAAACACTGATTTTCAGCTATTGCCAAGGGAGGTACAGATGCGTGAATTAATGCGCGATACATACATACTAGTGTTATTGGTGCTGTTATAAGATGTAGGTGTACGTACAATAATATGGTAAATATAAAAATTAAATAAAAATAATATAGAAATAAATAATAATAGATAAATTAATAAACTACAGATAGATTTACAAAATAATTGCTGACTCCAATAGATGATTCAAAGTAGGACAATCGCTTAGCAGCAGTAACCATTACAGGTAACGCGATGGAATGCCTATTTTTTGTTTTTCTAATAAAAAAGACCTACAGTTACTTTTAAAAGAATACAGCGAAGAGAGATGTCTGATTGGAGGAGGTAGATTGTTCCAACATTTCGTTGCCTGATAACGGAAACTGCCCCTAAATGCGGCCGTCTTATGTGAATGTCCTGCTAAAGGTGGTCGACAGAATCTAGTGCCACATTTGTCACTCAATTTTAACTTATCATATAGATATCTTGGTTGTTTAAATTTAATAACACCAAACAACAAAGTAGCTAGATGTAGCTGTCTACGCGATTCCATATTAAGTATAGACGCATCATTCAAGTACGGAGTTATGTGACTACGGGGAGGAATGGTGAAGCAGAAACAGCAGCAAGCATTTTGAACTCGCTGAATCAAGCGCTGAGTTCTCGCCAGTAAACGAGGGCCGTACACAATATCCCCATAGTTAAGCCGCGAGAGGATCAGTGACTCGCATAACCTAATGCGTACTTTTTCGGTAAGTAAGCTGCGGATTTTATAAAGCACTTTCAACCGGTAGAAACAGTTTCTGACGATGCTCAGCACATGTCCTTCAAATCGCAGCTGACTATCCAGTACAACACCTAAGTTTTTTGCTTCTTGTACCCTATCTATTGGTTTACCGTGCACGGACAGAACCTCTGCTTAGAGAGAGTGGTATATGTACCTACTGTAAAGAGTCTCCGTGGTAAAAAATATTTGATCGTTCGTAATTCAAATTACATTTTAATGAAGAATTGGCTGAGGCCTAACTACAAATTGATTTATTACGAGATTACTTATGACGAGGCTGTATGAGCTAGAACCTTTTGCCTTCCCAATTAGGAAGAACTAAAGGACAAAAAAAAACAAATCACATTATTACCCAAGGGAGTTTAGTACAACATTATTACCCGGCTAGACTCTATAGTCTACCGGACTACTGCTACTAGAGGATTATATCCCTATGGATATAATCCTCTAGTAGCAGTAGTCCGGTTGTTAGTCCGGTTAACCGGACTAGTGCAACTTTTCAGTAGCAGTAGTTCGGTTGAAATATAGCACCGGACTACTGATACTCTTTAGTAGCAGTAGTCCGGTTGTTAGTCCGGTTGATTGGACTAGTGTAACTTTTCAGTAGCAGTAGTTTGGTTGAAATATAGCACCGGACTACTGATACTCTTTAGTAGCAACAGTTCGGTTTGTAATATTAAGAATAAAATTGTACAATACACTTTGTTACTTTATTGTTATTTTAAAATGAACACACAGGAGTTGCATAATCTTGTGCCTTATCTAGAGTGAGCATATGAATGTATTGAAATGAAACTAATTTTACGGATTTTATCGCGGTTTATTTTTTGATTTTACTATCCCGACGTTTCGAATGCTTTACAGCACCCATGGTCACGGGAGGACTGAGATGTTGAACGTCCTTATGTCACAATTATGCCGGTGTACCCTCAGGTCTTCTTAGTTATTATTGTTGGTCCGATCTACGCAGTAAGAGCTTACAGTATCTTGAGGCCGTGCAGTATTTTGATTGCTATTGGATTTAATTATATTTATCACAGGATCCCAAGCCGGTGGTAACACCCAACCATCTTCTCTATTGAAATTAGGATGTTTTTTGATTTCAATAGCCTCACGAATCATCCTAGGTAGGAATCGGTGTTCTTTTGCGAGGATTTGAGGTTTATCAAATCTAATATAATGGTGGGTGCGATCCTGAACATGTTCACATACTGCAGACTTCGTACAGCGTCGGTGTTTCACATCAGCTATGTGTTCTTTAACGCGAGTTTTTATTGCACGCTTTGTTTGCCCAATGTAGGAGAGCCCACAGTCACAGTCGAGTTTATAAACTCCTGCATCTTGTAGAGGTATATGGCACTTGACAGGTGGTAAAAACTGACTAATCTTCCTTGGTGGCTTAAAATAAGTTTTGATCGAAGCTCGCTTTAAGATGTAGCCAATCTTGTCTGTAACCCCTCTAACATATGGTAGAACAGCAGGCTACCACCACCACCTGTCAAGTGCCATATACCTCTACAAGATGCAGGAGTTTATAAACTCGACTGTGACTGTGGGCTCTCCTACATTGGGCAAACAAAGCGTGCAATAAAAACTCGCGTTAAAGAACACATAGCTGATGTGAAACACCGACGCTGTACGAAGTCTGCAGTATGTGAACATGTTCAGGATCGCACCCACCATTATATTAGATTTGATAAACCTCAAATCCTCGCAAAAGAACACCGATTCCTACCTAGGATGATTCGTGAGGCTATTGAAATCAAAAAACATCCTAATTTCAATAGAGAAGATGGTTGGGTGTTACCACCGGCTTGGGATCCTGTGATAAATATAATTAAATCCAATAGCAATCAAAATACTGCACGGCCTCAAGATACTGTAAGCTCTTACTGCGTAGATCGGACCAACAATAATAACTAAGAAGACCTGAGGGTACACCGGCATAATTGTGACATAAGGACGTTCAACATCTCAGTCCTCCCGTGACCATGGGTGCTGTAAAGCATTCGAAACGTCGGGATAGTAAAATCAAAAAATAAACCGCGATAAAATCCGTAAAATTAGTTTCATTTCAATGTGTAATATTCGCGTAAGTAAAAGAGAACATTATGTGAACCAGTACGGACTGGAAATCGCAAATAAAATTCGCCGACTAGAGGATCTCAAGACAAAGCGCGCAAGATATACAACATCTTTAAATTTCTTGAAGAGATGCAGAGATCATAATCTCATTCCTACGTGTGTCAAGATATCTGCAAAGAAAGACATACGAGGGAGCGCGAGGATTCTAAGAAAGGCAAGTCAAAAATTATTAAAAACGGTGATTCACCAAACACGATCCGATCTACAGCGCTTAAACCGGGAAATTGAGACGTCATCTAATTTAATAAAGACAGTTTTGACGACATTTGATTACGATGATTGCATAAATACTCAAAATAAACGGGAAACATCTAAATATAATCAATGCAAAAACAAACACGTAAAAAAGTATGAAAACTTAACGAACAAATCAAATGTCAAAAATCATTCAAGACCGAGTAACGAAACGCAACCATTCACTCGCGCCTCTAGCGCCACCGTTAGTGAATCACGCGCAGTCATCAATCTGTCAAAACAAACATTAGATGACCCGACCATACAAGTACTTAAAAAAGGCCTAAATTTTTCAATTGCGCCTAGAAGAATACCTTATGAAGTGATAATATCAAGTGTAGAGGACGTTCTGGTTAAAAATAACTTAAGGAAGGAGGATTCGGAGGCGATACGTCAGGACGTCTCGTCCCTGTTGCGTCGAAGTTCTTTGCCCACACCGAACCTCCCCAAAAACCAATATTTGGCTTTAAAAAACCTACGTGCCAGAACTGACATCACCGTACTACGCGCAGACAAAGGCAATGCCACCGTCATCTTAGACACGGAAGATTACAATCTCAAAATACAACAACTCTTGTCGGATGTAAGTACATACAAAAAGGTCAAAACAGACCCAACTAATAATATTCTCAAAACAACGAGTGAAATTGTAAAGAAAACTCCGAGAGATTGAATCTTGATGTCAAATCACTGTTACCTTCTTGTGCAAAACCGCCAAAGTTGTATGGGTTGCCCAAAGTACATAAACCCAATGCTCCGCTACGTCCGATTGTGAGCCAGATTGACACACCAACTTACAGATTGGCTCAGCACGTAGCGGGTGTGCTTTCATCACTAAGAGGACACACGCAAGCGCACACCAGGGATTCATACCATTTTGTCAGTGAAATTAAACGTCTGTGTCTTACTGACAATGAAACTATGGTCAGTTTTGATGTCCAGTCCTTATTTACATGCCTACCTGTGGTGGACTGCATTGAAATTGTAAAAAAGAGGCTAGCTGAGAAAAACATGCCAAAGGAGTATGAAGAACTATTAGGACATTGCCTTACATCGGGCTATCTATTGTGGAAGGAGCAATTCTATAAGCAAGTAGATGGAGTAGCAATGGGCTCGCCTGTATCTCCCGTAGTTGCTGACATTTTTATGGAAGACTTCGAGGAGACAGCCCTCCGAACTTCACCTGTTACTCCGAGGTTCTACAAGCGGTATGTAGATGACACTTTCACAATACTACCATCTGATAAAATAACTGTATTCCTAAATCATCTTAACTCCATCAATCCAAAAATTCAATTCACAATGGAGTTGGAATCAAATAACTCACTAGCTTTCTTAGATGTATTAGTAATACGTAATCCTGATAACACCTTGGGCCATACTGTGTACAGAAAACCAACCCATACAGATAGGTACTTGAATGGTGAGTCTCACCATCACCCAACACAGTTAGCTACTGTCGGAAAATCATTGTTTCAGAGAGCACGCGGAATCTGTGATGATGACCATCTGAGCGCTGAGCTGCAACATGTCAAGCAAGTACTGCATGACAACAAGCTCCGAGTCCCGCGCCGCCGTCATAGGGAACGTGTCAAACCAGCCACTGTCGAGCGTCAGCCTGCTGTTCTACCATATGTTAGAGGGGTTACAGACAAGATTGGCTACATCTTAAAGCGAGCTTCGATCAAAACTTATTTTAAGCCACCAAGGAAGATTAGTCAGTTTTTACCACCTGTCAAGTGCCATATACCTCTACAAGATGCAGGAGTTTATAAACTCGACTGTGACTGTGGGCTCTCCTACATTGGGCAAACAAAGCGTGCAATAAAAACTCGCGTTAAAGAACACATAGCTGATGTGAAACACCGACGCTGTACGAAGTCTGCAGTATGTGAACATGTTCAGGATCGCACCCACCATTATATTAGATTTGATAAACCTCAAATCCTCGCAAAAGAACACCGATTCCTACCTAGGATGATTCGTGAGGCTATTGAAATCAAAAAACATCCTAATTTCAATAGAGAAGATGGTTGGGTGTTACCACCGGCTTGGGATCCTGTGATAAATATAATTAAATCCAATAGCAATCAAAATACTGCACGGCCTCAAGATACTGTAAGCTCTTACTGCGTAGATCGGACCAACAATAATAACTAAGAAGACCTGAGGGTACACCGGCATAATTGTGACATAAGGACGTTCAACATCTCAGTCCTCCCGTGACCATGGGTGCTGTAAAGCATTCGAAACGTCGGGATAGTAAAATCAAAAAATAAACCGCGATAAAATCCGTAAAATTAGTTTCATTTCAATGTGTAATATTCGCGTAAGTAAAAGAGAACATCATATGAATGTAGTTAAGAGCTAACATGTTTATAGAAGAAGTACCAGGGAAGCATAGGACATAAGGAGTATAGGACATAAGGAAGAGTCCTCAAGCCTTGATATCCAGAGTAAGTCTGGCTTACTAGTTTTGATTGGTGTCGCGTATTAAGAGGTGAGGGCCGGGAGGGTAAAGGGTGTATCTTGTGCTTCCCTGGTACTTCTGCTATAAATAATATGTTAGCTACTACTCAATAGGTACCACATCCTCAGTAGGTATATCCTGGGCGAAGTTAAAAATCACATTGGACATTGGATTGGAGATGGACTTGAAGACTCTTCCTTATGCTTCCCCGGTACGTCTACTATAAACATGTTAGCTCTAAACCATATTCATATGCTCACAAGACACACAAGACAAGGCACAAGATTATGCAACTCCTGTGTGTTCATTTTAAAATAACAATAAAGTAACAAAGTATATTGTACAAATTTATTCTTAATATTACAAACCGAACTGTTGCTACTAAAGAGTATCAGTAGTCCGGTGCTATATTTCAACCGAACTACTGCTACTGAAAAGTTGCACTAGTCCAATCAACCGGACTAACAACCGGACTACTGCTACAAAAGAGTATCAGTAGTCCGGTGCTATATTTCAACCGAACTACTGCTACTGAAAAGTTGCACTAGTCCAATCAACCGGACTAACAACCGGACTACTGCTACTAAAGAGTATCAGTAGTCCGGTGCTATATTTCAACCGAACTACTGCTACTGAAAAGTTGCACTAGTCCAATCAACCGGACTAACAACCGGACTACTGCTACTAAAGAGTATCAGTAGTCCGGTGCTATATTTCAACCGAACTACTGCTACTGAAAAGTTGCACTAGTCCAATCAACCGGACTAACAACCGGACTACTGCTACAAAAGAGTATCAGTAGTCCGGTGCTATATTTCAACCGAACTACTGCTACTGAAAAGTTGCACTAGTCCAGTCAACCGGACTAACAACCGGACTACTGCTACTAGAGGGATATAATGACCTACTTTATGTCAAGTTTATATGACACATAATGGAACATTATCGAGCAGGTGGTGTGAAAAAATATTATTTTGGTCCCTTGTGACACAATCTACTATTTAAGTATTGTTCAGTTTCTACATAAATGTTAGTTTAGGGAGATACGAAAAAATGGAATTTTTTGCTTTTTGCTTCAAATACAGTGTTGTTTTTTATTTTACTTTTTTTCAATATTTGGTTGTAGATATACGGGCCGATTTTGGGTAAACGTTTAGCAAAATTAGTTCTACTGGAAATGGAAGACCCGTTTCTGTAAAAGATTTGGAAATCAGGGGAATTTAGGACAGGCTTGTGTACCTTGAGAACTGTTTTTAGTATAAAAAGGCTTCTTACACTAAGGACTTGGCAATCATTATAAATAAAGGGTCGTAGTTGGGTAACGAATAGGATAATGCAGCATGACTTGTTAAACTGATCTTTGAGCTCTTTCGAGTTTAATGATAAATGATGCAGCAGCGCTTCCCCAAACTGTAAGGCAGTATGTTACTATACTCTGGCATATTGATAAGTACACAGTCTTGAGAAGAGTTTTATCCGTAGCATCACGCAAAGTTTTCATTATTGCTATGATTCCCCTTACTCTTTATATGGACCCGGAACGTCAACTTTCCGTCCAAAGTAACTCCAAGGTATTTTATGGAATTTGACCAATATAAAATATAGATAGACATGTATTACCCATAATTATATTAGAATTTTCCCTCCACTTACTTCGTAGATAAGAGAGGGGAACGAACATTTTTGATTATCAGCCTAAAACTACGTGACATGAGCCAAAATAAAAATCGGTTATGAGATGTGCAAATGAAGTCCTTTCATATGATACTCTCACTTTGAAATTTTCTCACATTATAAAAAAATAAAAGAAGAAAATATATTCTTTTGATTTGCGATAAGGTTGGATAAGTAAGATCTAAAATTATTCAAGTTTCTAATCGATAGTATCATAGATTCCTGAAATATAAGGTGTGACAGACAGACAGACAGGCAAACAGACAGACGAAGTCTCACCATAAGGGTTTCTTTTTTACATTTTTGGTATGGAACCCTAAAAAGCATGTTAAAAACAACCAAGGCAAGCTAAATAAAACCGTTTAAAGAATAAAAAAGTTACATACCAGCCGTATTGTCATTAGTGGTTGAGAAAAATGCACCGCGCCAGTATCCAATAGTGATATAGAAGGGACCGCAAGCATTGCCGTCGCATAATTGCTGAGGTGATGGACACCCTATTGTCTGAAAACACGTGTCGATCAACGCCGATAAGTAGGTACTTTTTGAAGTGAAACTTCTTATGCGACTTCCAAATATGTTTTCACTTAACGCGTTAAACGTTAGGCGTTAAATTTGTTAAGGTTATGAAAGCACTCATAAGGTTATGAGACAGACCAAGAAAAATATTGCCAAATATAATTATAAATGTAAACCTGACAAATACAAAGAGAAATACAGACTAATACGGAATCACTGCAATAAGGTGTGTAGGGATGCTCAACGACGCCACTTCCACAAGTCTATTGACAATGGGGATCCAGCAAAAGTCTGGAGGTTTCTTAATTCTATGGGAGTAGGAAAATCAAATCATGTTTCGTTGTCCAATCAACTTGATCTGGATCAACTAAATCAACATTTTTCTTCTTCGACTGTTTTTGATGACGTTACCAAGTTAAACACATTAAAGTTTCTTTCTTCTGTCAATACTCCCAAATGCACTTCTTTTTCTTTCAGTCAGGTGACCGATGACGATGTTAAGAGGCATATTCTCTCTATCTCTTCCAACGCTGTTGGCACTGATGACATTAGTCGTAAAATGATTCTTCCTCTCCTGGACATTGTTACTCCTGCCTTGACTTATATCTTGAATTCTTCTTTGTCCACTTGCTCTTTTCCTACTCTGTGGAAAGAAGCGTATGTTATTCCTCTTCCTAAAAATAGCAATCCCTCTTCTTTCTCAGAGTACCGCCCAATCTCCATTTTACCATTTCTTTCTAAAGTTCTGGAGCGGCTAGTTCATCACAAGCTCAGTTCTTTTTTGTCTGACAATTCTCTTTTAAATCCTTTTCAATCAGGTTTTCGTCCAGGATGTAGTACTGCAACAGCGTTAGTGAAAATCACAGATGATATTCGAGCGGGTATAGATGATAGAAAGCTTACAGTTCTAACTTTATTAGACTTTAGTAATGCATTTAACACCGTGGACTTCGATGTTCTGTTAGCCTTACTTCGTACTCTTAACATATCTCCATCGGTCATTGACTGGTTTCGCAGCTATCTGTCAGGTCGCCGGCAGTGTATTAAGGTAGATGAAACTTTCTCTTCCTGGTGTAGTACTACTGCTGGGGTACCCCAAGGGGGCGTTTTATCTCCACTTCTATTTTCTATTTTTATTTCTTCTATAACCCAAAATATTTCCTCTTTCTACCACCTTTATGCAGATGATCTCCAAATTTATAGACAATCTTCTCTATGTAATCTACCTTCTGCTGTTCAAGCTACAAACGACGATCTAACGGTAATTTCTGACTGGAGTAAAAAATTTGGTCTCACTGTTAATCCGACTAAAACCAAATCAATCATTGTAGGTAGTAAGGCTTTAATTTCTCGAGTTGACTGGGCCCAGTTACCTCCTATTATGTTCGATGGCGTTCTAATACCTTACAGTGACGTAGTTAAAAATTTAGGCGTTTTAATAGACCAAACGTTGTCGTGGGCTCCACAAGTTGCAGAAATTAGCAGGAAGGTGTTTGCTGTTGCAGGATCGCTTAGGCGATTACGTAACTTTTTGCCACTTGACTCCAAAATTGCGCTCGCGCAGTGCTTACTTTTACCTCACCTTGATTACGCCGACGTCAGCTATCCAGATCTTACAGAAGAGCTATTAAATAAACTTGAGCGTCTTCAAAACTTTTGTATCCGGTTCATATTTGGTTTGCGCAAGTATGACCATGTCTCTAGCTTTCGTAACAAGCTCAAGTGGCTTCCTATCCGCCTTCGCCGGAATGCTCATGTCCTTTCACTTCTATACACTATTTTCCATAACCCGCGGGCACCACAGTATTTGAAAGAGAGATTTAATTTTTTTACCTCTGGACATCACATTCTTCGCACCTCTTCTGAACTGTGTCTTCTTACTCCTTCACACACATCTCACACTTATACTAAGTCCTTCACTGTCCATGCTGGTCGTCTTTGGAATGCTTTGCCGCAAAATATAAGAAGAGCTCAGAGTTTAAATGTGTTCAAATCTCAGGTTACTTCTCACTATCTTTCCTTGCAGTAAACTTCTCCTATTTCTGTTCTTTTTTTATCATCATAATACGTTTAGTAGGTATGCATATTTATAATTTCTATATTATGTTATAGATATATATATGTATGGTTATATATGTTATTGTTATATATATATGTACTGAATATGTATGACACACCTACCCTTTCATATTCGGTCCTGTACCCCAAGGTTGTCTGGAAGAGATCGCTTTAGCGATAAGACCGCCTTAAATTGTCACACTGCAATTTTTCTTTTCCTTTTTTAAGTTGTATCTTCTTTTTTGGTGTACAATAAAGAATATTTGTATTGTATTGTTATGAAAGCGCTCACGTGACGCCGTCACTCAGTGTATTCGGTGTGGTACGGTGTGGTACGATGTGGCACTGTGTGGCTCGGTGTGGCTCGGTGTGGCACGGTGTGGCACGAAAGAAATTACCTTTACTCTGTTTCTCTTACTCACATAATTAGGATAGCAATACATATTATTTTACATATGTAACGGCACCGGCACATTAGGCTGACGTGTCGTGACTCAACGCGTCAGGAGTTAATCGGATACCTCGAACTGCGCCACGACACGCCATAATAGTGTGTCTCTAACCATGCAAAATGTATGTAACCGATATGCTGCTGACGCGTTGAGTCACGACACGTCAGCCTAATGTGTTTCTGGCTTATGACTCTGGAAAATGGAAGTTACCTTGCATAAGCAAGGCATACATGTCTTAGACAATGGACCGGAGTCTCCGTCATCATTCGTCCATAGATCGCCATCATCTGTGTAAGCGCAGAAATGTGGCAAAAATTACTCAACCTAACTCTATAAAAAAAGGTAAGTACATAAAACACAAGTATAAATTATAAAACACTAGCTGACCCGCACAGCTCCACCCGCCCTTTTATTACATTTTGCTCCCCTTTTCTCCCTCCTCCCTTGATTTATTTCTTTCTCCATCTCTCTCTCTTATAAGAAAAATCTAATTCAAAGCTCTTTCTCTCCTCTCTCTTTCCCTCCCGCTTCGGTCCCTGTCACACTGTCCTCTCCCCGTTGTCCCCTCTCTGAACCCCCTCCCCCTCTCTCTTCTCACACCTTGCTCCTTACCTTAATCCCCCTTTCCCTCACCACATCACCCACTCCTCGAATCCCCTCTCCCTCTCTCTCCTCTCTTACACCCTCCTCTCGTTCTATATATACGTAGGGTGACTGGGGGAAAGATGAAAGTAGCCACACCCCGAACGTCCAGTGACTCCAAAGGCCGCACAAGTGACCAACCACCCTTTATAATAATCTGTTCTTATGTTAATTCGGCTGCAACAGCTATCGATTTTCAATTACTTACTACTAAGACACAGCACTGCAGTTGGAACTAACGCGACGGAAAATATCGCAGCCAACACTACTCGTAGAGACATCATGCAGATGTTTGACTGCTAATAAAACTTACAGAGATACATATGTTAATATTATTAGTAGATACACTACTGACAATGTTAATAATCTCACTGACGCTATATATATATAGTGCGTTGAAATATAACTGATCACCCTTCCTAATAGGAGGGATCCACGATAAGGAGGTCGTTATGACGTCAATCGTTGACATTTGACACTCAAAAACTAATACCTAACATCCCACAGTCAAGGGCGCGTGTTACCATCTTCCTTAGGCCACGTCACGATAGTTTTTTTACTTAATATAAGCAGTGCTTAACTGCAGTCCCACCTGGTGGAAAGCGGTGACGCAATCGGGGATGGCTAGTTCTATTTTAGTTCTTCTTTAACAAGAGAAATATACACCTGGTCTTTAACGACTATACCTTCGTAACAAGACATATAAGCACACTACCTTATTAAAAGCCTATTCGCTCTAAAAGTCACCGACATTATAATCGCTCGGAAAAAATGACACAGGCAAACTGTTCCAGTCCTTAGCTGTCCTCATTATAATAATAATAATGTCCTCCTGGCCGGATACGACCACAGCGGCCAATCTTTCAGAAGATAAGCCATCTACGCAGGAGATATTGTAGTGCACAAGTGCTCTCTCTCTTCCTTTATACCTCTCATAATCCGATGGGACGGAAGACAGACACGAGCGGGGAGAGGTTAGGTGCAGGACCCACTTTTTACATGTCCATCCGACGCATGGATCATCTTACTTTACATACAATCAGGTGATTGGCCTGCATTGTCCTAGCCAGTAAGGAACAACTACACAAATTTATTGCCCCCGCAGGATTCGAACGCGCGACCTCCGGTTTACAAAGCAAGCGGTTTCCCACTGCGCCAATGGTGGAATGTAGTTCCTGCGCACACTCTCCAAAATGCATCCTGTAGAATACCGAGAGACTGGCTACCATGCGCCTGTGCACGAGGCTTTGTAAACACAAAAATAATGGGGAACTTGCACAATTTTTGTTTTTTAGTGTATAATAAAGATTTTAGACAGAGATACCAAAAACAAAAACATTAAAATATGCACAAATTATCTAGATATTGCAAACCAAAGGTTGACTTTTCCACGTTTGCGCGAAAACGCTCATTGACAGCCGTGACGTCATTCCTTTGGTTTGACGTACGAGTTAGTAAATGTTTCATGGCGATTGGCGAGTGATTAAAGAAAATACCACTAAATATTAATATGTTCTCATTAGACTTTTGACGACTAATATAATCAGAATGACAAAATGATCCCCTAGAGTTATCAGTTCAGAGAAAATTAATATTATCCATAAACAAAATAAGTTTCACCAGTCATGTAATTGTTCAGGCCCGTTGGTCTAGTGGTTAGACTCCCTGGCCGCTACCTACTACATCGTTGGTTTGATTCCCACCTTGTGTCTGCGTGTTATTTATCAATGTATTTACAAAAAAAGTACTATAAGTATTTGTTTCAGTTGTATGGTCATAGTTTAGTATCAGATAACCGTGTGTGAATTGTCCCAGGTTATTAATATAATTAGTACTTACTTACATTTTGTAAATAGTCATGCTTATATTTTTATCTTAAAATAAATAAATCCCGCTATAATCAAACCTTTCTTCATATTATAAAAAAAACAATGTGTTTACACAGAGATTTTCTCTTGATAATTGATTGGCATGGCCTGTGGGCATGGCCGTCTAGTCGAGGAATGACGTCACCCGCGATTGGTGCTGTTTCAAATTGCGTTCCATTTAACGTAACTTATAGTTGAAATATTTCGTAAAATAATAATAATTTTAGAAAAAATCTCTTAACAATGCTCTTTTTAGAACTATTTTTATTAAATTATAATCATAATTTATCATTATAATTTTTATGCAAGTTGCCCATTGTCAAGACTAAGCTTTACTATATGTGGTTTGTTGTCATATCATCGACCCAATTACATCATCAAATTAAAAACAAAGTAATAAAGTTTCGTATAAATATCTTAATTAAGCTTCTAAATGTTTTTATCAGTTATGTTTAGAATTTATACCTACATTTGACATGACAATCTCACGCGCATAACTTACTATACTTTTTCGGGGAATAAAATTAAATTTAATAAAATAAATTAATCACCATCATCAGCCCACATCAGTCCACTGCTGGACATATGCTTCCCCCAAGGCACGCCACTGAGCCCGATCTTTGATCTTCGGCTCTCCTCATCCAATGTCTGCCAACCGGTATCGCCACCTAGTCACAGGGCATCCTACACTACGCTTCCCGATTCGCGGTCTCCACTCCAGAACCAGTTTACCCCAACGGTCTTCGGTTTTTCGACAAATATGACCGGCCCACTGCCACTTCAGCTGGCTTATCCTTTGAGCTATGTCGGTCAATTTGGTTTTCTAGCGAACTACTTCATTCCGTATTTGGTCCCTCAGAGAAACACCCAGCATAGCTCTCTCCATAGCCCGCTGAGCGACCTTGAATCGGTGGGCTAGTCGTACCGTGAGTGGCCACGTCTCGGCTGCGTATGTCATCACGGGTAGGACGTACTGATAGGAAAATAAATTTATATTTTGAGCTAATTCATCTGCTACATCGAATGTTTCAGACGTTCCTATCGGCTCGTATACAGTGGAGACAGGAGTAGACTTTATATAAATAAGACGAGAGCAAACTATAAGCAATCCGCAGATCGTGAAGACGAGGGTTTCGGACCAGTGTTTTTCGCCAGGGATGGCACTGACACGTGGAGGACCACCAGTGGCGTGCAGTCCATATAGGCAAAAAGTGTTTGCCTACCCTGTGATTTTCCCAATCAGACATATCAATATAAAATGTGCATAGTAATATTTCGTTTTCAATTATTTCACCATTGTAAATAAACAAAAGCACGCAAAATTTTTGAAATCAATCACCTATGCGCGACGAACTTAACATAAATGCACTGTACTATACCTATCTACTCATAAATGTAAAGATAGATTTTGCGCGCGGGCCACGCAAAGACACGATACGGCGTTGCCTCAATTTTCACACATTCAAACAGATTTCTTGCACACCGACTCACAGCGATACACGCACCCATAAATAATCTGACATGTATAATAGAAGAAATATCACGCACACAGACAAAGGACAGAGACACAGAGAGTCACTGCCTACCAAAAGTGACATTTCAATATAGTTTAGTCCCGATAGATATTTATGTTACGACATGAATGCTAATTTTACGCGTTTAGATATCGCAGCGGCAGATCATTTTGTTAGGCGTTCGGAAGCGAATCACGAGACGCGAGTTCGTATCCTCTTAGAATCGAAGTTCTTTTTGTAATGTTTTTAAATTATTTAGTAGAATATAAAGCGGTGCGGGTATAAATAAGGAACGAAAAAGAAAAGAGGACGTGTGAGCACGTAGGTCGTACTTTGCGAAAGATAATAATTTAGCTATTATATTTTTTTTTTCTTTATTTATATTAAAAAGGGTACATAACAGTTTATTACAAAAAGTATCTCAAAAACCCTACATCGGGTTTGTCTGGATACCAAACAAAAGGTACTCGTATAACATTTTTTTTTAAAATTAAGTTAAGCTGTCTATAAAATAATAAAATAATCGTTATAAACTAATTGTTATGGCTTCCCAACGCGTACGCGAACTATTGACGCGAAACCGGTTCCAGGTAAGACGGCACGGCCGGGCGGCCGGGCTTCTGTCCGTAGTGTGTAGCTTGATACGGGATGTTGCGTTTTGCATAACATAAATTATTTTTTGTTTATATATTTAAATTGTAATTATTGCATTGATAGCAGTATTACAGAATTAAAATACTTTTTATATGTATTTACATATACAGTTCTTATCATTGAGTTTAGTTATTACATCAGTGGGTATATCGTTCATTAAAGTAGGTACTAAATATCTGTTCGCACGTTTACCATAGTAGTTGTTTGTCTTAAGCTATAGTGCTCAAAGGGGGTGAGTTGTAATAATTCAAAGCAAACAAGTCGTAATTGCTTTTCCTTTGTCTTCCAGACTAAGGATATGCCCCTTTCTGGATTTGTATAACTAAAAGAGAAAGTTATCTTATATCCTGAGAGACCTAGCTGGCCGGGATTTTGGTTTTGGTTTTCAAACAATAAAAAAACTCTCCTGGCGTCCACACTTATTAAAGTTTAATTTATACATGTTGTAGCTTAGCCGTAAACATACATATCTTTCTACTGTTGCGTGTTGTAATGTGTTTTAATCATCTTAGTACGTATCTACAAGACAAGTAACTCACAGTCATATTGATAGGTAGGTAAGTTTATTTCTCTTCGATTATCCAAATAGGATTATATTTTTCGATAGTAGGTATGTTTATTTTTTGAACACGGTCTGCGCCATATTAAATTAAAATCCATGGCTGCATGGATTTTAATCTATCTATATATATAAAAGGATAAGTCCTGACTGACTGATTGACAGACAACGCACAGCATAAACCGCTGACCCTAGAGACTTGAAATTTGGATAGTGGATTCATCACAATACGTAACCGCACACTAAGAACGGAATTTTCAAAATTCGCATCGGAAGGGGTCCAAAAAGGGGGTTTTATGGTTTATAAAAACGGGTGGTACCAGAACCTTGAAATTGTACACGTAGATTCCTTAAAGAGAATAAAGAGTTACCTGTTTTAGAATTTTCCAAAAAAAAATATATAGAAGAAGATACAGGACCACAAACTTGCCTAACTGACTAATTGACAGACAACGCACAACCTAAGCCACTGACTCTTGAGACTTGAAATTTGGAGAGTGGATTCATCACAATACGTAACCGCACACTAAGAACGGAATTTAGAAAATTCGCATCGGAAGGGGTCCAAAAAGGGGGTTTTATGGTATATAAAAACTGGTGGTACCAGAACCTTGAAATTGCACACGTAGATTACTTAAAGAAAATAAAGAGTTACGTGTTTTAGCATTTAAAAAAAAAGTGTATATATAAGAAGATACAGGACCACAAACTTGCTAAAATATTATTTGATTATTTTTTTAGCAATTCTCATTGTTTTTCGACACAACATGAAAGAGTGTTATAGGATAAAGTGAGGTTTAAGAAATGATGAGGGTCTTAAAGTCAATATATGACCCCTAAGTTAAAAATCTCGCGAGTGGTGTCTTTTCAAAGGTAATTGAAAACCGTTTTTAGGGTTCCATACATAAAAGGTAAAAAAGGAACCTTTATGATCTGACTTCGTTTGTCTGTCCGTCTGTCTGTCCGTCACACTTATATATTTCAGGAACCACTGACGCTACCGTTATGTTATGCATTTTTTGGCTGATAATCAAAAATGTAAAGAAATAACGCCCACATCTCCGAAGTTTGTGGAGGAAAATTTTGAAATAATTATGGGTAATATATCTCTATCTATCTTAGAGGAGATACCACTCTGAGCTATCTATATTTACAGGAAAAATAAAATGATCTTTCTGAATAGTACAGTTTTTTAGTAATACTAAAAAAACCTCGACAAACAAGCTCAGTTTTGCGATTTGTTTTTTTTTATATCTGAGGTGTTAATTACATTAATAGTAAAATAACTTTAATACGTCCAAGGATGGTATGGAACCCTCGGTGTGCGAGTCCAACTCGCACTTGACTGGTATTTATTTATGACTAGCTGACCCACGCAGCTCCGCCCGCGCTGTGTTTACGTTTACTAAACTTTCAATTATATACATTCGCATAGAATACAAAACCTCCTTTTTTAAAGTCGGTTAAAACTTGGACCCACTTTGTACTTGCCCCTCCAAAGCACGGAAACGTTTAGTTCAAATGGCGTTAAACGGTCACCCATCTATTTAATGACCTTACCTAACGTTGCTTAACCTGATCGATTTCCAAACATTGTTAACAACTGTCTATGAGTGTTTCCTTACAAATATTTATTATAATTATAAAGAAAAAATGATAAAATCGGACCAAGCGTATAACCAAGTACCCATTTTGACTTTAATCCCCTCTCCCAAAAGAACCGTGCTAGATTACGGGATAAAAAGTATCCTATGTCCTACCTCGTAGTAAGATCTCAAATCATGCCAAGTTTCGTTTCAATCCATCCAGTAGTTTCGGCGTGATGCTCAGCCGAGATACAGACAGACAGACAGACAGACAGACAAAAATTAAAAAAATTACATTTTCGGCCTCAGTATCGGTTATAGAATGGCCTCCAAATATAATTTTCAAAATATCTTCAATGTACAGAATTGGTCCTGTTACAGTTTTATTATAAGTATAGATGTAAATGGTAGGTAAGTATGCCTTACGATGTTTAAAATTTGAATTTGGTATGATTTTAAAAGTAATGGGAAAAGATTATATTGTTTATAAACTATTATGCTAACTGCTGTGTTAGCGCGAGTGTGGTTTCTAAATGCACGCAAGGTTTCAATTCAATACGAGGCTGTCGAGTGTTCGCAAACGCGCGTATCCTGCACCGCGCGCACCCGCGTCAAGCTGCCGCCTAAAAAAAAAAGCTGCCGCCTTGCTCCTCAGCCATAAGCCCGGACAAATAACGGGCAACCTTTAGAGTTGTTGGTTGGAGCGCGTATCCTGAACCGCGCGCAACCGCGTCAAGCTGTCGCCTAAAAAAAAAAGCTGCCGCCTTGCTCCTCAGCCATAAGCCCGGACAAATAACGGGCAACCTTTAGAGTTGTTGGTTGGAGCGCGTATCCTGGACCGCGCGCATCCGCGTCAAGCTGCCGCCTAAAAAAAGAAGCTGCCGCCCTGCTCCTCAGCCATAAGCCCGGACAAATAACGGGCAACCTTTGGAGTTGTTGGTTGGAGCGCGTATCCTGCACCGCGCGCAACGGCATCAAGCTGCCGCCTAAAAAAAAAAGCTGCCGCCTTGCTCCTCAGCCATAAGCCCGGACAAATAACGGGTAACCTTTGGATTTGTTGTTTGGAGCGCGTATCCTGCACCGCGCGCATCCGCGTCAAGCTGCCGCCTAAAAAAAGAAGCTGCCACCCTGCTCCTCAGCCATAAGCCCGGACAAATAACGGGCAACCTTTGGAGTTGTCGGTTGAAGCGCGTATCCTGCACCGCGCGCACCAGCATCAAGCTGCCGCCTAAAAAAAGAAGCTGCCGCCCTGCTCCTCAGCCATAAGCCAGGACAAATAACGCGCAACCTTTGGAGTTGTCGGTTGGACGTTTGGGTTGTGGGCCCTACCCTAGATGTCCATTGAGTACGGGGCGTTTTAGTAGGTAAGATACTCCGGTTTGGAGCTAGGTACCGAAACGAACCAAAAAAAAAATCCGGTCAAGTGCGAGTCGGACTCGCGCACCGAGGGTTCTATACCTACTTTGCACATATAAATGTTTTTTTTAATATTCTTCTAATACCTCAGATAGTAAAAAACCGAACTGAACCCAACCAAATTTATCCTAATTAACCCTTTAAAAGAGTTTAACAAAAACTAATTCAGTTTTTGACGTTGAAGCTAGGTACAGAATCGAACCAAAAAAAAACTAAAAAAGAAACCGGTCAAGTGCGAGTCGGATTCATGCACCGAGGGTTCTATATCTTCTTTGCACATATTAATGTTATTTTACTATTCCTCTTATACCTCAAATAACACAATAACCCTACCGCAAAATTAAGTTTGTTTCACGAGGTTTTTTTAGGATTACTAAAAAACTGTACTACTTAGAAACGGTGGTATTTTAGTGACATTTTTGGTTATAAGCTAAAAAAACGACATAAACCCAAAAAAAAACTGTTTTGAAATTTGCAAATGAAGCCCTTTCTTATGATATTCCACTTGATATAGTAGCCTCTTTGAAATTTTGACACCGGCCCCCATTAAAAAGAAAGTATAAGAAATAAAATATTTTTTAATTTGCGATAAGTATTGCGGAGTGATGGCTGCTGCTCAAGTCAACTCGTGCGCGGGTGCTGCTTGGGGGGACTGGTCCGGCCGCTGTCCTTTTGTCCTTTTTTATTTTATTATTTTCTTTTATAGTCTAGCAGCAAAATTGATTGTGCTTTATTTACGTTCTGAAGGCAATTCACTTGAGCTTGTTAAACTATTCTTGGTGTGTATCTAACTTAGACGACTTGTGATAAAATTTAATATGTTAAAGTGCTTTGTGTCTTGCCTGACGAGGCACTGCTTAACAGCAGAAGGTAAATGTTAAACGTGAGCCACTGTGATTTTGGATCGGTCATGCTCGCCATCGAAAAGTCTTTGCTTGTGGCGGCTTTGTGTGGCGGGTCATCCCCTTCCCTCCAATATGGTTGAGGGGAGTGATGGCTGCTGCTCGAGTCAACTCGTGCGCGGGTGCTGCTTGGGGGGACTGGTCCGACTACTATCCCTTTGGCATTTTAGTTTGTTGTATTTTCGTCGTATTATTTATTTTTATTTAATATTTTGAACGGCAGGACACACTGTCGCTGGTGCTGATTTAATTGTAAAAAGACAAACTTTGTTTTAAAAAAAATGTGAAAAAATGACAAGCCCGCTGAGTTTCTTGCCAGATCTTCTCAGTTGAGGCCGCGTTGTGATCCGGTGGTAGCTTTGAAAAAATTGACCGTTCAAAAGTGCTAGCGTTAGGCCTCATTTACGGAGACGCGGGGCGTCGCGCGTCGCGTGTGGCGGCGCGGCCCGCACTAAATTCAAATGTAGGGCGTAGCGGTGGTGCGTATTTACGCGACCAGGTTTTAAAACCAGGTATTTGCTTGCAAGTACGCAGCCCTGGTACGAGCCGAAATACTTGCAAGTATCTTGAAAGTATTTTTACTTGTGCCGGGCGGGAGGGCGCCCGGCAGCGCGGGCAAGGTGCGTGTCGCGGAGGCCGCGCGGCCGCGCTCCCCGTGCCTTGCAAGTACGCATTTTACGTACGCGCACGCACTTTATTACTTACTTAGTATGGTTATTATAGTATAGGCATTATGAGATAAGAGGCCGCGAGCGGTGTATACTCGTTTTTAACCGGCTTCAAAAAGAAGGTTCTCTATTCGACGCGTATGTATGTAATATTGATAAAAATGCGTAATATTAATATATGTTAGTCTATGTGGGCTTCTTTCTAAACAAATTTACCAAATTTTATGAGTGTATGTATGTATGTATGTAGGTTTGTCCACGGATTTATCAGAAACTACAAGTCTGATTTTGAAAATTCTTTTTGCAATAGTTAGAGTATTTTTCAACTTAGGGTAGAGTACAAGTTTCATCAAAATCGGTCCAGTATTTTAAGAGATATAAACTTTTTATGTTTTCAGTAAGTTATTGTAACGTAGACGTTCGAGTTGTGTGATAGTGCTGATACCTATTTTTTTGGTAAAATAAGTCACTAAAAAGTGTTAATAAACTATTTTTTTCAGCTGGTGCTAGTGTTAGTTAACATGATGTGCTAGCACCGACTTCAATATATTTTCGTTATTTTATGCTTTTTAGATAATTTACTTTGAAGTCGGTTTTTATTTTTTTTTAAATAGTTTTTACAGCTATGGACTTTCAACTTTAACTCTATTGACAAAGTAAATTTTGTATAATGTAGTATTAAGTTTTTACAAACGCATAATACTTTAATCCGAGTGGGAAGTGTAACATACTGCGATGGACGTATTTACTTCTATAGACTTAGCCCGTGCGTACGAAAAATACTTGCAAGTATTTGAGCCCTGGTTTTTGACCCTGGTATTTTAAGCGACTCGTACTTGGAAGCCCTGGTTTTGCTTTTAGCAAGTATGACCCATGACTAGTAGGGCGTTGTATGAGTGTGTTTACGGAGAAACGATTTTACACGCGTTTGCTTGAAATGGAGCGTGTTTTACGGTGGCGCCCGCGGATGGCATCGCCGCGTCTCACGCGGCGTTCATCGCGGCGGCGCACGCAGCGGCGATTCTCGATGAAGCGATGCTTGTGGCGGAACCTTCTGCCAGTCTATTTGGTAATCGTGCAACACAGACGTAGTCACCATTGCAATGGAGTATGATATGACCGATTTTTTTTTAGAAGAAAATTGTATGTTAAAAAGTGAGTTGCACCGCCGTTGCACCGCCACTCTTCCCGCCCCGCGTCTCTATAAACAGCGTCATAATTATATTGCTATAAATCTGTTTTTACGCGTGCGATGATGCGTGCCGCTTCACGCGCCGCCGCTACGTAAACAATAAATACGTCCGACGCGCCGCGAGACGCCACGCCACACGCGACGCGCGACGCCCCGCGTCTCCGTAAATGAGGCCTAAAGCCTATTTGAAATAAAAATTTTGAATCTTTAAATCTTTGAATTCTTATCCAAAAACTGTTCTAAATATCAAATCGATAGCGCCAGTAAATATATAGATGTCAATACTCAAAAAAAAACTCAAAAATAGTTTATTTCAAATAGGCTTAACGCTAGCACTTTTGAAAGGTCATGTATTTTTTTTAAAAAAAAGCTACCACCGGATCACAACGCGGCCTCAACTGAGAAGATCCGGCAAGAAACTCAGCGGGCTTGTCATTTTATCACTTTTTTTTAAACAGTGTGTCATGTTACAATTAGATCAGAGCGACAGTGTGTCTTGCCGTTCAAAAGATCAAATAATACAGAAAAAAATAATAAAATACGACGAAAGTAGGTACAACAAACTAAAAAGCCAAAGAGATAGTAGTCGGACCAGTCCCCCAAGCAGCACCCGCGCACGAGTTGACTCGAGCATGTGACAGACAAACAGACAAAGTACCGCCATAAGGGTTCCCTTTTTACCTTTTAGGTATGGAAACCTAAAAACATAGTGAGTGGGTTATGGGTGTCATTCGGCATAGTGTTGGATGCTTTAAACAGACAACTACGTGTATTTTAGTTTATTATTCGGAAAAATATCTATAACAAATTTCACTATTTGACCTCAAGTTCCCTCCCAAGTTTATTGTCATTTGAAAGTTCATGGGAAAATATTTTATATTTAACTAGCAACTCCCTGCGGCTACGCCCGCTATTATTTTACCACCCCATTTAACCCTTTAGGAGTGGAATTTTCAAAAACCCTTTTTAGTGGATGCTTACATCTTAAGAAGAACCTGTACGTTGATGAATCAGTCAGTCAGTCAGGACCAGTAATTTTATAAGTAGTATAGATGTTTAGATTTTACATTTTTAATTGGACTGCCTTAGTGAAGATGGGCGCAAGTACGACCATTGCTCGCTTGGACCTGATTTTGATTCCCAAGTCGTGCAACATGTTATCGGGTTGAGTTTCTTTTGACAGGACATTATCAGTAGGTATTAGTCCAATTCTTAGGAATGTGGTCGGTATTTTGCGCGAACGAAGTCGCGGGGGACTGCTAATATTAAATAAATTGATATTATCTACTCACTAACTATCATTTATTATGTACTCACTATTAGTGTATTAAGAATTAATTAGCTTCGAGTGTCAAAATAATTTAATAAAAATTTGACAGGCCTGTTGGTCTAGTGGTTAGACACCCTGGCCGCTAATCAATAGGTCATGGGTTCGATTCCCAACAAGTGTCTGGGTTTATCTATGTATAACACGAGATGATGGCAAGAGGCCTGATGGTGTCACTTTAATACCATGGCAACATGGAAAGCCGTATGTGTGGGATGCGACATGTGTCGACACACTTGCTGCGTCCCATACCCCGGCAACTTGCAGGGCGGCTGGAGGGGCTGCGGCAACCGCTAGTGATGCAAAGCGACGCAAGTATGCAGCTCTAGGTTCGAGTTATATATTTGTGCCCTTTGCGGTGGAGACCACGACTCCAGCTCCCCGGGAGCTGTGGGGCTCGACCGGGGTATGTGGGATTCTTACCCACTAAAACCCCCGCGGCTGTTGCATCGGCACATGAGAGGGGACCCCGGGGCTCTCCGTTGGAATCTGTACCAGGGGCCCCTCAGTGCCTTGCCTTTGAGCCCCCGGCCGGGGAGCGCGTTGTAGCCCGGGAGCCAGTCACGGTGCTCACGGGGACGGGGGTCGCAACCACGCCGCCGCCGTCCTCCTCGGAGTCGCCGCCTTACTCAATGGACGTTCTAAGGGCCCACACCCCGAAAGTCCAGTGACTCCGAAGGGCAAAAGTCGGTCCTAACCTAACCCTAACTTCTTCTCGGTCGTGCCGTTCTTCCGTTTCATTGGATTGTGAAGGTATAAGAAGTAAAAGGTGTTAAAAGAAACTCAAAAAAATTGTAGTTATGCAAAAGTAGTATGGGAAAATCTTATTTTATACTTTTAAGGTGTTTTGTCTTTATATTATAATCTAAACATACATTTTCTACCCGTGCGAAGCCGGGCGGGCCGCTAGTTATGTAAATAAAGTTAAAAAAAATATGTGGCACTGTAATTAATAAGAATGTTTTGTATATATCTTGGTAATTAAATAAAATAAAAAAAAGATGACAGTGGTAATCTCGTTAAATTTCGACAAGAAGATACATACTTGCTAATTGAGTAATCTTTTGAATTCGTCATCTAATATTGTTCCCCAAGCCGCCTGCCAAGCGTGGGGATTATGGCAACCCCTCCCTTATATGGGGGAGGCCTTTGTTCAGCAGTTGACGTTTTGGCTGCTGATGATGAATCTAATATTGTTCATATCAACACAAGAATAAGAAGAACACTTTAAAAGCTAAGGGAAGCATTAAAGAAACAGAGACATTAGATATCCATTATTGTGATGCATATCTGAAATAACTGGAGATTGATTTGGTCTAAATTAAATCAAACGAAACAAGGCATGCTTTTATTGCTGTAAGAATGACAATTGACAAATTATATGTTATATACATCAGGTGCAGCCCTGACTGTTACACGTCGAGTCTTGAGACTGTGTTGAGAGCCACGCCCACACTTGCCTGTTCAGACAGGAGCGCAACTTCTGCTCGGTAGCCGGCTCCAGCTGTTCGGAGCAGCGTTGTGGTCCACGCAAATGCAATGACACTGCCGTCTCACAGGGAGACCGTTGCCCACTCGTCCTCACGCATTCCTAAGCATAATTTATAACCATTAATAATTTATTAATATATCTTCTCGTCCGAAATACCGCAGTGCCTGAAGACGAAGGTTTTTAACCAGTGTGTGTTGCCAGTGATGATATATGGTACTGAGACGTGGTCTCTAACGGCTGGCCTTTTAGAGAAGTTCAGAGTCACACAACGAGCCATGGAGAGAGCTATGCTCGGAGTTTCTTTGCGCCACAGAATCCGAAATGTGGAGATTCGCCGAAGAACTAAGGTCATCGACATAGCTCTCAGAATCTGCAAGTTGAAGTGGCAATGGGCAGGCCACATCGCTCGAAGAACCGATAACCGTTGGGGAAGAAAGGTTCTCGAGTGGCGACCACGAACCGGAAGACGCAGCGCTGGCAGGCCTCCCACTAGGTCTACCTAGTGACTAGGTGGACAGACGACATTGTGCGCGTCGTAGGTAACTGATGGATGCAAATAGCCAATTGTCGTTCATTGTGGCGGTCTAAGGGGGAGGCCTATGTTCAGCAGTGGACGTCTTCCGGATGATGATGACGAAAAATTTATTACTAGATAAGGGGAGGGTCAACTCAGCGGGTAACCTGGAAACACTAATTCTCCTTCGACAAGTCTGCAGGTACATCAAGTGGCTAGGAAACTTCCTAGTGGAGTTGTGAAGGCTGAAGTAAATGATACAACGATATTTTAAGCGGCACTTACTGGCAGAAAGCGACGCATGTGATGTTGCACCGTGCGCGCCGCACACCATGCGTTCCTGGTACACTCCTGATATTCTGCAACATAATTTATTTGACGAATCTTACGTGCATTATGAGTTACTTCTACTAGTTGATAAGGCCTGGTTGCGGGGCTATACCACCATCGATATACTATACCAACCATCTATTCAAGCAGTATTATTGTAATCTTATTTTCGCGAGGAAAAGGAATGGAGCTATAAAATGCGTATATCTGCGTCTCTATCCCACGTAAAAGTGAGATAACTTTAATAGCCTGTGTTATAAAATGTCAATAAAATATATAAGGTGTAAGAAACTTTTTTTTACTTCTTTTATTTTCAAGTTTTTAATTCATTACTGTAATTTGTTGTAGAATATACATACAGTATTCTACGGGTGTGAAAGGGCTTGCCTTTCATTTTATCTTATTATATAAAAGAGTAGACAAAAACCCACTCATCACGAAATCTCAGAAACTACAAGTGCTAGGAGTCTCAAACTTTGCATAGGGGTTCTTTTTAGGACGTAGGTGCTCACTAAGACGGGGTTTTGCGAAATTCAACCTCTAAGGGGGTCAAACAGGGGGGCAAAGTTTGTATGGGAGAAAACGATTCCTTGGTCCTATTGACTTGAAATTTTGCACAGACATTCGTTAAGAAAAGTAATTGAATTAGTATTTCATATTTTTTTTAAATTAATCCCTTAACAGGGTAAAAAAGGTATTTATTAGTCATCTGATGGCGGTACAAATATATAACAAGAATAAGATACGGTAATTCGAAAGATAAAACAGAAGTTCCTTGGTCAAGTGGTTACGGAAGCGTCCTCTAAGCACGAAGTGTCCGGGTTCGCTACCCGATTTTAGTTTTGTATTTTTAAACTTTGTTTTGATTTTTTTATTTATATTAAGATTCGATGTTTTAAATATTTAACTCAGATTAACTCCAGCACTTTTTATCTCTAATATATTTTTTATACATAATACTTTTTTTTAATTTAAAATCATGCATACGTGGTTAGCTTCTCTCTAATGTTATGATTTAGTTATTAGTGGAAACTTAATTAATTTTTGTACTATTGGATCTTATATTAGTAATAAGTGGTATCATTTGTTTGTTTCCCAAATATAATAAAATAATGAAAATATATTTCCAGTGTCTGTTTGGGTAGGAATACAATATGCATGTATTGTACGTATGATATAAAAGCCAAAACTTTATTGGAATTATTGTCTGTCTGTCAGTCAGGGTTTTTTCTACAGGTTGGCTGGTGTTGTTCCCTATCGACGTCAAAGTATCTTTACATAGTATGAAACAAAGTCGCTATCCGAGTCTGTCTATATCCGATAGCACCTCCTAAACCACGCAGCGGTTTTCACCATCGGTTAGATAATTTTTCATTGAAGGTTTTAAGTTTTATCAAAGTAAATAAACTTACATAGCTTACGTTGACTAAACCTAAAGAGATACATAGTTAACAATAAAGTTCTAGAGAATTTCATTAATTCCATATATTATAAGGTAGGTAACACCCCTTTAACTGTGACAACAGTGACAGATTCCCGGGGAGCTATAATGCGCCCCCGGCAACGGCTTCAAAGGCCCTTGCCTTGCACTGAGGGGTACCCGGTGCAGCCCCCCCCCCCCCCCCCCGATTTAGTGCGGACAGTCGAGGGGGATTTACAGGGTAAGAATCCCACATACCGCGCTCGACCGCCCGCAGGATCCTGGGAGCCTATTGGAGGTCTCCCCGCGATCCCCATAACTTTGAGCACGATGATAGGGGTCTTATTTTTTTTCGTACCCCCCTGGTGGCGGCTTCAAAGGTAAGCCACTGAGGGGTTCTTTTTTTAAATTTATCCTTTAACAGGGTTAAAAAGCAGTATTATTATTCAACCGATGGCGGTACAAATATTCTCACTTAGATTTGCTTAGTACGTAAATTAGGTACTGTACACGGATAACTTTAATACATTAGGTAAAATATCACGCTATATGCATTAGGGACTGAGCAGACATATAACAAGAATATGATCAAGTAATTCGAATAATAGAATAAGAGTAGCCGTGGTCTGGAGGTTACGAAAGCGTCTTCTAAGCACAACAGGGTCCGTGTTCAAATCTCTCTTTGGCATTTTTTGTGTACTTTTAAACTTTTTATTTTTGATCATTATTTCATTTTTAATTTTTCACTGAAGGTTTATAAATTAACTGAATTTACGTAATGTTGTCTTTTATTTACGCGAATAGGTACTAGACACCACATACAGGGACACCTGGTGCAGATCCCACCCGAGAACCCAGGTTTCCCTCTCATGTGCCGATGTGACGGCCACGGGAGTTTTAGTGGGTAAGAATCCCAAATACCCAGGTTGAATTCCCCACGGGATCCCGGGGACATATTGATGTTTCCCCCGGCACCCCCGAACTGGGACAACGGTGGCAGATTCCCGGGGGGCTATAATATGGCACCGGCAGCGGCTTAAAGGCCCTTGACTTGCACTGAGGGGTACACGGTGCAGCCCCCCTCTTTTGTGTGGACAGCCGTGGGGGACACATACCACAGTGGATCGCCCGCAGGATCTTGGGGGCCTATTGGAGGTTTCATCCGCGATCCCCGTATCTTTGAGCACGATGATAGTTTCCCGGGTGGCTTTATTGTGAGGCGCTGAGTGGTATCAGCTGATGCAGATCCCAACAGATAGCCCAGGTCCGCCCTTTAATGTGCCGACGTGATAGCCGCGGGGGTTTCAGTGGGTAAGTTTTCCCCGGTTGACCCCCGTTTACGTTTTAATGATGAAACCGAACAAGGGTGTCCGTATTGCTTCCATAAATTGGTTTTAAAGATATGGTGTCCTGTTCCTGTCCTTAATCCACCCAAATTGTGCACCGGTACACGTCTGCAGTTTCTAATAAAATTATAAATACAATTAACAAATCACAAGCTCAGAGATTCAACGTTGCAGGCTTAAACCTAAGCGTTGAGTACTTTGCCCATGGACAGACAGACTATAATCAACTTTAAATTATTCAATTCTTTTTTTTTTCTCAATTACACCCGAGCGAAGCCGGGGCGGGTCGCTAGTACTCATATATAGGGGGGATGTGAAAAAAAATGTAATCCGCCATTTTGTTGGCGGCCATATTGGATTTGCATTTTTAGGGTTCCCTACCTAAAAGGTAAAAAATACCGGTCTAGTGCGAGTCGGACTCGCGCACCGAGGGTTCCATACCATCTTTGGACGTATTAAAGTAATTTAACTATTCATGTAACACCTCAGGTAGCAAAAGAACAAACCGCAAAGTTTGTATGTCGAGGTTTTTTTAGGATTACTAAAAAACTATTCCACTACAATTAATTACCAATTATTTGCATGGTAGAACACAGGTTGTTAAAATAGATTCTTGGATTAGCGACGAACTTCCGACTAACACCGAGTATGGTATTCCGCAGGGCAGCATTCTTGGTCCTACACTATTTTTAATTTATATCAATGATCTATGTCAAATGAAGCTTACAAACGGTAGAACCATAACATTTGCTGACGACACTGTTCTTCTTTTTCACGCGGATACATGGAAAGCGGTTTATGAGTATGCCCAAAAAGGATTTGATGAAGTATCTAAATGGTTGCAAATTAACATTCTAACACTCAATCTAGACAAAACCAAATTAATGACCTATGCAATTCGAAACCAGGACAATTCTAACTTACAGATCACTGTACATTGTTCTGTTTTACCATCGGATAGTTGCTGCAATTGCCCCAAACTGATAGGAACAAAATCCATAAAATACTTGGGAATACATAAAATACTTGGGAATACATATCTTCTGATTGACGAACACTCTCAGTTTCAAACAACAAATTGAAAGCTTAGTTTGTAAAGTTCGAAAACTCATCTACATTTTTAAAACCCTCCGCCATGTCGCTGATTTTAATATATTAAAAACTGTATATTTTGCGCTTTGCCAGTCGTTGATTTCATATTGCTCGTATATCTTCTTGGGGTGGTGCTGCATAAACATTTATTTTGAACTTGGAACGAGCCCAAAGGGCTATTTTAAAAGTATGTTTATTTCTTACAATTATGTATCCTACTCATGATTTATATGTTCGCAGTAAAGTTCTTACAGTGCGTCAACTTTTTACCCTCGCAATTATATTAAAACAACACTCCTTGCTACCCTTTGTGCTCTCTGACAATTCTGGTAAAAGAAGAACTAGGTATAGCTATTTGCACCAAAACAAGATTTAATAATAGTCTTTCACATAACTTTTTTGGTTTTCTTGGGCCTTTCTTATATAATAATAATAATAAACATTTTATTTCAGACATTTTGTCCATAGTAAAACACAAATTACATACAAAACTTAAACTATAATAATACGAATAAATGTCTTTCAGTCTACCTACTCACCAAAGCATGCTGCAATAATAAAGTTCGTTTATGGCTGCAAAGTCTGGATTACAATGAAACTGAAAATTTGTTGAAACCTCTAGCCTAGCAACTATTATTACGTTCATTGCACACACTCTCACCATCATTTTTCATCTCCATATCCTTTATTTTTATTATTTCTTAATTTTTCTTTATTTGTATCAAACTGTTTTTCTTTATTGTTTTATTACCTTAATGTAAACAATTTTAGAATTAATTAGTTGGCCTGGTGATCTGTTATACAGATTTTACCTACTTCAGACACCATCTCTATCATAATAAAAAAAATAAAAAATAAATAAATAAATCTTTATTTCAGACCAGACTGATCCATAGTGTTATAATGTTAAATATGTATTGTGATTTTTGTAATGATGATGAGAAACATTAAAGATATTATAATTATTATAACCTACCTAGATCATTTTACCGTCTTTGACGGTTCAATCTTTAAGTATGAAAATATCACTAAAAAGGATAAAATGAAATATAAAAAAAAAAATCCTAAATTCCCCTGATTACCAAACTTTTACAGAAACCTGTCTTCCATATCTCTGTTCCCGTTATTAGAACTACTTTTGCTAAACGTTTTCGCAAATTTATGGGCCCGTAGATCTACAACCAAATATTGAAAAAATTTAAAATAAAAAATAACACTGGTATTTGAAGCAAAAAGCATTATTTTTTTCCATTTTTTCGTATCTCACTAAACTAACATTTATGTAGAAACTGAACAATACGAGTTAAAAACTATTTTATAACCTTAACTCCTTCCGTTCCCGCCCCCATCTAAATATGTTATTAGTATAATAAATGGTTAAGTAAACTGTATTATGTATTACTTAGAATACTATAGAATAAATGTGCACTGTATTGAATCATCTGTTATACCGAATCCTGATCCCCTGATATAGGCTACGCCGAGTGTGTGTATTTATGGTAATCATATTTCTGTTTTGTTAGTACTTTTCTTGGTAAAAATTAATTTATTCTTATTTTACAGAAAAAATAAAATGATCTTTCTAAGTAGTACCTAAAGTTTTTTAGAAATCCTAAAAACACCTCAAACAAACTTAGCTTTGTGTTTTTTTTTGCTATCTGAGGTGTTAGACGAATGGTAAAATAACTTTAATAGGTCCAAAGAAGGAATGGAACCTTTGGTGCGCGAGTCCGACTCGCACTTGACCGGTTATTTATTTTTTGTTTGTTTGGGTCAATTTTAATAATTGAAATTTCACCCCCTTCCTGTTCACAGATTGATCTGTTAAATTTTTCTACCACTCCCTCAAGATGGATATTAAATCAAAGGGCTTGACTTGACTGGTAAAATCTTAGAGGAGATACCACTGGAGAGAGCATGATGCGCTAACCCCCTCTGCCAAATTTTTGGTCATATGGTCAGGTCATTCCTTATTTGTGTGCGTTTATTTTTGAATGTGTTGCGAGTTTAGTATAGTGTGGGTATGCGTGAAAGTGTATCTGTGTGTGTTTACTTCGCCTCCCGCACCCCGCAAAAGTGCCACGAAAAATTTGTTCGGGGAATCGACGCGATACTAACTCCTTTGGTACTTTCTCTGAGGGTAAAATAGAGTACACGTAGAATAATATATTTAAAAAAAAATTTAACCGACTTCAATAACACTGAAAAGTATAAAATAATTTAAATATTATAGAAGTTGGTGCAAAATATACACAGCAGGTACGCTAAAACAAACTTCTAAAATATTTAAATTATTTTATACTTTTCAGTGTTATTGAAGTCGGTTCAATTTTTTTTTAAATATATTATTCTACGTGTACTCTATTTTACCCTCAGAGAAAGTACCAAAGGAGTTAGTATCGCGTCGATTCCCCGAACAAATTTTTCGTGGCACTTTTGCGTGGCATTACACGTAATATAGTATTTAAAGATACATACAATCATGATATGAAGCGACAAGTGAAACCACAGGCTTACTAGAGATCATCATAAAAAAATAAATCATGATCATTATAATGAAACTGACACGGTGACCGTAGAGTAACGTAATTCAATTCAACCGGAAGCTTGCCGGATATGTGGTGGATGGTTTATTATCTACTAGCTGACCCACGCAGCTCCGCCCGCACTATTTTTACGTTAACTTTTAATAACAGACATTCGCATCGAATACATAACCTCCTTTTTTATAGTCGGTTAAAAATTGGACCCACTTTTTACTTGCTCTCCGAAGCACGGACCCGTTTAGTTCAAATGGCTTTAAACGGTCACCCATCTATTTAATGACCTTACCTAACGTTGCTTAACCCGATCGATTATAAAACCTTGATAACAACTCTCTATGAGTGTACCCTTACTAATATTTATTATAATTATAAAGAAAAATTGATAAAATCGGACCAAGCGTATAACCAAGTACCCATTTTGACTTTAATCCCCTCTCCCAAAAGAACCGTGCTAGATTACGGGATCAAAAGTATCCTATGTCCTACCTCGTAGTAAGAGCTCAAATCATGCCAAGTTTTATTTGAATCCATTCAGTAGTTTCGGCGTGATGCTCAGCCGTGATACAGACAGACAGACAGACGGACAAAAATTAAAAAAATTACATTTTCGGCCTCAGTATCGGTTATAGAATGCCCTACAAATATAATTTTCAAAATATCTTCAATGTACAGAATTGGACCTGTTACAGTTTTATTATAAGTATAGATTCTCCGAAAACAGAAACGTTTGAAAACTAAATTAGGGCAAATTAAGATCACATTTGACATTTTATCAAAAATTTAATAACGTAACCTTGTAACGGCGGGCATAAAATATTATTATTTTTTCAAAGTAGGTACTGCCCAATTGCCTAACTTTTGAAACCAGAAAGTTTAACTGATTATAAACCCATCAAAAACTGTTGGTTTTATTTTTTTCAAACATCTAGCTATTTTTTAGCTATTTATATCTACTGATCTAGCTTTCTTTTAGAAATTGAGTTGGCAACACTGCATATTGATAAGTACACAGTCTTGAGAAGGGTTTTATCCGTAGCATCACGCAAAGTTTTCATTATTGCTATGATTCGCCTTACTCTTTATATGGACCCGGAACGTCAACTTTCCGTCCAAAGTAACTCCAAGGTATTTTATGGTATTTGACCAATATAATTTATAGATAGACATGTATTACCCATAATTATATTAGAATTTTCCCTCCACTAACTTCGTAGATAAGAGAGGGGGAACGAACATTTTTGATTATCAGCCTAAAACTACGTGACATTTAAAGCCAAAATAAAAATCGGTTTTGAGATGTGCAGATGAAGCCCTTTCATGATACTCTCACTTAAAAAAATTCTCACATTAAAAAAACATAAAAGAAGAAAATATATTTTTTTCATTTGCGATAAGGTTGGATAAGTAAGATCTAAAAAAATTATTCAAGTTTCTAATCTATAGATATATCTATGGTATATTGTCTATGACAGTATAGTGTCATAGATTCCTGAAATATAAGGTGTGACAAACAGACAGACAGACAAACAGACAGACGAAGTCTCACCATTTGGGTTCCTTTTTACATTTTTGGTATGGAACCCTAAAAAGCATGTTAAAAACAACCAGGGCAAGCTAAA
The DNA here is from genome assembly GCA_911728495.1 of Furcula furcula. Lineage (NCBI taxonomy): Eukaryota > Metazoa > Arthropoda > Insecta > Lepidoptera > Notodontidae > Furcula > Furcula furcula. Next base: position 21,459,100 of record OU452257.1, on the reverse strand, counting down.
TAAAACCGTTTAAAGAATAAAAAAGTTACGTACCAGCTGTCTTGTCATTAGTGGTTGAGGAAAATGCATCGAGCCAGTATCCAATAGTGATATGGAAGGGACCGCAAGCAACGCCGTTGCATAATTGCTGAGGTGGTGTACACCCTATTGTCTGAAAACACGTGTCGATCAACGCCACTAAGTAGGTACTTTTTGAAGTGAAACTTCTTATGCGACTTCCAAAAATGTTATCACTTAACGCGTTAAACGTTAGGCGTTAAATTTGTTATGGTTATGAAAGCGCTCTTAAGGTTATGAAAGCGCTCACATGACGCCGTCACTTAGTGGTATGGTGTGGCACGGTGTGGCACTGTGTGGCACGGTGTGGCACGATGCGTCACGGTGTGGCACGGTGTGGCACGGTGTGGCACGGTGTGGTACGGTGTTGTTACGGTGTCGTACGGTGCCGTACAGTGCCGTACAGTACAGAGTGAGAGTGAAGTTTCACTTCTTCCGCGCGGAGGGACTCCACACACGCACATTTTTTTTTTATGTGTCACACATAAAACTGCTATCTCCTGAGCTGGCTGTTAACCTTGTATCAAGTTGTATCTCAGGAGATAGTTCCTTCCTGTGTATGCCACGTGTAGCCTCGTAGATGTATATATTTTGTAACGTGTTCATTGCCAGTTTGTTAAAGCTAGGTACAGAAAATAACTTAATGAGAAATAGAAATTACCTTTACTCTGTTACTCTTACTCACATAATTAGGATAGCAATACATATTATTTTACATATGTAACGGCACCGGCACATTAGGCTGACGTGTCTCAACGTGACAGCAGCCAATCGGATACCTCGAACTGCGCCACGACAAACCACAATAGTGTGTCTCTAACCATACAAAATGTATGTAACCGATATGCTGCTGACGCGTTGAGTCACAACACGTCGGCCTAATGTGTTTCTGGCTTATGACTCTGGAAAATGGAAGTTACCTCCCATAAGCAGCGCATACATGCCATAGACAATGGACCGGAGTCTCCATCGTCATTCGTCCATAGAGCGCCATCATCTGTGTAAGCGCAGAAATGTGGCAAAAATTACTCAACCTAACTCTATAAAAAAGGTAAGTACATAAAACACAAGTATAAATTATAATAAACTAGCTGACCCGCGCAGCTCCGCCCGCGCTTTTATTACATTTTGCTCCCCTTTTCTACCTCCTCCCTTGATTTATTTCTCTCTCCATCTCTCTCTCTTATAAGAAAAATCTAATTCAAAGCTCTTTCTCTTCTCTCTCTTTCCCTCCCGCTTCGGTCCCTGTCACACTCTCCTCTCCCCGTTGTCCCCTCTCTGAACCCCCTCCCCCTCTCTCTTCTCACACCTTACTCCCCCTTACTCCACCATTGCTCCACCTTAATCCCCCTATCCCTCACCACATCACCCACTCCTCGAATCCCCTCTCCCTCTCTCTCCTCTCTTACACCCTCCTCTTGTTCTATATATACGTAGGGTGAGTGCGGGGAAGATGAAAGTAGCCACACCCCGAGCGTCCAGCGACTCCAAAGGCCGCACAAGTGACCAACCACCCTTTATAATAATCTGTTCTTATGTTAATTCGGCTACAACAGCTATAGATTTTCAATTACTTACTATTAAAACACAGCACTGCAGTTGGAACTAACGCGACGGAAAATATCGCAGCCATCACTACTCGTAAAGACATCATGCAGATGTTTGACTGCTAATAAAACTTACAGAGATATGTTAATATTATTAGTAGATACACTACTGACGATGTTAATAATCTCACTGACGCTATATATAGTGCGTTGAAATATAACTGATCACCGTTCCTAATAACCCATGTGCACACTGGCCGAATAGGCAGCAAGGGCAATTTGAGATTTTAATTCTTGTACCGTGAACCTACTGTCTGCTGATCTAAAGACCTGCTGATCTAAAGTTCTTGTTGAGATCATTTTTAGGGTTCCATACCTAAAAGGTAAAAAAGGAACCCTTATGGTCTGAATTCGTCTGTCTGTCTGTCACAGCTGTATATATTTCAGGAACCACTAATGCAGTCGATTAGAAACTTGGAATAGTTTTAGATCTTACTTACCCAACTCCATCGCAAATAAAAATTATATATTTTTTCTTTTACATTTTTTATAATGGGGGTCGAAATGGGTTATCAAAATTACTACTATATCGAGTGGGGTATCATATGAAAGGGCTTCATTTGTGTATCGCAAAACTGATTTTTATTTTGGTTTATGTCACGTAGTTTTTGGCTGATGATCAAAAATGTCAAAAAATATACCGTTAAACTTCCCCACCCCCCCTTATCTCCGAAGTTTGTGGAGGGAAAATCTGAAATAATTATGATTAATACATGTTTATCTGTATGTTACAGGAAAAATAAAATGATCTTTCTAAGGTGAACAGTTTTTTAGTAATCCTAAAAAACCTCGACAAACAGACTTAGTTTTGCGGTTTTTCTTTTGCTACCTGAGGTATTACATGAATAGTTAAAGTACTTGAATACGTCCGATGATGGTATGGAACCCTCGGTGAGCGAGTCCGACTCGCACTTGACCGGTATTTTTTTCTATGACTTAAAGTATTCTGATATAGACCATAAAGTTATAGTCATAGTGTAACATTTTTGTTTGATAATTTTATGCAGACAGACAGCATTATAAGTATGTAACCTGAGTATGTAACACATATGCAAATTCTTCTTTGTTGTTTCTTTGAAATTCTTTGTTGAGCACTCGTTATCTTGGAGGAAGGACTAAGGAAGTCGTTATGACGTCAATCGTTGACATTTGACACTCAAAAAATAATACCTAACATCCCACAGCCAAGGGCGCGTGTTACTATCCTCTTAGGCCTCGTTTACGGAGGCGCGGAGCGTCGCGCGTCGCGTGTGGCGTGGCGTCTTGCATCTCTCTCTCACTCCTACAACGCCATATCTTTTAACTCAGTCCGGGCCGCGCCGCCCATCGCGACGCATGACGCCCCGCGTCTCCGTAAACGAGGCCTTAGGCCGCTACACGATAGTTTTTTATTTAATACTAGCTGACCCGCGCAGCGCCGCCAGCGCTTTTATTGTTATTTTTCTTAACATATTTTGGAATTTTAAATACATATAAATCCGGTCCCTAGTTATTAGTTAAAAGATTTTTTATTGGTTGTGGCGGCTCCTGAAGGTTAGGAAGACAAACTTTACCTGAAGCACAGCACATGCCATTAGTTTCGTCCTCCCATTTCTTGGCAGAGCTGTTAGAGCAGATCTTATTCATGACTGCGGATCATATCTGAAAGCCAGTTGCTGCTAGCTAAAATTCGATTGCGAACTCTATTTGTGGACAACTGCTGTCTCAGGCAGAGCAGAGGCCTGAGCTCTTAGTCGCTGCAAACGCTCGACACTCGACTCTCTTTCGCGCAACTGAGCGGTCCTTATATTTTGTTCATGAAGACGTTGGGAACGCTCCAGCCTCGACTCTCGTGCACGTAACTCAGAGGTTCTCAGATTTTGTTGTGCAAGGCGTTGCGAACGTTCGACACTCGACTCTCGTGCGCGTACCTGAGAGTTTCTCTGATTTTGTTCAGCAAGGCGTTGTGAACGTTCAGGTGAAGATTCTCCCATACGACGTATTCTTGCTGCCCGTGCTTGAGAACTATGTTTAGAAAGTTGAGACCTGGCTCTCTTAGGCATTTTCAAATGTTTAATAAAGTGCTAATAGCGTGTAATATTCTAGCTCTAAAAAGAACTGTTGTTTAGCCCTGAAAGGAACTGTTGTTTAGCCCTGAAAAGATCTGTTGGTTAGCCCTGAAAAGAACTGTTGGTTACCCCTGAAAAAATCTGTTGGTTAGCCCTGAAAAGAACTTTTGCGTAGGTGTAGTTTAGGTACCTTACTCATAGATCTAAACTCCCCTCCCGTATGCGCACCCCCGCCTTGGTGACGCTCACTTCGCAACGGGCCGTGCAGCAGAAATCGTATTTTTTTTTTAACTCCCTATAAGCCAGTGCTTGACTGCAGTCCCACCTGATGGAAAGCGGCGACGCAATCTAGGATGGTAAAGCACACTGGCTTATTAAAAGCCTATTCACTCTAGCTTTGATGACACCCAGGTTATAATCGGGCGGAAAAACTGACGCAGGCAAACTGTTCCAGTCCTTAGCTGTCCTTATTATGAATGACGATGCAAATCGCTTAGTTCGGACTGAAGGCACGTTTACCACATAAGGGTGTGTGCGCGCCGTGCGTCTCGTTGTCCGATGATGGAAGGGGGATGGTGGAATCAAGTCATGTAATTCCTGCGCACACTCTCCAAAATGCATCCTGTAGAATACCGAGAGGCTGGCTACTCTGCGCCTGTGCTCCAGGCTTTGTAAATTGGTCTCTACTAACCCAGAGTTACCAATAAGCCTCTTAGCGCGCCTCTCCACTGAGTCCAAAGCTGAAAGATGGCATTTCGCAGCACCAGCCCATATGTGACTACAGTACTCCACACACGATCGGACTTGCGCTTTATATAACATCAAAAGCTGCTCCGGTGTGAAGTACCGATGGACCTTTGCAAGGACACCTAGCTTCCAATATTTAAATTTTTGAATATTTTAATTTCGCCATAACTTCAAAACCATATGTCCAATTTTAATCATTCAAAGACCAAATATTATCTACATAAACTGTACTTAATGAAGAAATAATTTATTTTGATAAGGATTAATAGCATGAGTAAAATAAATGCGTTTAAATGTAGTCCAAACAAAATTCAAGATTTTGAAATAAAAAAATGGTTGTTGGGCCTCACTCGACATAGACAATAGATAGTGTGCCGCGGACTTTTTGTAGATATTTATAAGATCTACAATTAATTAGAACATTTTATGGTTCTATCTTTTATAGTTTAGGCAGCGTACGCAAAATAAGTAACTTTTCTGGTTGATTTTTTACACCTTGTGTCTGAAAAAACCCAAATATCTTACGGAACCCTATTTTTTTCCAAAATAAAATTTAGCCTATGTTACTCGTGGATAATGTAGCTTTCGAATGGTGAAAGAATTTTTAAAAACGGTGCAGTCGTTTTTGAGCCTATTCATTACAACCAAACAAACAAAGTTTTCCTCTTTATATATTAGTGTAGATCAAAAGCTGCTCCGGTGTGAAGTACCGATGGACCTTTGCAAGGACACCTAGCTTCCAATATTTAAATTTTTGAATATTTTAATTTCGCCATAACTTCAAAACCATATGTCCAATTTTAATCATTCAAAGACCAAATATTATCTACATAAACTGTACTTAATGATGAAATATTTTATTTTGATAAGGATTAATAGCATGAGTAAAATAAATGCGTTTAAATGTAGTCCAAACAAAATTCTAGATTTAGAAATAAAAAAATGGTTGTTGGGCCTCATTCGACATAGACAATAGATAGTGTGCCGCGGACTTTTTTGTAGATATTTATAAGATCTACAATTAATTAGAACATTTTATGGTTCTATCTTTTATAGTTTAGGCAGCGTACGCAAAATAAGTAACTTTTCTGGTTGATTTTTTACACCTTCTGTCCGAAAAAACCCAAATATCTTACGGAACCCTATTTTTTTCCAAAATAAAATTTAGCCTATGTTACTCGTGGATAATGTAGCTTTTGAATGGTGAAAGAATTTTTTAAAACGGTCCAGTAGTTTTTGAGCCTATTCATTACAACCAAACAAACAAAGTTTTCCCCTTTATAATATTAGTGTAGATGTATAAGCAGTGCTTGACTGCAGTTCCATTTACGGCCTGGCCACGACTTTGGTCTTAGCTAAGCGAGGCGCGGCGTGCGGGGCGGCGTCGGTGAGCGGTGCGTTTTGCACGCCATGCGCCACGTAACCCTCAGTAGCGGTTAGTTGCAGCGGCCACGGTGGACGTATTTAGGTAGTCAAAACGTGTTCAAAATCATGGCCTGTGGGCATGGCCATCTAGTCGAGGTATGACGTCACGCGCGATTGGTGCTGTTTCAAATTGCGTTCCATTTAACGTAACTTATAGTTGAAATATTAAGTAAAATAATAATAATTTTAGAAAAAATCTCTTAACAATGCTCTTTTTAGAACTATTTTTATTAAATTATAATCATAATTTATCATTATAATTTTTATGCAAGTTCCCCATTGTCAAGACTAAGCTTTACTATATGTGGTTTGTTGTCATATCATCGGGTAATACCCAATTGCATTATCAAATTAAAAACAAAGTAATAAAGTTTCACATAAATATCTTAATTAATCAGTTATATACAGAATTTATACCTACATTTGACATGATAATCTCACGCGCATGAACTTACATGAAGTGACAATGACTACGTTATATAGGTCGAAGAACCGATAACAGATGGCGAAGAATGGTTCTCGAGTGGTGTCCACGAGCTGGAAGGCGCAGCGCAGGCAGGTCTTCCACCAGGAGGACCGACGACATTGTAAGAGTCGCAGGCAACCGGTAAAGGTGTTCCTAGGAGGAGACCTAAGTTCAACAGTGGACGTCTTCCGGCTGATGATGGATGCAGTAGTCATAAGCGTTCTTCAGAAGACTTACCGCCCTATGTCAAAATCTCTCTGGCTAGCACGCCCCATCAGAAGGTGCTCTCAGCGATTATGTAGCGATGGAAACGTACAACTATACCTAGGTAGGAGCGCAAGTATGATTATAGACAAATAAATATGATTTTATGAAAATATGCCAATAATAATAATAATTGCTATCAGCGCAACTGTATGTACTCTCGCGGTCACGAACGGTGTACCACTTTTAGTACGACATTCGCTTGCGCGAGCCGCCCCGAAATACGTGCGGGCGAGGTAAGCGCACGTAATGTTGTTCAAACTATTTAGATTGAAAACTGGTACACCGTTCGTGTCCGCGATAGTACATCACAACGTACTGCCGCTTTTATAACATCAGATTAATTGTTCTGAGTAGTCAGCCCAGAATTTAGAACTATATTATGTCCAGTACAGTAGGTATGGACAATAATCATTTATAGGGTTCTAGCTCATGTCTAGCTGTTTATTCTCACAATATCTTTATTTAGTATTCAGTAATAACTTGAACGTTCTCGGGTATCGAAATACCAGGAATAATAAATGGAAGAAAATAAATTAATGGCAACAGGGTGGACGTGGATTGATTAATACTTCTACTTTAAAATGACTGACACGGCGCGAGCCGACAGCCGATCGGGTGATTTATTAAGCTGTTGATGCACTTACCGGAATACATAATTTTTGGAAATACTAAACAAGATAGCTTTACGGCCATAGTAGTTGTTAAGAATTCTAAAAAAAATCTTAAGCCATAGGTATAGGCTGGATAGGGTCGGATTATTGGGAATCTGGTCGGATCCGGCCGCATTAAAAATGACGCAGGATTTCAATCCCTACTCCGGCCGTTCACGGGGCTTGTTCTGTAGGTCAACATTTCCAGAATGAAAAGGTTGGAAACAAAAACCTGCCAAACCAACGTGCCTGCCTCATACACATAATTTAAAATCCTTTGAGCTGTTTCTGCAGCGCTGGTATTCATAAATAATTAGGAACGATGTCACGATAATTGAATGTCACGAAAACAAATTAATCACTAAATTCGAATCACAAATTATAAATTTGAATTTGGAATTGCTAACCGTTTAGTTAGATATTTGAGACCATTTGGGACCAATGTGTCCAGTTTGACAAAATGCAAATTTCATTGGTAAGGACCCAACCTTATTATATTAGATATATTATATTGGGTTTATAGATTATATTGGATTTATATTGGAGATTTAAAAAACAAACATAAGTACTTAAACATTTATGAAGCTCACTTTACTTCGTCACATTCGCAATATTTATGTTCATACTAACCGTGGTCCAGACCAATTTGAACCGTACAACTAAACGCAAAAAGTTGAAACTCGAATCGACAAACGTTGTAAAAGCAGACAGTAAAAATTTATCACATTTCCCAAGTTTTAATCAAGGAGACAACGAGGTTCTGCATCTTGGTGTAAAATAGGTGATTCCAGTTTAATTTTCGTGCTAAAAATCTGTATTTTATTGTAGTCGTTTAACTTTCTACCAAAATTCCAGATCTTTTGGTAATAATGACGCCGTGGGGTAAATTTTGTTTATCGACGGTGAATTTACACACAAAAGTGTGGAAAACACAATATTGAACTCCGCAGTTCAAATGTTGTTAACTATAGTCAATTTTGAAGAATATACAAGGAAACTTGTTTTATCACCTTTGTCGCCGTCGGTAGCCCCTTAATAAGTCGTCGATGGACACTGTATGTTGCCACGTCGCAGGTTTAGCTTAGATCGTATTAGCTTAGAATTAAACGTAGGGTTTAACAGTGATTGGCGTAAGGTGTAACGGACTTGCTCCGTTAAAAGGTTGATGGCCTATAATAATCTAGATTGAAACTGGTAGATTTATCGTGTCATGTATTTAAATAGTTATTAGGTAAAAAAGGAACCCTTATACTTCGTCTGTCTGTGTACAGTGTGAGGTGGGTCACTCTACCTTTGAAGCCAAAACAGACTTTGTATTGTTCGCGGTATGCGCCGAAGCATTGTCATGGTGCAATATTATAGGATGCGACTTCTTGGTCGTTTTCCCCAAACTTTTTCAAAGACACTGAGCAAATAATTGGTGGTGTACCAGAATTAAGTGTCTTTTGTTCTTCAAGTGGAATTGTGCAGACAGGACCCGTCCGGGAGAAAAAAAATACCGGTCAAGCGCGAGTCCTTCTCGCGCACCGAGGGTTCCATACCATCTTTGGACGTATTAAAGTATTTTTACTATTCATCCAACACCTCAGCTAGCAATAAAACCAAACCGCAAAACTAAGTTTGTATGTCGTGTTTTTTTTAGGATTATTTAAAGTTTTAATATTTAGAAAGATCATTTTATTTGTCTTGTAAAATATAAAGACATCTATTACTCATAATTATTTCAGATTTTTTCCCTCCACAAACTTCGGACATAAGGGGATCCCTTTTTTGATTATCAGCCAAAAACTACGTGACATAAACCAAAATGAAAATCTGTTTTGAGATATACAAATAAAGTCCTTTCATATGATACCTCTCGATATAGTCTCACTTTGTCCAGATCTTCTCAGTAGAGGCCGCGTTGTGACTGGTGGTATTGTAAAAAAGTTGACAATATGTAAGTGCCCTCGTTAGGCCTATGCATAATAAAGTTATTTTGAATTTGAATTTGTTTTGATGACCCATTTCGACTCACATTAAAAAAAAAGGTTTTTTTTTAAATTTGCGATGAGACCGAAAGACAGAGGAAGTCTCACTATAAGGGTTCCTTTTTACCTTATAGGTATGAAACCCTAAAATCATTTTTTTGCCAACGTTTTTCGCCTACCTACCTCAATTTTATTGGTCATCTTCAAACACCCATACCTACCAGAAGTCTGTTGATTTTAAACAGCATTTGAACGTCCGTGATCGTACCTACTTCAACAACATTTTTATACACTAATCAACATGTGTCCGTTTTTGTTCATGAGGAATGCAGCGGCTACAAGGTTTTCTAACTTTTAAATTTTGATGTAAGATTTTTTGAATTTGTCTCATACCAATCTCCAAATGTCCTCGAATCTGCTCATAGGTAATACGCCGGTTTTCTTCAATTAGTTGCCTGACAGTAGCCACATTTTCCTCAGTGACTGCAGTCGACCTTCACGAATTTCACCGCTTACACATACATGTTCTGCCTGGAAATTCAGTTCCCTGGGGCCCTACCACCCCCTCTATTAGCAGTATTATTATCATCTTACTTGACATGAGATATAGATGCCAATATACATAGTTATATTTGATCGAGCTCGTAAACTATCGGAACTCGTACCTACTAGACCCTCTGTCACTGTCTAATACTGTATCGAGAAAGTAAGGTGAAAATAATATTACTATAAGGGGTGATGGTACAGGCCCTGAGCAACAGTATTTTTAAGTATTTAGATAGACGCTGGGTCATGGAATAAAGGTATTCCCTTTGGGGGTAAATAATAGATGTGCTCGGTGCGCCGTAAAAATGTAAATTCACACCTCTCGTCGCGTTAAGTCAGCAATTTATTGGATGGCTCTCATATAAAATTCCACGTGTGATATTTGAATAAAGTATTAATTTTGGTAACATATACTAGGTGGTAGGTTCCTTGTGCAAGGAGGCTAAACTGTAGCTGGTGAAATTACCGGAATCAAAATACTTAATACCTAATGTCTTTAGGGTCGACCACGCGTAGTGTTTCTTCTGGTGTTGCTAGCGTCTATAGGCTGCGGGGACTACTTATCATCAGGCGGTCCGCATGCTTGCTTGCCACCTTGGTAGTATTAAAAAAATATATATAGCTACTAATTTAGCCACCGTGGAAATTCAAATCAAATCAAAGTATTTATTGCTTTCATGTATACAATAAAGGTTTTATAAGTTAGTAGTAGCGGAGACATGAAACACTGATAGGGCACAGCAAATATATAATTAAGTTACTAAGTAATTCCTTGCATTGCTGAACGTAAAGCGATGGTTTAAGTATAATTTAAAATACACTACATGTTATAATTTGGGCCAAATAAACTATTTTAATTATTATTATTATTTATAATTGCCTTATTATCTAAAAAAAAATGTAAAGTCGAATTGAGAACCTCCTTCTTTTTCGGAGGAAGTCTCAATCTACTAATTTAGCCTCCGTGGAAATTCCTCGCTTTGCAGAACGGTAAAGCGATGGTTTCAGTATGATTACCTAATTATCAAACTCAAACTCAAAAATAGTTTATTTCAAATAGGCTTAACGCTAGCACTTTTGAAAGGTCATGATTTTTTTTTTTAAAGAAGCTACCACCGGATCACAACGCGACCTCAACTGAGAAGATCCGGCAAGAAACTCAGCGGGTTTGTCATTTTATCACTTTTTTTTAAACAGTGTGTCATGTTACAATTAGATCAGAGCGACAGTGTGTCTTGCCGTTCAAAATATCAAATAAACAGAAAAAAAATAAAAAAATACAAAGTACAACAAACTAAAAAGCCAAAGGGATAGTAGTCGGACCAGTCCCCCCAAGCAGCACCCGCGCACGAGTTGACTCGAGCAGCAGCCATCACTCCCTTCAACCATATTGGAGGGAAGGGGGTGACCCGCCACACGAAGCCGCCACAAGCAAAAACTTACTATCTAAAACAATATATGTACAGTCGAATTGAGAACCTCCTCCTTTTTCGGAGGAGGTCTAATTTCTACGTAAATATTACACTCACTATTTACATTTCTAACGTCACTGGACTGGAATAATAAAAGAGAAAAAAAAACTCTTCGTCAGACGTTAATCATAAAAGGAATCCATTAATAGCAAATTGCAAATATATGTTCCCTTTTGAAAAAAAATCGCTAAAGATACTTTTTAAAGAGAAAAAATGAGAGCTTTAAACAAATTGAAATAACATTATCTTGAAAAAACAGGGGAGGGGTGATTGAAGTGCTGAAAAAATTATATAAGTGTAATAAACTATTTAGACTTGACTTAAACACAGAGAAAAAGGCTTTTAGAATGTTTATCCTTGAAATGTAATTTGCCTGAGTATATAGGTTAGGTTATAAAAACGCTGGGATACTTATTTGGATTAAACACGGTCGTTATTAATAATAATAATAATAATGTATTAGTCTGACAAACCGGCAAAAGCCGAGAAAAAAAAGAAAAAGAAAATAATAATAATAATAATATCTTGGGACAATCCACACACGGTCAACCGCTCCCAAACTAGGCAGAGCCTATACTATGGAAACCAGATAACTGATACTAATACTTATATACTTTTTAAATACATACTTATATAGATAAACAACACCCAGACACTTGGCGGGAATCGAACCCACAATTTTTTTTATTTTATTAAATTGTACGTGTTAGTATTGTTCTCAATTTATTCGGCGACATTGATGATGTTAGTTTTTGTTTTTTGTCTCACTGCTTTCTAACTTATTGTACCAAGCTCCCGAAATTATTACGAAAACATCATAACAAAAAATTCGTTTCCCTAACCTTGGAATAAATAAAACCGTCTGTGGCTATTGTGTTCGAAACTTGGAGATGTTGCCTTTATTGTTTTGCTCTCCTGGTACGTCGGGGACTATTGTTACCACAGCATGTTTTCGTTCCCTTTGTCCCTTTTTACCCTTCGGTAAATAGAAACGCTGAGACAGATAAACAACCTTACGTAAATAAAAAAAATGATATCTTATTTTACTCGATATGACTTTTTAACAAAAAATGTATATATGAAATATAAAATTTTTATGTGCCACTCTTGGGCACGGGACGCTGGATTTCTCAGACATGCGGGTTTCCTCATGATGTCTTCCTTCACCGAAAGCTAGTAACAATCCCACAAAGATGATTCGTACATAAAGAAATCAGAGAGAGGTGCGAGCCGTGGTTCGAACCTACGCACCTTGTTTCCAAGGCGAGCGCTCGCCCATTGAGCTGTTAGCTTTTCAATTATTAGTACTATTTAATTCAAATGTGGAAATTCATAGAGTAACTCAAATAATACAAAGCTTTATTAAATTTATTTTGTTCACAGTAACAACTTGATAAACCCCAGGGCTGGGTTTAATTTAATTACTTAGTAATAATATGCTTGCTGTTATGATATTCACTTTACCACGAAATTCGTTTTTGAATTTTACTTTATAATTATATATCTACACTAGCTAACCCGCGCAGCTTTGCCCGCGCTGTTTCCGACACTTCCAACAATTATCGATAGATCTCAACTAATTTACCAAAACCTTGACCTTAATTATAATAATTATCTTGACATTTCTCATGAATCACTCTATCTTTAGGTGAAAGTCGCATGAACATCCGTTCAGTAGTTATTGAATTTATCGCGAACAGACAGACAGACGCGGCGCTGGACTATGTTTTTGTAATATGTAGTGAATACAGAAGTACAGAAGTCAGAAGTGGGATATAAAAATCTCACTATGATCTATCATAGTGAGATTATGAGACTACAGACTTATTTTTATAATTATTTGGTTTATTTAAAAAAAAAAGAATATAATAAAGGTGGGTTGTAGGAAGTAAGAAAGAGTTTTATATACTTAAATAAGTTCTCACTATATTGCGCGTATCATAATTGAATAAACGTCTCGTCTTTAATTACCGGGCAGCTATCGCCTGTGCACTAGCTAAATGAAATTGACTCAAGACAGTCTGCGAGAACAAAGGTTAGCTAGTTACAATGTACAAGTGACACAAAAAATGGAATAAGTAAAAGAATATTTTATTAGTCTTAAGAGATAATTAAATAATATCGTGTGACTCATTTTCTTTCATAAAAGTAGGCTTGTCGAAAGAATATCGATGTGTTTATCGATATTTTCTTTAGAAATGAGCTGTGTACTATTCTTACATATTTATTCTTTCCTTTCGTGTTATTGTATATACAACAATTATAAAATATTTACTTAAACAAATATAGATATGTATTTATTTGCGATATACCGATGTGTTTTGGTGATATTTAATATTTTTCTCGATTACGATATTTTTGTCTTCAGAGAAAAAAAACGTTTGCAATCATCGATTTATTGCAATTGATGCATTCTTAAAAATCTTACCGATATACATATGGTATTTTTGATTTGATATAGTATTGATACCGATATTGATATATTTTACAAATATCGATACGATGTAATATGTCGATACTTTTTTGAATAATTTAATATACCGATACACATTGACAAACCTTCGTGGTTTTTAGATTGTAAGTTGTTTATTTCATACAAAATGTAATGCTTGTAGTAAATAAAAAAAATCGATACATAATATATTTAATAATATGATAAGCGCGCGACGAAACCGTTCGATATAAGGTACTAAAATATAACTAAAATTAATCACGTGGGGTGGTGGCAAGAATGCTGGCTGCATTACCTAGTTGGATTGCTACACCGATCCGCTGAGTGAGAAATGTTCTAGAACAGTTTTAAGGCTTATTTCGTTTCGTTATAATAAATCGATAATTTTTGGTTCTTCTGACATCCCTAAAAACTAGTAGCTTTTACCCACGGACAATGTATTTTTCTGGATAAAGAGTCTATAGCCAGGGGCTACCTACTAAACTACACTGACTAACATATATGTACACTTAATAATTACTTAATTTTACATAGTTAACATTTTTAATATTAGTCTTCGAATCTATTCATTTCTAGGTCACGTTTTTTTTTGCAAAGAAAAACTGAAAGTTTTTAATATTTCTTTCTACTACTTACTTACCTACTTGTAAGTTTAGCTAACTTAACGACAAGTACTCGTACCATCTCTCGTACGTACGCACCTGCGACTGAGAGCTGTCATTGATACAAAGTGGCCTTATATAACTTCTGCGGCCCTATTACAAGCTTTGATATTAAAATATCCCGCTATATTTTTTTTTATATTTTTTTTTATATTCACCAACCAAGACCTGCTATCACAGACAAGGTAACATTGGTCTGTGCTAAGGTGACAACGAGTGGCGGTCTACTCGTCACTTAAAAGAAGTCGGTTAACAATGCTCTCTTGTGCCTAATAATTTCTCCTTTTACCAATGTCATTCACAGAGGAACAGCAATGCTCAAAGTTGCTGCCTGACAACCAGTATGGTAACATGGTAATTACAAGGACTCATGCAAACTGGGTGTTAGAATACTTAAAACCAGTGTGCCCAAATCGAAAAAATAGACTAAACAGACAGAGTAGACCAAGCGTACAGTACTAGTAAGTGAAGCCACTTAAAGTAACACCAAATCGCAAAGCTATGACTACAGTATAAACAACAGTATGAACTAACTAACGGCTCTGCTTACCACTCAAACAGCGTTTTTCCTGTCAATTTTAATGTATTAAATTACACTGTGGTGGGTTACACATTAATTCCCTTCACTTACTAGTGTAGGAAAATACTGCCCGTCTATCTATTACTATTGTTTTGGTTTAAGCCTATTTGACACCTGAGTACCTACCCGATTTTTTTTTTTAGTTGACTTACATACGCCCATATTCACAAAGTCAATTATTTATTTGTTTATTCTGCTAAGCCTCTGAGCCGAAATGCTGATAGAAGTGAGGCCGTGACGCGGCATCCCGTGTCGAGATCAAAGGGCTATGTTCATTGGAAGGTTCTACGCTAAGCTTTGTTACTGCCAATCAAATCTCCAATCATAACTTGTCTTGTTATTTTATTATATAGCTATAAGAAAGTTATACATCAACAATGTTTGACATCTGTCAGTGTATTTGTTCTGTCTGTTCCTTTTGTCATTATTACAATAATTAAGTAATGGTAATTGAATGAAGATAAGCAATAGTGCAGTTCTAACTTTGAAAAAAATGATATGTCGGAAACATGCGTAACATTCCTTTTTTTTTTAAACTTTACATAATTGCCAGAACACAGAAACACAATCTCAGCCATGCACACTAGAATAACACACGAGGAAACTACCGGCATAAAGTCTCGAGTAGGCACTGAAGCCCTACCTACCTACCTAGAGTGGCCGCCACCTGCCCCTTACAGCCACCCCTGACCGACCGCTTCCTATCTCGACCTTCTATCAACATAATAACCAAACCCACCGGAATATAGATTGCAACCACTAGATAAATGGACCATACGAGCCAGAGAGGACAACTCATCGCACGACTACTCAACATGAAATATCACAGGAAACTATCACAATCTAAACCAACAGCTGCAGTACGTTAGCTCACCAACACCGATCTTCACCATAGACTCTCTGTCTCTTCGTTACGGATCCCTCTTTCCATATTTGTCAACTGTAACAATCACTGTAACCATCTTACCCAGGAACCTCACATAAAGACCACAACACACACTAACACACACACACACATAGACACACACTACTGTAAAAATCTTGCCCAGCTGGTCCCTCAAGAAGGTCACTATAACCGTCTTGCCCAGCGAACCTCACATAAGGGCCACACACATACACACACACACAACAAATAATCCCACACCTACTAAAGCGTCCCTTCGATCAGTCGTCATCTCATATGACAGCGTGAACCTGATAACGTGACATTTTGTCATATCATCATCTCGTATGATGACATGATCCTCCGCACGCAGTGATGTTCGACCTCATGCAAACCACCACTGGCTAAGGCGTCCCTTCGACCAGCTATTTGTCATCTTATATGACAGCGTGGACCGGACAACCTGGCACCTCATCATGTCATCATCTCGTATGATGACATGACCCCCAAGCACACAGTGATGTTCGACCTCCTGCAAACCATCAGTGTCTAAGACGTCCCTTCGAGTAGTTGTCATCTCATATCACAGAGTGGACCAGACAACCTAACATCTCAACATGTCATCGTCTCGTATGATGACATGACCCTTCACACACACAGGTATGTTAGACCTCATACAATACAAGCGACCCTGTACGAGACCATCGACCCGACCTTCACGACACCCCAAACTAGATCACTCAGCACAAATCACTCCCTTTGAGATCACCGCACCAACTATCTCAAGATCCCGAACTACTACTCGCAATACTCTCTACGGGATCACCACTCTGACTGTCACATGATCCCAAACTAGACTACTCGCAATACAAACTACTCTCTACGAGATCGCTACGGTAACTCTCACGAGATCCCAAACGATATACGACTCACAATACGAACTACACTGCAGACTAGCCTGTGTCGGCACTACAAAGTACTTAGCTTTCAATATCCACTGATCGTTTCCCGAATAGCTGAACGTAGACTCTCTTTCGGAACCTCACTCTGGACTCAATGCTACACCTCACGGATTCACTAGGAAATATCACGATAGATTATCCATTATAACTAACAAACATCATCAAACATAACCATTCTACTTTTCCAATCATCACACATGTCCAATCGAATACTTGTTCGATCGAATATGTCATTGTCAATCAATGACCCGAACTAATGTCATGGCGTCACGTCAAACATGACAGTTGACATCTCATAATAATGACGTGCATATATTATTTGATGTCCGCCGTTACAAGGTTACGTTGTTGAATTTTGATGAAGTGTCAAATATGATCTATTTTAATTGGCCGTACTTTAGTCTAGATAATTTCGTTTTCCTTTTCTACTTTTTTATGTATTTACAAGAATAATTTATACGTTGAACGGGGAAGACGCTGTAGTCTGTAATACAGTTTATTAACTAGCGCAGGCTAGAGAGCCACAACTGATTAGGGGTCGTCCATTAATCACGTGATGTTTTTTCAGCAACTTTTTAACCCCTCCCTTTTAACCCCCTCCGGGTGATATGTGGTGAGGTTTTATACTACACCCCCTACCCAAAATCACGTGTATTTTTTTTTGTACAAACTACTTATATTGAATATTCAGAATATTATCTTTAAATACATGTAACTGATTAAATGTTGAAGGGGAAGTTGTTGCCGGCAACGGTGAGTCAAGGCCACGTGCCGCTGTTTGGTTTAGAAACCGTGCATTCAACGAAAAATAAATACACGTGATGTCTCATTGCTCCCCTCCCCCCTCCTGGTGATATTTCGTGATTTTTTTGGAACCCCTCCCCCCCCCCCCTTTCGAGCCTCACGTGATTAATGGACGCCCCCTTACATAATTCGTATTCAGGAAAAAAAATAAAAAAAAAAACAACTTGGTGACGAGACAAACATCACGTTAGGCTAGTGGTAAGCGACACGAATTTTTGGGAATGATACAAATACAATACGTATTGTATTGTATTTGTATCATTCCCAAAAATTCGTAAAATAGGAGGCGAGCGCTTATAGCACTCTAGCCTTAACGGCAGAAGTAGCGACGAGCTCAAGGGCACCTCAGGGAGGCACGGCCTCGACTTGGGCTGTCGCTTAAGAGAGATGGCTGAATTTACTACCGGTTCACAACACGCCCCACTGAGAAGAACCAGCAAGAAACTCAGTGGAGTGATGCACGTCGTTGAGGTCGCATGCGTACGACCCTTCGGCCTCGCCGGCGAGACCGGTGTCTGATAGCCTATATACCGCTGAAGTGCACTGTGACTAGTCACGCAAGACATTGGTTTCGCTCTTGGAGATCCTAAGATTAGTAGTTTCACCAGCTCCTTGATGACAAAATATGTAACACTTCGATAGTGCCTATGTGGATGGTCCGGGGGGACCATACCAACATTTTTGGTCTCACTGGGGAAACCTTCAACAGGTCCCCGGGGTCCTATGGTAGGTCACTCAGGGTATGTGGCATTCTTCTTACTATTAAAACCCTTTAGGCTTCCCGGTGATCTGCATCACGTACTCAGTGCCTTGACTATGAGCTCGCCGCCAGGGGGCATAATCGCCCCCCGGGTACCTCACGGTACGGGGTCACGGTGCTCACGGGGACGGGGGTCGCCACCCACCGCCACCGCCCTCCTCGGAGTCGCCACCCGCGCCGTACTCGATGGTATTCTAGGAAGTGATCGACCACCTACTCAAGCATACTTACTAATGTTCACTTTAGTATTTACACAAAATCTTTAACAAAACCTCGACAACAGTAGTAGTAGCAAAGTCAAATCAATATACACACATCAAAAGTGTCTAGGGATCAACATATATTTTTGCAATAACTTTTCTCCTGATTGATATTAATTAAAATTTTCTTTAAGGATTCATCAAATAAAGTGTTTTCGTTTGTCACAGTAACGATAAACCAAGTCACCTTTGCATTAATAAAGAAATTTGCCATTTTCCTAATAAAGGGATTTTTGACATTTGAACCACTAACACAAAAGTTCGAAAAAAAGACTGAAATAACAGTTTTCTTTAAAATTTTATTGGGTAACTTAAACAATTAATAATCCGTGTTTCTACCGCGAACACTAACAACACAAGAACATCGGTTTGGCATACTCAAAATGAGTTCATCCAAATCACGCTGTGGAATGGCCGCCCATGTTCGTTGCAACAACAAAAAAAGGTCTTCTTGCGACTGGATACCCTCCATATTCGGCAGAGCTCTTCTCTGTAGCATATCCCATGCATGCTCAATCGGGTTCAAGTCTGGCGACTGAGCAGGCCAGGGCAGGACATTGATGTTAGCTGCGGCGAGAGTCTGTCTTACAACTCTTGCGGTGTGCGGTCGTGCATTATCATGCATTAACTGAAATAAGGGACCGATTTGCATTTGTAGAGGAACGATGACGTCTGATACAATCGTCTCACCATAAATTTGAGCGTTACGGGTACCACCTATAGCAATGCACAATCGTAGGATTCGATATCAATGGGCTCTTGAACACAGAAATTGGGCAGAAGAACAATGGCGTTTCGTGTGCTTTTCTGATGAGTCTCGTTTTGGTATGAGACCGGATACAAGACGTATACGACACTGGAGAACCCCTGGACGCCAACAGCGATTAAAATCCTGCCAGGAAGTCCATCCTTATAGTGGTGGAACCATCATGGTATGGGCGGGTATTTGGATCGGCGGAAGAACTGAGTTGATTTGGATCAGAGGCAACCTCAACGCTCAAATTTATGCTGAGACGATTGTATCAGACGTCATCGTTCCTCTACAAGTGCAAATCGGTCCCTTATTTCAGTTAATGCATGATAATGCACGACCGCACACCGCAAGAGTTGTAAGACAGACTCTCGCCGCAGCTAACATCAATGTCCTGCCCTGGCCTGCTCAGTCGCCAGACTTGAACCCGATTGAGCATGCATGGGATATGCTACAGAGAAGAGCTCTGCCGAATATGGAGGGTATCCAGTCGCAAGAAGACCTTTTTTTGTTGTTGCAACGAACATGGGCGGCCATTCCACAGCGTGATTTGGATGAACTCATTTTGAGTATGCCAAACCGATGTTCTTGTGTTGTTAGTGTTCGCGGTAGAAACACGGATTATTAATTGTTTAAGTTACCCAATAAAATTTTAAAGAAAACTGTTATTTCAGTCTTTTTTTCGAACTTTTGTGTTAGTGGTTCAAATGTCAAAAATCCCTTTATTAGGAAAATGGCAAATTTCTTTATTAATGCAAAGGTGACTTGGTTTATCGTTACTGTGACAAACGAAAACACTTTATTTGATGAATCCTTAAAGAAAATTTTAATTAATATCAATCAGGAGAAAAGTTATTGCAAAAATATATGTTGATCCCTAGACACTTTTGATGTGTGTACAAGCGAAAACATTTCTCTAACGTTTGCACAAAGTAGACTCTGAATAAAACATGCTGCTTTGTGAAAAATGGAGCACGCTGTGTAGCTTACGTTAGTTGGATGGAACATGTTGGAGCTTTTCTTGTGGAATAATCCCGTTGTCAAGAGCGGATCAGAGAGTTAGACCTTGCTGTTTATGTTACCCTGGTACAGTTTCCTAAATATTTAATAAAATGCATGAAAACGAGGGCGATTTCAAGGAAAATTAGTAATTTTTTTTATAAAATTTAACCTGTTGAGGAAGATTCCAAAAAGATTCCTGAAGAAATCAATATATCAATATTAATTTATACTTAATTATATTTTTTTTTTTTTTGGGAATGATAGACGCTGTTGGCCGCAGATGGCCATTACAGCTTCACCGGACAATAGGAGGCGAACGCTTGAAGCGCTCAGCCTTTACTGCAGAAGTAGCGACGAGCTCAAGGGCACCTCAGGGAGGCACGGCCTCGGCTTGGGCTGTCGCTTAAGAGAGGGCTGAGTTTACCACCGGTTCACAACGCGCCCGTACGACCCTTCGGCCTCGCCGGCGAGACCGGTGTCTGATAACTAGTGTAGCATACGGTTGTCGGGGAGGGTTCGGCGCATCCCGGTCCAATAGGACCGTCATGGGGTCAGGATGGTCGAGCAGTACGTGCCGTGGTCTGCGGCGCGAGTCAGAAGGACTAGGGGCGTAATCGGCGGCGGCGCGGAGTAAACTGTTCGCGTGACGGGACGCGGATTCAAAGTAGCGTTTCGACGCTTCTTTGAGGAACTTAATATTTGGTGTTCTTATGACATGTACTGCCGCACTCACAAACGTGAATTAGTGTTTTATCAATTAAGCAGTTCCTGAATTCGAATAAGTCAAATACCACTTCATACCGTTGTAATTTAGTAAAAAAAAAAAAAATAGTAGAGATTATCCTCAGTCTATAATGGAACATAATAAGCGTGTGGCTCTTATAATACTGGTATTTTTTTTTACTACAAGGGCTGGCCCTTGTTTATGTCCCACTGCTGGGCACGGGCCTCCCTTCAAGATGTAGGGGCTTAGGCCATAGTCCACCACGCTGGCCAAGTGCGGGTTGGCGGACTTCACACGTCATTCGAAAGCTAGTTAGGCTTTCTCAGACATGCCGGTTTCCTCACGATGTTTTTCTTCACCGAAAGCTAGTAACAATCGCACAAAGACGATTCGTACATAAGTAATTAAAGAAATCAGAGGTGCGAGCTAAGGTTCGCACATGCGCACCTTGTTCCCAAGGCAAGCGCTAGCCCACTGAGCTGTTACAGCTTTTAGCTTTTTTGTGGCTCTTAGAGTGTGTGGCTCTTAGAGTCGAAATAATCAAGTTAAAAAAAATCGTGAAATGTGAATCAACGCTAATTAAAGTTTGTGGGTAATAATAGGCTAGATGACTAAAACAATTTTTTTTGTTCCTCACTTAGATTATCAAAAAATATTGGACACGTATTTTTTATTTTGTCGATTAAACAAAAAATGACGAAGATATAGTGCTTTGAAATGTCGCGTGACGGCACGCCGGTATACAATTTTTACTGAGGCCTGACGTCAAAAGCCTCCACTCCCGAACGCTATTTGGCAATTCTTATTGATTAGTTAAATAAAAAAATACGAGTCGAATATTTTTTGATAATCTAACTGACAGACTAGTTAGAATTATCATGTTTTTACCTAGTCATCATCCCCATTATCCCTTTATTGTTGACAGATGACGACAGAAGGCAGATGCCGAGTTCAGCAAAATGACCTGCTACTGCACGAAGCAGTTATCAAGAACGAGCCAGCGGCCGTTCGCGAAGCGCTGCGTAGGCCAACAGATGTCAACTGCAGAAACAACGTTGGTATAGTTTGCAACATCTTCAAACGCGCTATGTATTCCTAGTACAATAGAACTAATTCATAGTCGAACTTAAACCACCGACGAAGCTAGTTTAAACCATAGATTAAGAACTGAGTGACCACAGTGAATGAGTTCTGGAACAATACACCCGTTTTCAAGCATTTTCTAAAATATCAATAACACCCCTCGTTTTTGCTCTGGGGTTAAAAATGGATTTACCCCCTCTACTAGCCACGTCGTTGTTCCAAATAGGAGCAACGACACATGCTGAGTGGATAAATTAACTTGATTTGATTTGAAAAAAGTGTAATAGATAAGTTAGATTTGAATAAATGTTTTTTCTTTCTTTCTTTATTTCTTTCTATTATTGTTTGTATTGGTCTATTGCCAAGCCAACTAGAATCGGAGAAAGACTATGTTTCCCAATTTATAATACACCGAGCGAGCGTAGATACACTAGAAAGAAGGAAGAGGAATTTAAAAAAAAAATACTTTAAAATGTTTTAAAGTAGTGTAAATCGTATTGTCTGGAAAGTTAGACGACCTATGCGACGGATGGGCATGTAAAAAGTCGGTCCAAGTCCCATCAGACTGTGCGAATAATGGACGAGAGAGTGCACATGTGCACTTTATTATCTCCCGAGTAGGTGGCTGATCTTGTGAAAGATTGGCCACTGTGGTAGTCATATATAAATAAATTTTGGGCCAATAATGTACTTTGTACTAGTGATCCAATTAAACCGATCTGTCCATCTGATAAACCCATTATTACTAATTAAACGATAAACCATTTTTTTACTATTTTGGAGACTGAGTGACTTTGAAATTAAAAAAAAAGCTTTTTGTCTTTTGGCCATAATATTATTACTTTAAGTAAGTAACCAGGAGTCCATAAACTGAGCTACCGTGTTTTTAGACAACAAAAAACAAATAAATCATTGCTTTCCAGTACGGCCGTGCTCCGATCCACTGGGCCGCGAGCCGGGGAAACGTAGAGATAATAAACCTGCTCATTGAGGCGAAATGCGACATAGAAGCAGCTGATAAGGTAATTTGACTGGGGAAACTGGTTATAATATTAAACGTTTATTGTTTTGTTCAATCAATTCAATTCATCGAATCAATCAAGTTACCGACGAAAACTCATAAGCAAATATAATTTAGAAAATAAATACGAAATAGTGAGAAGTAAGAACTTACATTGTTTTGCAGTTTGGAATGCGCCCATTGTTGATGGCAGCCTGGCATGGCCACCTAGATGCTGTGAAGACACTAGTCCGAGCTGGCGCTTGTCTCGCTGCTACTAACAAGGTATGCTATCCTAGTATGTATTTTTGTAATTATAACAAGGTTAATTTGAATTTAATGTCTGACTCAGTTTGACGGCCCCGGATTGGGATGTTCTATGTCAGTTCCAATTAGGCTAAAAATTATTATTGTGTGGTCTTACAAAGAAAATATTGCACGTACTTAATGCTAATAAACTATTTTTCAAAAAATAAAAACCGACTTCAAAGTAAATTATCTAAAAAGCATAAAATAACGAAAATATATTGAAGTCGGTGCTAGCCTAGCACGAGCTGACACCGACTTCAATATATTTTCGTTATTTTATGCTTTTTAGATAATTTACTTTGAAGTCGGTTTTTATTTTTTGAAAAATAGTTTATTTAACACTTTTTAGTGACTTTTATTTTAGCAAAGTAGTTATCAGCACTATCACGCAACTCGAATGTCTACGTTACAGTAACTTAGTAAAAACATAAAAAGCGTATATCTCTTAAACTATTGAACCGATTTTGATGAAACTTATACTCTACCCTAACTTCAAAAATACTCTAACTACTGTAAAAAGAATTTTCGAAATCGGTCTTGTAGTTTCTGAGAAATCCGCGGACAAACCTACATACATACATACATATATACACACATACATACACTCATAAAATTTGGTAAATTTGTTTAGAAGCCCACATAGACTAACATATATTAATATTACGCATTTTTATTAATATTACATACATACGCGTCGAATAGAGAACCTTCTTTTTGAAGCCGGTTAATAAAATAAATGTGATATCTAACATTTTAATAAGACCCTTCAATGATGTAGTGGCTCCCTTCAGTTGCAAAACTAAGTAGCCAAGAAGGTTGAGTCATAATTATTATACAAGAATGTGTGAAGTTGAATAACAAACGAGATTACAGAATAAATGATAAATCAGAACTTTTATATTACCTACACATTTCCGATCACTGAGTAATGTGATCACTGTAAATTAATATCATGGAACAAGCTTCTTCAATTAATTGACGTATCGTGGGTATCGCGTAGCCTCCCTCGTTAATTGGTTGGTAATGGAATTAAAACTCGGTCAAGTGCCTGCTGGCTATTCTTTTCGACATCCTCTGTTAGTTTTATGACATACTAGTACAGTATATAAAGACCACTTATATAATTTATATAAATATTATATTTTAATGAAATAGTTCTCGTTCAGTAAACCATTTTGATAGAAATTAAATTCAATTCCGCTCTGAACAATGAATAGTAGGTAACAATAATAATGTCTGAAATTGGAAGCTGAAGTCAAGATAATATTCAACATTGAATACATTGTTGACATCAAAGGGCTGGGGAATAATACCTGGATGAACAAGAGGCAAGAATATAATAGGAATTTAATTAAATCCCGTTACTCGAGGCGAGGCTAATTAATGAGCATTAAAGTGAGGTGGTGTAGCCAGAGATCGTGTTTATTTTGAAAATCTAAATGAAGGGTTAAAGACGGGGATTATTGTTATTCATAAAAAACTCAGATACGACGATACTATTTGCGCTGGTTCCCTTTTAACGTGAACAGATAATTCTATAGGATACGCACGTGTTTTGTAAATTTACATAGTTAGGAAATGCCTTGAAGCAAAATATAATTATTCCAGTATATTTTGTAAATCCTACAAATTACTTTACAACCCCGCATATTGTTTGTTGTAACTAAGCCTAAGAAAATTATTTCCCAACTTATTAAATATTTCATGTATTCATGGAATATTTACGTTGAGAATGTTTCATAATATGACAATATTAATGGTATACACTGTTTCTATTTATCGGCAACTTTCTAAGTAATCAGTAGTGTAGGTCATTCTATATTATTTTGAGTGAATTTTATCTGAAGAATTGTCAATGAACTTTAAACCAACTAAAGTGCCATTAAACGTGTTATCAGGTAAGGTGACAAGTACTAGGGCATTATAAACAGCAAAGAGTTTTGTCCCCAGAAACACAACGACATATTGCAATGTGCTTGTACCCGAGGCGCACTCAACGTTGCAGAATATGCCATATCACTGGGTGCGAAAGTCCAAAGTTGTGATGCGGCAGGCGACGCACCACTGGCTTTAGCCTCGAGAGCGGGATACGAGTCACTTGCAGAATTACTCCTGCAGAAGGGGGCTTATATTGATGCTGTTAATAAGGTAAGTTACAAAAAAAGATCAGCCTCGTCGACCGAGTGGGTAAGAAACTAGTTTTCTGCTACTTTCCATCCTGGACAATTTAAATTAACTACGAGTGTGATAGGTAGAGTTCTTATTTTTAACACGCTTTTATTTGCTTTAATTTAACGACAATTACACTGAGCACAGAGGTAGATTTTTTATAGGTTTAGTACTCATAGTTAATTTAACTCATTTTCCCTATGGGGCGCCTGCTCCACAAGGTAAATATATATAAGTATATACGGCAGCACGGTCAGCATATGGTCAGCATAGACGACGACACATGGCGGGGCGTCACGGTCTTTTTATAAGAGAATTTGTGTAGCACTGCTCGCAAAGAGACAAGTTATTGTACTAAGACAACATAAAATTTAGCAATGCGTTATAATTTTTGCGCTGGGATTAAATTATAAGCCAATTGCCACAAAATAATGAAGTGCTGCTGCGCGCCGGTCGAAATAGATCCACCATTTTAGGTGAGCGGGTCGGTAAACGGTAAACTGTTCGTGTAATAAATGGCTGACGTAATGGCCTGGTACTGGGAATTTAGGTAGAGTACACATAATGAAATAAAGAACCATGTATTTTTCCTACCTTTTATTTAAGGATATTGAATATCATATTTTCGGAGTCTAATAATGTCTGTTGTCATGTATTATCTGTATAATAATGTCTTTTGTCAAGTATTATTATGAATTGAGCGCCATAATATTATTTGTTTTTATTGTAGTTTGGTGTTTTTTTTATATTTCATGATTTTAGATAAAGTCAAAATCAAATAAAAATCTTTATTTTCAAATAGGTTTAGCGCTAGCACTTATGAATGGTCAATTTTTTACAAGCTACCACCGGATCACAACGCGGCCTCAACTGAGAAGATCCGGCAAGAAACTCAGCGGGCTTGTCATTTTTTCACTTTTTAACCGACTTCAAAAAAGGAGGTTCTGTATTCGACGCGTATGTATGTAATATTAATAGAAATGCGTAATATTCATATATGTTAGTCTATGTTGGCTTCTAAACAAATTTACCAAATTTCACGAGTGTATGTATGTATGTATGTATGTAGGTTTGTCCGCGGATTTCTCAGAAACTACAAGTCCGATTTCGAAAATTCTTTTTGCAATAGTTAGAGTATTTTTCAACTTAGGGTAGAGTACTAGTTTCATCAAAATCGGTCCAGTAGTTTAAAAGATATAAACTTTTTATGTTTTCAGTAAGTTACTGTAATGTAGACGTTCGAGTTGCGTGATAGTGCTGATACCTATCGTACTAAAATAAGTCACTAAAAAGTGTTAAATAAACTATTTTTCAAAAAATAAAAACCGACTTCAAAGTAAATTATCTAAAAAGCATAAAATAACGAAAATATTATTGAAGTTGGTGCAGAATATACACAGCAGGTATGCTAACACCAACTTCAATAATATTTTCGTTATTTTATGCTTTTTAGATAATTTAGTTTGAAGTCATCATTACAGTAACTTACTGAAAACATAAAAAGTTTATATCTCTTAAACTACTGGACCGATTTTGATGAAATTTGTACTCTACCCTAAGTTGAAAGATACTCTAACTATGGCAAAAATAATTTTCGAAATCGGACTTGTAGTTTCTGGGAAATCCGCGAACAAACCTACATACATACATACATACACTCGTGAAATTTGGTAAATTCGTTTAGAAGCCCACATAGACTAACATATATGAATATTACGCATTTTTATTAATATTACATACACACGCGTCGAATATAGAACCTCCTTTTTTTAAGTCGGTTAAAAAATAATTAGAGTACCTACATAAAAAAACTATTTTTCAAAAAATAAAAACCGACTTCAAAGTAAATTATCTAAAAAGCATAAAATAACGAAAATATATAGAAGTCGGTGCTACCACATCATGTTAACTAACACTAGCACCAGCTGACACCGACTTCAATATATTTTCGTTATTTTATGCTTTTTAGATAATTAACTTTGAAGTCGGTTTTTATTTTTTGAAAAATAGTTTATTTTTAAACATTGTTTTGTTAAAATTGATTCGACATTAGCGATAGTGTGTCCTGCCGTTTGAAGTAGTCGCAGTGGTGTATGAAACTGCACATAATTAGGTATTAATACACTCCACAGTACATACAGTACATGGCTATTTCTTCCGGGAAATGAAATACACACATCAAAAGTGTCTAGGGATCAACATATATTTTTGCAATAACTTTTCTCCTGATTGATATTAATTAAAATTTTCTTTAAGGATTCATCAAATAAAGTGTTTTCGTTTGTCACAGTAACGATAAACCAAGTCACCTTTGCATTAATAAAGAAATTTGCCATTTTCCTAATAAAGGGATTTTTGACATTTGTACCACTAACACAAAAGTTCGAAAAAAAGACTGAAATAACAGTTTTCTTTAAAATTTTATTGGGTAACTTAAACAATTAATAATCCGTGTTTCTACCGCGAACACTAACAACACAAGAACATCGGTTTGGCATACTCAAAATGAGTTCATCCAAATCACGCTGTGGAATGGCCGCCCATGTTCGTTGCAACAACAAAAAAAGGTCTTCTTGCGACTGGATACCCTCCATATTCGGCAGAGCTCTTCTCTGTAGCATATCCCATGCATGCTCAATCGGGTTCAAGTCTGGCGACTGAGCAGGCCAGGGCAGGACATTGATGTTAGCTGCGGCGAGAGTCTGTCTTACAACTCTTGCGGTGTGCGGTCGTGCATTATCATGCATTAACTGAAATAAGGGACCGATTTGCACTTGTAGAGGAACGATGACGTCTGATACAATCGTCTCAGCATAAATTTGAGCGTTGAGGTTGCCTCTGATCCAAATCAACTCAGTTCTTCCGCCGATCCAAATACCCGCCCATACCATGATGGTTCCACCACTATAAGGATGGACTTCCTGGCAGGATTTTAATCGCTGTTGGCGTCCAGGGGTTCTCCAGTGTCGTATACGTCTTGTATCCGGTCTCATACCAAAACGAGAATCATCAGAAAAGCACACGAAACGCCATTGTTCTTCTGCCCATTTTTTTGCCCAAAAATGCTTGATCCCTAGACACTTTTGATGTGTGTATTTTGACAACATTGTCTACTATTTTTAACCGGCTTCAAAAAGAAGGTTCTCTATTCGACGCGTATGTATGTAATATTGATAAAAATGCGTAATATTAATATATGTTAGTCTATGTGGGCTTCTAAACAAATTTACCAAATTTTATGAGTGTATGTATGTATGTATGTATGTAGGTATGTATGTATGTATGTAGGTTTGTCCACGGATTTCTC
Source organism: Furcula furcula (assembly GCA_911728495.1). Taxonomy (NCBI): domain Eukaryota; kingdom Metazoa; phylum Arthropoda; class Insecta; order Lepidoptera; family Notodontidae; genus Furcula; species Furcula furcula. The sequence continues at coordinate 21,430,137 of OU452257.1, read as the reverse complement.
AGAAACTACAAGTCCGATTTTGAAAATTATTTTTGCAATAGTTAGAGTATTTTCAACTTAGGGTAGAGTACAAGTTTCATCAAAATCGGTCCAGTAGTTTAAGAGATATAAACTTTTTATGTTTTCAGTAAGTTACTGTAACGTAGACGTTCGAGTTGCGTGATAGTGTTGATACCTATTTTGGTAAAATAAGTCACTAAAAAGTGTTAAATAAACTATTTAAAAATAAAAAAAAACCGACTTCAATGTAAATTATCTAAAATGCATAAAATAACGAAAATATATTGAAGTCGGTGTCAGCTGGTGCTAGTGTTAGTTCACCGACTTCAATATATTTTCGTTATTTTATGCTTTTTAGATAATTTACATTGAAGTCGGTTTTTATTTTTTTTAAATAGTTTATGTGTGTATTTGTGTTAATTTCTGTCTACAATCTATACTGTTAACTTTTATGATGACTTGGTAGATGTCTATATTGTAAATGCTGGAAATTCCTTTTGTTGGTAAGAAGTAAAAAAAGGAGGGAGTAAAAAAGGAGGAGGTTTTGGCTAGCTGTGTAGACAACCTTTTGGCCATGGTCTTTGCCACTACAGAGACCCTTTGGCCTCATTTACGGAGACGCGGCGTCGCGCGTTGCGTGTGGCGTGGCGTCTCGCGGTGCGTCGGACGTTTTTATTGTTTACTAGCTGACCCGCGCAGCTCCGCCCGCGCTTTAATTACATTTTGTTCCCCTTTTCTCCCTACTTCCTTGATTTATCTTTCTCTCTTATAATAAAAATCTAATTCTATGCTATTTCTCTCCCCTCCCGCTTCGGTCCCCGTCACACTTCCCCTCTTCCTCTCCCCGTTGTCCTCTCTGAACCCTCTCCCTCCTCTCTCTTCTCCCAACTTGCTCCCTCTCACTACCCCCCCCCCCCCCCTTGCTCCACCTAACTCCTCCGATCACTCACTCCATCACCCTCCCCTCTCCCTCTCTTGCACTCTCCTCTCGTTCTATACATCCTCGTCAATCATGGTATCAGCGGCATAAAATATACTTTATAACCTATTCTCAGACCTACCCGCAAAATTTCATACATATTGGTTCACCAGACTCTCGTGCACGTAACTCAGAGGTTCTCAGATTTTGTTGTGCAAGGCGTTGCGAACGTTCGACACTCGACTCTCGAGCGCGTACCTGAGAGTTTCTCTGATTTTGTTCAGCAAGGCATTGTGCACGTTCAGGTGAAGATTCTCCCATACGACGTATTCTTGCTGCCCGTGCTTGAGAACTATGTTTAGAAAGTTGAGACCTGGCTCTCTTAGGCATTTTCAAATGTTTAAGAAAATGCTAATAGCGTGTAATATTCTAGCTCTGAAAAGAACTGTTGTTTAGCCCTGAAAAGAACTGTTCTTTAGCCCTGAAAAGAACTGTTGGTTAGCCCTGAAAAGAAAGAACTGTTGGTTATCCCTGAAAAAATCTGTTAGTTAGCCCTGAAAAAAACTGTTGACTAGCTCTGAGAAGAACTGTTGTTTAGCTCTGAGAAAAACTTTTGCGTAGGTGTAGTTTTAAGAAAGAAATCTAAAAAAAATCGCACGAAAATTGTTAGAATTCGCGCACGACCGCTGCGTAGGGAGCCGACCTCGCGTCTGAGCCGCGCGGGTACCTTACTCATAGATCTAAACTCCCGCATGCGCACCCCCGCCTTGGTGACGCTCACTTCGCAACGGGCCGTGCAGCAGAAATCTTTTAATTTATATGCAGTAATATTTTAATTTCGCCATAACTTCAAAGCCAAATGTCCAATTTTAATAATTCACAGACCAAATATTATCTACATAAACTGTACATAATGATGAAATAATTTATTTTGATAAGGATTAATAGCATGAGTAAAATAAATGCGTTTAAATGTAGTCCAAACAAAATACAAGATTTTTAAATAAAACAATGGTTGTTGGGCCTCACTCGACATAGATACGCGCGTGTGCCGCGGACTTTTTTGTAGATATTTATAAGATCTACAATTAATTAGAACATTTTATGGTTCTATCTTTTATAGTTTAGGCAGCGTACGCAAAATAAGTAACTTTTCGGGTTGATTTTTTACACCTTGTGTCCGATAAAACCCAAATATCTTACGGAACTCTATTCCAAAATAAAATTTAGCCTATGTTACTCGTGGATAATGTAGCTTTCGAATGGTGAAAGAATTTTTAAAAACGGTCCAGTAGATTTTGAACCTATTCATTACAACCAAACAAACAAAGTTTTCCTCTTTATAATATTAGTGTAGACGTAGCGGCGGCGCGTGAAGCGGCACGTATCATCGCACGCGTAAACACAAACTTATAGCAATATACGATGTTGTTTATAGAGACGCGAGGCGGGAAGAGTGGCGGTGCCCGCGGCGGTGCAACTCACTTTGTAACATACAATATTCTTCTAAAAAAAATCGATCATATCATACTCCATTGCGACGGTGACTACGTTTGTGTTGCCAAATTACCAAATAAACGGACATAAGGTTCCGCCACATGCATCGGAGAATCGCCGCTGCGTGCGCCGCCGCGATAAACGCCGTGTGATACGTGACGATGCCATCCGCGGGCTCCGCCGTAAAACACGCTCCATTTCAAGCAAACGCGTGTAAAATCGCTTCTCCGTAAACGCACTCATCCATCGCCCTACATTTGAATTTGGTGCGGGCCGCGCAGCAACACGCGACGCGCGACGCCCCGCGTCTCCGTAAATGAGGCCTTTGAAGGTTTCTCACCGACAGCAAAAAAAGGTGTAGAGACAAACACTGCTAGGTGGTAGGTCCCTTGTACAAAGGACCGTCCAGGTGTAGGTACCACCGCAGTGCCAGATATTCTGAAGTCAAGCAGCACTGTGTAAACATTGCTGTGTTCCAGTATAAAGGGCACTGTAGTTGGTGAAATAACCGGACACAAAAGACAATGTCTAATGTCTTTAGGGTCGGCAACGCGCTAGTGATTCTTCTGGTGTTGCTAGCGTCCATAGGCTGTGGTGACTGCCTACAATCAGGCGTGTTGGCTTGCAACAAAATATCATTGCTTGCAACGCTCTGTCTATGGATAGATGGACTTGTTGTTTACCATATTAACGGGAGACAATAACATGGAGATGCAGTGCTCTTCACAACGCATTGACAAACAATAATAATGTTCATTGAATATCTCTTCACTTTATTCAGGATACCAATTTTTTTTAGGCAGAAATGGTCAGGCTTAGCCTCAGAGAGCTGAGCCCTGGACTGTAGTTGTAGGTCATATCTTATTATCAACTAGCTGACCCACGCAGCTCCGCCTGCGCTATTTTTACGTTAACTAAACTTTTAATAACAAACATTCGCATCGAATACTTAACCTCCTTTTTTATAGTCGGTTAAGAACTGGGACCCACTTTTTACTTGCTCTCCGAAGCATGGACCCGTTTAGTTCAAATGGCGTTAAACGGTCACCCATCTATTTAATGACCTTACCTAACGTTGCTTAACCCGATCGATTACAAAACCTTGATAACAACTCTCTATGAGTGTTCCCTTACTAATATTTATTATATTATAAAGAAAAATTAGCTCTCGAATGACGTGTGAAGTCCGCCAACCCGCACTTGGACAGCGTGGTGGACTATGGCCTAAGCCCCCTCATCTTGAGGGGAGGCCCGTGCCCAGCAGTGGGACATAAACAAGGGCTGGTATTATTATTTTATTATTAAAGAAAAATTGATACAATCTGACCAAGCGTATAACCAAGTACCCATTTTGACTTTAATCCCCTCTCCCAAAAGAACCGTGCTAGATTACGGGATAAAAAGTATCCTATGTCCTACCTCGTAGTAAGATCTCAAATCATGCCAAGTTTCATTTGAATCCATTCAGTAGTCTAGGCGTGATGCTCAGCCGTGATACAGACAGACAGACAGACAGACAAAAATTAAAAAAAATACATTTTCGGCCTCAGTATCGGTTATAGAATGCCCTCCAAAAATAATTTTCAAAATATCTTCAATGTACAGAATTGGACCTGTTACAGTTTTATTATAAGTATAGATACTTATTGTGAATATAAAATAAGTAAGGTACCTACTATTGAAATACTTTTGTTTTATATTATACAAACTAGCTGACCCGCGCAGCTCCGCCCGCGCCTTAATTACATTTTGCTCCCCTTTTCTCCCTACTCTCTTGATTTATCTCTCTCCATCTCTCTCTCTCGTAATAAAAATATAATTCTATGTTATTTCTCTCCCCTCCCGCTTCGGTCCCCGTCACACTTCCCCTCTTCCTCTGCCCGTTGTCCTCTCTGAACCCTCTCCCTCCTGTCTCTTCTCCCAACTTGCTCCCTCTCACTCCCCCCCCTTGCTCCACCTAACTCCTCCGATCATTCACCCAACCCACTCAACCTATTCTCAGACCTACCCGCAAAATTTCATACATATCGGTTCACCCGACTCTCGTGCACGTAACTCAGAGGTTCTCAGATTTTGTTGTGCAAGGCGTTGCGAACGTTCAACACTCGACTCTCGTGCGCGTACCTGAGAGTTTCTCTGATTTTGTTCAGCAAGGCGTTGTGAACGTTCAGGTGAAGATTCTCCCATACGACGTATTCTTGCTGCCCGTGCTTGAGAACTTTGTTTAGAAAGTTGAGACATGGCTCTCTTAGGCATTTTCAAATGTTTAAGAAAATGCTAACAGCGTGTAATATTCTAGCGCTGAAAAGAACTGTTGTTTAGCCCTGAAAAGAACTGTTGTTTAGCCCTGAAAATAACTGTTGCTTAGCTCTGAGGAGAACTTTTGCGTAGGTGTAGTTTTAAGAAAGAAATCTAAAAAAATCGAGAGGGAGCCGACCTCGCGTCTGAGCCGCGCGGGTACCTTACTCATAGATCTAAACTCCCCTCCCGCATGCGCACCCCCGCCTTGGTGACGCTCACTTCGCAACGGGCCGTGCAGCAGAAATCGTAATATTTTAATTTCGCCATAACTTCAAAACCAAATGTCCAATTTTAATCATTCACAGACCAAATATTATCTACATAAACTGTACTTAATGATGAATTAATTTATTTTGATAACGATTAATAGCATGATTAAAATAAATGCGTTTAAATGTAGTCCAATCAAAATTCAAGATTTTTAAATAAAAAAATGGTTGTTGGGCCTCGACATAGATAGTGTGCCGCGGACTTTTTTGTAGATATTTATAAGACCTACAATTAATTAGAACATTTTATGGTTCTATCTTTTATAGTTTAGGCAGCGTACGCAAAATAAGTAAGTTTTCTGGTTGATTTTTTACACAAAAACCCAAATATCTTACGGAACCCTATTTTTTCCAAAATAAAATTTAGCCTATGTTACTCGTGGATAATTTAGCTTTCGAATGGTGAAAGAATTTTTAAAAACGGTCCAGTAGTTTTTGAGCCTATTCATTACAACCAAACAAACAAAGTTTTCCTCTTTATAATATTAGTGTAGATAATACTTTAAGACTTTTCCAATGTATCCAGGTAATATCGAGAGATACGCAGTTTACGAAGTTATTTTACTTTGTTATAAGTTCAGAGACTTTATAGAAAATTATAATGGCTTTTATAAGCCGCCTCTCGGCGTGACTTGTCCTTACTTTGACACACACACACACATACACACACACACACACACACTTACACGTTGACACGCATACTTTGTGTAAACATTTTGTTAATCACCATTTTTTATCCTCTCAATTGTTTTTGTGATTTTCTGTAGCTGTTAAAAGAGGCATGCAGCATGCAGCATGCAGGAGACGCACCCATAGAATAAATTTTTCAAGATTTTCTAATACTGAAAAAAAGGGAAAAGAATTATTATTCTTAAAGGATTCGTAATTATTTAGCATGTTGTGTTAAATTATTTTGAAACTAAAACGGTTAATTAAATAGATGCAGCTGATTTATTAGGATTCCTAAAAGGACAAACCTAGCCCTGCTCGATTTCGTCTGTCTGTCTGTACACTGATATATTTTAGCAAATAATAGCATAATTAATCGATTTGAAAGGAATAGTTTTAAATCTCATCGCAAATGAAAAACATTGTTATTTTTTACTTTCTTTGCAATACAATTTTTTTTTCTTCGATCTAATACAACAAGGTCCTGCCGGTCCTCATCCATATCATCATCGTCATCAGCCGGAAGACGTCCACTGCTGAATAGGCCTCCCTCTTCGAACGCCACAATGAACGACAGTCAGCCACTCGCATAGCTACCGGTTGCCTGCGACACGAACAATGTCGTCGGTCTCGGTCCACCTTGTGGGAGGCCTACGTTGCATCTTCCGGTTCATGGTCACCACCCGACAACATTTCTTCGCCATCGGTTATTGCTTCTTCGAGCGATATTTCGGCCTGCCTACTGCCACTTCAACTTGCAGATTCTACCGGTCCTACCTACTTTTAATTCTAATTTATAATACGTATATTGAGAATTATATTAATTTAATATGAGTGTTATGATGACATTGCATTGTATTAAATAAATCTTTTTATGTTTATGCTATCCTGGTATAATTATATTGTTGCATGAAAATATTTTTCGTTTTCACCTTATTATGGCGAAGTTAGACCAGAGAAACCTCCTTTTTAACCGACTTCAAAAAAGGAGGTTCTGTATTCGACGCGTATGTATGTAATATTGATAAAAATGCGTAATATTAATATATGTTAGTCTATGTGGGCTTCTAAACAAATTTACCAAATTTTATGAGTGTATGTATGTATGTATGTATGTATGTATGTATGTATGTATGTATGTATGTATGTATGTATGTATGTAGGTTTGTCCACGGATTTCTCAGAAACTACAAGTCCGATTTTGAAAATTCTTTTTGCAATAGTTAGAATATTTTTCAACTTAGGGTAGAGTACAAGTTTCATCGAAATCGGTCCAGTAGTTTAAGAGATATAAACTTTTTATGTTTTCAGTAAGTTATTGTAACGTAGACGTTCGAGTTGCGTGATAGTGCTGATACCTATTTTGGTAAAATAAGTCACTAAAAAGTGTTAAATAAACTATTTTAAAAAAAATAAAAACCGACTTCAAAGTAAATTATCTAAAAAGCATAAAATAACGAAAATATTATTGAAGTTGGTGCAGAATATACACAGCAGGTACGCTAACACCAACTTCAATAATATTTTCGTTATTTTATGCTTTTTAGATAATTTACTTTGAAGTCGGTTTTTATTTTTTTTAAAATAGTTTATTATCAAATACCAATTCGAAAATAGACAATACCATATGTATATGAATTATTGATTCAACCGCAATCGCTATTTTATTAAATGAAAACCAATTAGTAAGCCAATTGTAATTGTTTCCCAGCCGTGTCCAGTGGGTAATTGGTATAAACGAGCGACCCGCTGTTTAACAATATAGATAAAATCAGTATTTATCCGGAGGGTGCTCGAAGTCACATATACTACCTACTTTAAAAACGTTATTTTTTGTGACCCGCATGTTGGTTTCTTTTGCACGACCAATCCGTTATGGAGATGTTAAATAATTGTGCTACGGAACTAGTACGGCAAATAGAAATAGGCAAGAGCTACGGTAAAATTGAAGTAGGAGTAAGGGTAGGACGTTTGGGACCCTTCGGAGTCGCTGGACGCTCGGAGTGTGGGCCCTTTGAGCGTCCATTGAGTACGGCGGCGACTCCGAGGAGGACGACGGCGGGGTTGCGACCCCCGTCCCCGTGAGCACCGTGACTGGTTCCCGAGGGGCTATAGTGTGCTCCCCGGCGGCGGGCTCAAAGGTAAGGCACTAAGGGGTCCCTGGTGCAGATCCCACTGGAGAGACCTGGGTTTTAGTGGGTAAGAATCCTACATACCCCGGTCGAGCCCCACAGCTCCCGGGGATCTTTGGAAGATTTCCCCCGCGTCAAAAAAATAGGAAGGTAAAGGTAAGTTGATTCCTTTATCTACTGTCTTACGGTCTTCCTATCAACTCGCCGTGAGCAAGCTTGATAGGTTAATACATGCAATCTCCTCCATGAAAATGAATGAATAGCGTACTGAATGATACGGAACGTTAAGAACCGAGTCGCTCTGCAGAACTAATAAGAAACCCGGTCAAGTGCGAAACGAACTCGCGCACCGAGGGTTCCGTACCTTCTTTGAGGTATGAAGGTGAGTTTGCTATATGATCTATCTATCTATATTAATAAAAGAGCAGGGTGTTTTCTAGGAATCACGATACAGCAAAAACCATATAACGTACAATCTTGAAATTTGGAACCAACATTATTCAAATAGTCTAGGTGAACAATAAGAACGGATTTTTCGAAATTCCATACTTAAGGGGGTCAAATGGGCTCCCAAAGTTTGTATGGAAAAAAATATTTTTTTCGTCACACGGACATGAAACTTTGTCAGTGTACTAAACAAAAGAAATAAAGAAACACGTGTATCCCACTTTTTGAAAATCGACCCATACAGGGGTTTTAGCATTGTTTTTGAGTATGCAACCCGGAAAAAAAAATTCATACTGCATTGCTGAAACTTTGCGAATACATTAATCAAATTATAGAGATCCAAGTCCAAATAATAATTTTTTCAAAATCAGCTCCTAAAGGGGTCCAATTGGGGTCCAAAAAATGTTTCTCGACCTACAGTCATAAGACTTAGTTTATATATTGCACACAAGAATCTAAGAAACCTATTTCTAGCATTTTTCGAAAAACTACCACTAAGGTCATTTAATGGGGTTTCAAAGTTTGCACAAAGAAGGATTCCCATTTCATCATATGATGCACCTAGAGTAACGAAACTCGGTAAATAAACTCAACATAACAATTGAAAAAACTAATTTTGAGCATTTTTGTAAAATCAACCCCTAAGTGGGTCAAATGGGCTCCCAAAGTTAGTATGAAAAAAAATTTTTTTTCGTCACACGGTAACGGAACTTTGTTACAGTACTGAACAAAAGAAATAAAGAAGCACGTATATTACAACTGTTTGAAAATTGACCCTTAAAGGGGTTTTAACATGGTTTTTGAGTACACAATGTAAAATAAAAACATACTTACTGCATTGATGGAACTTTGCGAATACATTAATCAAATTATAGCAATCCAAGTGCAAATAATCATTTTTAGAAAATCATCTCGTAAAGGGGTCTAATTGGGGTCTAAAAAATGTTTCTCGAGCTACATTCATAAGACTTAGTTTATGTATTTCACACAAGAATCTAAGAAACCTATTTCCGGCATTTTTCGAAGTACCACCCCTAAGGTCATATAATGGGGTTCCAAAGTTTGCACAAAGAAGGATTTCCATTTCATCCTATGATGCAGATAGAGTAACGAAACTCGGTAAATAAACTCAACACAACAATTGAAAAAACTAATTATGAGCATTTTTGTAAAATCAACCCCTAAGTGGATCAAATGGGCTCCCAAAGTGTAAAGGAAAAAAAAAATTTTTCGTCACACGGAAACGAAACTTCGTTACAGTACTGAGCAAAAGAAATAAAGAAATACGTGCATTACAACTTTTTGAAAATCGACCCTTAAAGGGGTTTTAACATAGTTTTTGAGTATGCAACGTGAAAAAAATACATACTGCATTGATGAAACTTTGCGAATATATTTATCAAAATAAAGCAATTCATGTGTAAATAATCATATTTTGAGAATCAACTCCGAAATGGGTCCAATTGGGGTCCAAAAAATGTTTTACGACCTACAGTCATAAGACTTAGTTTATATATTGTACACAAGAATCTAAGAAACCTATTTCCGGTATTTTTCGAAAAACTACCCCTAAGGTCATTTAATGGGGTTTCAAAGTTTGCACAAAGAAGGATTTCCATTTCATCCTATGATGCAGCTAGAATAACGAAACTTAGTAAATAAACTCAACACAACAATTGAAAAAAACTAATTTTGAGCAGTTTGTTAACTCCTAAGTGGGTCAATTGGGCTCCCAAAGAAGGCATGGAAATTGTTTTTTTTTTCATCACACGGTTATGAAATTCTGTAAATGTACTAAGCCAAAGAAATTAAGAACCACGTGTATCACAACTTTTTCAAATTCGTATCCCGTAAAGGGGTGTTAGCATGGTTTTTGAGTATGAAATGCGGAAAAAAAATATCATGCATTGATGAAACTTTGCGAATACATTTATCAAACTAAAGCAATTATTGTATAAATAATCATTTTTTTGAAAATCAATTAATTCTTTAAGGGATCCAATTAGGGTTCAAAAATATTTTTCGACCTACAGTCATGACTTAATTTATGTATTGCACACAAGAATCTAAGAAACCTATTTCCGGAATTTTGCAAATGATAACCCCTATGGTCATTTAATGGGGTTGTAAAGTTTACACGTAAAATGATTTCCATTTAATGCTATAATACAGCTAGAGTAACGAAACTCGGTACATAAACTCAATAAAAATATTGAACAAACTAATTTTCAGCATTTTTCGATTTCAACCCCTAAGTGGGTCTAATGGGGTCTCAAAGTTTGTATGGAAAACATTTTTTTTTTACCACACATACACGAAATGTTGTCAACATACTAAACAAAAGAAATGAAGAAACACCCTTATTACAACTTTTTGAAAATCGACCCTAAAGGGGTTTTAGTATGGTTTTTAAGTTTGAACCGCGGAAAAATATTATGCTGCATTGATGAAACTTTGCGAATACATTAATCAAACTAAAGCAATCCATGTGTAAATAGTTTTTGAAAATCAACTCCTAAATGGATCCAATTGGGGTCCAAAAATGTTCTTCGACCTGCAGTCATAACACTTAATTTGTGTATTGCACACAAGAATCTAAGAAACCCATTTCTGGCATTTTGCGAAAAATAATCACTAAGGTCAGGTCATATAATGGGGTTGAAAAACACGTAGAACGATTTTCAATAAATGTTATAATGCAGCTAGAGTAACGAAACTCGGTACATACGTACAACATACATACATAAACAAAACAATTTAACATACTGATTTTCAGCATTTTTCGACAATCCACCCCTAGGTTGGCCAAAAGTTACTATGGAAAGAAATATTCATCGTATGGACACGAAAATTTATCAGTGCGCTGATAAAAAACACGCGTATCACATTTTTTTTTAAATCAACCCTTGAAGGGGTTGATGAACCGATTTCATTTCAAAAAAATATTACCTACTTACGAAAAAGCAGTTCCTGAAAAAACAAAAATGGCGACTCAGAAAAAGCTGTAGGAATGCCTAAAAGATGATGTTTTTTTAATAATCTCTGGCAAATATTTACCTATTTCAATGATTCTTTTTTATTTGAAAGAAGGAACCGGATAAGAACTTCCCGGAGATTCATAATTGATTTAGAAGAATTTATCCGGTAAAAAAAAAATACATACAGACGAATTGAGAAACTCCTCCTTCTTTGAAGTCGGTTAAAAACCCATGAATCTGATATACTCCATTACATTACTCTATTATTATTATGATTACTCTGACAAATATGAACCGATTTGATGATTCTTTTTTTATTCAAGAGAGTAAACTACTGTAATGATTTCATGCAAATTTCATTAGGACCGGATAAATTGTTCCTGAAGAAAATATACACAGTAGGTACCTCAACTCCAACTTCAATTATTAGCTTTTTAGTGTTGTTGAAGTCGGTTCATTTTTTTTTGTTGTGTTGTGTGCAATGTTTTATTCGAAAATCGACCCGTGGGACAAATGAGGTATCAAAGTTTGTATGTAAAAAATATTTATACAGACACGAAACTTTGTCAGTGTTCTCATAAAAATATTGAGAAACACGTCTAACATATTTGTTTTGAAAATCAACCCTTAACGGGGTTTAAGCACAGTTTTTGAATATCAAACGCGAAAAAAAAATTCATGCTGCACTGATGACACTTTGGGGATAAATTCGTAATATTGAAGTAATCCATGTCTTTTTTTAAAATTAATCCCTAATAGCGTTCAATTCAGTTCCAAAAAAATATTTCATTCCTACAGCCATACGACATATTTTATGTATTGCATACAAGATTCTAAGAAACCGTTTCCGGCATTTTTCGAAAAATCCCTACAGTTTGCGTGAAGAAAGATCTCCATTTCATGCTATAATGCAACTATGGTAACGAAAATCAGTAAACGAACTAAACAAAACTATAGAATAAACTAACTTCCAGCATTTTTCGAAAATCAACCGCTAAGGGCATCTACCAATGGGGTTACCAAATGGTTTCCACTTAACAACCTCAAAAAGTTTTTTAATGAAATTGCAAAATAGGTACTGTATCTTTTTAACTAAAGAAGTAAATATTTAAGAAATGGGAGCTATGATAGCTTACACAAAAATACAGGCTACATACTCGGTACCGATTAGATCAGGGTTAATAAAAGTGTGAACAATATTGAAATCGATCGTCCGAAGATCGGACCAACAGTAATAACTAAGAAGACCTATGGGTACACCGGCATAATTGTGACATAAGGACGTTCAACATCTCAGTCCTCCCGTGACCATTGGTGCTGCAAAGCATTCGAAACGTCGGGATAGTAAAAGCTAACATCAAATTAGTTTGAATTCAATGTGTAGCATTCGCGTAAATAAAAGACAACATTAGTGTAAACAATATTTTAAAAAACCTCGATCCATAATTCAAAACGCGTTTGAGTAACAAAGTGAACGCGAGCGAAGCCGCGGGCTACAGCTAGTTATAAATATAGAAATGAATCCCTATTTTCATTGGTTACGGGGTCACGCGTGAACGGCTGGACCAATTTCACAAATTCTTTTTTGTTGTGTTTGTTATTGTAAGGTTCTTAGGGAAAGAATAAGAAAGTTTTGCGGAAAATTATAAAATTACGCGGGCGGAGCTGCGCGGGACTGTTAGTGCAATATGACAGTGAATCTGGTACTCCATAACTTGAAAAAGACTACCAATTTCATCTATCTTCTTTTTAAAGTTTTCTAATACTTTTTTTAGAAGGTACTTCCGAAAAATAAATTAAGAGAGCTGCTCAAAAAATTAGATAAATACACCGGGCGGAGCTGCGCGTTCTGTTTCAAAAATCTGTTTTGAAACGGTCAAATGAAGCTAGTTCACATAATATCCCACTTGATATAGTAGTCTCAGTTTACGATGCCCATGTCTGTCCCTATTTATTGAAAATAAATTAAAATAAAAAATATTCATTCATTTGCATCGAACTTGGGGTAAACCAGATTAAAACATTCCAAATTTCAAATCGTATCGATTGGTCAGACAAACCAAATCGTACAGGGTTCCTTTTTTATCTTTTAGGTACTGAACCCTAAAATGATGTCCGCTTTGGGTACGGTAATCCGAACGACCAATTCAATTTGCTGGCCGCTATACGATGCATAGCCCCAAGCGTCAATATACACTCGTGTCACGTCGTGTGGGCAATTATTCGTGTGTCCTCGATTGGTGATGCACTATCCAAATAAACATACTTCGTATCTATAAACTCTATTGCGTGCCAATTGCATCCGAATCGGGATATACCATTTTGTCTAGATAATTCCCACTAATTCCATTGAAATTTGTTCTATGTCCATGGAAGTTTAGATGCCTACTTAGTATAGAACATCTACATAATAATATAAAATTGAAACTTTGTATGTTTTTTTACTCAGGCAACTGGTCCGAACGTAGTGTCAGAGTTGGCCAGAGTCTCTCCACAGCGTCCATAAAGGCCACGGGATGTATTCTGTGCCACGGGGCTTTTAGTGGGCCAAAATCCCAAATAACTCTTCACCGCTTCTACGCGGAGACCATACCTTTTAAAGATTTCCTCAGGTTACTTACCCGCAGGAGGAAAATTAATCTTATTTTGTGTCAATTACACCCTCAAAAAAGCAATTACAGTGCCATTGTTAGGTTGTGGATTGATTTTAATGCAGTAATCGTTATATAGTGCGATATGCAGGGTTATTCATTCATATGAGTGTAATGATGACATGGTAATAAATAAATATTTTTATGTTTATGCTATCCTGGTATAATTATATTGGTGCAATTTCGTTTTCACCTTACTAAGGCGAAGTTTAGATGGTCACGCGACCAAAGTTTGTTTACCTTGTATAACATGCACAATATGATATATGGCCCACAATATGATATATATTGATTTATGGCCCATTTACACGGAGAGAGTTTTTAGATTCTTCTAAACGATTATCACAAGGAAGGGTACAAAAAACACGAATTGTATTAAATATACATCGCTCGTACGAGCGATTATCGCCTCCCCTTTAAATGTATGTATTCGTATAAACAATATTAATGAAATCGAGAATTGTAATTCGAGTTATTGTGATGAGATATTTTATTTTATTTTTTTAAATGTGGTAGGCAAAGCTCCATTGCACTAAACTCCTCGGATTGCCTGACTTCGGTGACCACCAAAGCGAGTGTACAACTTTGAGGAGCGTTCCGTATCTGTGGTCAACTAAGAAGTTCGTTTATTCGATGCTATATGACCAGTGTCTGTACTAACGGAGAGGCTGTAAACACTTTTGCTCTGCCTTCTCAAAATTACAGTCAGAAACGTGTAAGTAATGTCCATGTTCTTACTAGCGTCCATAGGCGCATGCTGGTAGCGAAAAAAATCTAAATCTATGCATATTGTAGGTATAAAATCCACGTCATAACATAAATCACACAGAACTCATAACCATAGATGACTCAAACACAAACATATTATTTACGGGTCGCATTTATCTTTTCCGGTTCAGTGTACAACAGATTTGAAGGGACTAAGTAAACAGGACCCGCCACACAAAACCAGAAACTCAATTGTGATGCGTCATAATTTCCAAACAGGCGGGGCGTACAGCATTGCACGTGGCTTGCGAAGGAGGTCACTCCTCGACGGCTGCTTTCCTAGTGTCCAAAGGCGCTTCGAAGGAAGCCAGGGACAACTCGGGGCGCACACCTTTGCATATTGCAGCGGTGCATCGACATACGGAACTTGTGAGGGTGTTGCTCGATGCCGAATGCCACGTGGACGCGGTTGACAGCGTGAGTTTATGATTGCCTAGTACTTATATCCCACAAAACATTCATAACAAATCCATTCGCCCGTCAGCGGCACGCGGGTTGCCAGTGAAACCGACTGCGATAAAAGTGAGATGCTTAAAGTCAAAGTCAAAGCAAATACTTCAAAAACAAGAAAACAGTGCCATTCAGGTCACAAAATGTTAATAGGAGGCATTATCATTTTATGAATAAAACAATCAATTTACATTACCCAAATGAAACTGCGAATATCTCTTTTTGTAACAGCGTTATCTCCCTCCATCCATTGAAGTAATTTAATAAACAATACTTTTTGTTTGCAGAACGGCGTCACAGCGTTGCAAATGGCGTGTGCGCAAGGATGTCGCGGTATCGTGGAACATTTGCTGACTTTCGGCGCTAATGTGCATTTACAAAACAATGTTAGTTTATTTTGTTAATAATATCATCATCAGCCGTAAGATGGCCACTGTTGAACAAAGGCATCCCCTTTAGAAAGGGGGGGGGGGATTGCCATGATCCCCACGCTTGGCAGGCGGCTTGGGCATCGCAGTATAGGTGGTAGGTAATCCAATAGAAAGACGCTGCTGCCCGTCTTCTTGTCTTCCCTTAGTCGCCTCTTACGGACACATAACCAATGGAATTGACAAGCAAGACGTTCGCTTGCCAGATATTGCTTATTTTCTAAGTAAGAATTTAAGTAGTTTTGAAGGACCTGCTAGCTTGTGCCGCCGCCGGCCGCCGCCTTTTTAGTTACCAGGTACTAAAGGTAAGGAGCAATGCTTTTACATTGCTCACTTTTCTTAAAATCAGTGCTGATTTTTATGTATAATTTACACAATATCATTAAAAACTAATATGTACGCTGTACAATGTTGCCAGACACTTTCCGTCGACGTTAATTTCAGCTAGCATTTTGTTACTAAAAATATGTAATGTCTGGCGGCCCTGGGATCTGGACTATTATGCGCTTGCCTATTAAATTACCTAATGTTAGGTGTCAGCTTTTAATCCTAAATGTTTTTGTTTAGGTTGGATCTTCAGCGCTTCACGCAGCCTGTGCAGCTGATGCTAACGACATTGTGGAACTGCTGCTGGCACATGGAGCCGACCCGGCATTAACTGATCAAGTAAATATATCGTATATTTATTTACTTGAAAAATAAATACAATTTTTTTTCCAAAAAGATTTATAGGGGACACCCGGGTTTGAACCGGGGACCTCTCGATCTGCAGTCGAATGCTCTACCACTGAGCTATATCCCCACACGAGCTAGCGTTCCAAATGATCATTCATGTTCGAGCGTTCCGTCGATTAGTCAAAGTAATGACGTCATAATAATCAATTAATATTCTAGAGAAGTAACCGATAACCATATATTACGCACGCACACCTACAACTTTTATCTTGTAAAGATTAACATACCAATTTTAATTAAATGTATCATATCAGCTACAAAGCATAAAATTCATATTCTAAAATAGTGATACATTATAATTTATTATTCTAAACAATTTGATAAAATCTGACATTATCTTTTTTGCGTCTGTAGGTAAAATACAAGAAAGATCAATTTAAATTTAATAATATTATTTAGTAAGATAATGCTATTTATCTTGAAAATAAACCAGATACCTAGTAAGTATACCGTTTTTTAAATAAAACTTAATTAAATTGTATCAATGATACCAAAATCGGAATAGTAGTTTTATTACAGAAGTGTCGCTGTTATCGATATAAAAGAATACGTATCGGCACCCACTGTCCGGCTAACTTTTTATATTCAGTTGATCAGAGTACCA
The DNA here is from genome assembly GCA_911728495.1 of Furcula furcula. Taxonomy (NCBI): domain Eukaryota; kingdom Metazoa; phylum Arthropoda; class Insecta; order Lepidoptera; family Notodontidae; genus Furcula; species Furcula furcula. The sequence continues at coordinate 21,413,289 of OU452257.1, read as the reverse complement.
GGCAAACATGAATCGAAGCATATTTATTAAACAAGAAAACTAAAATGCTCGATTGTGAAACAATCACGTTAACATTTGCATTGGAGGCGTAAAATGTATGGCAAATTCATTATTGATATCATTCATTCGGAACAATTTATACACCTATCTCAGATATTTCGGCGCAACGTGGGCTAAAAATACCATAAGTAAGTATATCATCCATATATTTTATCTTTGTATAAACCTATTTAAGCAGCGTGAGTCTGTGGTTTTTCGTTTTCGTTCGTCTCGTCCTGCAGAATCAATCGGCAGGTTACAGGCTCAGGATTACTGAATTATTGAGATCCAACGACCTCCGCACGGTTCTACTCGCCTGGTACATGCACATCGGTTGCGTAATCACCTTAGCGCTAATCTCACTTTTGTCCGCCATCACCGTGATACTCGTCATTGCCTGAGCTGAGTCCCACAGGCAAATGCTTCGACCGCTTCAATAAGCCTTTCAGTCATAACTTTCACCCATTGTCCGAATCACAACGCGTCCCGTTCAATATCAACGCTAGAGCCAGAATCAACTGGCAAGTCGGAGGAAGGAATCGGACGTCTATTTTGTATCTATCCATATTACGCAGACTGCTGCTTCAAACAATCGGACTGACAATAAAAACGGACCGACAATAAAATCGGAAGCGCTCCCACCAGTTTCCGACTCGGAGGTCCGAACTCCGAACCAACTATCGGATCGGACGTGTTTGGTATGTTAAAACAAAATTAATGTCTCCTACCATCGATATACTATTCTCCTACGCAAGAAGCTTATTACCTAATATAAACTTCTTGCTCCTACGCATTCCGATAATCTGAAAAAATCTGACGTATAATCCCGGCCTTCGTCTTGTCCTGCAGAATCAATCAGCAGGTTGCAGGCTCACAACGACCTCCGCACGGTGCTACTCGCCTGGTACATCCACATCTGTTGCGTCTCAGTCAAACGCCATTGGAAAGCCAAATTAGGCTAACCAACAAAGAGCGAGTTGTCCGCCACTACACATATAGTTTAGAAAAATGCACTCTTTACTGAGACTCTTTAGTCGCCCAAAGGGTTTTTTCCAAGTTTTGCCAAGGTTTTGCCCATGGATAGCCCATGTTTTGTCTTATAGACTGATCTTATAGAAGAGTCTCTCTATGGCAAGCCACTGCCCATGGAAATAGTCTTAATCAAAATAATACAAATTGGAAGCTCTATGGCAAGCGCCACATAGGTAATTTGAATGTAAACCCTGTTTTTATTTACAAGATCAAATCGTAGCAATATATGTATATGTATAAACACGTGAGTGATGGCTGACCGGTGGCCAGCCAAAGCCAATTGGTAGAGTTTAGTATATCATATTTAACCCTACCAATTGTTTTCAGCGATCATTCCTGTGCCTGTGTTCATACATATTATTGCTACGATTTTGTTCTTGTAAAGACAAACATCAATCTTTTCTTCTTCTTCTTATCTTATCAGCCTACACTGTCCCACTGCTGGGCAAAGGCCTCACTTCCGTTCTTTCATTCACCCCTATTTCTGGCATTGATTTTCCAATTCCCACAAAACGCCCGCAGCTCATCGTACCATCGTTTCTTTGGTCTACCTCGACGTCGAAATCCCCAGGGGTCCAATCTGTAGTGACTTTGGCCCAGTTGTTTTCTGGCATGCGGCAAACGTGACCATCCCAGTTCCATTTCAGTTTGGCCGCTGAATCAATCTTTTACTTTTTAATATTATTGGTTCAAATAGCCAACATCCAAGCTATTTTTCGTACAGAAAAATATTTATCCGTAAGTTATTTTTGTTGCAATTTTCTATTTACATATCCTCAATTGACATTAATCGTTTGAAGATAAGTAATTTGCGATGGCTAGTATAAAAATAACCACAGAATAGTGCCACGTTTGTGTCCACTTAACATGGCGGCAAATATTTGAATTACTGATTGCTATCTGTACGAGTATGCTTGTTATGTTAGACGTGAAACAAGCACGTTGGTACATTTATCTTTTTCTATAGCATGATTAGGATGACATTGAACACTGGGTGGCCAGAACAGTGAAGTCATAAAAATTTTTTAGGTGCCTCGTGTTGAGAGGTATCTGAATCACCCCTATGTATGTTCTACGATTTTTCGTAGTTATCGAGTTACAATTTTATTTATGACTAGGTGACCCACGCAGCTCCGCCTGCGCTATTTTTACGTTAACCAAACTTTTAATAACAGACATTCGCATCGAATACATGACCTCCTTTTTTATAGTCGGTTAAAAACTTGCTCTCCGAAGCACAGACCAGTTTAGTCCAAATGGCGTTAAACGGTCACCCATCTATTTAATGACCTTACCTAACGTTGCTTAACCCGATCGATTACAAAACCTTGATAACAACTCTCTATGAGTGTTCCCTTACTAATATGTATTATAATTATGAAGAAATATTGATAAAATCGGACCAAGCGTATAACCAAGTACCCATTTTGACTTTAATCCCCTCTACCAAAAGAACCGTGCTAGATTAGATAAAAAGTATCCTATGTCCTACCTCGTAGTAAGATCTCAAATCATGCCAAGTTTCATTTGAAGCCATTCAGTAGTTTCGGCGTGATGCGCAGCCGTGATACAGACAGACAGACAAAAAATAAAAAAAATACATATTTGGCCTCAGTATCGGTTATAGAATGCCCTCCAAATATAATTTTCAAAATATCTTCAATGTACAGAATTGGACCTGTTACAGTTTTATTATAAGTATAGAATAGATATTTATAGTTTTTAGGTCTATAGTTGTATTATAATTTAGTTTACATAAAATATACAATTGTTAAGTATACTCGTACGTGTACATACATGGAACGCGTATTATTGGCGTCATGTAGATAAAGATTTATAATAAATAATAATATTTTACTTCTATCATTGTAGTGACATTGATTTTTTTTATTAAAAAAGAAAAGGAAGATAAGGAGCGTTTCTTATTAAATATGTATCACAAACATCCCTTGGCCTTCGGAGGCTTTCAGTACCTATATAACAATTTACTTTACGCAAGAAGTTGTATTCCAATTATTTCACTTTAACGAGTTCCTCCACACTGTTTCGTATTTTAAAAATCCTGCCAAAGTTAGTCTTATTATAATTAACATTTAACTGACCGGATTCTCGGCGAGAGCAACAACTGAAGAACAGCTTCTGCTGTGCCTTCGTGAGATAATCTAAGTTCATTTCGCAGCCGGGCTTAACATTATTTTGCATTTGCAGGTACGAGTACATGTACTAGATTTTAAATTTTTGAGTATAGTAACACACGCAAAATTGTTGGCTGCGGGCGAAGGCACGGGCACTGCTAGTGCATAATAAACATAATAAACCTTCAACAGGTCCCCGGGACCTGTAGGGGTCTACCGGGGTATGTTCCGGGGGACTCTTGCCCATTAAAACTCCCGCGGCTGTTGCATCGGCACATGACAGGGGAGATACGGGCTCTCCCATGGAATCTGCACCAGGAACCAATCAGTTTCTTGCCCTTGAGCACACCACCGGGGCGCGCATTATAGTCTTCCCGGGAACTAACATGGTGCTCATGGGTACGGGGGTCGCAACCCCGCCGCCGTCCTCCTCGGAGTCGCCGCCGTACTCGATGTACGTCTAGGGCCCACACTCCAAACGTCCAGCATCTCCGAAGAAACTTTATATGTTTCTAAGCGATCTACCTATCAACCCCTAATGTTGCACTGTAGAACAAGTCTTCTCTCCTTCTCAATACTAGAGATGAGAGGGTTTAGACCAGTTTGACCATCAACCATGCAGGCCAAGTTTGCATTGGTGGATCAGACACACCATTCAATTAAATTATAGAGCACATCTGGTTTTTCGTCGTATGTTGGCCAGTTGCGGTCACAGCCAACTATTTTGGGGGGTCATAGTTGACGGGCCCGTTGATCTAGTGCCCTGGCCGCTAGCCAATAGGTCGTGGGTTCGATTCCCACCTTGCGACTGAGTGTTTCAAGTGCGTAACCTATTTTAGATAAAATTGTTTAGACTTTTTAAAGCAAGAACTTAAGTTTGTCAATTTTACGTAAAGGAGTTTGAGATTATGGGGGTCATGACCCCTACGACCCCTCCTCTCGGACCGCCACTGATTTTGGCTATCAACGCCTCAATGCTTGGGTTTCCTGACTAATCCTGACAACGTATTTTTTTACCGTTACCGACTGGTCAATCTATTAATCGCAGCATATTCATCTCCGTGACGCGGAGCTCCAGCAAGTGCCTAGATAGGGCTGGCCAACATTCGCCACCGTAAAACAAGACCAGTTTGATGATATCTATCCGTTCAGCTTTGGTGGCATCCTGGGGGTCACATAGCACACCAGTAACCTCCCCATTTTGCCCAAGCAGCGCATACACATCTTGAATATCATATTCTAACATTACCGGCTACCGGTCCTTAGTTACTAGGCTCAGTGGCGGACTAAGCCTGTCGGAGGCCCGGGGCGGCAAGAAGTAATGAGGCCCCCGGTCACAAAGTGATGTATTTTTTCCGGACTACCCCAGAAAGAGGGCTATGTTTTTTGAGGGTATGTATGTTTGTCTATTTCTTTGGCACGGCCTACAGCCTGAACGGCTCAATGGATTTTGACTTGTGATATGTCGTTGGATTCGTCTTAGTTTTGCTAGTGACATAAATGCTTTACAGGATAGAAACGTTATAAATGTCAACAGACAATATTTTTGCAGACTTTTGCCACCAGTCGTCTCTATGCTGTTTGATTTCGAGCTCTATGTAGTGTGGCAACTCGACACAAGATGACGCCACATGTGGTAGCGTTGCGATGAAGCGAAGTACCACAAACTACAAGACAGATGGCACCATAGATTTCTGAATCGTGCAAGCGAAGTTTCTCTAACTTGAAGAATATATACAACATCCCGACAACAACTGCAAGGGGCTTCGGCCCTGGCCGATCATCACACCTCGCTCGGTCGAAGGATCCTCCCTTTAACACCGCCGCCGACGCATCCCTAAAGTAGGATGCTTTCCCGCTTATACCCGCTTTCAAAGTGTCTGCCCATCGCATCGACATACGAACTCTGCTTCTCTTGACATCCATTAGGCTTATCACGATAAGCCTCTTTAGGTAGTTCGGTTTTTTCTTGTTGTTGACGACGCGTTTAACGCAGACATGACCGTCTACTAACCTATGGCACCTTCTGGTCATATGGGCCGAATAGCGATAGATGTGGGCGGTGAGAAGTCACTGCTTGATTTTAAGCTATTCAAGAATAGATGCATTAGTGCGACACTCGGTCGACTATATGCCTAGAATTCTGCGCCTACACCACATTTCCAATTCAAATTCAAAATTCTTTATTATGCATAGGCCTCACGGGGGCTCTTACATATTGTCATTTTTTACAACTACCACCGGATCGTAACGCGGCCTTCAATGCATCCATTCTTCGAAGAACTCTTGAATGTCCAGGTTTCAGAGGCATATAGAAAGATCGAAAGAGCAGAGTACGCATTAATTAGATTATTATTGGGCGTTTCTTCAAAATTATTACATCAATCATCAACTTTTTCGGCCAGTTCTTTTTTCGAAGATCCTATAATTTAGGTGTCATCTGCGAAGCGAGGATCGTTCAATTGGGTCTCACCAATCAGGAGTACTTCCTAGTCCTCTAAAACTGTACGCATTATATGTATACACCAATTATTATATTCAAGAGTTGTAGTGATAATATGCAACCTTGAGGCAAACCTTGTTCCGTCTAAAAAGACCCTGAGCCTGCAGCGCAAGATGGCCGACCGGGTCGTTATAAGGGTGGGCAATGTTCTGTATGAGGCGAAACAGTCCTGGCGCGCTTTCAGGGTCAAATAACTCCAGTCGGAGGCGGATAAGGCACGCACTTGAACAATTACGCTCATGGCCTTCTGATGAGCATACACGAGCAAAGGGAGTTGTCAGTGTTGTCCTGCTAGTCTTCCAAGCCTGGTTGTGACAGAAACCTGAGCAACAACCTGTAGACTCACTTGTAGAATCTGGGTATGGGTGTTTCAGTGATTATCTGAGTGAGATAGGGTGAGGGGTGACAACGACTTGCCATCATTGTGGTGTAACTTGAGCGGTGGAGCCATGTCAGCCAGATTGGACACAACCAGACCAAGCTCTGTCAGCAGCAGTATCTACTATATTGGCAGAGGAATCCATGTGGAGGGTCCTTCTGTAAGACAGTTATGTCCAGAAGGAAACCAAAACGACGTGTCAAGGCGGTGGTGCAACTTGCATCGCCTTGGGCCCAATAGAAATGTGACTCGGTATACTCAGTCTTGAGGACGCCTCGTGTGCGTCCGTGTGCACTCTATATTAAATAAATTTGTAAATTTTGTATATATTATACTTCTTTTACAAATCACTAATTGATTTATTGTCTTATCATTCTACTATTTACACAAAATGTAGGTACACTACATTTTGTGAAAATTTCCTGCTGGATAGACGATAGGTACTACAGATACATTGCAGGCTTTGTAGTTTGGTTACGTGCATCATGAGGCCCCCAACTCCAAACTGCCTAATACTTACAACACATAACAATATGGCTGTCTTTGAGATTAAGGGTCCCTATCGGCTAGATTATTACAACCAAACTTTATGAGTTTCGACTTCGGACGCACAAGTTGTCTCATATCAATCTAAATGCAATTGTCAAAGACTATCAGTGTTTGAGTGCCGGAACTATAAAATAATCTAGGTATGATGTACTTTCTAATACGTAGTAGGTACTGAAATGCCCGTAGACAGAGGCAATACCTCAATGATTAAAAATAAGTTTTGGAGATTGGAGGCCCCCCTGAACCCGAGGCCCGGGGCGGACCGCCCCCTCCGCCCCCCCGTTAGTCCGCTAGTGACTAGGCTACCATCATCTTAATACAGTATAATTTATTAATACAAACATCACCTCTCTAATACGTTACCTCGGCCCCCTAAGTACCGCACGCTTTGCTTAGGACCTCATTATCCATTCACGTGTCAAACTCTGGCTGACAAACTTGCGCCACAAGCCACAGAAAGCTACATACATCATAACTAAGTTTGTGTACTTCAGCTAACTACTAGCTGATCACGGGAGTTACTATGTAACTTGAGAAGGCTTTCTGTGGTTAGAATCTCTATTTTAAGCTTGAGTTATGTTGAGGTACCTAGGTACTTACAACATTGAATTACTTAAAACGTTTAATAAAGCCTACACTTGTATTAATTTTAATCTTTTTGATATTTCACTTGCAACTTCAAAAAATGTTGCCATTGAATTATAAAAAAAAAAAAAAAAAATACCAGCCCTTGTTTATGTCCCACTGCTGGGCACGGGCCTCCCCTCAAGATGAGGGGGCTTAGGCCATAGTCCACCACGCTGGACAAGTGCGGGTTGGCGGACTTCACACGTCATTCGAGAGCTAGTTAGGCTTTCTCAGACATGCAGGTTATCACGATGTTTTCCTTCACCGAAAGCTAGTAACAATCGCACAAAGACGATTCGCACATGATTCATTGAAGAAATCAGAGGTGCGAGCCGGGGTTCGAACCTGCGCACCTTGTTTCCAAGGCAAGCGCTCGCCCACTGAGCTGTTACCGCATACATTTTATAGTAGATTGACATTGATTTATAGTAGTTCTTTAATTATTTCCTCTTTAAAAAATCAATATCAATGTTCTTTTTACCCGACTACGGAACGGAGGGAGGATTATGATTTTAAAAATAATGTATGTATGTACATATGTATGTATGTATGTTCATCTGTTCCCCATATCTTCTAATCTACTTTACATCATTTGACAAGTATGGTGTCATTAGAAGCGTCTTGATTGTCCGCTGGTTATAGGCTATATAATATCACATTATTATACTGCGATTTTATCAGTAGTCGGGTTTTAGTTTTTGAAACTTATTACTTGTACAATATAACTTTGAATTCTCTTACACGAATGGTCTAAGTCTTATTTGAGCACATTACAAAAATCAATTTCTAATAACCTTAACCGAGGTATTTCTCCAAGAGATCGAATACGAAATGGAGTAATTCACCAGAGAACCAATGTGACCGGGCTGGTCATATTTGCCGCTGAACCGAACCGGTGACCGTTGGGGTAACCTGGTTCTAGAGTGGAGACCGCGAATTGGAAAGCGTAGTTTAAGACGCCAGATCGCCCAGAAAGAAGAGAGAAGCCGAAGATTGGGCTCATTGGCGTGGCTTGACTTGGGGAAGGCGTAGGTATGCCTAGCAGTGGACTGATTTGGGCTGACGACGATGATAATCTTTAAAGAATTTTTACATTTCTGACCTTCTCTTCACAAGTCTGTGGCCATTGGCTATAATATTACCTATTTCTGAAAACTTTTCCCCTTGTACCATCTGTTATTCTACGTTGTTCCAGTGGTCACAATCTCCCGTCTGCATTGCGGGCCGAGCCGCAGACGGCCCGCCAGAAGGCTACCGGCGAGCAGCGAGAGGTTCCTTCTCCGCTATATTAGATTTAATAACGGCCACTGCAAACTTGGATTTCAACCAGGTGAGATTAAAATCACATACAAAATCGTGCTAGCCAGTGTTTGTTGCCAGCGATGATAATATGGAATCGAGACGCGGTCCCTAACTATTGGCCTTTCAGAGAAGTTTCAGAGTCACGCACCGAGCTATGAAGAGGGTCACCGAAGCTCTTAGAATCTGCATGTATTGCCGTTTATTGTGGCGTTCCAAAGGGGAGGCCTGTGCTCAGCAGTGGACGTCTTTCGCTTAATGATGATGATGGCAAAATCATGCTGACACGCTATTTTATAATGATACTAAGAATGGGCCAAAAGTCGCACTTTTTTGTCACTCAAGCAAGCGAGCAATAAGGTCAAAGGAGTCAAAGGATGGTGTGGCTACCAGGATAACATAAACTATTAATCGTCGGCCTAAAATTGTAGCAGTCCGACTGGGAAAGTATCTTAGCGTCTCGTAGCCAACTCCAAGTGACGTTGTGTTCCTGTGATAAATAAAGCTTATGCGCTTCCATCCGTAGGTGCACCACCACTTACCATCAGGATGGTAGCTAGTTCACCCAATTTGGGTGAATTTCGTTGTTTCACTTATCGTGCGCTAAATGGCATATCTATTGTATAAAATATCATTGACTGCAGTAATTAACAGCCTCAAAGAAATTAACTCATAAAACAATATTTTTTCTAACTCCGAAACAAGGTACTTAACACAAAGTATTCCCAAACACATTAAAGCCTTAACTGACCTTGCCTTGACTTAGCTGTTAAACGTGTTCCGTTGCTAAAATGAAAACGTAAACCTTTTCCTGATAGGTATTAGATTTCCTGATAGCGATCAGCTTTCCTTACTTACTTCAGAATGATAAAGGATTGCGTTATATCCACACAATACGTACATATGTATGTACTATGTTTATACCTTCTTCAGAGTCTGAGAGATAAAACAACGGTCCGTGCCTGGAGATCTTTGATGATTTTCAACATCGTTAACATAGAAGAAACATGTTTCAGTATTTTAATTAAATCGGTACACTACAAAGTATGATATACTATTATCATACTCAGATTTATAATCAGATTTGTTTTAAGCAATGATATTTTTAAGTAAACAAAGATACTCGTGCTCGGACTACTGTTCTCTCAACAAGTGGACCAATATGCCAATTAAAAAAATATATATATACAGACGAATTGAGAACCTCCTCCTTTTTTTAAGTCGGTTAAAAACGTTTCCCTTAATGCTTAATTTATAACATTGTTATCGAATTATTTAAACATAGTAGAGACCGCACTAAGTGGAACTAACTGAATATTTAAAGTTATTATATACAATTACAAGTCCAGGAAGCCATTCTGTTCACTTCCTGTCTGACCGTAGGAAGCTACTATCAACTCTAACCGACATTAAAAGGTTTGTTGTTCGGTACAATCGAATAATCGACCTGACGGAAACACTCCAAACTAAAACTATATCAGAGTCTGGATTAAACATTGTTATTTCCAGTATCACAACTATACGGAGAACATAAAAACTAGAGATTTTAAAAATGAGACGGTCTTTTTCCCAATGATGTCAATTTTGCTCATTCTAAATTCGATTTGATAAAAAAAATATTTTGACTATGCCAAGCAAATGCATTTGCATAAAGAAGGACAGCCACTCTCCACCACTCACGTAATTCGGACCCAGGTTACAGATACCTAGGTCACAATAGTTAGCCCAATATTGTATACATACTCATAAGTTAAATCCCTACAAAAATGCCCAAAATGGACATAGATTATACTGCTATCGGATAAGTAAAATGTGGAAGCACAAAGGACAGATTTTGAAGTATATTTTTGGTATTTTATATTAGGAGGTATTATAGCAACATTACTTAGAGGCCCGCTCGACATTTCAATCAATCTCGCGGTGTTTTCGCTCGTTTTCGGTGCTGTCGATCGATACACATTTTAATCAGTTTTTATTAGTTAGATTTATTTGCCACTAAGTAATTATTACTTAGTGGCAAATAAATCGATCAATAATAATAATAATAATGTGTATCGATCGACAGCACCGAGACGGTAGGAAATTTATATCATGACGGGAAATTGGCCAAGCCAAGTGCGAGAACACCGCGAGATTGATTGAAATGTCGAGCGGGCCTCTAAGTAATGTTGCTATAATCAGGGCTGGGCAAAATACATGCTTTGCTTTAATTGAAATACAAATTACAAAATACTGTATCGCATGTAATTAAAATACGAAATACAAAATAACTGTAAGTAAGGTATTTGAAATATAAAATACAAAATACAGTATTTTAGCTATTTTTAATTGAAACACAAAATACAAATTACAAAATACTCTAGACCAGCACGGGCTGAAAAGTAGAGGATAATTAATCAGTAAAACCAGAGTTTCCTTTCATGAACACTAGATTTTTATATGTACTCGTACTGTCAGACAAACAGCCTCTTGTTGGAGAGTGAATAAAACCTGCTAAAGAAAACAATCTTTCTACAAATGAATGAGCACAAACTTGTGCTATATTGTATGAACAACTTTTTTATATTTGGATACAAACATTTTTTTTGCGTTTTAACCTACTTCTAAAAAGGAGGAGATTCTCAATTCGTCTGTATATTTTTTTTATGTCTATTCGCGCATAACTCTGGCAATTATGAACCGATTTGAAAATTTCTTTCTTGTAGGGGTAGGCCGATCCATTGATTTGGTCCCATAAAAAAAATCATTGCTTACGAATAAGTAGTTCCTGAAAAAACAAGAATGGCACCTCAGAAAAATTTGCAAAATGCCTAAAAGAAGACATTTTTGTAGCTTTTTAAGGAATAAGGTTTAAGGAAATAACTCTGGCAAATATAAATTTACCAATTTCAATGATTTTTTTTATTCGAAATAAGGAGCCGCTGTAATCAATCTGTATGATTTTTATCACAACGGGATAAGAACTTCCTCGAGGACCATGAACGATGTATAGGAATATATCTGGTAGAAACCATAAAACTGGTTTACTCCAATACTCTGACAAATATGAACCGATTTAGTTGATTCTTTTTTTTATTCGAGTGGGTAAACTAAGTACTATAATGATTCAATACAAATTTCATTATGACCGGATAAATTGTTCCTGAAGAAAAATGAATGACTTCTGTAAAACTATGTAGACGATAATGTGATCATAACCTACCTAGATCATATTACCGTCTTCGATGGTTCAATCTTTATGTATGAAAATATCACTAAAAAGTAGGTATAAAAAAAAATTGCGTGCGTGGAGTCCCTCCGCGCGGAAGAAGTGAAACTTCATTCTCGCTCTGTCTCTTTCTATTCCATCTCCCCGCGTCTGAAGTCAACGAATTCAACGAATTCAACGAAGTCAACTCACTCACTCACTCATTAACTCACTCACTCACTCACTCAAACACTCAAACACTCACTCACAC